>JAOANR010000013.1:28498852-29098852 GCA_030278955.1 Hygrophila difformis | reverse complement strand
ACCTTGTTGACACTAGACGGCCGAACCAAATGCGAATATGGTGAACCTTATGATGAAATTGGCCAATGCCTATCTCGAATCACAACAACACATAAATTATTGCAAGACACGAGTACGACAGCTAGAAGCTAACATGGCCCATCTGGAACACCTTAGAGAAGCTGATCATCATGACATAACCCAACTCAATGTCCAAGTAACTGAACTCCAAGCTCAAGTGGTTGAGCTCCAAAACAAGAACAATGACCTAGAGGCGCAAGTAGAGAACTTGGGGTGGGAGCTGACCAACCTACATATTTTCTCATAACCCCGAGCCCACTCCCGATGCTGCTGAACCTGTTTGGCCACCCAGTCCAATCTTCCATGGACCACGGGGCCAAGGCCCAATCGACATATCGAGCGACGAAGATGACCCTATTGTGGATGCGCCCACTTACTCACTCTAGACTTAGAGATCTGTCGATGCACTATTATCATTAGTTCTATCTTCCTTTCAAACTATTGCTAGCATTACTGTTCTCGTTTTTTTTTTTATATAGATGGTAATCCAAATAAAGTATTCTATTGAGCAATAAAAATTACAAGCATTTATACAAAGAATTACACAAGTATATTTAAGTTATAGTTTACATTTTATTAAATTATTTTTCAAATACCTTGTTGATGCTCAATCAAACAAAGATACAAGGTATTTGCTATACTAAATAAATAAATAAATAATATATGTATATATATAATAAAGAGATAATAATTAAACAAGGGTATCCTGAAACCTAAACCCTGAGACCCCGAACCCTAAATCCGAAAAAAAAAGAAGAAAAAAACCTGAACAGGACGCCTGTTCTGAAAAAAAAAAACTGCTAACAACCGCAATAGTACACCAAACTCCGAACAACTGCCAACACCGTTCCAAATTCACAAAAACCTATTAATACCACTCTTATTTAATAAATCATTTAACAAGCATTACATCATACTTTTACAAGAAAATCTAATCTCTTGTGCTTGCAACAGAATGGCACCGAGAGGAAGACCTCGTAACCAGCCTATTCCTCCCAATACCAACAAGGCACCAAGACAACCCGACATGCCGATACCAAATGTGGGTGTACACCCTCAGGAAGAGCCAGCAGTCCCTGAACCAAACAACGTAGGCGACCGCCTACGCACTCTAGAGGAGGTTCTCATCGCGCTACGGAACGCGCAGGTGAACCAGGGCCAAGCGGCTGCGGTGCCTCCGCCCCAGGCTCGCATTAATTACCTGGCCAAAGTGAATCCATATCACTTGCCGCACTATGCCGGTGAGGACGACCCTGCAAAGTTAGAGGAGTGGGTAAGCACGTTTGACAAGTTGTTGAACGCAGTGAAGTGCCCAAACGGGGAAAGGTGCACGTAGCCTCCTACTACCTAGGAGGCGAGGCCGATGACTGGTGGCAAGCCACCCAAGGGAAATTAAGTGAAGAGGATGAACTCTACTCTTGGGATGAATTTATGGAACTGCTCAGGGATCGCTTCTATCCCATGAGCACTAAGGTCGCGATGTACGAAGAATTCCTGTCCTTAAAGCAAGGAGGTCAGACATTCCATGAATACTACACCCGATTTAAGGAACTGGTAACATTTGCACCAAGGTTGGCGCCTACTGATGCAGAAAAGGCCCAAAAGTTTGAGATGGGGTTAAATCTGGCCATCCGGGAAGTGATCACAGGAGTACACTACCCTGACTTGCAGGCAGTCTATGTAACACCCCGGTTTTTTATAACCCAGGTCGGGATGTTACCGCCACACCTCCTTAGCAAGACACGGCTCCTCCGAGCTTGCTAAAGAGATGCAAGGCTAGGTATTGCAGTATTTAAAATATTTAAAACACATTCAAACAGCCCATACAATATAATTCGAAAAAAATAATACTATCATTATAGTTGCAGCGGAAAATAATATTTAAGTACATGTATTGCAGTGAAAATTTAAATAGGGCCAACATGGCCAAAACACGGGTTAACAGGCCCATTCATGCAAGTCATAGTCTAATGCAAAAATTCAAAAGTAATGTTCCCAAAAGTTCCCACGAATGCACGTGATTATTCATAATCCACATGCTCTGTAAGAAAAAGAAAGAAATGGTTTTGGTCAGCACAACGTGCTGAGTAAGTTAACACATAGCATGATTATGGGGTTTCAAAGCCATTAATTAAATTTAAATAAAATATGCTAATAGACCATATACAATTTAATTTAATTAACTAAATAAATTGCATAAATTAAATCATGGATTCTAACCAATCATACATTTAGCATAAATTAAATAAAAGCAATAATTAATTTAAATAAAGTACTAAATAATTTAAATGGAACAATAAATAAAGTATTTTAGTTATCCCCATTACACAAGATCATGTATTTCAAGTTTTTCACGATTGCATCACAATCTCTAGAAGTTTAGCCGGTAGTCCGGCGGCCGCAGCCGTATCCGCCATACCCAATACCACTCCGGAGCCTCGGGAAACCCATACGGGTATTCTCGAGAGTGTAGGCCTTGTATCTCACGCCGTTTTGGCAGTATATCTCATAGTTCGCGCCGGTCACCATCGTCCGTAAAGGTACGAAGTGAATAGTTAGGAGGGCACCCTGCAGAGCACTCACCCCCTAATTTTAATTAATCATGTCGCAAGGGGATTTTTCAAAAAAACTCTTATTTCATGTATTTTATTTCAATGAATTTTCACTCATTTAAACCTTAAAGGCCAATTTTACAATTTCAACAAGTTTATCAAAATATGATCTTCATAAATCGCTGTTTACTCCATAAATATTTAAGAATTCATTTTAAGTCTGAAAATTCTGAAAATCTACCAGTAAATCGAAACATAGAGACGAACAAGATTCGTATTTTAAGTTTTTCGATCCGGGTTAAGGAAATAAGTCAAAAACATGATTTTCTATCAGAACATTATTCTGTCCGAGTTTCACAGCAACAGTTTCAAGAATCTGAATTCTACCATAGCAAACGAACTCCAATTTCAACGAAATTTTACAGGAAGATGCACAAGGCATAGATCTACAAGTTTCATGTTCAATTCAAGCTCTAGTTCGGCCTATATCTAATGTCAAAATCAACCGCAAGTTCGGACTAAGAATCTGTCACCGTTTCCAAGATCTAAATTTAGGCAGGTTTGTCTGAGGCCGTTTTCAGGTATCAAAACACGATGAAAAATTATGAAAATTTTATACAAGTTAGATCATTTTCTTGGGAATGTTTTTTGTGTTTTAGGTTTTTCCGTTTGAACAGTTTTAATGGTCCAAAAAATTCACACACGATCGCTGCGCCGTAGGGTTTCTTATGTTGGCAAATTTTTGGGTTCTTGTTTGGATCCTTATATTTAGGTGTATTTTAAATCTTCCAAAATCATAGTAAGGTTAACTTACTTGTATTGGATCGTCCGGCTCGTCAAGTTCGTAGGCGTGGCTTCCAGTTCACCGTTTGCCTCCTAGATTCGCCGAGATCTTTGTTCTTGATCCGGATCAGGGTTGAGAAAGGAAGAATGGATGATGTTAGAATTCGTTTTCGAATTTGAACGGTAAAGAACGGAGAACCCTTACCAACACTACTGAAGCCCCTTTGAATTTCGTCCAAAACTCAGTCTTCTATTGTCTTCGTGCCTCCGACGACTCTGGGATTCGGGTTTGAAACGTATAGTGTTTTTTGAAGGGTTTGAAAAGTGTTCGGGGTCGAAGGGGACAAGTATTTATAGACTTAGGAGACCTAGGGGACGTCCAAGATCTGCCCTTGAGTGTCTTGAGCCGAAAGGTAAGCAACCGAAGTCGAAAAATCCGAAATTGGGCGAGTAAATCGCGCATAGCACGTACATGGGAGCTGGCGCGGGGTTGGCGCGCGAAACCCTTCGCCACGCGCGGCCTTGGCCTGGACTTCGGTCTGGGCTGGGTCGTGCGATCCATCGAGCCTTTCCTCCTTTCTTTCGGACTTCTATCCCTCTATGTTCTTGGACTCTGATTTCCGGGCTATTTTTGGATTCCGATTTCCTATCTTCATTTTATTCGAATCTAAATTTACATTTGGACTCGAATTATTGAGTCCATTGGTGTTGGGTAGGGTTGCAAACGAACCGAATCGAACCGAATACTGCAGTATTCGATTTGATTTGTTAAGCTTCACGAATACTATCGAATAGAATCGAATTATTCTATAAGGTAATTTATATTAAAAAATTAATTTTTAATATGGCTTCACGGGTTCTCGGAACTTTAATTCCTTTTTAAATTAAATTCCATTTCTCATTTCCTTATGATTCTTTATCTATTATTATATTTATTTATTTATTGTGTTTATTTATTATTTATTTATTTATTTTATGTTGCAAAATTCCCGGGTATTACAGTCTACCCATCTTAAGAATCAACTTCGTCCTCGAAGTTGTGTTTCGGCTTTTTCTTGTGCTAAGAGTTTATTTTATTATTTTGTGACTGAACTTAGAATTAAAATTTCTAAGCTGCCCCATAACGTAGTTCAGAACAATTTGAATTTGTTTGTTTATTACGGACAAAATACATGGAAATTACACGGCGTGACATCCTCTCCCCCTTAAGCTTACAGTTATGTCCCCATAACTGTGTCGGTGTCGGTTTGGAACAATGTTGGGTAGCGTTCTCTCATGTCTGATTCCAATTCCCATGTTGCCATTTCACTTTCATGGTTCAACCAAAGAACCTTCACCATCTTGACGGTTTTATTCCTCGTTACTCTTTCCTTAACGTCGAGAATTCGCACTGGGACTTCTTCGTAAGTCAAATCATCATCGAGTTCAATCACCTCTGGTTGAAGTACATGTGTCGGGTCCGGCACATATTTCTTTAGTTGTGAGACATGGAATATAATAATGGCCAGAAATGTCCATTATTTTCAATCCATTTCCGTGTCTGAAACGGGCATTTGATCGCATTCCGGTCTTATATTAAATAAGAAAGCAGTTGAATTGGATTGATTTATGCATAATTGTAAAAATAATAAGCTGGTATGAAAAATGCATAAATATGTAATTTTATTACACATTTATGTAAGAAAAATCCAAAAACATGAGAAAAAGAAAAGAAAAGGAAAAGGAATGAAAAAGATGGGCAAAATAATAAATCAACCCACAAAAAACCAAAAAGATGGGAAAAGAAGAAATGGCCCACAAAAATGCAGATTCAGCCCTTCTGGCCCAACTAATCAGTGTCCGGAGCATGCCAGTCGCTAGACCCCTGTCGAGAAATATGGTCTCGCGACAGGGGGGTGTCTAGCGACACTACAGCCAACAGAAGAGAAGGCCAGTCCAGGAAGACCGTGTCGCTAGACCCGTGGCGCGAAACATGGTCTCGCGACAGGGGTATGGCTGGCGACACAGAAGCAAGAAATGAAGAGAACCAAGACCCGCGCCATGTAGCCTCGTCTCGCGCCACATCGCGTGATCCCGCAACACGGCTGTGATGTGTGTGATGTCTTGCGACAAAATGGGCCTCAGATCAAAGCCCATGGGCCTAGGGTTTCATCTCTATAAATATGAGGTGATCCCCTTGTGCTCAGGAGTTAGAAGTTTATTTTTCCTTGAAGACATCTTGGAGAGCTCAGTTTTAGGTAGTTCTTAGTTTAGGTTTATTTTTTTTGTATTATTTAATTTCTGTCCTAGCTTAGCATAGTTTAGTTTTAATTTGATGTTGGTTTTACTGTTTCAGTAGTCTAGGTAGCCAGCTTTCTCCATTTTTCTCTTGTTTAAACCTTTGTTTTAGGGTTTATAATATCCAACTTAATGGGTGTTATCAAACCCATTAATAAATGGGAAAATATTATTTGAAATGTGTCCCAAAACCATGAAATGGGTCTCACAACCCATGGATGTTACTGCTTTCATTTTTATTCTTGGTCAATTGCCCATCATTTTCCATTATTTACTTACTGTTTTTGTTATTCTTGGACTATGTTCATGTATGTGTGTGATCAAACCCTAGATTAGGATTTTTCTTTATTTTAATTTTGTTGTAGGTAGATTTATTCATGTTTAAGCATGTTCTTATTAGATTCACATTATGTTTGATTATTTTTTTAGCTTAGAATCACTTTTTGATCTGAAATAGGGTGAGATCACGCTGTTTGCATGCTACTGTTCCTTTTCTACTTTTCTGACATGTGTCCTGAACCACATTCATGTCGCCAACCTCTTCCTGTCGCGAGACCACGTCTAGCGACAAGAAGGCTGTTCCGTGACATGGGTGCCTAGGGACACTTGTCTTATAATTTTTAACCCTACAGTCGTGAGGCAATCCTATCGTGAACCCACGGTTCACGACACAATTTTCTGTCTAGCGAATGAGGAACCAAAACCCATGCATATTTCACTGGAAAGGCTCCTGTCGCGAGACCCTTGTTGCGAACCCACGATTCGCGACACACTTTTTAGTCTCGAGACAGGAAATTATGCCTTAGCAAATTTTTGAAAACCCAGTCGTTAGACCATCCTGATGCGAGACCACGTCTCGCGACACACTTTTGAGTTTCGCGACTGGGAACCCAATAAAATAATTTTCAGAAAACCTCATGTCGCCAGGCTCCTGTCGCGAGACCAAGTCTCGCGACACAATTTTTTGGTCTAGCGACATGAAGCCATCATCATGCAAAAATTTCTAAAACTTAACCGGTCGCGATACTCATGGCGCGAACCTAGGTTCGCGACACAACTTATAGTATCACGACTGGCTCCTCATCTCTTTTAATTCCCAAAAATTATGCCTTCTAGCCCCATGTCGCGATACCCCTGTGTCTCACGACACATATTTCGTCTAGCGACATGGAAATCCTAAAATTCCCAACATTCAATTCTTTTTATTCCCCACCCCTCATGTCGTGATTGAAACACCCCGGTTTTTGATAACCCAGGTCGGGGTGTCACCGCCACACCTCCCTAGTGAGACACGGTTTCTCCGGTTTACTAAAGAGATGCAAGGCTAGGTATTGTAGTATTTAAAACATTTAAAGCATTCAAACAGCCCATACAATATAGTTCGAAAATAATAATATCATAGCGCAGCGGAAATAATATTTAAGTATAGCTGTATAGTATTGCAGCGGAAAATGTAAATAGGGCCGACATAGCCAAAACACGGGTTAAACAGGCCCGTTCATAATATAGTCTAAAGTACGAATTTAAAAACAAAATAATGGTTTTCCCCAAAAGATAAGTTCCCATGTATGAAGTGCTCATGTTCACTCTACATATTCTGTAAGAAAAGAGAATAAAAATGGTTTGGTCAGCACAACTTGCTGAGTAAGTTAACACATGCATGATCGTAGGGTTTAAAAGCCATTAATTTTAATAATTGAATAAAAGCATGATAATAGCATAATATTCAATTTAATCTAATCAACTATCCAATAGCATAATTCATTTCAGAGCTTTATTTAACAACACATCTCGCATGAGTTAAAATAAAAGCCATAATTTAAATAAAGCATTTAAGTAATTTAATTGGACAACAAGCATAATTTAATCTAATTTAATTTAATTTAATATCCCCATTACATCCCAGATTCGGTATTTCAAAGTTTCTCGATAGCATCACGATGTCAACAAGTTTAGCCGGTAGCCCGTCGGCCGCAACCGTATCAGCCATACCCAGTACCACTCCGGAGCCTCGGGAAACCCATGTGGATATTCTCAAGAGTGTAGGCTCTATATCTCGCCGTTTTGGCAATATCATATCTCAAGTTTAGCGCGTGGGGTCACCATCGTCCATTAAGGCACGAAGTGAATCGTTAGGGGGCACCCTGCAGAGCACTCACCCCTAATTTTAATTTATCAAGTTTGTAAGGGGATTTAATTTTAAAAAATCTGATTTAAATTTTATTATTTGACAACAATATTTCAATTTATTTCAACCCTAAAAGTTAATTCCATGTTTCAACAAGATTTCAAGATTTGATTCCCGGTAAACTACAGTTTACTCTAAAATTCGTCTAAAATCAGATTTAATTCCAAAAAATCCAAAATTTCAAGACTGACTCAGAAACGTCGAGATCTACAACTTTCATGTTTTAACTTTTTTAATCCGAGATAACGAAATAGGTCAAAACCACCAATTTTCACAGAAGCATAATTCTATCCGAATTTCCTATGTCACAGTTTAAAGATTTCGAATTCTACCATAGCAATTCAACTCCAAATTTAATGAAATTTTACATAGACGATCTTAAGACATTTATCTACAACTTTCATGTTCGGCCAAAGATCTAAATCGGTCTGGAACCTATGACAAAAACGTGATCAAGATCAAACCTAAGTTCTGTCAAGAATTTCAAGATCTAGATTCAAGCAGCTCGGTTTCGGTTGGTTTTCACATATCAAATCATCTCTAAAAATTCTGAAAATTTTACAGTAGATAGATCTAAGCTTTAGGAACGTTTTTTTGTGTTTTAAGTTTTTCCGTTTGAAGTCGTTTTAAGGTTCGGAAAAATTCGTCAAAACTGTTGCATCGATAGAAAACATAAGTTGGCAGATTTACGATTCCTTGTTAAATCTTTTAGTTTCGAACGTTTTAATTCCTCCCAAAACCATGTAAGAGTTAACTTACTGATTTGTGAACGTCCAGGATGTCTATTTCGAAGGCGTGGCTTCCAGTTCACCGTTCCTCCTCCTCGTTCGTCGGGTTCCTCGTTCTAGATCAGATTCGGGGTGTAAAGAGAAGAGAACGAGGTTAGAATCCGTTTTCGGATTGAAACGAACAAGGATTATTCAGACTAGGGCTTACCACACGTTGGAGATCTCCCGATTTTCGTCCAACAGCCGCTGTCTCGGTCTCTTGGTGCCTCCCTTGACTCCGGGATTACTACTTTTGTGTTTAGAGAGTGTCGTAGGGTTTTGAAAAGGGTTTAGGGTCTCCGAGGGGGTTTATTTATAGATAGCTAAGTCCTAGGGCGTCCAAAATCTGACCCTAAGGGTCTTGAGTCGAGAGACGTTCAACTGAAAGTCGAAAAATCCGCGTTCGGGCGAGAGATTCGCGCAACGGGAGAATCTGTCGCGTGGCGCGGGGTTGGCGCGCCTTTTCCACCATTAGCGCGCGGTCAGCGCACGACGAACGCCTGGACTTCGGTCCGGGCGGGTCGTGCGATCCGTCGTGCTTTTCCGCCTCTCTTTCGGGTTTCTATCCCTCTATGTTCCCGGATTCCAATTTTCGGACTCTCTTCGGGTTCCTATTTCGTGTCGTTATTTCCTTCGGATCTAAATTTACGTTTTGGCTCGAATTCTCGAGTTCATTTATATCGGGTTCCCGTGTAACGACTTATTTTACTTTAATTTCTTTTGTTTAATTAAATCTCTTTTAATTTCATTTCTTATTTCTTCTATATTTATTTATTTAATGTATTTGCTGATTTATTTGCTTATTTATTTATTTATTATATTCATTTATTTATTTATTGTATTTATTATATTTATTTATGTTGTAAAATTCGCGGGTATTACAGTCTACCCTCCTTAAGAATCAACTTCGTCCTCGAAGTTGTGTTTCGGTTTTTCTCGTGCTAAGGTCTTTTGTTTATTTTATTATTCTGTGACTGAACTTAGAATTAAGACTTCTAAGCTGCCTACGTACCCGGTGAAGGGATCAAGCCATAACTTAGTTCAAAAGTTTACAAAAATGCACGAAAAATAGGTGGGGTATGACATCCTCTCCCCCTTAAGATTGCAGTTATGTCCCCATAACTGTGTCGGTATCGGTTTGGAACAATGTCGGGTAGCGTTCTCTCATGTCGGATTCTACTTCCCAAGTTGCCATCTCACTTTCGTGGTTCGACCAAAGAACCTTGATCATTTTGACGGTTTTGCTCCTCATCACTCGTTCCTTAGTGTCGAGAATACGCACTGGGACTTCTTCATAAGTCAAATCTTCATCGAGCTCAATTATCTCCGGTTGAAGTACATGTGTCGGGTCCGGCACATACTTCTTTAGTTGTGAGACATGGAAGACATTATGAACTCGATCTAATTGTGGCGGTAAAGCCAATCGGTAAGCTAGAGTTCCGACTCGTTCTAGAATTTCGCAAGGTCCTATATATCGATGACTTAACTTTCCTCGTTTGCCAAAGCGCATCACCCCCTTCATGGGTGATATCTTTAGCATGACCCTATCTCCCACTTGAAATTCTAGGCCTCGTCGTCTCACGTCGGCGTAACTCTTTTGACGGTCTTGAGCGGCTTTCATTTTCCCTTGAATCACTTTGATTTGTTGAGCCATGTCTTCGATAAGTTGTGGTCCCACCACCACGGACTTATCGTTTTCTTCCCAGCTCAACGGGCTTCGGCACTTTCGTCCATACAACGCCTTGAAAGGTGCCATGCCGATGCTAGCATGGTAGCTATTATTATAGGAGAACTCAATTAAGGGTAGATGAGATTCCCAATTCCCTTTGAATTCCAACACGCATGCCCTCAGCATGTCTTCTAGTGTTTGAATTGTCCTCTCGGTTTGTCCATCCGTCATCTGGTGGAATGCGGTGCTCATTTTGATTTAAGTACCGAGAGCTTTTTGTAACTCCGTCCAGAAATGAGAGACAAATCTACTATCTCTATCGGAAATGATATCATGTGGTACTCCATGTCGTCGTACCACATTATCGATGTAGGCTCGGGCCAATTGGTCCATAGTCCACGTGTCCTTCATCGGGATAAATATGGCTGTCTTCGTTAGCCTATCCACAATCACCCAAATTTTGTTCATGCCTTTAGGTGATCGGGGTAATCCCGAGACAAAGTCCATCGAGATGCTATCCCACTTCCAACTTGGAATCTCTAGTGGTTGCATCAATCCTAAGGGTTATGTCGCACTGCCTTGACCTTCTGGCAGGTGAGACATTTCGCCACGAAGTCTGCCACTTCCTTTTTCATTCCCGGCCACCAATAGATCTTCTTCAGATCTTTGTATAGCTTGTCACCTCCGGGATGTACGGAATATGGCGTGTTGTGCCCTTCCTCCATCAACCTTTGCTTCAACTCGGCACATTTAAGGGGCACACACCGTCTCCCTTTAAAACGGATGCTTCCATCCTCGTGAACAGCAAATCCTATTGTCTTTCCTTCGGCAATATACCCTTTTATCTTTTCGAGTTTCGGGTCGCCCGGTTGGGCGAGTCAAATCTCGTCCAATATTGGAGTTTCTACGACCATGGCATTGATCGTTTCTCTCACTGTGCCAGGATGCACAAGTTCTAACTCCAATCTTGCCAACTCCATGTACAATGCCGGTGGAATTACCAACGAGTTCGTCACGTGTTGGGTTTTCCGACTTAGGGCATCGGCTACCACATTCGCCTTCCCCTCGTGGTATGCTATCTCTAAATAGTAGTCTTTAATAAGTTCCAACCACCTTCGTTGTCTCAAATTCAACTCCTTCTGAGTGAATATATATTTCAAGCTCTTGTGGTCGGTGAACATTCGACACTTCCGCCCATAAAGATAATGTCTCCATATCTTTAGAGCGAAAACGACCGCTGCCAACTCCAGGTCATGTGTCGGATAGTTTTCCTCGTGAGGTTTTAATTGGCGTGATGCATACGCTACGACTCTCGAGTCTTGCATCAAGACACAACCTAAACCTTTCCTTCGAAGCATCGCTGTAAACTTCGAAGTCACCATCCTCTGATGGTAGTGTTAATACGGGTGTGGTTGTGAGTCGTTTCTTCAATTCTTGAAACGCAGTCTCACACGCTTCAGTCCACTCGAGTAGTGTGGAGCAGCGGAAAGAAAATCGAAAATAAAAAAATTTAATTTCGTGACCCGCGCGGGGTCCGCGCGCTAAAGGGGGGTTCAGCGCGCGGGGACCGCGCGGTCACAGCAGGGTGTGTAAATTGGGCTCGCGCCCCGCGTAAGCCATTTCATCCCTTTCACTTCTGAAATTCCTCCCAACTTCCTCTCAATTTCGTTCTTCCGTGCTCAGATTCTTCCGGTTTTGACTTCGATTTCCCTTTGTAAGGTATGTATCTCCTATTTTCACTTGCCAATTTCAATTTTTATGCATTGATTTGTTAGATTTTTGGGTGAATTATGAAATTAGGGTTTTGGCATGTTAATTGGGGATTTGTAATTTTCGGCTTAATTCTTGCGAATTAGTGAGTTTATGTAGTATTTTGGTGTCATTTCTATTGTTTAGGAAGTAATGGTATGAATATATATACCTAAGTTGTGGAATTTCTTGCTAGAATTTGGATTTTTAGGGAAACTATGAAATTTCCGATTTTGTTGGTGTTATTGGTGTAAAAGTGGTTTCGTTGGTGTTGTTTGTTGACACTTGTGATTATGATTCGTTGTTCAAGCAATTGTTTGGTTATGTGGTTAATTGCCATGTGTTTACAAACAAATTTTTGAACTTAATTTATTGCGCACATAAGGTGTTCGACGAAATGCCACAATGGGTTTTTGAATTTGTCTGGGCACATTCCTTGGTTTGATTCTCTTCCAATATGTATTGATAAACTATTGGGTCTGAAACCCTCCTAGATTTTCCCCGTTGGAACTCTATATTTGTGATGTCTTTACGTATTTCTGCTTGTGAATTAATGTGTTGGAAATTAACCTTACCATTGATATTGGGTGTTCGCAGGATGTTGCTTTTCCTGTGGTTCATCTTGGCGTTCCTTATGGTCCTTCCGGGGGCCAAGAGACAGGCTACTCGACGTGATGCAGCCGGCCCTAGCACTGCCGCTCCGGTGATACCGGATAGTGACGACAGTGACGATAGTGAGTCCGAGGAGGACGAGGAGCGGGAGCCGAGGCTCAGGGATCTCCCTGACGAGGTGCGTCCTCACCGGCATGATAGGTTCCGTTTCTCGACGATGGCCGCCCAGGACTTCTATTTCGACGAGCTTCATCGAAAGAGGGCTTATGTCCCCGAGCGAGGCTTGTTCCCCGATCATATGGGCGATGACCGGATCAGTGCAGTTTTGGGGCATCTCCAGTGGACCGGTCTTGCACGTCATCCCGAGGGCGTTGCCTCCGGCTATCTAGCCATGGAGGTTATCTCCAAAATCAGCGGTCTTACGGTAGACGACGACCTTTCTCGAGTCTGGGTTCATGGTCGCTACTTAGACTTCAGTGCTCGGGTGATCAACATCTATTTCGGCCTTTCAGATGATGGCGAGTTCCGACCACAGCCAGAGGGTCGGGTTTATGCTCCTGCCTGGGGCGTCTTATGTACCGAGGTACCCCCGCGGAATGGGTACCCTCACGAGTTGCGACTGACGTCTTTGGATGCTCCTTGGCGCGTACTTGCTCAGCTTTGGTTAGGACGCATCCGGCCGATCACCCGGAGTCATATCGTCATAGATCATGTCTTTGAGACCATTTGCTTTATTGCACGGGGCGGTAGGGTAAATGTGGGCGCTTGCATTGCGGACAACTTGAGGGGTTTACGACGGGGGCGAGGGAGTAGGGTGATCACTCACGCACACCTCATTTGTGGGCTATGCGCTGCCCAGGGGATCCGTACGTCTCCCGAGACGGACCCTTATCCTTTAGCTCCAGGTGAGCACTACCATGTTCCGTCTTATGCTGCCGGGCGCAGTACTTTGCGTCGTGGAGCGCCTCGGGCTATACTGCGCCCGCAGCCTGAGGATGGGGGTTTGATTTTAGTTATCCATCCAGAGCAGCCACCTCCTCCTCCGGTGGTTCCACCGCAGGGTGTGGTTCCACCGCAGGGTCAGGCCATGACGCAGATGCTCCAGATGATGCAGGAGATGCGTATCAGTATGGATGCCGGGTTTGCAGCTGGGCAGGCTCGCTACGACGCCTTGGATGCTAGGATGGATCTCTATCAGGATCGTATGGACACGCTCACTGTGAGACAGGCGGAGCAGCAGGCCACCATGACTGACATGTATGCCTACATGCGTCAGATGGATGACTACATGCGTCGCCAGTTCCCTCCTCCTGATCAGTGACTTTATGTCTCCCGTTTTATGTCTCATCCTAGACTTGTGTCAGGAGCGGCTGGTTTAGTGTTTCCCATTTGTATTTTCAGTTAGACTTGGTTTGGTATTTCTCTTAGGATGTAGTACTGTGACGTTCCTATGATTCTGTGTATGTCTCTGTTATGCACTGTATGGTTTGATGCATCGTGTGTTCTTATGATTCCAAGTCTCTATTTTTCTTTTTTTTTTTTGGCTAAGGATTTCAAAAAAAATCAACTCGCATTTTATTCCTTTACAAGAAATTTAATACAAGTAATAGGATGCGCAAAATAAATGTACTATCTAAGGCAAAGTATCTAAATGATCTCTGCATCTTCTGGCAGAGTAGTGGAATCTTCCATTGGATCATCCTTATCAGAGACTTGGCCGGTGCCCAAGGGTCCATGAAACACGGGGGATGGTGGATCGACGGCTTCCGAAATTGGTTCCGGTGACTCCTCCAGATGGCTCCCCACGAGGCTCGGGTTCGGCGACGGGCGGACCATGTGGGGCCAGAGTCCAAGGGTTCCGTAGCGTCCACGGATAAGGCCGGATGGGCTCTCTACTGGGGGTGTTGGGCTTCGTGGTCCCATCAAATGGTCTTCCACCGGGCTATATGGTACTACTATGTCCGTAAGGTCAAGCAGGTCCGTCCCTAGATCCTCGACTCTATCTATCACAGCATCGCTCCGTTCGGTGAGTTTTTGCACTTGAGTTTCTAAGTCTTTTATGCGATCTTGATCAGCGGCTCTCAAGTTCAGGAAGTGCTGGAGGTCAGCTTCCCTTAAGTCTCCCATTTGGTGCAGATTTGCCTCCAAGTGAGCTATACGATTTTTCATTTGTTGTATGGTTTGTTGGGTGTCAAGGTGAGCGTTCATCATGTTGATCATCAACTGCATCATGTCTTGACTATCCATCTAGCGCAAGCAAGAGATCTACGTTAATATTCGCCAAGATTCTAAGTTCAATTTCGCCCAGATTCTAAGTTCAAATTTGCCAAGATTCTAGGTTCAAATTCGCCAAGATTCTAAGTTCAAATTCGCCAAGATCCTAAGTTCATAGAAGAGATGCAATATGCAAATGCAAATGATGATCCCCCAAAAATAATTTAATGCACCATATATATATTTTTTTCCCATGGGTTTAAAAAAAAATAAGATTTTTCTCCATGGAAATAATACTTTAAAATTTAAAATAATATTCAAAATATTAATAGTACTTTAAAATAATAAGGGTTTAAAAATAATAGCTTAAAAATAATAACGATTTAAAAATAATACTTTAAAAATAGCCGGTCTCTGATACCAACTTGTAACACCCCAGTTTTTGATAACCCAGGTCGGGGTGTCACCGTCACACCTCCCTAGTAAGACACGGTTTCTCCGGTTTACTAAAGAGATGCAAGGCTAGGTATTGCAGTATTTAAAACATTTAAAGCATTCAAACAGCCCATACAATATAGTTCGAAAATAATAATATCATAGCGCAACGGAAATAATATTTAAGTATAGTATTGCAGCGGAAAATGTAAATAGGGCCGACATGGCCAAAACACGGGTTAAACAGGCCCGTTCATAATATAGTCTAAAGTACGAATTTCAAAACAAAATAATGTTTTTCCCCAAAAGATAAGTTCCCATGTATGAAGTGCTCATGTTCACTCTACATATTTTGTAAGAAAAGAGAATAAAAATGGTTTGGTCAGCACAACTTGTTGAGTAAGTTAACACATGCATGATCGTAGGGTTTAAAAGCCATTAATTTTAATAATTAAATAAAAGCATGATAATAGCATAATATTCAATTTAATCTAATCAACTATCCAATAGCATAATTCATTTCAGAGCTTTATTTAACAACACATCTCGCATGAATTAAAATAAAAGCCATAATTTAAATAAAGCATTTAAGTAATTTAATTGGACAACAAGCATAATTTAATCTAATTTAATTTAATTTAATTTAATTTAATATCCCCATTACATCCCAGATTCGGTATTTCAAAGTTTCACGATAGGACCGCGATGTCAACAAGTTTAGCCTGTAGCCCGTCGGCCGCAACCGTATCAGCCATACCCAGTACCACTCCGGAGTCTCGGGAAACCCATGTGGATATTCTCGAGAGTGTAGGCTCTATATCTCGCCGTTTTGGCAATATCATATCTCAAGTTTAGCGCGCGGGGTCACCATCGTCCATTAAGGCACGAAGTGAATCGTTAGGGGCACCCTGCAGAGCGCTCACCCCTAATTTTAATTTATCAAGTTTGTAAGGGGATTTAATTTTCAAAAATCTGATTTAAATTTTATTTATTTGACAACAATATTTCAATTTATTTCAACCCTAAAGGTTAATTCCATGTTTCAACAAGATTTCAAGATTTGATTCCCGGTAAATCACAGTTTACTCTAAAATTCGTTTAAAATCAGATTTAATTCCAAAAATTCCAAAATTTCACGACTGACTCTGAAACGTCGAGATCTACAACTTTCATGTTTTATCTTTTTCAATCCGAGATATCGAAATAGGTCAGAACCACCAATTTTCATAGAAGCATAATTCTGTCCGAATTTCCTATGTCACAGTTTAAAGATTTCGAATTATACCATAGCAATTCAACTCCAAATTTGATGAACTTTTACAGAAACCATCTTAAGACATTTATCTACAACTTTCATGTTCGGCCAAAGATCTAAATCGGTCTGGAACCTATGACAAAAACGTGATCAAGATCAAACCTAAGTTCTGTCAAGAATTTCAAGATCTAGATTCAAGCAGCTCGGTTTCGGTTGGTTTTCACATATCAAATCGTCTCTAAAAATTCTGAAAATTTTACAGTAGATAGATCTAAGCCTTAGGAACGTTTTTTGTGTTTAAAGTTTTTCCGTTTGAAGTCGCTTTAAGGTTCGGAAAAATTCGTCAAAACTGTTGCATCGATAGAAAACATAAGTTGGCAGATTTACGATTTCTTGTTGAATCTTTTAGTTTCGAACGTTTTAATTCCTCCCAAAACCATGTAAGTGTAACACCCCGGATTTGATAACCCAGGCCGAGGTGTCACCGCCGCACCTCCCTAGCAAGACACGGTTTCTCCGAGCTTGCTAAAGAGATGCAAGGCTATAAGTGTTGGAAAAAGTTTTAAAAGCAAGTCCGGAATTACTTAAAAATAATAATGTAATATCATCCATACATGATTAAAATAATAAGTTGCAGCGGAAATTTAAATGTGGGCCGACATGGCCAAAACGCAGTGGGTAATTTAAGCCTAACAACATACAACATTCACAATTATTAATTTAATTTCCCGAGCCTTCAATATGCGTGCATGCTCATGCCATTTCTTCTTACTCTGTAAAAGAAAAATAAAACAACGGTTTCATCAGTATATAAAATACTGAGTAAGTTAATTCTTAACATAACAATAATGGGTTTTAAAATGTAAATAAAAATTCTCCTTTTTACTCATGCACCTTTTTATAATATAAAAATGTATTTTGGCAAAATTGATAGTAAGAATTTAACTGCATGATTCTAACGTAAGAGATGTACACAAATACTAAGTATATAAACTTTTGGAAATTCAACAAAAGGAATTTACTATAAGTCAAAGGGTTTCATAATTTATGGGATAGATTATATGTTCTCGCATAGCTAGTATTTCATTTTTCTACTTTTGTTTCCACTTGGGCACTTATGTCCACAAGTCTTACAAATCACCATTCGCTAGGGCTCTTATGTCCACAAGCCTCATGGTCGATATTTCACTAGGGCTCTTATGTCCTCTAGTCGTACGCTTGGGCTCTTATGTCCACAAGCCTCAAATCAATATTTCACTAGGGCTCTTATGTCCGCTAGTCGTATGCTTGGGCCCTTATGTCCACAAGCCTCATAATTAGTGTTTCACTAGGGCTCTTATGTCCGCTAGTCGTACGCTTGGGCTCTTATGTCCACAAGCCACATAATCAAGATTTCATAGTTCCCAATTCGATCATAAATCATAAAGTTTTTAAAATTGTTGAAAGTGTCGCAAGGACAGTTTTCCATGAATATCAAGGTTTAGTAAGCGCACACGTCGCAAATTACGCCTTTTTACTTTAAAAATTCATTCCTCAGGCGAACGACCTGAAATTTTTACAGTGCACCAAAGACACCCTAACGAACAACTTTTGTCTTTTAGGTTTCTCGAATTCGGGTAAGGAAACAAGTCAAATTCTACGATCTTCTTAAAAAGGTATAATCTGCCACTTTCCGGTAACAGCGCACTGTTTTTACAACATGTTTCCGACCTAGTAAACGAACTCCGAAAATTATGAAATTTTACAGGCATGTAAACGACACACAAATAAACAAGTTCTATTAGAGGTATTTTGTCCGGAAACACTCCGGATCAGATCAGATCCGCGCATCAAGTTCGGATAAAAATCTGTCAAGTTTTCTTTTCAAAAACACAGGCTGTTCGGATCAATTTAAAGGTTCAAATGTTAACGAAAGTTCACGAAATTTTACGGGCATAATCTTGAGACAAGTATCTACAACTTTTATGTTCACATCAAAGTTTGGTTTCGACCGAAGGTGAGAGAAAAATCCACATGAAGTCCGCATATGAAAGCTGTCAGGATTTTCGAAGGTATTTAAAAACGCAGAATCTTCTCGGTGAAATTTCGAGTATCAAAACTTAACGAAAATGCGTGAAATTTTACGGACACAATATTTAGACAGTTAGCTACAACTTTCATTTTTACATAAAAGTTTAGTTTTGATGGGATCCATTAGAAAAACGTCAAGGGAGTCGAACACGCAAAACTGCCACAGGTTGGGTTTTAAACGAAAACGCAGAATATACCAGATTCGATTTGACGGACCAAACATCGACGAAAATTTCTGAATATTTAACACAGTATACTTTAAGTCCTTAGGAACAATTTTGTAGTTTTAAGTTTCTCCGTTTGAAAGCTCGAAAAGGGTCTAAAAATTGGATTTCAGAAACTGCGCATAGGGAGGGTGTTTGGGACAGATTTTCGTGTGTTGATTAAACCTTGCATTCCATTCGATTTTTAGGGCACCAAAACGGTTATGAGAAGAATCAACTTACAGTATCTAAGATCTAAAGTTTAGATTTCATCGGGATGGTCTCCGGAGTCCGTGAATATGCCCAATCTACTCGTCTCTTTCTCTTCGGCTCCGATTTTGTGTTTACAAGCAAAAGCCCGTAAGTTAGGATGATGTTTATGATCTTTAAAAAGAATAGGAAATCTGATTCACATCTTACCACTACTCCAAGGCCTGAGATCCTTGATCTACACACTCCCTTGATCGATTATGGTCGCCGGAAAGCCGCCGGAAAGTCGTCGGAAGCGAAGAACTTGGTTTTTCGGTTTTTGGGAGAGATTTCGGATGAGGAGTGGCTTGAATTGACTGAGAATGGAGTGGGAGGCTGGTCAAATTCGACCTAATAGCCTTCCATTCGACTGAGATCGACTTACCATACTCGGGGTCGAAATTTTTGGCAAGAATCGTCCATCCCGCTCGATTTGCAGCAAACTGCTGCTTGGCGCGCTCCTGGCGCGTCCCCGCGCGGAGACCGCGCGGCCCTGGCCTGGGCTGCGGCCTGGGCGGGGTCGTGCGATCCGTCGGGCCTTTTTCTCGTCTCTTTCGAACTTCTATCCTTCTACATTTTCGTGCTCGATTTTTCGGGTCGTTTTCGGGTTACGATTCCGTTCTTAAATTTATTTCGACTCCAATGAATTTCATATTCGAAATCTTGAATCCGTCGAGTTTGAATCCGTCGGCTTGAATTCATCGTCTTTCGACTCTCGTGTAATTTTTCTGATTAAATTATTCCCGACTTCACGGGTTTTTGGAATTAAAATTCTTTTCCTTCTTGAATTTAATTCCGATTCTTTTAACTTGATTCATGGAATTTCTTCGGGCTTTCTTTCCCTCTTTTATTCCATTTTGAATTTTTCGATTCTATCGGCGTTTCATTTCCGAGCAATAATTTGTTGTGATAAATTATTTTCTTCTTCTCGGAGATATTTCAACCTTGATCGGATTAAGAAATAAATTTGATTCCTTGAACGCCGATAAAAATCCCGGGTATTACAGTCTACCCCCCTTAAGCATCAACTTCGTCCTCGAAGTTGTGTTTCGGCTTTTATTATTTTATTATTTTGTGATATTGTGTTATTGAATTATTGTTTGATTGTTGATTGTTTGTTGTTTGATTATTGTTTGACTGAACCCAGAATTGAAATTTCCAAGTTGCCTACGTACCCTGTGAAGGGATCAAGTCATTACGTAGTTCAAAACAATTCGAATTTGTTTATTTTATTGATTTGGAATACATAATATTCGGGTGGTTACATCCTCCCCCCCTTAAGATTACAGTTATATCCCCATAACTGCCTATGCATTATTTTCAAGGATGTTCGAGTTCTGACTTTGTTCCCTTTTTCAGCTTCTCCCTGCTAGAGGTTCACCAGATCCATTCTCCTTTCGATCTCCTCCTCCGGCGTTCGACATCCCCTAGCCATGTGACCAAACTTGCCGCACTTATAGCAGGCTCCAGGCTTCGGGCACCGGCGCACCAGATGCGGTCAATTGCACCGCGGGCATTTTGGTATGAGTGCACCACAGTTATCATTCCCTCTAGTCCCATCGAATCTAGCTTGGTCATCGCCCCTTCTAAAGTTATTATTCTTGTTCTTATTACGATTCTTCTTCTCAAATCCTTGCGAGTTTTTGCTCGATTCGTCATTGTCCTTTCGCTTTAATTGTTGGACACGAGCGACTGTTACTGCCCGGTCATATACCGCCTGCAAAGTCGTGCATTGTCCTCCCACCAATATCTCTCGAATATCAAGATTCAAACCCATCTCGAACTTCTGCGCCTTGTCGAAGTCAGTTGGCACCATTGCAGAAGCAAATCTAATCAGCTCCTTAAACTTGGCATAGTATTCTTGTACTGTTTGCCCACCTTGTTTTAAATGGACGAATTCTTCATACTTTGCGGCCTTAATGCTCATTGGGTAAAACCTTTCCCTCAAGACCTCCTTAAATTCTTCCCATAGGAAGGCTTTAGTTAAATTTCCTTGGAGGTTATGCCACCATTCGTCTGCCTCTCCGCCAAGATAGTAGGTCGCCACTTGGACCTTCTCGTACTCGGGACATTTGACAGCGCTAAGGAGCTTATCAAATGTGCGGATCCAATCTTCCAGTTTGGCCGGATCTTCTTGGCCATCATAGTGGGTTGGCTGGTAAGGGTTCACTAACGCTAGGTAATTGAGTCGGGCTGCCGGCGGTGGTACACCCACTGGTGTCCTTCGTACCTCAGCGTTTCCCAAAGCTATGAGGACTTCTTCCATAGTTCTTAGGCGTTCGTCCAAATTATTGGAAATAGGAGGCGCTTGCCTTCCTACGTTATGAGCAATCTCGGTATTGTTGGGTGCGTTGGGGATGTCAGCGTTGGTGTTGTTTGGGATTTGCTTCCTCGATTTTCCCTTAGGTGCCATTTTCTGTTATCAACGCACGTGAAGATGAGTTTCTAATCTAAGGCAAGTTAGCGTCCAAGAAAACCTATAAGATAGGGTTGGCAAGAGGAGATAATGTATGGGCACGCCAAGCTTAGGTGATCAAGTTCCAGGACTAATGCAAAATTAGTCTTAAGCAAACGCTCCTAAGTCAAGGTCATGTCGAATTCTAAGATAAGAGTAATATTTAATACTGATAATTCACATAAAAAATAGCGCAAATATTCGTGGATGTATGCAATATAATGCAATGTTATCCCAACCCCGAAAAATTATTTTATGCGTTCATCTAAACTTGTCCGAATAATTTATATATATTTTCCCATGGGTTTTTTTAAAATAAGACTTGAACCATGGAAATAATACTTTGAAATTTTAAAATAATAATAATAGTAGTTAAAAATTTCTTTGGGCCCCTATATTGGGCTAAAAATAAAAATAATATTTTTAAAATATTTCCGGGCTCTGATACCACTTGTAACACCCCGGATTTGATAACCCAGGCCGAGGTGTCACCGCCGCACCTCCCTAGCAAGACACGATTTCTCCGAGCTTGCTAAAGAGATGCAAGGCTATAAGTGTTGGAAAAAGTTTTAAAAGCAAGTCCGGAATTACTTAAAAATAATAATGTAACATCATCCATAGATGATTAAAATAATAAGTTGCAGCGGAAATTTAAATATGGGCCGACATGGCCAAAACGCAATGGGTAATTTAAGCCTAACAACATACAACATTCACAATTATTAATTTAAATTCCCGAGCCCCCAATATGCGTGCATGCTCATGCCATTTCTTCTTACTCTGTAAAAGAAAAATAAAACAACGGTTTCATCAGTATATAAAATACTGAGTAAGTTAATTCTTAACATAACAATAATGGGTTTTAAAATGTAAATAAAAATTCTCCTTTTTACTCATGCACCTTTTTATAATATAAAAATGTATTTTGGCAAAATTGATAGTAAGAATTTAACTACATGATTCTAACGTAAGAGATGTACACAAATACTAAGTATATAAACTTTTGGAAATTTAACAAACGGAATTTACTATAAGTCAAAGGGTTTCATAATTTATGGGATAGATTATATGTTCTCGCATAGCTAATATTTCATTTTTCTACTTTTGTTTCCACTTGGGCACTTATGTCCACAAGTCTTACAAATCACCATTCGCTAGGGCTCTTATGTCCACAAGCCTCATGGTCGATATTTCACTAGGGCTCTTATGTCCTCTAGTCGTACGCTTGGGCTCTTATGTCCACAAGCCTCAAATCAATATTTCACTAGGGCTCTTATGTCCGCTAGTCGTACGCTTGGGCCCTTATGTCCACAAGCCTCATAATTAGTGTTTCACTAGGGCTCTTATGTCCGCTAGTCGTACGCTTGGGCTCTTATGTCCACAAGCCACATAATCAAGATTTCATAGTTCCCAATTCGATCATAAATCATAAAGTTTTCAAAATTGTTGAAAGTGTCGCAAGGACACTTTTCCATGAATCTCAAGGTTTAGTAAGCGTACACGTCGCAAATTACGCCTTTTTACTTTAAAAATTCATTCCTCAGGCGAACGACCTGAAATTTTTACAGTGCACCAACGACACCCTAACGAACAACTTTTGTCTTTTAGGTTTCTCGAATTCGGGTAAGGAAACAAGTCAAATTCTAGGATCTTCTTAAAAAGGTATAATCTGCCACTTTCCGGTAACAGCGCACTGTTTTTAAAACATGTTTCCGACCTAGTAAACGAACTCCGAAAATTATGAAATTTTACAGGCATGTAAATGACACACAAATGAACAAGTTCTATTAGAGGTATTTTGTCCGGAAACACTCCGGATCAGATCAGATCCGCGCATCAAGTTCGGATAAAAATCTGTCAAGTTTTCTTTTCAAAAACACAGGCTGTTCGGATCAATTTAAAGGTTCAAATGTTAACGAAAGTTCACGAAATTTTACGGGCATAATCTTGAGACACGTATCTACAACTTTTATGTTCACATCAAAGATTGGTTTCGACCGAAGGTGAGAGAAAAATCCACATGAAATCCGCATATGAAAGCTGTCAGGATTTTCGAAGGTATTTAAAAACGCAGAATCTTCTTGGTGAAATTTCGAGTATCAAAACTTAACGAAAATGCGTGAAATTTTACGGACACAATACTAAGACAGTTAGCTACAAATTTCATTTTTATATAAAAGTTTAGTTTTGATGGGATCCATTAGAAAAACGTCAAGGGAGTCGAACACGCAAAACTGCCATAGGTTGGGTTTTAAACGAAAACGCAGAATATACCAGATTCGATTTGACAGACCAAACATCGACGAAAATTTCTGAAACTTTAACACAGTATACTTTAAGTCCTTAGGAACAATTTTGTAGTTTTAAGTTTCTCCGTTCGAAAGCTCGAAAAGGGTCTAAAAATTGGATTTCAGAAACTGCGCATAGGGAGGGTGTTTGGGACAGATTTTCGTGTGTTGATTAAACCTTGCATTCCATTCGATTTTTAGGGCACCAAAACGGTTATGAGAAGAATCAACTTATAGTATCTAAGATCTAAAGTCTTAGATTTCATCGGGATGGTCTCCGGAGTCCGTGAATACGCCCAATCTACTCGTCTCTTTCTCTTCGGCTCCGATTTTGTGTTTACAAGCAAAAGCCCGTAAGTTAGGATGATGTTTATGATCTTTAAAAAGAATAGGAAATCTGATTCATATCTTACCACTACTCCAAGGCCTGAGATCCTTGATCTACACATTCCCTTGATCGATTATGGTCGCCGGAAAGCCGCCGGAAAGTCGTCGGAAGCGAAGAACTTGGTTTTTTGGTTTTTGGGAGAGATTTCGGATGAGGAGTGGCTTGAATTGACTGAGAATGGAGTGGGAGGCTGGTCAAATTCGACCTAATAGCCTTCCATTCCACTGAGATCGACTTACCATACTCGGGGTCGAAATTTTTGGCAAGAATCGTCCATCCCGCTCGATTTGCAGCAAACTGCTGCTTGGCGCGCTCCTGGCGCGTCCCCGCATGGAGACCGCACGGCCCTGGCCTGGGCTGCGGCCTGGGCCGGGTCGTGCGATCCGTCGGGCCTTTTTCTCGTCTCTTTCGAACTTCTATCCTTCTACATTTTCGTGCTCGATTTTTCGGGTCGTTCTCGGGTAACGATTCCTTTCTTAAATTTATTTCGACTCCAATGAATTTTATATTCGAAATCTTGAATCCGTCGAGTTTGAATCCGTCGGCTTGAATTCATCGTCTTTCGACTCTCGTGTAATTTATCTGATTAAATTATTCCCGACTTCACGGGTTTTTGGAATTAAAATTCTTTTCCTTCTTGAATTTAATTCCGATTCTTTAACTTGATTAATGGAATTTCTTCGGGCTTCCTTTCCCTCTTTTATTCCCTTTTGAATTTTTGGATTCTATCGGCGTTTCATTTCCGAGCAATAATTTGTTGTGATAAATTATTTTCTTCTTCTCGGAGATATTTCAACCTTGATCGGATTAAGAAATAAATTTGATTCCTTGAACGCCGATAAAAATCCCGGGTATTACAGTAAGAGTTAACTTACTGATTTGTGAACGTCCGGGATGTCTATTTCGAAGGCGTGGCTTCCAGTTCACCGTTCCTCCTCCTCGTTCGTCGGGTTCCTCGTTCTAGATCCGATTCGGGGTGTAAAGAGAAGAGAACGAGGTTAGAATCCGTTTTCGGATTGAAATGAACAAGGATTATTCAGACTAGGGCTTACCACACGTTGGAGATCTCCCGATTTTCATCCAACAGTCGCTGTCTCGGTCTCTTGGTGCCTCCGTTGACTCCGGGATTACTACTTTTGTGTTTAGAGAGTGTCGTAGGGTTTTGAAAAGGGTTTAGGGTCTCCGAGGGGGTTTATTTATAGATAGCTAAGTCCTAGGGCGTCCAAAATCTGACCCTAAGGGTCTTGAGTCGAGAGACGTTCAACCGAAAGTCGAAAAATCCACGTTCGGGCGAGAGATTCGCGCAACGGGCGAATCTGTCGCGTGGCGTGGGTTGGCGCGCCTTTTCCCCCATTAGCGCGCGGTCAGCGCGCGACGAACGCCTGGACTTCGGTCCGGGCGGGTCGTGCGATCCGTCGTGCTTTTCCGCCTCTCTTTCGGGTTTCTATCCCTCTATGTTCCCGGATTCCAATTTCCGGACTCTCTTCGGGTTCCTATTTCGTGTCGTTATTTCCTTTGGATCTAACTTTACGTTTTGGCTCGAATTCTCGAGTTCATTTATATCGGGTTCCCGTGTAACGATTTATTTTACTTTAATTTCTTTTGTTTAGTTAAATCTCTTTTAATTTCATTTCTTATTTCTTCTATATTTATTTATTTAATGTATTTGCTGATTTATTTACTTTAATTTCATTTCTCATTTATTTATTTATTGTATTTATTATATTTATTTATGTTGTAAAATTCTTGGGTATTACAGTCTACCCTCCTTAAGAATCAACTTCGTCCTCGAAGTTGTGTTTCGGCTTTTCTCGTGCTAAGGTCTTTTCTTTATTTTATTATTCTGTGACTGAACTTAGAATTAAGACTTCTAAGCTGCCTACGTACCCGGTGAAGGGATCAAGCCATAAAGTAGTTCAAAAGTTTACAAAAATGCACGAAAAATAGGTGGGGTATGACATCCTCTCCCCCTTAAGATTGCAGTTATGTCCCCATAACTGTGTCGGTATCGGTTTGGAACAATGTCGGGTAGCGTTCTCTCATGTCGGATTCTACTTCCCAAGTTGCCGTCTCACTTTCGTGGTTCGACCAAAGAACCTTGATCATTTTGACGGTTTTGCTCCTCGTTACTCGTTCCTTAGTGTCGAGAATACGCACTGGGACTTCTTCATAAGTCAAATCTTCATCGAGCTCAATTATCTCCGGTTGAAGTACATGTGTCGGGTCCGGCACATACTTCTTTAGTTGTGAGACATGGAAGAAATTATGAACTCGATCTAATTGTGGCGGTAAAGCCAATCGGTAAGCTAGAGTTCCGACTCGTTCTAGAATTTCGTAAGGTCCTATATATCGAGGACTTAACTTTCCTCGTTTGCCAAAGCGCATCACCCCCTTCATGGGTGATATCTTTAGCATGACCCTATCTCCCACTTGAAATTCTAGGTCTCGTCGTCTCACGTCGGCGTAACTCTTTTGACGGTCTTGAGCGACTTTCATTTTCCCTTGAATCACTTTGACTTGTTGAGCCATGTCTTCGATAAGTTGTGGTCCCACCACCACGGACTTATCGTTTTCTTCCCAGCTCAACGGGCTTCGGCACTTTCGTCCATACAACGCCTCGAAAGGTGCCATGTCGATGCTAGCATGGTAGCTATTATTATAGGAGAACTCAATTAAGGGTAGATGAGATTCCCAATTCCCTTTGAATTCCAACACGCATGCCCTCAGCATGTCTTCTAGTGTTTGAATTGTCCTCTCGGTTTGTCCATCCGTCATCGGGTGGAATGCGGTGCTCATTTTGATTTGAGTACCGAGAGCTTTTTGTAACTTCGTCCAGAAATGAGAGACAAATCTACTGTCTCTATCGGAAATGATATCATGTGGTACTCCATGTCGTCGTACCACATTATCGATGTAGGCTCGGGCCAATTGGTCCATAGTCCACGTGTCCTTCATCGGGATAAATATGGATGTCTTCGTTAGCCTATCCACAATCACCCAAATTTTGTTCATGCCTTTAGGTGATCGGGGTAATCCCGAGACAAAGTCCATCGAGATGCTATCCCACTTCCAACTTGGAATCTCTAGTGGTTGCATCAATCCTAAGGGTTTATGTCGCACTGCCTTGACCTTCTGGCAGGTGAGACATTTCGCCACGAAGTCTGCCACTTCCTTTTTCATTCCCGGCCACC
This sequence comes from Hygrophila difformis, assembly GCA_030278955.1. Lineage (NCBI taxonomy): Eukaryota > Viridiplantae > Streptophyta > Magnoliopsida > Lamiales > Acanthaceae > Hygrophila > Hygrophila difformis. The sequence continues at coordinate 29,071,447 of JAOANR010000013.1, read as the reverse complement.
AATAGATCTTCTTCAGATCTTTGTATAGCTTGTCACCTCCGGGATGTACGGAATATGGCGTGTTGTGCCCTTCCTCCATCAACCTTTGCTTCAACTCGGCACATTTAAGGGGCACACACCATCTCCCTTTAAAACGGATGCTTCCATCCTCGTGGCTAGCAAATCCTATTGCCTTTCCTTCGGCAATATACCCTTTTATCTTTTCGAGTTTCGGGTCGCCCGGTTGGGCGAGTCGAATCTAGTCCAATATTGTAGTTTCTACGACCATGGCATTGATCGTTTCTCTCACTGTGCCAGGATGCACAAGTTCTAACTCCAATCTTGCAACCTCCATGTACAATGCCGGCGGAATTACCAACGAGTTCGTCACGTGTTGGGTTTTCCGACTTAGGGCATCGGCTACCACATTCGCCTTCCCCTTGTGGTATGCTATCTCTAAATCGTAGTCTTTAATAAGTTCCAACCACCTTCGCTGTCTCAAATTCAACTCCTTCTGAGTGAATATATATTTCAAGCTCTTGTGGTCGGTGAACATTCGACACTTCCGCCCATAAAGATAATGTCTCCATATCTTTAGAGCGAAAACGACCGCTGCCAACTCCAGGTCATGTGTCGGATAGTTTTCCTCGTGAGGTTTTAGTTGGCGTGATGCATACGCTACGACTCTCGAGTCTTGCATCAAGACACAACCTAAACCTTTCCTTCGAAGCATCGCTGTAAACTTCGAAGTCACCATCCTCTGATGGTAGTGTTAATACGGGTGTGGTTGTGAGTCGTTTCTTCAATTCTTGAAACGCAGTCTCACACGCTTCAGTCCACTCGAGTAGTATGGAGCAGCGGAGGGGAAAAAGAAAATCGAAAATAAAAAAAATTTAATTTCGTGACCCACGCGGGGTCCGCGCGCTAAAGGGGGGTTCAGCGCGCGGGGACCGCGCGGTCACAGCAGGGTGTGTAAATTGGGCTCGCGCCCCGCGCGAGCCATTTCACCCCTTTCACTTCCGAAATTTCTCCCAACTTCCTCTCAATTTCGTTCTTCCGTGCTCAGATTCTTCCGGTTTCGACTTCGATTTCCCTTTGTAACGTATGTATCTCCTATTTTCACTTGCCAATTTCAATTTTTATGCCTTGATTTGTTAGATTTTTGGGTGAATTATGAAATTAGGGTTTTGGCATGTAAATTGGGGATTTGTAATTTTCGGCTTAATTCTTGCGAATTAGTGAGTTTATGTAGTATTTTGGTGTCATTTCTATTGTTTAGGAAGTAATGGTATGAATATATATACCTAAGCTGTGGAATTTCTTGCTAGAATTTGGATTTTTAGGGAAACTATGAAATTTCCGATTTTGTTGGTGTTATTGGTGTAAAAGTGGTTTCGTTGGTGTTGTTTGTTGACACTTGTGATTATGATTCGTTGTTCAAGCAATTGTTTGGTTTTGTGGTTAATTGCCATGTGTTTACAAGCAAATTTTTGAACTTAATTTATTGCGCACATAAGGTGTTCGACGAAATGCCACAATGGGTTTTTGAATTTGTCTGGGCACATTCCTTGGTTTGATTATCTTCCAATATGTATTGATAAACTATTGGGTCTGAAACCCTCCTAGATTTTCCCCGTTGGAACTCTATATTTGTGATGTCTTTACGTATTTCTGCTTGTGAATTAATGTGTTGGAAATTAACCTTACCATTGATATTGGGTGTTCGCAGGATGTTGCTTTTCCTGTGGTTCATCTTGGCGTTCCTTATGGTCCTTCCGGGGGCCAAGAGACGGGCTACTCGACGTGATGCAGCCGGCGCTAGCACTGCCGCTCCGGTGATGCCGGATAGTGACGACAGTGACGATAGTGAGTCCGCGGAGGACGAGGAGCGGGAGCCGAGACTCAGGGATCTCCCTGACGAGATGCGTCCTCACCGGCATGATAGGTTCCGTTTCTCGACGATGGCCGCCCAGGACTTCTATTTCGACGAGCTTCGTCGAAAAAGGGCTTATGTCCCCGAGCGAGGCTTGTTCCCCGATCATATGGGCGATGACCGGATCAGTGCAGTTTTGGGGAATCTCCAGTGGACCGGTCTTGCACGTCATCCCGAGGGCGTTCCCTCCGGCTATGTAGCCATGGAGGTTATCGCCAACATCAGCGGTCTTGGGGTAGACGACGACCTTTCTCGAGTCTGGGTTCGTGGTTGCTACTTAGACTTCAGTGCTCGGGCGATCAACATCTATTTCGGCCTTCCAGATGATGGCGCGTTCCGACCACAGCCAGAGGGTCGGGTTTATGCTCCTGCCTGGGGCGTCTTGTGTACCGAAGTACCCCCCCGGAATGGGTACCCTCACGAGTTGCGACTGACGTCTTTGGATGCTCCTTGGCGCGTACTTGCTCAGCTTTGGTTAGGACGCATCCGGCCGATCACCCGGAGTCATATCGTCATAGATCATGTCTTTGAGACCACTTGCTTTATCGCACGGGGCGGTAGGGTAAATGTGGGCGCTTGCATTGCGGACAACTTGAGGGGTTTACGACGGGGGCGAGGGAGTAGGGTGATCACTCACGCACACCTCATTTGTGGGCTATGCGCTGCCCAGGGGATCCGTACGTCTCCCGAGACGGACCCTTATCCTTTAGCTCCAGGTGAGCACTACCGTGTTCCGTCTTATGCTGCCCGGCGTAGTACTTTGCGTCGTGGAGCGCCTCGGGCTATACTGCGCCCGCAGCCTGAGGATGGGGGTTTGATTTTAGTTGTCCCTCCAGAGCAGCCACCTCCTCCTCCGGTGGTTCCACCGCAGGGTCAGGCCATGACGCAAATGCTCCAGATGATGCAGGAGATGCGTATTAGTATGGATGCCGGGTTTGCAGCTAGGCAGGCTCGCTACAACGCCTTGGATGCTAGGATGGATCTCTATCAGGATCGTATGGACACGCTCACTGTGAGACAGGCAGAGCAGCAGGCCACCATGACTGACATGTATGCCTACATGCGTCAGATGGATGACTACATGCGTCGCCAGTTCCCTCCTCCTGATCAGTGACTTTATGTCTCCCGTTTTATGTCTCCTCCTAGACTTGTGTCAGGAGCGGCTGGTTTAGTGTTTCCCATTTGTATTTTCAGATAGACTTGGTTTGGTATTTCTCTTAGGATGTAGTACTGTGACGTTCCTATGATTCTGTGTATGTCTCTGTTATGCACTGTATGGTTTGATGCATCGTGTGTTCTTATGATTCCAAGTCTCTTTTTTTTTTTTAGGCTAAGGCTTTCAAAAAAAAATCAACTCGCATTTTATTCCTTTACAAGAAATTTAATACAAGTAATAGGATGTGCAAAATAAATGTACTATCTAAGACAAAGTATCTAAATGATCTCTGCATCTTCTGGCAGAGTAGTGGAATCTTCCATTGGATCATCCTCATCAGAGACTTGGCCGGTGCCCAAGGGTCCATGAAACACGGGGGATGGTGGATCGACGGCTTCCGAAACTGGTTCCGGTGACTCCTCCAGATGGCTCCCCACGGGGCTCGGGTTCGGCGACGGGCGGACCATGTGGGGCCAGAGTCCAAGGGTTCCGTAGCGTCCACGGATAAGGCCGGATGGGCTCTCTACTGGGGGTGTTGGGCTTCGTGGTCCCATCAAATGGTCTTCCACCTGGCTATATGGTACTACTATGTCCGAAAGGTCAAGCAGGTCCGTCCCTAGATCCTCGACTCTATCTATCACAGCATCGCTCCGTTCGGTGAGTTTTTGCACTTGAGTTTCTATGTCTTTTATGCGATCTTGATCAGCGGCTCTCAAGTTCAGGAAGTGCTGGAGGTCAGCTTCCCTTAAGTCTCCCATTTGGTGCAGATTTGCCTCCAAGTGAGCTATACGATTTTTCATTTGTTGTATGGTTTGTTGGGTGTCAAGGTGAGCGTTCATCATGTTGATCATCAACTGCATCATGTCTTGACTAGCCATCTAGCGCAAGCAAGAGATCTAAGTTAATATTCGCCAAGATTCTAAGTTCAATTTCGCCCAGATTCTAAGTTCAAATTTGCCAAGATTCTAGGTTCAAATTCGCCAAGATTCTAAGTTCAAATTCGCCAAGATCCTAAGTTCATAGAAGAGATGCAATATGCAAATGCAAATGATGATCCCCCCAAAAATAATTAAATGCACCATATATATATATATTTTTTTCCCATGGGTTTAAAAAAAAATAAGATTTTTCTCCATGGAAATAATACTTTAAAATTTAAAATAATATTCAAAATATTAATAGTACTTTAAAAAATAATAAGGGTTTAAAAATAATAGCTTAAAAATAATAACGATTTAAAAATAATACTTTAAAAATAGCCAGTCTCTGATACCAACTTGTAACACCCCGGTTTTTGATAACCCAGGTCGGGGTGTCACCGCCACACCTCCCTAGTAAGACACGGTTTCTCCGGTTTACTAAAGAGATGCAAGGCTAGGTATTGCAGTATTTAAAACATTTAAAGCATTCAAACAGCCCATACAATATAGTTCGAAAATAATAATATCATAGCGCAGCGGAAATAATATTTAAGTATAGTATTGCAGCGGAAAATGTAAATAGGGTCGACATGGCCAAAACACGGGTTAAACAGGTCCGTTCATAATATAGTCTAAAGTACGAATTTAAAAACAAAATAATGTTTTTCCCTAAAAGATAAGTTCCCATGTATGAAGTGCTCATGTTCACTCTACATATTCTGTAAGAAAAGAGAATAAAAATGGTTTGGTTAGCACAACTTGCTGAGTAAGTTAACACATGCATAATCGTAGGGTTTAAAAGCCATTAATTTTAATAATTAAATAAAAGCATGATAACAACATAATATTCAATTTAATCTAATCAACTATCCAATAGCATAATTCATTTTAGAGCTTTATTTAACAACACATCTCGCATGAATTAAAATAAAAGTCATAATTTAAATAAAGCATTTAAGTAATTTAATTGGACAACAAGCATAATTTAATCTAATTTAATTTAATTTAATATCCCCATTACATCCCAGATTCGGTATTTCAAAGTTTCACGATGGCACCGCGATGTCAACAAGTTTAGCCGGTAGCCCGGCGGCCGCAACCGTATCAGCCATACCCAGTACCACTCCGGAGCCTCGGGAAACCCATGTGGATATTCTCGAGAGTGTAGGCTCTATATCTCGCCGTTTTGGCAATATCATATCTCAAGTTTAGCGCGCGGGGTCACCATCGTCCATTAAGGCACGAAGTGAATCGTTAGGGGGCACCCTGCAGAGCACTCACCCCTAATTTTAATTTATCAAGTTTGTAAGGGGATTTAATTTTCAAAAATCTGATTTTAATTTTATTTATTTGACAACAATATTTCAATTTATTTCAACCCTAAAGGTTAATTCCATGTTTCAACAAGATTTCAAGATTTGATTCCCGGTAAACCACAGTTTACTCTAAAATTTGTCTAAAATCAGATTTAATTCCAAAAATTCCAAAATTTCACGACTGACTCAGAAACGTCGAGATCTACAACTTTTATGTTTTAACTTTTTCAATCCGAGATACCGAAATAGGTCAAAACCACCAATTTTCACAGAAGCATAATTCTGTCCGAATTTCCTATGTCACAGTTTAAAGATTTCGAATTCTACCATAGCAATTCAACACCAAATTTGATGAAATTTTACAGAGACCATCTTAAGACATATATCTACAACTTTCATGTTCGGCCAAAGATCTAAATCGGTCTGGAACCTATGTCAAAAACGTGATCAAGATCAAACCTAAGTTCTGTCAAGAATTTCAAGATCTAGATTCAAGCAGCTCGGTTTCGGTTGGTTTTCACATATCAAATCGTCTCTAAAAATTCTGAAAATTTTACAGTAGTTAGATCTAAGCCTTAGGAACGTTTTTTGTGTTTTAAGTTTTTCCGTTTGAAGTCGTTTTCAGGTTCGGAAAAATTCGTCAAAACTGTTGCATCGATAGAAAACATAAGTTGGCAGATTTACGATTTCTTGTTAAATCTTTTAGTTTCGAACGTTTTAATTCCTCCCAAAACCATGTAAGAGTTAACTTACTGATTTGTGAACATCCGGGATGTCTATTTCGAAGGCGTGGCTTCCAGTTCACCGTTCCTCCTCCTCGTTCGTCGGGTTCCTCGTTCTAGATCCGATTCGGGGTGTAAAGAGAAGAGAACGAGGTTAGAATCCGTTTTCGGATTGAAACGAACAAGGATTATTCAGACTAGGGCTTACCACACGTTGGAGATCTCCCGATTTTCGTCCAACAGCCGCTGTCTCGGTCTCTTGGTGCCTCCGTTGACTCCGGGATTACTACTTTTGTGTTTAGAGAGTGTCGTAGGGTTTTGAAAAGGGTTTAGGGTCTCCGAGGGGGTTTATTTATAGATAGCTAAGTCCTAGGGCGTCTAAAATCTGACCCTAAGGGTCTTGAGTCGAGAGATGTTCAACTGAAAGTCGAAAAATCCGCGTTCGGACGAGAGATTCGCGCAAAGGGCGAATATGTCGCGTGGCGCGGGGTTGGCACGCCTTTTCCCCCATTAGCGCGCGATCAGCGCGCGACGAACGCCTGGACTTCGGTCCGGGCGGGTCGTGCGATCCGTCGTGCTTTTCCGCCTCTCTTTCGGGTTTCTATCCCTCTATGTTCCCGGATTCCAATTTCCGGACTCTCTTCGGGTTCCTATTTCGTGTCGTTATTTCCTTCGGATCTAAATTTACGTTTTGGCTCGAATTCTCGAGTTCATTTATATCGGGTTCCCGTGTAACGACTTATTTTACTATAATTTCTTTTGTTTAATTAAATCTCTTTTAATTTCATTTCTTATTTCTTCTATATTTATTTATTTAATGTATTTGCTGATTTATTTGCTTATTTATTTATCTATTATATTCATTTATTTATTTATTGTATTTATTATATTTATTTATGTTGTAAAATTCTCGGGTATTACAGTCTACCCTCCTTAAGAATCAACTTCGTCCTCGAAGTTGTGTTTCGGCTTTTCTCGTGCTAAGGTCTTTTCTTTATTTTATTATTCTGTGACTGAACTTAGAATTAAGACTTCTAAGCTGCCTACGTACCCGGTGAAGGGATCAAGCCATAACGTAGTTCAAAAGTTTACAAAAATGCACGAAAAATAGGTGGGGTATGACAGTGATCCTCCCGTCGTGAACCCACAGTTCACGACGCAATTCTGTCCACGACATGCATGGCATCCTCTTGCCAAAATTTTATGTTTCTCCATATCCGACCATTAAATAATTGAACCCTTAAGTCATTAATTAATGATGATAATTAGCAATAATTAGAAATCAATAATTACTATGATTAAAGGAATTTTGTTCAATTTTCACTAACCGGACTATAATTAATTACGGTATGAAGGATTATTTAAGTCATTAATTATGTATTAATTCCATAACCTTGCATGAGAAACCAATGTCTCTCATACAAGGCATCCTGTTTTATTTTATTTTCATTTTGTCTTCTTCGTGATGTGTGAATGAACAGTAAAAGATATTACAGAATAATGTCGGCGAACGGTCCCTTCACCAGGAAATGAAGTAGCCTGTAGTCTGTATATTAATTATTGTTTGTTATTTTGCATGGTTTGGATAATAACTAACTAAGTCAGGCGAACGGTCCTTTCACCGGGAAATGAAGTAGCCACTCGGTTAATTACTGTCCAAATACAGTTTTATTTTCTTTATCTTAATTTCCAAACTCAAATTCTAATCTGTAATACGAGTCAGTTAATATCTGTCAATATTAGCTGATGAGCATTGCAGAGGGGAAACATGTAGGTTTTTATCTGAATTCACAGACAGTAGAGGCCCAACTGGTAGCGACAATGCCATTATAGGGTGTCTGCTGTCTAAATTCATCCCATCTGAGAGGTGCAATTCGAATTACGCAATTCGGTTTAGACCGAACTGACCATTAATTCGAATTGCATCAATAACAAGGAAGCCAAGCAGGAAACTACATCAATTCGAAAAGACCAATTTGGTTTACACATAGACCGAATTGATGAGTGAAGACCACATCCCAGCTAAAGATAAAGAAGGAAGACCTCATGCAATTCGATGTGCACCAATTCGGTCAAGATTGAATTGCTTGAGGAGACCGAATTAAGTTCAAATTTGCATCCAGATGAGGCTGTGGAACACGTGGGAAATGCACAACACTGTTGATGGGCACTGATGGGCCTAGGGTTTCGAGAAGAAGTATAAAAGCTGACCTTCCTCAACACAAGATTAATTTGATTCTACACTTTACAGAGATTCAGCTTGGGGACAAAAAGAGGAGGCAGAGTTCTTCACCCCTTAAGGGTTAGTTTAGTTCGTTAGTTAGTTTTACTTTTCATGCAAGTAGCTTAGTTTTTAATGTTTTTGTCTTAGTTTAGTGTGTGGAAGCTTGTTACTACCCTTAGAGTAGCCATTTCCATACATTTACATGCTTTGTAGTTAGAATAAACCCTACTATCAAGTCAATGATGGTTTTGGCTTATTTATTTGCTCTCAAGTGCTAATGCAAGAAACAAATTCCAGAAATGGGTTGTTATTGTCATGTTTTTGGCACTTCTTTAATGCTTTCCTTAGCAATAAATGTTAGAATGTTGTTTGTTTCAACTAGGTTACATTTATGGTGTCCCTAGCTGACTTACTTGTTCAATAAATGCATGTTTGGTGGGTTTTAGTATGTTTTGATGTTTTAGAGATTCAAATGAGTGTTCTTAGGTTATAGATAATTTTAGGGTTGGTTAGAATTTATTTTGATGCTTGTTTTAATACTCCTGTCATTTTCTTATTTTCTAGTTTACTGCTGCCTTAGATATTGTAGTTGTTCTTGTTTTTATGCAAGTAGTTCTTAGATTTTTGAGTGTTTTAGGTTCTTTAACCCTTGAATGTCTTGTTTGTAGAATTAAGGTTTGATTCATATCTTTGCCTTCTGCACATGTATCATGATTATTCACCCTAAAATGCTCACTAGTGTGGCTGTGAGGTGACATTGATGTGAAATGAATGATTTGGTAAATCTTATCCATCATGAACCGCACAGTGGAAACCTAACCTGTACTTGTGAGCAAAAAAATACACTTATATGAAAATGGTATGCAATTCGATCTAAGGCAATTCGGTCTAAACCGAACTGCCCATGAAGATGGAATTGCATGGCAAAAATGTTGTATTTCTTTCAGAGCAAAGTTTGTATGTAATTCGGTTTAGGTAATTCGGTCTAAACCGAATTACCCATGAGACCGAATTACCCATGAGACCGAATTACATAGCAAAGAGTGCTATCTTCATATGGTTTCCATGCAATTCTGTCAATGCAATTCAGTTTAGACCGAATTGCCTGCATAAACCGAATTGGCTTAGGAAACCATATTGTATGCATACCACCCCCTCATGCCTTAGTTTATTCTTCTGTCTCACCAATTCGAATTATCCAATTCGGTTTAAACCGAATTGACATGGCAATTCGAATCATCCTCATTTTTGGAGTAAATGCCTTAACCCAATTTGAGCAAGGGAATGGCTTCATCAATTCGAATTGTTCAATTCGGTCTAGACCGAATTGCCTGACAATTCGAACTAAATGATGTTTTATCTCCTTGCAAGGATTAATTGGGTGAGGAAAATACTTCATTCCTCATGCATTATTCAGTTCGGTCTATGTTACACCCTAGACCGAATTGATCTCTTCCTCCTATTTTAAAACTTCAAAAAATATTTTATTTCTTGAGTTGTGTAAGTTGTATGGGTGTATTGGGCTTAGGCCCATCACATCTAACTCTATCCATTACACATCTCGACCCATTAGTGTCTAATTATTGTGTGATTAACACTCACACAATACCAAAAACATTTTTTAATTTTCATTTTTTATCTTCACTGCGTGTATGAATGGGTAATAATGAATATCACAGATCAATGTTGGCAAAAAGGTCCCTTCACCGGGATAACGATTAGCTCGTCTTCTGTGTACTAATTATTACTCGTTATTTTGCATGGTCTAATTAGTGGTTGGTGGAAGCTACGGCAAAAAGGTCCTTTCACGGGGATAACGGTTAGCCAGTCAGCCAACTCCTAATCAGATACAGTTTTCTTCTCTTTATCTTAATTTCAAACCCGAATTTCAAGCTGTGGTAATATTAGACAGTGTCGATCAACACTGTTATAATAATACTATAGTAACAAAACATGTGAGTTTTTCCTCCTTCATGGATAGTAGGACTCTTAATGATAGCGATCACTGTCATCTAGGGACCCTCACTGTCTAAAAACCATTCCATCTGGAATACTTGGGAACCAGATAGTAGATGTTTGCAGTCCGGACAACCCCAATCATTTCTGGCACTCTTTTTAGCCAAATTCTTCTTATCTCAGGCTAATCCATCTTTGTGTAACAAATTCTGTCTAACCCCACCATATATTTTGGGGTATTTTATTTTACTTCTTATATACATGTATGCATGATATTATTATGTACATGTTGAGGTCATAGTTATTTTGGATATCCTTCTCCTTGGACATAGAAGTCTTGATCTAAATCAGATGTTGCATAATAAATTTCCAACAAAAACTTCTCTATAAAATCCGGATCCGAGTAAGGGATAATTTCACAGTTATGATTAATTCACATTCTACCGGGGGTTGATTTTGAGAAATTAGAAGCAGAGTCAGCGATTAGGTCTCACTTAGACTGAAAGGATCTGTGTTTTAATTGAGAGTTTAGTACCTGTTTAGGGAATGATTTTCAAATATCCATTGGTTTCTCAAAATTGCTATGTGTTGGAAATCTTTTATTAAATATCGCATTAAATCAACGTCCACTTGGGTGTAGATGCGATGTGATAAATAATATTAGAGGAACAACATGTAGGCCTTGGTTATTTTCTAAGGTAGGGTTGAGTATTCTTCCAACTACTATCTTCTTCTGCCAAAGCCTAGATTTGAGTCTTGAGTGAGTACATCCGGAACAGTTTCATTTGTGGATCTGTTTCATTTAGTTTGTATCTCATAACTACCCAGATGTTGTAAGTCCTGTGGCTTATTGATATCTTGGGGGTTCTTGATCTGCATCTGGTCACCAAAACCAGGGGCTCTTTTATACTAACGGAAAGAGATAACTTTTAAGACTTCCGAGTGATAGGATTTTAAATGCTTTCTTTACTGCTTTTTTTTAAACGCTTTCATAGAGGTCACTCGGAAGAATTAGAGGTCGGCCATCTGTTATAAGGTTTAAGAGTTATGGAATGGTTCGGGATTTGATTTAAAACTTTGGGTGTGACCAGGGGAATGATAAGAGTACTTGACACTTCAACTAATGAGGTGTTAGGTGTTGCTTGTCCAACACAGATAATTAATGTAACTTCACAAGGCCTGTGAAGGGAGTTATGAGTCTGTGGTATCTTAGATTTTGTTGTCTTAAGAGCATGTAAATTCTCATTGTAAGTACATGTCTGTTAAAGGGAACATAGTGAAGAAAGCATGAGAGTTAGCTAACTGGAGGATTATCCCAAACTAAGATCTGTGTAATTAAAATGAAAGTTTAATTGTGTTTTAGCTGAATCTTGTCCAATCTTTATTATTTTCTCCCTGAACTTTCTGTCACATTTTAAACTTGCTTTCTAGTGTAGCGTAGCATAATTTTAATCTGCTTTCGTAGAATAATTTTATCCGCTTTCTTAGCATAATTTTTATTGCTTTCTTAGAATAGATTTAATTGCTTTATAGACCAATTTTATAATTCTTTGTAGAATAACTTAAATTGCCTTCCTAGTTTAGTTTAATTTCTTGTCAAGTAGTTGTTAGAACCAATGCAAACCTGAAACGAGTAACCGAGTGGAAAATCTTAGTAAACGACGTGGGCCCTGCTTCTATCTCACATCCTCCAGTGAACGATCCGGTCTCACTACAAATTACTGCAATTTTTTACTCCGTGCGCTTTCGTGGGCACAGTTTCCTACATGAGTATATAAAAACGTGACAACCTATAAATATATCCCTAATCCCAATTCCATCTGCATAATTGGTTTCATTAAATAAAATTGAACCGGGATTATATTATTTTTCAGAAAATACTCATATAGTGGGAGATTGTCAAAAGTTTCTTGGCGCCGTTGCCGGGGAGGATGCAGCGCCGTTTATTAAGAGAATTGCACTCCTGATTTACTCATAGATAGTTTTTGCATATATACTCTTGAACCATTTCTAACCTGGGGGTTGTACATGTGCTGTCAAGTGTGATACGGACTGCTTATGCAAAGGAGGAGGAATACACTGCTTGAGCTCCCGTTCGATCTAGAGATAGAAAGGACCGCTCGACAGCTGAAGGCACAAGTGAGACGAAGGAAAGAACAGGAGGCACGGACTCGTACCTCACCCGAAACCACAAGCAGTGAACTATCTGACATGGCAGAAAACCAGCACATTCCTCCGATCTTACCAATAGACCAACCGCCCAATAATCCTGGTAATGGAGCTGATGGAGGCATGGTGGAGCATCCGAATCGTGTTAATGAGGAGGAGAATCCACATAATCCAAATCAACAACATTATCAGCAATTTCACCAACAACCGTAACCACCACTTAACCAATATAATACCCAAAACCAAAATATACCAAACCAGCAATACCAGAATCAAGCCTTCAATCAAGACCAGTTTCAGAACAACCCTCATGATCCTGATAACATGTTTCAACAAAATCCCAATTACCACCAGCAGTACCAGAACCAAGCAGAACAAGGAAACCAGCAACAGCAGGCAGCAGCTGACTTTATGCAACCAATCGTAGAGCCCTATCTGGATAGGCTTGGAAGAGCACAATTTCCTGCACGCAATTTCGAGCTTAAACTTGCACTCATTAATTTGGTGCAAAACAACCAATTCTACGGTGCAAATCATGAGGATCCTCATGATCATCTTCAAACCTTCCTGGAGCTTTGCGATACGATCAAAATCAGGGAGTCTCACCTGATGCTATAAGACTGATGTTGTTTCCTTTTTCTTTGTTTAGTGGTGCCAGGGATTGGTATAAATCGTTGCCCATAAATCAGAGGAGCACTTGGGCATATTTGGTGAGGATTTTTCAGTTGAAGTATTTCCATGAATCAAAGATAGAAGAAGGACGAGCCAAGATCGGGGAGTTCAAGATGAAGCCGGACGAGTCATTGTATGACGCAAAAGAGAGGTTCTCCAACCTCTTGAGGCGATGCCCCCAGCACGGATACCAACCATGGGAGCAATTAAGGAATTTCTACGGAGGACTCACCCATCCATGGAGAACGATGTTAAACGCTGCGGGCGGACGACATTTACTCCATTTGCCCTTGGACCAAGCCTGGGAAAAGATTGAGACCATGTCTGTCAATAGATCTGTACTGAACACTGATGAGAGAAAAACGGACCCTCCTAGAAAGATTTTTGCTGTGAGTGAAGGAAAAACAGACTTTGAGAAATTGCAGGAACAGGTAGCTGCAATACAGCTGAGTCAAGATAAAGGAAAGGGGGCAGGAACTTCTCAGGCAGGAGCCTCATCTAGCCAAGTTCAAACACAGCAATCGGGAATTATTTGTGGGTTGTGTCAGGGACCACATCCAACTGACACGTGCCAACAGATAGGTACCAAAAGCTGCAACTATTCCGGGAACTACCAGAACCGCCACCCCAACCTATCCTACTCAAATAACAATGCACTGAACGCGCATTTGTTATCTCAGCCAAATCAGCCTACCCAGTATACAAACTAAAACCCCCAGCAGAATTTCCGGCCACAGAATCAAGGATTTGTTCAACAGAGGGTACAGAACTTCCAGAACCAAAATCATAATTTCCAACCCCACATCCAATCAATCAGAACTTTCAGAACTTCCAAGCCCAACCCGATCAGAACCAGCAATATAACCAAAAGCCACCATCTCGCCTGGAGAACTTGATGACCGAGTTTATCTCCAATCAAAAGGAGATAAACCAGCAGTTGCAGTCATCAATTAAGAATGTGGAGACGCAAGTCTTTCAGTTGGCTAAGGAATTGCAGAACAGAGGGAAGGGAACACTACCGAGCAGCACTGAAACCAACCCACAATGTAAAGCGATCACATTAAGGGGAGGTAAGACTCTGAAGGGAACTATTGGATCCGAGAAGAAGAATGATGTGAAGGAAAAAGATTCAGTGGAGGTTGAGAAGGAAAAGGAAATGATTGAAGGAGACGAAAGTATTGAACTGGTAAAGGAAAAATCAGATGCAGCTAATTCGCAGGCTGAAGCTGCAGATGAGGCTGATAAGGGTACGGGTGAAGGTACAACTTCCTTCCCTTTGCCACCAAAAATTGATAATAATAAGTACATGCCAAGGGTGCCATACCCTGCACGTCTTAAAAATAAAGAACAAGATGAAAAATTTAAAAAGTTTTTAGAAAGATTGAAAGCTGTCGAGATCACTATTCCATTGGTCGAAATGATTTCAGAAATGCCCGTCTATGCTAAATTTCTTAAAGAAATGATTTCAGGGAGAAGGAAATTTGAGCAGGATGAAGTGGTGATCTTGAACAGCAGCTGCAGTGCTATAATCCAGAGAGTGCTACCGGAGAAAAAGGAAGACCCGGGCTGTATAACACTGCCAGTCCACATTGGGAAGACTAATGTTGGAAAAGGGTTATGCGATTTGGGATCAAGCATCAACGTTATGCCACTCGCCATGGCAAAACGTCTTCACTTTGGAGTAATCGAGCCGGTTACAATGAAACCACAACTGGCAGACCGGTCGATTACCCATCCAGTCGGAATATTGAAGGACGTGATTGTCAAGACGGGAGGAACTCTTTTTCCTGTCGACTTCATCATTCTGGACATAGAGGAGGACTTTGAGATGCCGCTGATTTTAGGTCGCCCCTTTCTCTCGATGGGTGGTGCACTGATAGACTCGTGATCAAATCAAATCAAGCTCCGTGTCGGAGAAGAGGAGCTGAATTTCAACATGGGCACTGCAAAAGTTTCCGTCTGAGGAAACTTGTTCCAAATTTGATGTAATAGAAGGTAGGTGTGAGGATGAGAGCATAGACTCTATGACTGTAATGACGGACAAGGTTTCAAAACAGGTACTGATGCCTGAAGGTGCCGAGCAACAAAGAAGTTGCAACGCTGTCCATTTCGAGGACCCTATCACTGGGGATCTTGAAGAGTTCGACGGTGTTGAATTCACTCCGGAGGAGGAAAAGAGCACCGCGGAAGAGGAAGTGGACCCTGTACTGACACAGGGTCCTGAAGGTAAATCTGATCTTTCACTCCCATCCATTTCTCGCAAACTACTACCTTCCGTTGAATGTCCGCCAGAGCTTGAACTTAAAATACTCCCGGATCATCTTAAGTATGTTTTTCTCGCTGAACATAAAAGATTACCGGTAATTGTGTCAGCCAAGCTGACACAAGAACAAGAAAAAGCTCTGGAAGACATTCTAAAGAAATATGTACATGCAATTGGATGGACCATTTCTGATATAAAAGGAATAAGCCCCTCTGTTTGCATGCACAGAATTCTAATGGAAGAGGAGTATAAGCCCTCAAGGCAACCACAAAGGCGTCTGAATCCCCACATGCAAGAAGTGGTAAGGAAAGAAGTTATCAAGCTCTTAGATGCTGGTATCATCTATCCTATATCTGACAGCAAATGGGTTAGCCCAGTGCAGGTAGTACCTAAGCGTGGGGGGATGTGCATAACGACTAATGAGCAAGGAGAAGAAGTGGCGACACGTCCAGTAACCGGTTGGAGAGTATGCATCGACTACCGGAAGCTTAACACCGCTACGCGGAAGGATCACTTTCCTTTGTCGTTCATTGATCAGATGCTGGAGAGGTTGGCCGGGAGGGAGTATTACTGCTTTTTGGATGGATACTCAGGCTACAATCAAATTGTAATAGCTAGTGAAGATCATGATAAGACCATTTTCACGTGCCCTTATGGAACTTTTGCGTACAGGCGCATGCCTTTTGGACTTTGCAATGCGCCTTCCACTTTTCAACGATGCATGATGTCTATATTCTCCGAATTTATCGAAAAATGCATTGAAGTTTTCATGGATGACTTCTCTGTATATTGAGATACTTTTGATGAGTGTCTGACAAATCTTGCAAAGATTTTAAGAAGATGCGAGGACACTAACCTAGTTTTGAACTGGGAGAAGTGTCATTTCATGGTCACCGAAGGAATAGTGTTGGGTCACCGCATCTCGCGCGCAGGCATCGAAGTTGATAGGGCCAAAGTCTCAGTCATATCCAACCTTCCATTACCCAACTCAATAAAAGCAGTTAGGAGCTTCTTAGGGCATGCCGGTTTCTACCGGAGATTCATTAAAAATTTTTCTAAAATTGCCAAGCCGCTCACTAATTTACTTTGTAAAGAAAATTCTTTCGTAATAAATGAAGCGTGTGTTCAAGCCTTTGACACGCTCAAGAAGATGTTGATTTCTGCTCCAATAGTGCAACCACCCGATTGGTCAATACCTTTCGAGGTAATGTGCGATGCAAGTGATCTCGCCGTGGGTGCAGTTCTTGGGCAACATAAGGAAGGGAGACACTGCGTGATTCATTACGCAAGTCATGCCCTGAATGAAGCTCAAATCAACTACACCACCACGGAGAAAGAGATGTATGTTGTGGTTTTCGCGTTTGATAAATTCAGACAGTACCTCATTGGTACGAAAACCATAGTGTACACAGATCATTCTGCACTGAGATACTTGTTCAGCAAACAAGACGCCAAACCTCGATTAATCAGGTGGGTACTTTTGTTGCAGGAATTTGATATCATAATAAAAGATAGAAAAGGCAGGGACAATGGTGCTGCTGACCATTTGTCTCGAATAGAAAATGATAAAATGAGATAGCCGTCAATGAAAACTTTCCGGACGAGCAACTGTTTGCCTTGCACCTTCATGATCAAGCTTGTCCATGGTTTTCCGACATTGCTAACTTCTTAGCATGTGGAATAATCCCGCCATTCCATCACAAGAGCCAAAAAGAAAGGTTCAACCGAGACGTAGTTGACTACTTCTGGGAGGATCATTATCTATTCAAGCATTGTGCAGATTCGATTATTAGACGATGTGTAACTGAGCATGAAGCTTATCAAATCGCTAAAAGATGTCATGAATCGGAATATGGAGGTCACCATGGCCCCACTCGAACAGCTCACAAAGTACTCGAGTGTGGTTTCTATTGGCCTACCATTTACGAGGATTGCAAGGCGTTTGTTAAGGCTTGCGACAGATGCCAAAGATTAGGGAATATCTCCAAGAGGGATGAAATGCCTCAAAAAGGAATTCTCACCCTTGAGATTTTCGATGTAATGCCCCGAAAATTCAAACATGATTTTCGCAAGCATTACCGCCGTACTAACCACCCAAGCTAGTGGCCAGCTAACTTAAAATAGCTAGTACAAGGCTGAGTACAAACCTACATTGATTATCTGATTAACCAATTATGCGCGGAAGCTAAAACAATTAAAAATAAATAGGCAATTAATAAGTCTCAACATAATTCCAATAATAAGGAATTAACATACAACTTAGGCTACTAACCTCATAATCCAAAACCAGGCACCAAGCCAAATATTCCAAGTAAAAGGGCTACCACACAGAAACAATAAATCACATATGACCATAGGCGACAAAAAGTAAATCATAGGCTCACAGGCCTTATCTAGCAATAATTCCATAGAAGTCAAGTAATAGCAAATATAGTATCACATAATCATAAGTGAATGGAATGTATAATCCTATCTAAGTGATCTCTCAAAACCCAACATCCCAATCATGCTCCAGCGTCTCCAGGGAAATCTATAAAACAGACAAAGTAAAGGGAGTCAGTACAACGTACTGAGCAAGGGAAATATGTGCAGGGAAAAATAAGGGGGAAGCAATAAGTAATATAACAAGTAAATAAAGCATATAAATAGAATCAGCACAACAACAAATATTAGCGCTACAACCATAACATACGAAAGACATGAGACATATAATAAAATATCACACCATCCCATACCGGTGCTTCAACCACAACATACAAGAAACAGATAATTAAAGTGATGCATATGATGCATGGCCTAGCATACACCTATCTGCCCTATATGCAAATGCAAATGAATATGCCTAGCCGGCACCTAAAAACCCGGGCGGTATGAACCCACGGGTGAGGATATCATCAACTCCAACCCGTTACAGGGAAACATACACCATCCCCGCAGGGATCCGCAATCGCGCCAGCCGTAGCTGAATGTCATATCACAGGCATCACAACCCAAATCATCCACCCCGAAGGGCCAATAGGCATAACAACCAATATCACAGGCATACAGCCAATAATCCACCCCGCAGGGCCAACAGGCATAACAGCCAATAATCCACCCCGTAGAGCCATCGGGACTCAACAACACCTGTGAAGGCTGCCCGATCAATCAGAACAACCCATCGGGTTAATAGCCATCAATTCAGTCGTGCTATAAAAGCATATACCATCAATTATGGAATCCAAACATATAATCACTAGTTTCACATGCTTGTCATCAATATTATCATAGTTCGTAACCCTTTAAGCTGAGGCGTTAACCAACAATTATAACATGAGCAATACGATAATAAGCATAAGCAGGCTTCCAAGCATTTATTCCCAAGAGAATAGAACATGCATCGAGCAATTACACTCTGGGGATATCATATAAAATAAATTCAACAAAAGACGAACGTAACTCCACACCTTCGCCTCGGATTCCACAAACCCTGCTAATATATATATATATATATATATATATATATATACAGACGTACATTTATACATAACACACCCAAGGTCAATTAATATAGTTCCTAGGAAATTTCACAAGAACCATATCATATTAAACAAACCCTCAACGGATTAATTCAGCTTCTAGCTTAATATATGATTTATTCCAGAAAAGCTAATCAACATATATTTTATTCTAGAAAATCTATATATTAACAACATTAACTTTCCCCCAACTTACAAAACTCATGACTTCATTAACTTAAAGAATACAAAATCATCAGCTAATAAAAATATACTGTTATATGTATAACAAGTAGGGTTTCCGAATAGCACATGGGTGTGACTATATATATATATATGTATAACCTTCTCACAACATTAAGTTATAGGTAGCCACCTATATATATATATATATACACCCTATTCTTCCCACAAATTCTCAATTGTTCCAATATTATACAAAGCCAAAATGATTCCAATTAATCCATCACGACTCACAAGTACCCAATACATATAGATTACCAAACAGTTCCTCAATGTATACAATTACAACCATGTTACTCAAACTATTCAATATTTACATACTATCTAACAAACTCTAGTAACACTAACAATTTACTAAACTAACAATTACCAATTAGGACAACAGTTAACCCCAAAACCAACCAATCACCAATTTAATCAACTGATAAACAACCACCCAATTTCCAATTGTATAAAGATCTCAACTTCAACCTATAACACATGATTACCCAACCATTCACAATTGCCCCAACTATCCAAGTAAATTCTCAATCAACAATTCAAAAGTACCCACAATTAAATTAGCAACGTCTAACCGTGGGAAACCATCGACAAATACTAAATAATATTTACTCAAATTCAGCCATACCTCTTGAACCAACACTCACCAAATACTAAAGGTTCAACAATCCTCAATCTTGCAAGAATATCTAAATTTAATAATCAACCCATATTTATAAATTTCCACAAAAATCCCAAATCCAACAATAGAGAACTTCCCAACTTGTATAAACACCTTATTCATAACTCTAGCATTTACCCATTGTTCAAAAGCTTTTGAATCTCCAAAATATACAACTTTAGTACTCAACAGCATCATGTAGTAGAGTCGACATGCCCAAGATTCACCACATTTAAGAAACTCTCAATTTATCAACTCACATCTTCTAATATAAAAACTTTTGATATAACAAGTCAGTACTATCTCCAAATTTATCAAGTGAACTTCAACAATTAGTCTACTAGCCACCTTTAATCAAAAAGATCAATTTATTTAGATTCAAATATCCACCACAAATCAAATATATATTCAATCATCAATCTGAATTGGCCAGCATCGCATCTTCATTGTTTAATAAACCAAATAATTCAATATCCTTCTAATTAAATTAAACAATTTACTCCCAATAAAAAATCCTCGATTTCTCACTTTGAACGACAATCCAACCAACTTTCAATTAAACAATCATAGCTATAATCATCATCACCCGACCATATCTTTAATTCTAAACTAATCCACAATATTATAACATTCAAACATCAAGAAAGGGAAAGGGATAAATTAGAAGAACAATAATTGTAAATCACCAAATCGGAATCCACCATCACTCAGCCGCCCTCGCCGGAAGGACGGTACCACCGCCATTCGGCGGCACGCAATAGCTCACCGCTACAAGAGGATGGGCAGCAGCTACTGCTGCCTTGGCGTCGCACCATGGTGCGATGCCATCTCCCCTCCATTGCCGCTAAGGCCGGGTGACTGCCCGGCCTTTGTTCTGCCACCGTCAGTCGTCATGGCAGCGGCACACTCGCCGCTGCTCTCTACTCCGTCAAAGAAGAAAGGTGGAAAAAGATATTGAGAAAGGAAAAAGGGGTAAACCCCTGCACAACAAAAATATACACAGATTATCCCTTGCCTGGTTTCGATGTTCGCCTCTCTTCAAGCTCCCAGCAATGGTGTCTCCTCTCTCTCCCCACTGAGCCGCCCTTCCCTAGCCTTCATCTGTGATTTCCTCTTCCCCCAAAAATCCCGATTGGCAACAAGAATGGAAAGGGGAAAATAGTGTAGGTGGGCCTTGGGAAAGGTTAAGGGATCTTGGGCCTTGGATTTTGGATAATTGGGCTGTAGACAATTTAAGGTTATTACATTCTCTTCCCCTTAGGATTATTTCGTCCCCGAAATATATTTCCGAAATATAGTAGGACAAAGTAAAAACGTAGACATGTATAAAGCATCTTGTTACCTCACCATGATGGATTCATATCCAATCCATGTATCATGGATCTTCATCACATTAAACCATTCACCCACTCCATATATTTATACTCACATTGCTTCAGAAGACCCACAAGTCTCAGGAACCGGACCTTCACATACTGACATAGAAAACCATGCATGCACTAGTTAAGTTATCAAGCAATCAACTGACAGCCATTAAATATCAAGTTAAGCCATTTCACATTAAAAGTCAAGTACTAGTTTTAAAGAATATATTGGTTTTAAATCACGCTACAGTAAAGGCTACCCGCGGGCACATATAAAGGTTTCTCTTCCACAATGAAATTGTACACCCATACAAGGAGCAAAATACTCTTATGATTTATATAAATTGCTTCAGCATTTATCATGCAAAAAGACATTCTTGTCAAGCATACATGTTTACTTTGGTAGCAGCACCGATCTTCGGAACACGTAGTATAATAATAATAATAATAATAAAAAAAATAAAAAAAATAAAAATAAAAAAATGGGCAGAAAACGCATCACTAAACAGAACCACAACCAAGATGCTCAAAATAACTAAGGCATCTATTCACGAATCCCATATTTAATACAAATAAACAAAGTTTCCTCCACATAATAGTATCAAACAATAACGGAAAGAGCTTGCACAAAAGAGCCAATAAAACTAGAATGTTAAGAACGAACTTGCCCCAAGACCCTTAAAGAAATCTGTGGAACACCCCAATCAATCACGACACGATAAGTCAGCCAACCCGGTGCTCAATATCACATCAAATTCTATAATGCCAAAACCATAAGGTCCGCCGTGAAGTCACGACCCCTTAATGCCCAACACTGTATCATGCAACGTGTTGTAACTTCCCAAAAAAAAAAATTTATTGCCCGAAGACAGAGATACAAGTATCTGGTAGAGCACTAATAGTGATATTCCACGCTCGTGTATGAATTTCAGAGCCACAATTAAACATGAGACTCCGTAGTAAAACGAAAAAAAAATTGTAGCATATCTCAGAAAATAATAGTTTTAGGGGTACGATGTCACGACTCAACGAATGAGTGAGTCAGAAATACCTCTCAGTAACGTATAAACAATGTTAGAAAACCCCCGAACATACAAAAGTACATTCATTGAACAATAATAATATCTTAAAAACCCTTCACAGTCTTAATGATCGTGCTGGAACAAAGATCCCAACTGGAGTACCAAGGTTCTCTCACAGTTTCCCCGAACTGTGACTTAACCCGGTAAGCGCAATACTAAAAGCATAAATAATTATAATGCAGTCCTATACTACATGCAACCCCACACAGCTCACCACCTATGTCTAAACAAGTTTTAACAATACATAAGAGCACACAAGCTCTGATACCACTCTGTAATGCCCCGAAAATTCAAACATGATTTTCGCAAGCATTACCGCCGTACTAACCACCCAAGCTAGTGGCCAGCTAACTTAAAATAGCTAGTACAAGGCTGAGTACAAACCTACATTGATTATCTGATTAACCAATTATGCGCGGAAGCTAAAACAATTAAAAATAAATAGGCAATTAATAAGTCTCAACATAATTCCAATAATAAGGAATTAACATACAACTTAGGCTACTAACCTCATAATCCAAAACCAGGCACCAAGCCAAATATTCCAAGTAAAAGGGCTACCACACAGAAACAATAAATCACATATGACCATAGGCGACAAAAAGTAAATCATAGGCTCACAGGCCTTATCTAGCAATAATTCCATAGAAGTCAAGTAATAGCAAATATAGTATCACATAATCATAAGTGAATGGAATGTATAATCCTATCTAAGTGATCTCTCAAAACCCAACATCCCAATCATGCTCCAGCGTCTCCAGGGAAATCTATAAAACAGACAAAGTAAAGGGAGTCAGTACAACGTACTGAGCAAGGGAAATATGTGCAGGGAAAAATAAGGGGGAAGCAATAAGTAATATAACAAGTAAATAAAGCATATAAATAGAATCAGCACAACAACAAATATTAGCGCTACAACCATAACATACGAAAGACATGAGACATATAATAAAATATCACACCATCCCATACCGGTGCTTCAACCACAACATACAAGAAACAGATAATTAAAGTGATGCATATGATGCATGGCCTAGCATACACCTATCTGCCCTATATGCAAATGCAAATGAATATGCCTAGCCGGCACCTAAAAACCCGGGCGGTATGAACCCACGGGTGAGGATATCATCAACTCCAACCCGTTACAGGGAAACATACACCATCCCCGCAGGGATCCGCAATCGCGCCAGCCGTAGCTGAATGTCATATCACAGGCATCACAACCCAAATCATCCACCCCGAAGGGCCAATAGGCATAACAACCAATATCACAGGCATACAGCCAATAATCCACCCCGCAGGGCCAACAGGCATAACAGCCAATAATCCACCCCGTAGAGCCATCGGGACTCAACAACACCTGTGAAGGCTGCCCGATCAATCAGAACAACCCATCGGGTTAATAGCCATCAATTCAGTCGTGCTATAAAAGCATATACCATCAATTATGGAATCCAAACATATAATCACTAGTTTCACATGCTTGTCATCAATATTATCATAGTTCGTAACCCTTTAAGCTGAGGCGTTAACCAACAATTATAACATGAGCAATACGATAATAAGCATAAGCAGGCTTCCAAGCATTTATTCCCAAGAGAATAGAACATGCATCGAGCAATTACACTCTGGGGATATCATATAAAATAAATTCAACAAAAGACGAACGTAACTCCACACCTTCGCCTCGGATTCCACAAACCCTGCTAATATATATATATATATATATATATATATATATATATATACAGACGTACATTTATACATAACACACCCAAGGTCAATTAATATAGTTCCTAGGAAATTTCACAAGAACCATATCATATTAAACAAACCCTCAACGGATTAATTCAGCTTCTAGCTTAATATATGATTTATTCCAGAAAAGCTAATCAACATATATTTTATTCTAGAAAATCTATATATTAACAACATTAACTTTCCCCCAACTTACAAAACTCATGACTTCATTAACTTAAAGAATACAAAATCATCAGCTAATAAAAATATACTGTTATATGTATAACAAGTAGGGTTTCCGAATAGCACATGGGTGTGACTATATATATATATATGTATAACCTTCTCACAACATTAAGTTATAGGTAGCCACCTATATATATATATATATACACCCTATTCTTCCCACAAATTCTCAATTGTTCCAATATTATACAAAGCCAAAATGATTCCAATTAATCCATCACGACTCACAAGTACCCAATACATATAGATTACCAAACAGTTCCTCAATGTATACAATTACAACCATGTTACTCAAACTATTCAATATTTACATACTATCTAACAAACTCTAGTAACACTAACAATTTACTAAACTAACAATTACCAATTAGGACAACAGTTAACCCCAAAACCAACCAATCACCAATTTAATCAACTGATAAACAACCACCCAATTTCCAATTGTATAAAGATCTCAACTTCAACCTATAACACATGATTACCCAACCATTCACAATTGCCCCAACTATCCAAGTAAATTCTCAATCAACAATTCAAAAGTACCCACAATTAAATTAGCAACGTCTAACCGTGGGAAACCATCGACAAATACTAAATAATATTTACTCAAATTCAGCCATACCTCTTGAACCAACACTCACCAAATACTAAAGGTTCAACAATCCTCAATCTTGCAAGAATATCTAAATTTAATAATCAACCCATATTTATAAATTTCCACAAAAATCCCAAATCCAACAATAGAGAACTTCCCAACTTGTATAAACACCTTATTCATAACTCTAGCATTTACCCATTGTTCAAAAGCTTTTGAATCTCCAAAATATACAACTTTAGTACTCAACAGCATCATGTAGTAGAGTCGACATGCCCAAGATTCACCACATTTAAGAAACTCTCAATTTATCAACTCACATCTTCTAATATAAAAACTTTTGATATAACAAGTCAGTACTATCTCCAAATTTATCAAGTGAACTTCAACAATTAGTCTACTAGCCACCTTTAATCAAAAAGATCAATTTATTTAGATTCAAATATCCACCACAAATCAAATATATATTCAATCATCAATCTGAATTGGCCAGCATCGCATCTTCATTGTTTAATAAACCAAATAATTCAATATCCTTCTAATTAAATTAAACAATTTACTCCCAATAAAAAATCCTCGATTTCTCACTTTGAACGACAATCCAACCAACTTTCAATTAAACAATCATAGCTATAATCATCATCACCCGACCATATCTTTAATTCTAAACTAATCCACAATATTATAACATTCAAACATCAAGAAAGGGAAAGGGATAAATTAGAAGAACAATAATTGTAAATCACCAAATCGGAATCCACCATCACTCAGCCGCCCTCGCCGGAAGGACGGTACCACCGCCATTCGGCGGCACGCAATAGCTCACCGCTACAAGAGGATGGGCAGCAGCTACTGCTGCCTTGGCGTCGCACCATGGTGCGATGCCATCTCCCCTCCATTGCCGCTAAGGCCGGGTGACTGCCCGGCCTTTGTTCTGCCACCGTCAGTCGTCATGGCAGCGGCACACTCGCCGCTGCTCTCTACTCCGTCAAAGAAGAAAGGTGGAAAAAGATATTGAGAAAGGAAAAAGGGGTAAACCCCTGCACAACAAAAATATACACAGATTATCCCTTGCCTGGTTTCGATGTTCGCCTCTCTTCAAGCTCCCAGCAATGGTGTCTCCTCTCTCTCCCCACTGAGCCGCCCTTCCCTAGCCTTCATCTGTGATTTCCTCTTCCCCCAAAAATCCCGATTGGCAACAAGAATGGAAAGGGGAAAATAGTGTAGGTGGGCCTTGGGAAAGGTTAAGGGATCTTGGGCCTTGGATTTTGGATAATTGGGCTGTAGACAATTTAAGGTTATTACATTCGATGTATGGGGTATTGACTTCATGGGACCGTTCCCGACATCTGATGGGAATCATTACATCTTGGTAGCTGTCGACTACGTGTCCAAGTGGGTTGAGGCGGTTGCATTGCCAACCAATGACGGTCACCAAGTCATAAAATTCTTGAAAAATAACATTTTCAATAGATTTGGTGTACCTAGGGTAATCATATCTGATGGAGGAACCCATTTTGTTAACAAAGCTTTTGCAAATCTTATGAGCAAAACTGGGATTCTCCATAAGATAGGCACGCCTTACCATCCCCAAACCAGTGGCCAAGTCGAGGTATCAAACCGCGAAATCAAACACATACTCGAGGCCACTGTGGGGATAACTCGCAAAGACTGGTCACGTAAACTCAATGATGCTCTATGGGCATACCGCACTGCATTCAAGACTCCCATCGGGATGTCTCCATACAGGCGTAGAACTAGAGCACAAGGCTTACTGGGCCGTAAAAACGCTTAATTTTGACCCACGAGTTTCTCAGCGTAAGCGCAAGTTGGACCTCAATGAAATTGAGGAAATGCGTGCGCAAGCTTATGAAAGCTCGAGGATTTACAAAGAGCGGACCCAGAAGTTACATGATTGTCGTATAAAGTCTAAACAATTCTATGTTGGCCAAAATGTTCTGGTATTTAATTCTAGGTTGAAGCTATTCCCCGTAAAGCTTAGATCGAGAAGGGAAGGGCCATACGAAGTGGTGCACGTGTTTGAAAATGGAACTGTCAGAATTCGAACTGGCAAAGGAGAGCTGGTGGTCAATGGACAGAGATTGAAGGAGTACCTCGGACAGTTCGACCCCGAGAAAGAAGTTCAAATAATATCGGAACCGACCCATACTTAATAAAAATATATATTATACTTTTATAATTATTTCTTATGCAGCATATTCATTTTCTCAGGCAATAAGCATCCAAAAATCGACTAAACATTTAGAGTACTAAGACTCTAAATGTGATGATGTTGATATTTGGAGAAAATCTAATAATTTTCTTGTAATTTGTTTGCAGGAATTCATGGAACCAACAAAAAGAAAGATAAAGCTTCAAAAACCAGGTTCCCGGTTGGATTGATATAGTATTTCATGGAAATTAATTTCGGAATTTAGTGAAATTTGAAATCCGAAATAAATCCATTAAATAAAGGTGTTAATCCAACCTAATTTATGCAAGCAATTAATTTTTAGATTAATGTTTTTGTGTGCTCAGTATGATTATTATTATTAGAAAATGTCAAAAATTTGAAATGCCCAAATTTTTCTAAGTATTAAATGTGGTC
This sequence comes from Hygrophila difformis, assembly GCA_030278955.1. Taxonomy (NCBI): domain Eukaryota; kingdom Viridiplantae; phylum Streptophyta; class Magnoliopsida; order Lamiales; family Acanthaceae; genus Hygrophila; species Hygrophila difformis. Next base: position 29,044,098 of record JAOANR010000013.1, on the reverse strand, counting down.
TAAATTTCACTTGAAATTAGTTCGGTAAACCGAATTGTTTGAAACAGATCGCATAATTTGTGTTGCCTTGTGAATTCTTTTTATCAATTCGGTCTCCAAGCCAATTCGGTCTAGACCGAATTGACCTAAAGACCAAATTGATCCCCCAAGGCATTTTCTCTGTGTTAATATGGCCAAGTATGCAATTCGGTTATTTCAATTCGGTTTAAACCGAATTGATAATTCGAATTGATCTACAAAAAGGCATTGTTTCATTCTTATATTTGCAAGTGAGCAATTCGATCCACAAGGCAATTCGGTCTAGACCGAATTCCCCAAAAAGATCGAATTGACTCACAAAAGCATCCTTGATATTCTCCTAAGTGTCCAATTCGGTCTACCCACTCCAATTCGAATTAGGAGTCAATTCGGTCTAAACCGAATTGATTTCAAATTTTTACTTAAGTGTGAGTGTTTGTGTCTTTCCCCCTCAATTCGGTCTCCAAGCCAATTCGGTCTAGACCGAATTGGCCTAGAGACCGAACTCCTCACAAGCACTTGGAGACCACATCAATTCGGTCTAGACCGAATTGATGGTTCGGTCTCCAATAGACCGAATTGCCTTCATATCCCACACCCATATATATTCCTTTCCCTCCTCTTCCCTCTCACTCTCATATTTCCACACTTAGAAATTTCTCTCATCCCTCTCTCGCGAACCCCTTCTTCCTCGCGAACCCAGCATTCGAACCAGTATTTTATGACGCTCCGAATCTTTCAAACTGTTCGAGAATGGCGTCTTCATCTTCCAATCCTAGTGGGAGTAAGGGGTAAGTGTCCTGTTTTTTTTTTTTATTTCGCATTCTCATTCGTGTGATTCCAGTTTTGGTTTTATGTGATTTCACGAAATCGATGGCAGAGGGGAGAATAGAATCTGTTTTTGTGTCGGGAAAGGTCGGGAAGTGGCCGGAATAGGATGGGAACGATCGGAATGGGGTAGAACAGAGTAGTGCGAACTAGGGCTTTATCCTCCTTGGGTTCGAACTGCCATTGTTGATATTTTAAGTTTTCTGTGGTGTTGGGGGATATCTATTTTGGAATATGTGGGTTTCAAAACCCTCAAAAATCCATTCTTTATCCATTATATGGAAATTTTGTTGCCATTGTTTATTTATGTCATATACTGTGATTGTGTTATGTAATCTGTGAATGGAAGAACACAGTGGTAATACCCTTATAACCACTATGCTCTTTTGGTTTTTGGATACTTGTTGATGTTGATTAGATATGCATAATGATGATGTACGTGAATCTGTGTTTTTGAAACACAATTTATTGGCAAAAATTTTGCATAATATGTGTGAATGGACTGTTTGAATATTGGTCTACTTGTTTGCATGCTACTGCATTGTGTGAACCATGTTAATAAATGCTTTTGTTGGGTCCCTGTTGACCACACTTTGCAAACTCAACTTAAAAGTTGATGTTTGCATACACCGGGACATGGTATTACAGACGAAACCATGCCAAAAAATTTTCCTGACATTTGTGTCTCAAACACTATTGGCATGGCATTTAATTTTTGAAAAAGACATAAAAATGTTAGAATAGGTTATCCTTATTAAATGATTGACTTGCTCATGTTGGGATATGTGGGGAATAAACAAGTGTAGCAACTTTGCTCACTCATTAATACCCATTCCCCAAATCAAAAATCCAAATGGGGGACCACTCATACCCCCAATTTTGTTAAATAAACAAGTCAACACCTTTCTTAAAATCCAAAAATAGCCTTTGTGTGTGTGTGCTTTTCTTGTTTCTTTTATTTTTATTTGCCTTAGTCCATCATCTCATGCTAGTAAATGCATAACTCATCATGTGTGTTTATTCTTCATTATTGTGTATCCATCTTCCCATCTCACAAGATTTCAATCACTTTTAGTGTGATCAAAAATCAAGAATTTTCTTTTGTAGGCTCAATAGCCTATAAAATTTTTTTGGTCCTTTGACCACTTCGAAAATATTTAGACTACCTATAGTCTAAGAAAAATATGTAAGGGTTCAAGACCCTTATTTTCCCAATTTTCTCACTTTTTAGTGCAATAATTGTTAGATTCAATAATCTAACCTCTTGTCATATAGTATATAATATAGCTCAATAAATTCGAGTAAAACCAATTAACTCACATTTAGAGCGTAGCCCAAAATGTGAGGATGTTGATTTTCGAACTTGAATGTTATTACCAAAAATTTGTTAAAAATAGTTTCAACTCCTCTTCTTCAGGGACCAGTACATCATAGACTCTATTATGGGCCTTCCAAAGACCACACCAGACCTGGCCTTCTTGGACATCGAAAGGATGAAGAAAGAAATAAATGACAACAGACAAGCCTTGGCGAATGAATACAACTTGAATATGGACCACCGGATTGAATGGGTATTTGAGATGAAAGGGCACTGGTGGAGTGATATTCCAGAACAGGAAAGAAATAACAAAGTCACAAGCCTGGAGAGGGATTTCTGCAAGCACGTATGGAATTTCTGGAACAATGAGTTCGATCAGGTGAGATATGATTTAAGGTTCGATGATTAACTAGTCCACTATGAATGCATGGTTTGGAGGATGAACGAACAGAAAGGCAGGTGGATAAGGCTGCTTGAACAGCATCTGGGAGACAAGAAGTTGGCGGCCTTTGAACCAGTTCCGATACCACCAGGGATTACAGCGCAAACAAAGAGATATTTTGCCAGAAACGCCCCTCTGGTTCAAAAAGTGGCATCAACGGGGATGTTCCACATGCCAGACACATTCCCATTCATGTACAAGAAAGAATTATTTGATAATGGAACTGTCTGCGGACCGGAGGAACAATTGTGGCTCACCAAGCACGCCAAGGTGCGTCATATTGAAATGACATACAACTTTTGGGAATCCATAAAACCCGGGCTGAACTATGGAGCAGCCCATCACATCCCAATGCTGGACACGATTATTGAAAAGACAAAAGCAGTGAGGAAGCTGTGGTGAGAATACATGACAGCATGGGGAAGTTGGAAGAAGGATATCAGAGTCTCTGTGCTGAACCCAGGAGTGGTGATACCTCCGGGGAATGAGGAGATTGTTCCAACATTCCTGCCAAAGAGATTGCCTGGAGTTGAACCAAAAGAGGCCACCATGAAAGGAATGCCCAACTTCGCATTACTCAAAGCAGAGTGCACTGCAATGATCCAGAAGAGGAACTGGGATAGCTTGGGCAGGAAGAGAAGACAGATACCATTGATGGGTGAGAATAAGTGCCTGAGCTACCTCAACATTCCACTGGTCGCAGACTTGCGTTATCTGAAGGAAAAAGAGGCAGACGTCATGGATACTCTGTACGCAGATATGAAGAAGAGATTCTTTGACCTGCTGAAAGAGGCGGATGCAGAGGGTCTAAGATACTGCCAGGATAAGCGATTTATGTATGATGTGGGTTTTCAAGGAGTGTTGGGCAGACATGTTCAACAAAGGTGGACAGCCCAACTGACGGCAATGACCAAGCGCGAATTCATAACAGAGTACTTGAAAGTCAAAGGGCCAGAGTTTGGGTTGTGGACTGAAGATGATGACAAGCTGATTGATGATTATGTGGACTCAACTGCCGAGCCAAATCAATCTGATGAATCAGAAACCCCCCAGACCGAAGTCGAGCCAGAACAGTCCAAGAAGAAGAGAAAGTTGATAAAGCTTTCAGAAAAAGAAAAGGGTGGAAGGCCAGCTGAGCCACAATTGAAAATTCAAGAGCCTTCCACCAAGCCAAGGATAATCCCTCCAGTCCCCAAATTTTATGACGAGCCCTCTAAGCCAAAGAACAAAGGAAAGAAACAAACCGTCGAGCTATCCAAGCAAGAGCAGCAACGTCTGGCCCAAGAACAATTTGATGCAAAAATGGCGAGAAAGGCCCAAGAAGAAGCCAACGCGGAAAAGGCAATGAAAGATCATAGGCTTGCGGAAGCTGAACGGGCTGAGGAACAACGTGCTGCTGCTTACCAGGCCCGTCAAATTGAAAGAGAAAGGCGGGAGAAGGAAGAGGCCGAGAAAGAAATGGCCAAAGAAAGAGAAGAATGGCGGCAACAACGAGAAGCAGAGAGGGCCGAGAAAGATAAACTGTTGAAGGAACAGATGGCCAAGAGAGCTGAGGAGGAAGCCAAGAAAGCTGAAATGGAGGAAAATGCAAGAAAAGCTCGAGCTGAAGAAGAAAATAGAAAAGCTGCTGAAAAATTGCAGGCTGAGCTCGAGAAGAAAAAGACAACTGATGACGCTGAAAAGGAGGTCAATGTTGGGGACGATGATTGTCAAATAATCAGCAAAACCAACATTGTACCTATTAAAGTGAAAGCAGAACCGGCTGATTGGGCTAAGGATAAAGAGAAGCAGCAAAAGCAATCGGCTGCTAAGAAGAGCGGAATCAAGAACAAAATGGACAAAATCGTTGAAGGGCTGAGACCCACGGAGGAGATAGAGGAGATGGTGCAAGAGGGCAATGTGCGGTATGAGAATCTGAAAAGGAAGACTGCCGAGCTTATGGGAAGTCTGGGTCAAGTTCCTGCAAATACATTGGCCGCAACTGCTCCCCAACCTCAAGCCACTGCACCTGAAGAGAATACGAAGGAGTTAGAAGACTCGCATGCTGAAGTTGATCCGCGAATCGAGTCAACCAAAGAGAAAGCAGCAACGAACAAGGGCAGCGGTGGCAATTTGCAAGCAGAGTTGGATACCATGGAGGACATCTTCAAGGACAAGACTATCCAACAAATTCTCCAAGGGGATATCAATATTGCTGGAGATCAAGGGGATAACATGATAGAACAACTTGGAGAATTAAACAAAGGGGGGGAAGTGGAGGTACCACAAAAAGAATATCAACATGTTGTTGATCCCTTCCCTCCCGATGATTTCCTCAACGCTGTACTTCATTAATTTCCTTATAATGCGCATGAACAGGGAACATCTCACGGAGATGAGCAAGCAGAAAATGAGCAACAAGTTGAAGGTGAGCTGCAAGCAGATGCACTGGTTGAAACAGGACATCAGTTGGAGGGTGAACAGCAGGAGCAGCATGAACCGATAGAGGAGAAGTCGGACTCTGATTGGGAGTAGGTGCACTCTCAGGGAACCCACGAATCAACGGGGTCGGTGCGATCTGCTGGATATTGGGCGACTTCTACCTCAAAGGGAAGATTGGGTGTGTCTACCAAGAAATACAGGAGATTCCCAATCAAAGATGACGCAGACATAATGAGGAGGTTCAATGGAAATGAGCAGAATGCGGGGCGTTACATGGCGCTGGCTGATTTAATCGTACCCGATAAAGGATTCAGTCCAGAAATGGTGAATCACCCAACACTAGTCTTTCTGTAACAAAACCATGAATGAACTGAATTCCTTACGCACCATGTTGAACCTGGGATAGCAGAGTTGGTTCGGGAATTCTACTGCAATATTAATGTCGCCCAAAAGAAGAGTTGGGTGCGAGGAGTGGATGTGGACATATCTGGAGAATATCTGAATCGCTTCCTCGGCACACCCAACTGGAGATCAAAATTCCCGACAGCTGAGCACTTTGAGAAAGGAGCATGCAAGGCAGCTGAGAGAGCATATTATGACAACATCACAAGATCCCTCACTGCCGAGAGCTACACAGGAGAATTCTCGTTCAAGTCAAAGCACTTAAAGCTGGAGTTCCAACCCTCCTATGACTTCTATATGTCAAAGATTAGGCCCAACCCTCATGCACATGAGACATCTGGTCGAATGCTGAAGGGTTTCGCTAAGATCTGGCATGGATTGAAGATCAATGTGGGGGAGCACATTTTCCATGTCATGACCTCAAGGACCTCCGGCAGGGCAGCTGCTCTCTGCTATCCAAACCTCATCAGGAGGATCTGCGAAGCCCAAGGAGTAGATCTATCAGTTTTCACAAGGAGTGATCTCATTCAGATGAATCCTCCAATTCCAGTTCCTAAGACTCGGGTAACTGATCCAGTGGTATACATTATGCCAGAAGAATCAGATGCCCAATCCAGATACACTCCTGGGCAACCAGCTAAGCGCCGGTCACGCAAGAAGAAGCCCCGTACTGAAGCGGTGCCTTCAACAGAAGAAGCTGGAGTCCCCTCAACTGAACCTGCTGCGGAAGAACACCCCCTGGATGATGCTCCCACTCCAAGCCATCCTGAAACTGATGCTTCCACCCCGGGCCAATTAAGAAGATATCCTGTCCGACCCCCTCGCAGAAGCCAGAATGTCTCTCAATTCCCAGCTGACTCTCAGACGATTGAAATTGTGAGCCGAATGGGAGAATCAATGGTGCAGAGTGTCAAAACTCTTGTTGATGTAATTGTTTCGAACCAAGAAAGGCAACTTCAAAAGGAGGAGGAATTCAGACTGTGAATGCTTGAGAGAGAAGAAGAGTTCAGAAGAAAAGCAGCCGAACGAGAGGAAAGGCAGGCTGAACAAGAGGCAAGGCAGCATCAGGAAAGGATAGAGAGCGAAGAAAAGAATAGAAAAATGTTCGAAGCAGTGTTCGCCAGTCAAACTGAAATGATGAAGACCCTGCTCAGAAAGCTACCCTCACCTCCAAGAGATGACACTGAAACTTCAAAGCAGCCATCGGAGAAGAAGGACTGAGCTAATACAATCACATTCATGCGAACTTCAAATGTAAACATCAAACAATAGATTTTTTTCATTTAGTGCACTTTCGTTCATACTGCGAAAATCTATTTGTAACTGATGTATTTATTGCTTTCCACAAAGAGAATTTCATCTTGAGTTCTCAAAAATATTTTGAAAAAGATGTGCGGCGGTCCAAGATGAATAAGCGACTGTCACGCCAAAAACAAAGCTGTGACATGCTTGCATGTTTACAGTATCTTCTTACTGCTTTCAATTAAATAACCGGCATAAAACGAGCATAAAATCTGTCACCTAAATTCACATTTTGAATTTAGGCTAAGGATTAAATTTTCAAACTTTTAAATTGGGGTAGAACAATTAAAAATATGCATGATATAAATTTTTGAGGTTTTGAGCTATAAAAATCCAATGATATGATCACTTGGAAGAAAAACAAAATTTTCATGTTGAGAATTTGATTGAATAAATTGTAAGAATTTTTCAAAGGCTATATTTAAGAATAAAGGTATGACATGATCAAACCATACCATGTGAGATCTGAGTCATGAGTCACCTTTACTCATTATTTCTTTGTTGTGCAAAAATCATTTCGATTAAAGGATACTAGAACTTGCGATTGGGACCGATTCAAGACCATGCCATATTCCAAAAATCGAGCATATGATCGAGGCACTTAGAAAAACCCAAAATTTTGGCTTTCGTTTGAATTCCAAACCCAAAAATATTTTCCCTTTAGGATTAACCAAGTTGAGCCTTTAAGCCTAATTTTTCTTTGAAACCCTCCATATTTTCCCAACCTTACAAAAAGACCAAGAAAATCAAACCCAAGTGTACATGAACCAATTCCATCAAGGCATATAGTCTATGATCAGCAAAAGTATCAATCGGTATTCAAAAAACCGATCAAAAAAAAAGAGAAAGAAAAAGAAAAAGAAAAGAAAAGGAAAAAGAGAAAAATGTTGAGAATCATTCAACAAAAATAAATTGCAATTGACAAAGCAAATTAGACATAGTCTAATGTCATGCAATAAGAAAAAAATAAAAAAATAAAAAAAATAAAAAATAAAAGAAAGAAAGAAATATTGATGATCATAGACATTAAATAAAAATATGCCAAGTTATGATGGAATGGGTTCATGTCACTTGTTAGCCTAATAATTCCCTTCCATACCAAATGTTACAACCGTATGCCCCGTTATAACCTTGAATAAAGACCTCGGGATCTCGATTTGAAGAAATGAGTAGGTGGCGAGTTGGTCCGATTGCAAGCTTAAGGGAGAATTTAATTGAACTTGATTATGAGTGTCAATGATAAAAACCCAACTTTGAGAGTGAGTGAACTTTCCGATTCTACTAAATGTGAGGCTCTGTTCTAATTGATCTATGTTCATGTCATGCTTGAATTCAAGAATTAAGCTAATGGGACTTTCTAAGCATCTACTCAAGAAGAATTAACAATAATGATTTGATTGTGTGCCTATTCAAGTGAGAAGTATCATTTCATTAAACACTGCAACCAAGAGAGTTTAATACTTGCAATTTTGTTTTTTTATCCCAATATAAAAAGAATGGAATTTTTGAAGCCACGCAAATGGATTGAATGTGTAGAGTCCATGCTCTTGGGAGCACTGACTCTGACTGCTCGGGGACGATCAGTATTAAATGTGAGGATGTTGATAATGGCCAAAATTGTCCATTATTTCCAATCCATTTCCGTGTCTGAGACGGACATTCTGATCGTATTCCCATCTTATTTTAATAAGAAAGCAGTTGAATTCGACAGATTAATGCGAGTTTGTAAGAATAATAAGCTGGTAATGAAAAACACAAAAATATGCAATTTTAAATTGTATTTGTGTTAGAAAAATCCAAAAACACGAAAAAATGAAAAAGACAAGAAAAAGGAATGAAAAAGATGGGCAAAAGAATAAAATAGCCCACAAAAATCAAAAAGACGGGAAAAAGAATGAAAACCTCACAAACTAAATTTTTGGCTAAGTGTTGGAACTCAATTCGAATTACCCAATTCGGTCTAAACCGAATTGGACAATTCGAATTGACGGAGAGTGTTGAAAGTGTTGAAAGGAGATGCAAGATGCCCAATTCGGTCTAGACCGAATTGAACTATAGACCGAATTGGGCCCTGAAGAGGAGAAACCCAAGGCAAGGAAGAGAGGTGCAATTCGAATTACGCAATTCGGTTTAGACCGAACTGACCGTTAATTCGAATTGCATCAATAACAAGGAAGCCAAGCAGGAAACTTCATCAATTCGAAAAGACCAATTCGGTCTACACATAGACCGAATTGATGAGTGAAGACCACATCCCAGCTAAAGATAAAGAAGGAAGACCTCATGCAATTCGATATGCACCAATTCGGTCTAGATCGAATTGCTTGAGGAGACCGAATTAAGTTCAAATTTGCATCCAGATGAGGCTGTGGAACACGTGGGAAATGCACAATACTGTTGGTGGGCCCTGATGGGCCTAGGGTTTCGAGAAGAAGTATAAAAGCTGACCTTCCTCAACACAAGATTAATTCGATTCTACACTTTACAGAGATTCGGCTTGGGGACAAAAAGAGGAGGCAGAGTTCTTCACCCCTTAAGGGTTAGTTTAGTTAATTAGTTAGTTTTACTTTTAATGCAAGTAGCTTAGTTTTTAATGTTTTTGTCTTAGTTTAGTGTGTAGAAGCTTGTTACTACCCTTAGAGTAGCCATTTCCATACATTTACATGCTTTGTAGTTAGAATAAACCCTACTATCAAGTCAATGATGGTTTTGGGTTATTTATTTGCTCTCAAGTGCTAATGCAAGAAACAAATTCCAGAAATGGGTTGTTATTGTCATGTTTTTGGCACTTCTTTAATGCTTTCCTTAGCAATAAATGTTAGAATGTTGTTTGTTTCAACTATGTTACATTTATGGTGTCCCTAGCTGACTTACTTGTTCAATAAATGCATGTTTGGTGGGTTTTAGTATGTTTTGATGCCTTAGAGATTCAAATGAGTGTTCTTAGGTTATAGATAATTTTAGGGTTGGTTAGAATTTATTTTGATGCTTGTTTTAATACTCCTGTCATTTTCTTATTTTCCAGTTTACTGCTGCCTTAGATATTGTAGTTGTTCTTGTTTTTATGTAAGTAGTTCTTAGATTTTTTAGTGTTTTAGGTTCTTTAACCCTTGAATGTCTTGTTTGTAGAATTAAGGTTTGATTCATATCTTTGCCTTCTGCACATGTATCATGATTATTCACCATAAAATGCTCACTAGTGTGGTTGTGAGGTGACATTGATGTGAAATGAATGATTTGGTAAATCTTATCCATCATGAACCACACAGTGGAAACCTAACCTGTACTTGTGAGCACAAAAATACACTTATATGAAAATGGTATGCAATTCGATCTAAGGCAATTCGGTCTAAACCGAATTGCCCATGAAGATGGAATTGCATGGCAAAAATTTTGTATTTCTTTCAGAGCAAAGTTTGTATGTAATTCGGTTTAGGTAATTCGGTTTCTAAACCGAGAAACCGAATTACCCATGAGACCGAATTACATAGCAAAGAGTGCTATCTTCATATGGTTTCCATGCAATTCGGTCTATGCAATTCGGTTTAGACCGAATTGCCTGCATAAACCGAATTGGCTTAGGAAACCATATTGTATGCATACCACCCCCTCATGCCTTAGTTTATTCTTCTGTCTCACCAATTCGAATTATCCAATTCGGTTTAAACCGAATTGACATGGCAATTCGAATCACCCTCATTTTTGGAGTAAATGCCTTAACCCAATTTGAGCAAGGAAATGGCTTCATCAATTCGAATTATTCAATTCGGTCTAGACCAAATTGCTTGACAATTCGAACTAAATGATGTTTTATCTCCTTGCAAGGATTAATTGGGTGAGGAAAATACTTCATTCCTCACGCATTATTTAGTTCGGTCTATGTTACACCCTAGACCGAATTGATCTCTTCTTCCTATTTTAAAACTTCAAAAAATATTTTATTTCTTGAGTTGTGTAAGTAGCATGGGTGTATTGGGCTTAGGCACATCACATCTAACTCTATCCATTACACATCTCGACCCATTAGTGTCTTATTATTGTGTGACTAACACTTACACAATACCAAAAACATTTTTTAATTTTCATTTTTTTATCTTCACTGCGTGTATGGATGGGTAATAATGAATATCACAGATCAATGTTGGCAAAAAGGTCCCTTCACCGGGATAACGATTAGCTCGTCTTCTGTGTATTAATTATTACTCGTTATTTTGCATGGTCTGATTAGTGGTTGGTGGAAGCTACGGCAAAAAGGTCCTTTCACGGGGATAACGGTTAGCCACTCAGCCAACTCCTAATCAGATACAGTTTTCTTCTCTTTATCTTAATTTCAAACCCGAATTTCAAGCTGTGGTAATATTAGACAGTGTCGATCAACACTGTTATAATAATACTATAGTAAGAAAACATGTGGGTTTTTCCTCCTTCATGGATAGTAGGACTCTTAATGATAGCGATCATTGTCATCTAGGGACCCTCACTGTCTAAAAACCATTCCATCTGGAATACTTGGGAACCAGATAGCAGATGTTTGCAGTCCGGACAACCCCAATCATTTCTGGCACTCTTTTTAGCCAAATTCTTCTTATCTCAGGCTAATCCATCTTTGTGTAACAAATTCTGTCTAACCCCACCATATATTTTGGGGTATTTTATTTTACTTCTCTTATACATGTATGCATGATATTATTATGTACATGTTGAAGTCATAGTTATTTTGGAGATCCTTCTCCTTGGACATAGAAGTCTTGATCTAAATCAGATGTTGCATAATAAATTTCCAACAAAAACTTCTCTATAAAATCCGGATCTGGGTAAGGATAATTTCACAGTTATGATTAATTCACATTCTACCGGGGGTTGATTTTGAGAAATTAGAAGCAGAGTCAGCGATTAGGTCTCACTTAGACTGAAAGGATCTGTGTTTTAATTGAGAGTTTAGTACCTGTTTAGGGAATGATTTTCAAATATCCATTGGTTTCTCAAAATTGCTATGTGTTGGAAATCTTTTATTAAATATCGCATTAAATCAACGTCTACTTGGGTGTAGATGCGATGTGATAAATAATATTAGAGGAACAACATGTAGGCCTTGGTTATTTTCTAAGGTAGGGTTGAGTATTCTTTCAACTACTATCTTCTTCTGCCAAAGCCTAGAATTGAGTCTTGAGTGAGTATATCCGGAACAGGTTCATTTGTGGATCTGTTTCATTTAGTTTGTATCTCATAACTACCCAGATGTTGTAAGTCCTGTGGCTTATTGATATCTTGGGGGTTCTTGATCTGCATCTGGTCACCAAGACCAGGGGCTCTTTTATACTAACAGAAAGAGATAACTTTTTAGACTTCCGAGTGATAGGATTTTAAATGCTTTCTTTACTGCTTTTTTTAAACTTTTTCATAGAGGTCACTCGGAAGAATTAGAGGTCGGCCATCTGTTATAAGGTTTAAGAGTTATGGAATGGTTCGGGATTTGATTAAAACTTTGGGTGTGACTGGGGGAATGATAGGAGTACTTGACACTTCAACTAATGAGGTGTTAGGTGTTGCTTGTCCAACATAGATAATTAATGTAACTTCACAAGGCCTGTGAAGGGAGTTATGAGTCTGTGGTATCTTAGATTTTGTTGTCTTAAGAGCATGTAAATTCTCATTGTAAGTACTTGTCTGTTAAAGGGAACATAGTGAAGAAAGCATGAGAGTTAGCTAACTGGAGGATTATCCCAAACTAAGATCTGTGTAATTAAAATGGAAGTTTAATTGTGTTTTAGCTGAATCTTGTCCAATCTTTATTATTTTCTCCCTGAACTTTCTGTCACATTTTAAACTTGCTTTCTAGTGTAGCGTAGCATAATTTTAATCTGCTTTCGTAGAATAATTTTATCCGCTTTCTTAGCATAATTTTTATTGCTTTCTTAGAATAGATTTAATTGCTTTATAGACCAATTTTATAATGCTTTGTAGAATAACTTAAATTGCCTTCCTAGTTTAGTTTAATTTATTGTCAAGTAGTTGTTAGAACCAATGCAAAACTGAAACGAGTAACCGAGTGGAAAATCTTAGTAAAAGACATGGGCCTGCTTCTATCGCACATCCTCCGGTGAACATTCCGGTCTCACTACAAATTACTGCAATTTTTGACTCCCTGCGCTTTCGGGGGCACAGTTTCCTACATGAGTATATAAAAACGTGACAACCTATAAATATATCCCTAATCCCAATTCCATCTGCATAATTGGTTTCATTAAATAAAATTGAACCGTGATTATATTATTTTTCAGAAAATACTCATATAGTGGGAGATTGTCAAAAGTTTCACTCCTCTCCCACACTTAGCCAAATTTTCGAATTCCCTCTCGAACTTGAAACCCTTTTCGCCCGAAGAACACCACTGTGTTCCTCGCACTCTCCGACCACTTCCAGGCATTACTCAGCCCGATTTTTGCGCGCAATCGCAATGGCATCTCCGTCTTCATCTAAAGCTCAACTGTGGTAAGCATTACCCCCCCCCCCCCCGAATCGCGCATACCCCATGGCCCCCTGTTCGCGATTTCTTGTTGTTTTGTTTCAACATTGTTTAAATAGGGTTCCTTGTGCTCTTTTTTTTTTATTTATGTGAGTTCGATTTTAGGGATTATATGTTGTGGGCAGCTTTTATTTGAAGTTCTTTGTAAGATGGGTTTTGCCGACGCATGAGTAAAGGGACGGGGGAGATGATACGTTCTGTGATGTGGAGGGTTAGGTATGGAAGTGGTTGAAGCATGCTTAGGAGGATCGATTTTGGTATCTAGGCTGTTTCAGAGAGCATTGGGTAGCAACTTAGGGTTTGGACAGGGGCATTCCGCCATTTTTAGGTGTTCAGTTTTTCTTAGGGTTCCAGGGTAGATTCTTCTTGTTTTTGCTATGATTCTTGTTATGCAGCCCCTGTTTGAGTTGGAAACTGATGAGCATATGGTTATTTACGAATAGCTAGATGTTATTTGTTATATTTGATAAATTATGTGAGTGTGAAGCATGAATATTTTAATAGATAGGCAGCATGCTAGTCTGTTAGTCTCTCGTTCTTGGTGGAGAGGAGAGCATGATCTTCTGTTTTTGAAATGCTGTGATTATATTATATGCATGCCACTGTGGTGAGTCTTGCTAGTATGGACTGGGCATTTTTGTTTTATTCTGTTTAAGTATAACTGTCTTGGTATGCTGCAAATTGAAAAAGGGGATGTTTGTTTTGTTTTGGCAAACTGTGCACTCCACTTTTTCAGAAAAAGATTTTTGGAAAAAGACAAAATAGTTGGTAGGTTTTTCTCTTTAAAATTGACCAACTTGTTTTTGTTCCCAATGGAGCACAAAGCTAGGGTAATAAAGTAGCAGTCTTTTTCCTCATGTGGACTGCTACTACTTATGAAAATCCAAAAATGGGACCACTAAAATCCCACCTTCATTAAAAAAAAAAATAGTCGACTTTTATTAAAAATTGAAAACTGGTTTTATTTTTATATGTCTTGTACTGTCCATTTCCCTTTCCAAACAGTCCAAGTCAAGCATATCCGAGCCACCGCGTCTCCATTTGCACATTCCTCGTTTCGCGTTCCATTCCACTCCACCCATTCCATTGCACTTTCAACAATCACCTCGGAATTGTTTAAAAATTGGAAAATCAAAATTTTTCAGCCCAATGGCCCGTTAAAAAGATTTTTGGTCCAAAGACCATTTTTATTTTATTTTGGACTCAATAGTCCATTCAAAAATAATTTGGGCCCAAACGACCCCTATCTCTTGTAAATAACTCATGATTTTAATAAATTCTCTCAAAAAGTGTAAGAAGAAAAATTTACCTTTGCTTTATATTAAAATTCAAATTGAGAATTTAATAACTTCACATCTAGAGCAAAGCTCTAGATGTGAGGATGTTGATTTTCAATTTGAATGATTCTTGTAAAAATTATAAAAACTGGATTTTAATACTTTCTATCTTTTCAGGGGCGACAATTTCTTGAATCCAAATCAAGTACAAGAAAGGACCAATCTGCTGGACTTACCGCTGGAGCTTTTAGAAGAAATCCTCTCCCAAATAGGAGAGGACGACATTAAGAAAGTTTTTGCTTTTAAGAGAACGTGCAGAAAACTCAGGGCCGCGGGGAATCTTCCCATCATCTATAAAAGATCCGAGCTGGAGACCACCATTGTAAAGATGTGGCAACAGGGAATTAAAAGGCAAAAGGAGGAACTTCTGCAAAAATGTGGTGGAAGCAGGAAACCATAACCTTCAGCTCCAACCGGCGTTGCAAGCATTCGCAGTGCTAAAGGATGAGGAGAGAGCCTGTGAGCTGCTGAAACCAGGAATTGAGGATAACCATAGAGCATCAATTTTCGTACGGGGACTAATGATGTTAAGCAAATTGGACGAGGGTATAGTTCTTCAGGGGGTAAAAATGATAGAAGAAATGGTAACAGACAGATCAGTCCTGACATTTACAACCACCAACACCATTTCATGGCTGATGCAGAGCGAGGACACCCCTGATTTATTCGGAGACCATGAACCAAGGGTATACTGTCCAAGGATCCGAGCAGGCCTAGAAGAACTAGACACCTATTGCTTACCCTGTGACATAACAAACTTTGTCCACTGGTACAGAGTCTTCTTCCACCAGAAGAGAAGGAATGAAGATGAAGATGCTGAGGAAAGATTGAGTCCTTAGTGTTTTATTTTATTTAAGCTGAACTGAAAACATCATATAGGAGATTTTCTTATTTTCTGTGCAAACTCGATCCCATCATATAGGAATCTCCTGTAATTGATGTATTTACTGCTTTCCACAAAGAGAATATCGTTTTGAGTTCTCAAAATATTTTAAGAAAATATGTGTGGCAGTCCAAGATGAATAAGTGACTGCCATGCCAAAAACAAAACTGACATGCCTGCATGTCCACAGTATCTTCTTACTGCTTTCAATTAAATAACCAGCAAAAGTATGCATAAACCGGCTCTAAATTCACATGTTGAATTTTCTTGTGATTAAATTTTCAAACTTTTAAATTGGGATAATATAATGGAAAACATGCATGAAATGAGTTCATAAGGTTTTGAGCTATAAAAATTTAATGATGCGATCATCTTTTTGGGTAATAAATCGTCATATTGAAAATTTTGATTGAATAAATTGTTAGAATTAAGCTTTAATTAAATTTGAGAATATTGTATGACATGAATCAATCCAACCTTGTGAGATTTGAGCCATGAGTCACTTTCACTCATTTATTTTCTTTGATGTGTGAACCAATTTGATTAAAGGAAACTAGAACTTGCAATTGAGACTGATTCAAGACCATGTCATATTCCCGAAATCGAGCATATGATCGAGGCACTTAGAAAAACCAAATTTTTGGCCTTCGTTTGAATTCCAAACCCAAAAATATTTTCCCTTTAGGATTAACCAACTTGAGCCTTTAAGCCTAAATTTTTCTTGAAACCCACTATATTTACCTAGTCTTATAAAAAGACCAAAATATTCAACCCCAAGTGGACATGGATAAATTCTATCAAAGGCATTAAATTTGTGATCATCAACAATGTTTAAATCGGTCCTCAACAAACCGATTCAAAAAATGAGAAGAAAAGAAAAAGAAAAAGAAATATGTTGAGTTCATTTCAACAAGAATAAATTGCAAATGACAAAGCAATTAGACAAAGTCTAGATGTCATGCAATAGAAAAAGAAAAGCAAAGAAAAAGAAAGAAAAATTGATGATCATGAATTTTCAATAAAAATGCCAAGTTATGATAGAATAATCTCTTGCTACTTCTTAGCCAATAAATTCCCTTTCTTACCAAATGTTATAACCGTATGCCCCATTATAACCCTTAAATAAGACCTCGGGATCTCGATTTAAGGAAATGAGCCGTGGCGAGTTGGTCTAATTGCAAGCATATGGGATAATTTAATTAAATTTGATTTTGAGTGTTCAATGATCAAACACCATTGAGAGTGAGTGAATTTTCCAAGTTTACTATATGTGAGGCTTTGTTTCATTAGATATGTTCATGTCATACCTTGATTCTAATTTTTAATCTTTGCATCTTTCAAACATGATATTCATGAAGGGTTGACAATAATGTTTGATTTGTAGGCCCGATTTAGTGAGCAACATTTTATTAAACACTACAATCAATGGAATTTAATACTTGTAGTTTTTGATTGTCTTATCCCAATCCAAAAAGAATGTAATTTATGAAGCCACGAAAATGGATTGAATATGCAGAGTCCGTGTTTCAAGGAACATTGACTCTGACTGCTTGGGGACGATCAGTATTAAATGTGAGGATGTTGATAATGGCCAGAAATGTCCATTATTTTCAATACATTTCCGTGTCTGAAACGGGCATTTGATCGCATTCCGGTCTTATATTAAATAAGGAAGCAGTTGAATTGGACTGATTTATGCATAAATGTAAAAATCATAAGCTGGTATGAAAAATGCATAAATATGTAATTTTATTACACATTTATGTTAGAAAAATGCAAAAACATGAGAAAAAAAAAAGAAAAGGAAAAGGAATGAAAAAGATGGGCAAAATAATAAATCAGCCCACAAAAAACCAAAAAGATGGGAAAAGAAGAAAAGGCCAACAAAAATGCAGATTCGGTCCTTCTGGCCCAACTAATCAGTGACCGGAGCATGCCAGTCGCTAGACCCCTGTCGAGAAACATGGTCTCGCGACAGGGGGGTGTCTAGCGACACAACAACCAATAGAAGAGAAGGCCAGTCCAGGAAGACCGTGTCGCTAGACCCGTGGCGCGAAACATGGTCTCGCGACAGGGGTATGGCTAGCGACACAGAAGCAAGAAATGAAGAGAACCAAGACCCAGTCGTGAAGCCTTGCGCCATGCAGCCTCGTCTCCAGCCACATCGCGTGTTCCCGCGACACGGCTGTGATGTGTGTGATGTCTTGCGACACAATGGGCCTCAGATCAAAGCCCATGGGCCTAGGGTTTCATCTCTATAAATATTAGGTGATCCCCTTGTGCTCAGGAGTTAGAAGTTCATTTTTCCTTGAAGACATCTTGGAGAGCTCAGTTTTAGGTAGTTCTTAGTTTAGGTTTATTTTTTTTTGTATTATTTAATTTCTGCACTAGCTTAGAATAGTTTAGTTTTAATTTGATGTTGGTTTACTGTTTCAGTAGTCTAGGTAGCCAGCTTTCTCCATTTTTCTCTTGTTTAAACCATTGTTTTAGGGTTTATAATATCCAACTTAATGGGTATTATGAAACCCATTAATAAATGGGAAAATATTCTTTGAAATGTGTCCCAAAACCATGAAATGGGTCTCACAACCCATGGATGTTACTGCTTTCATTTTTATTCTTGGTCAATTGCCCATCATTTTCCATTATTTACTTACTGTTTTTGTTATTCTTGGACTATGTTCATGTATGTGTGTGATCAAACCCTAGATTGGGATTTTGCTTTATTTTAATTATGTTGTAGGTAAATTTATTCATGTTTAAGCATGTTCTTATTAGATTCACATTATGTTTGATTATTTTTTAGCTTAGAATCACTTTTTGATTTGAAATAGGGTGAGATCACGCTGTTTGTATGCTACTGTTCCTTTTCTGCTTTTCTGACATGTGTCCTGAACCACATCCATGTCGCCAACTTCTTCCTGTCGCGAGACCACGTCTAGCGACAGGAAGGCTGTTTCGCGGCATGGGTGCCTAGGGACACTTGTCTTATAATTTTTAACCCTACAGTCGTGAGGCAATCCTGTCGTGAACCCACGGTTCACGACACAATTTTCTGTCTAGCGACTGAGGAACCAAAACCCATGCATATTTCACTGGAAAGGCTCCTGTCGCGAGACCCCTGTCGCGAACCCACGGTTCGCGATACACTTTTTGGTCTTGAGACAGGAAATTATGCCTTAGCAAATTTTTGAAAACCCAGTCGTTAGACCATCGTGACGCGAGACCACGTCTCGCGACACACTTTTGAGTTTCGCGAGTGGAACCCAATAAGATAATTTTCAGAAAACCTCATGTCGCCAGACTCCTGTCGCGAGACCAAGTCTCGCGACACAATTTTTTGGTCTAGCAACATGAAGCCATCATCATGTAAAAATTTCTAAAACTTAACCTGTCGCGATACGCATGGCGCGAACCTAGGTTCGTGACACAACTTATAGTATCACGACTGGCTCCTCATCTCTTTAATTCCCAAAAATTCTGCCTTCTAGCCCCATGTCGCGAGACCCCTGTCGTGAGACACATATTTCGTCTAGCGACATGGAAATCCTAAAATTCCCAACATTCAATTCGTTTTATTTCCCCACCCCACATGTCGTGATCCTCCCGTCGTGAACCCACGGTTACGGGAACCCACGGTTCACGACACAATTCTGTCTCACGACATGCATGGCATCCTCTTGCCAAAATTTTATGTTTCTCCATATCTGACCATTAAATAATTGAACCCTTAAGTCATTAATTAATGATTATCATTAGCAATAATTAAAAATCAATAATTACTATGATTAAAGGAATTTTGTTCAATTTTCACTAAAACAATTTTCTATAAACAAAATCTTGATGTCTTAAGCAGATAATCCGGACTGTAATTAATTACGGTATGAAGAATTATTTAAGTCATCAATTATGGATTAATTCCATAACCTTGCATGAGAAACCAATGTCTCTCATACAAGGCATCCTGTTTTATTTTAGTTTCATTTTGTCTTCTTCGTGATGTGTGAATGAACAGTAAAAGATATTACAGAATAATTGTAACACCCCGGATTTGATAACCCAGGCCGGGATGTCGCCGCCACACCTCCCTAGCAAGACACGGTTTCTCCGAGCTTGCTAAAGAGATGCAAGGCTATGGTTTTTCAGAATTTAAAATATTCAAACAACTCTTTATAATATAATTTAAAAATCATAATATCAAAGTTGCAGCGGAAAGTAATATTTACATATGTATAATGCAGCGGAATTTAAGTATAGGGCCGACATGGCCAAAACACGGGTTAAACAGGCCCGTTCATGCAAGTTGTAATTAAATGCAGGAATTTAAAAATAGAGTTTCCCCGAATGTTCCCATGTATGCATATGATGATGCATAATCCTCATACTCTGAAAGAAAAAGGAAAAAGAAATATGGTTTGGTCAGCAAGACGTGCTGAGTAAGTTAACACCTACTATGATCAAGGGGTTTCAAAATCTTTAATTAGATTTAAGAAAACATGTGCATTCAAGACATGATTTAAATTTTGTTCATCTAATAATAATTTTAATTACATATTTGAAAAGACAAGGATTTCCACAAGATCATAATTTAACACACGTATAAAGAGGTTTAATTAAATAATTAAATTTTTACTCCGATGCATGCATACAAACAACTCATCTAGCAATTTAAAATTAATAATTTAATTGTGTACTTGAACATGCATTTAATCCATAATAACAATTTAATAAGATATGCAAATCAAAAGACATAATTTTAAATGCATAATTTAAAGACGGGCATAAATAAATAAATACTTAAAACATTAAATCTTTTATTTCCCCGTTACGTAACCATTTCTCAATATTTTGTATAGCCGGTGATCCGGCGGCCGCAGCCGTTTCGTAAGTATCTTGTGTAGCCGGTCATCCGGCGGCCGCAGCCAATTTAGTAAGTTTCGTTTAGCCGGTAGTCCGGCGGCCGCAGCCGTATCCGCCATACCCAGTGACACTCCGGAGCCTCGGGTAACCCATACGGGTACACACGAGAGTGTAGGCTAGTTTTCATTGGCCGTTTTGGCACAATTTCTCATAACATTCACCCTCGGCCGTTTTGGCACGAAGCGAAAAGCTAGGGGGCGTTCTATTAAGCATTTTCCCCCTACGTCGGTCACTCTCGGCCGTTTTGGCACGAAGCGAAAAGCTAGAGGGGCACTCCATCGAGCACTCACCCCCTACATAGGTCACACTCGTCCGTCTAGGCACGATGCGAAAAGCTAGAGGGGCACTCTATCGAGCACTCACCCCCTACATAGCCAAGTATCTCATACGTTTCAATTTAGTGTAACGGGATTTTTCAAAAGTATAGATGTTTCGTATTTCAAAGTTTCGATCGTTTGTTTCAAAATTTCAAAATCTCTTCACTTTAAATCATTTGACGTCACAGTTTACGCCTTTTTAATTCAAAAATTCATTTCAAGTCCAAAAATTCTGATATTTTAACAGTATATCAAAAACACCCTAACGAACAACTTTCATGTTTTAACTTTTTCGAAATAAGTTCAGGAAACATGTCAAAAATCGAGTTCATTGCAAAAATAGTTCACTACCCGGTTACAGTTTTGACATAGTTTGGAAAATTGACTTTTAAACATATCAAATGGACTCCAAAAATTCTGAAATTTTATATGCACATACTAGACATGATTGTCAACAACTTGCATTTAGATTGCAAAGATCAAATCGGATTAGAAAATTTAGAAACATGCTCATCAAGTTCGGATATGTTCACAGTCTGATTTCGAAAAGTCTTATCAAGGCAGTTTATGTTTGATGCGATTTGAAATAACAAACATCGACGAAAATGTCTGAAATTTGCACACAACCTAGATTAATGTGTTAAGATTAAAAGTCTAGTTTTGAGTTTCTCAGTTTGAGCTCTCGAAATAGGGGTTTTGGTCTGATTTCAAATCTATCACAGTTTCAAGTTCAAATCTCAAGGCAGGTTGGTTCTCGGCCATTTTCAGATATCAAAACACAATGAAAAATTATGAAAAGTTTACACAAACTAGATCTATGTCTTAGGAACGTTTTTCATGTTTTAAGTTTTTCCGTTTGAGCAGTTTTAAGGGTTCGAAAAATTCACACAAAATTGTTGCGTCGAGGGTTTTTCGTGTTGACAGATTTTAGGGTTATTAAATCCATATGTTTGGTTGCATTTTAAGTCACCCAAAACCAAGGAAGTATTAACTTACAGTGGGGATGGTGTCTAAGAGGTCACGGGGTCGTCCGGAATCCACGGGATGTCACGAACGAATCTCCTCAAGTCGATTTCCTCTTCCAACGTCCACAATCCGAATCCGAAAGCAAAAGTCTAAGGTTAGATCGGATTTTCGGGCATCATAAACTTAAGCAAAAACCTATGGATGACTTACCAATGATTCAAGGACTGTAATCGATGATCTACACTCTTCCTTGGTCGTCGTAGGTCGCCGGAAACTCGTCGGAAGGTCGCCGGAAAGTCGTCGGGTGGGTGTTTTGCTTTGGGAGAGTTTGAGGGTGGTGGATAAACTTGGGAGACTGATTATGGGGGTGGAAAATCATCCCCCATCATCCTAATAACCTTTCCCCCGTCTGGGATTGGGTTTCCAAAGTCGGGGGGTCGAAATATGGCAAGAAATCCCCGAAATCGCGCAATTGGCAGCTGCTGTCTTGGTGGCGCGGGGTTGGCGCGGTTGTTAGCCAAAACCAGCATGGAGGGCGCGCGGCCTAGTCTGGGCCGTGCGTCCGGACTGGGCCGTGCGATCCCGTCGGGCCTTTTCTCCTCTCTTTCGGACTTCTGTCTTCCTACGTTTTCGGGCTCGATTTTTCGGGTCATTCTCGGATCATAAATTCTTATCTTAAATTTATCTCGACTCAAATGAATTTCATGTTTGAAATCTTAAGTCCGTCGGTCTCGGGTTCGTCGGCTTCCAATTCGTCGTCTTTTGACTCCCGTGCAATAACTTGTGTAATTAAATTTCTTCCGACTTCACGGGTTCTTGGAATTAGAATTATTTTCCTTCTTGAATTTAATTCCAATTATTTTGACTCAATTCATGGAATGTCTTCGGGCTTCCTTTCCCTCTTTTATTCCATTTTGAATTTTGAATCTATCGGCGTTTCATTTCCGAGCAATAATTTATTGTGATAAATTATTTTCTTCTTCTCGGAGATATTTCGACATTGATCGGAATAAATTTTATTCCTT
The DNA here is from genome assembly GCA_030278955.1 of Hygrophila difformis. NCBI lineage: Eukaryota > Viridiplantae > Streptophyta > Magnoliopsida > Lamiales > Acanthaceae > Hygrophila > Hygrophila difformis. The sequence continues at coordinate 29,021,393 of JAOANR010000013.1, read as the reverse complement.
TGGACGTTGGTAAAAATTTGGGGTATTACAGTCTACCCCCCTTAAGAATCAACTTCGTCCTCGAAGTTGTGTTTCGGCTTTTCTCGCGCTAAGAGTTAGGGTCCTTTTGTTTATTTTATTATTTTGCGATATTGTGTTATTGAATTATTGTTCGATTGTTGATTGTTTGTTGTTTGGTTATTGTTTGACTGAACCCAGAATTGAAATTTCCGAGTTGCCTACGTACCCTGTGAAGGGATCAAGCCATGACGTAGTTCAAAACAATTTTTAATTTGTTTATTCGGGATACAAAATATTCGGGTTTCAAAAATAAATGCTTATGCATTATTACGGGTATTACATCCTCTCCCCCTTAATATTACAGTTATGCCCCCATAACTGCCTGCACATTATTCCCACGAAGGTTCGAGTATCGTCGCCTAGCACATGTATGTCCGCTTCTTTTACCACATTTAACGTCCCATGAGTCCCCCTTGGTTATTTGTGGCTAATTAGGTCCAGCGACCAGATCATCTCTTTTGGTTATATTCTTAATCTGGGTTTGACATTCTTTCATCCGATGTCCACGTCGACCACATCGGAAGCATGTGTCGGGTTGAGGGCATCCCCTCACCAGATAAGGTTGGTTACAGCTTAGGCATCGGGGCACGTAGCCTTTACGGGTGAAAATTCTTCTATTATTGCCTCCATCGTCGCCTAGGGCTGGTCCATTTGGGCCTTTGCAAAGGTTATTCCTACCCGAGTCTTTATCAGCTCCGCGGTCCTTACCTCTCTTGTCTTGTCCTTGGGGACCTTGGCTAGACTCACCTATCGCCTTCCGCTTCAATCCCTGAACTCGTGCAACCGCTACCGCACGATCATAAACAGCTTGTGGGTCAGAGTAGTGTACCCCCGCGATTACTTCCCTAATGGCCAGGTTTAACCCCATCTCAAATTTCTGAGCCTTGTCGGAGTCAGTTGGTACTAGCCTCGTAGCAAATCGTACTAGCTCCTTGAATTTGGTGTAGTACTCTTGCACTGTCTGTGCGCCTTGCTTTAGGTTAATGAATTCCTCGTACTTCATCGCTTTGGTGCTTAATGGGTAGAACCTCTCCCTCAGAGCTTCCTTAAACTCTTCCCAAGTGTAGGCTTTCTCATCTTCCACTAATTTCCTCTGGAGGTTTTGCCACCACTCATCGGCTTCACCTCCTAAGTAGTAAGTCGCTACATGTATCTTTTCCTCATTAGGGCATTTGATAGCGTTTAAGAGTTTATCGAACGTACGGATCCACTCCTCTAGTTTGGCGGGATCTTCCTCCCCATCATAGTGTGGTGGTTGATAGGGATTTACCAAAGCTAGATAGTTGTTTCGAGCTACTGGCGGAGGTATTGCCGCTTGTGCCTTATGCACCTCGGCGTTTCCTAATACTACGAGTACTTCTTCTACCATCCTTAAACGTTCGTCCATGTTGTTGGGAAGATGAGGCGCTCGATCTCCTATGTTCGGAGGAATCTTATTGTTGTTAGGTGCGCTTGGGAGGTCAGTGTCAGTGCCGTTTGGACTTACTTTCCTCGGCTTTCTCCTAGGTGCCATTTTCTGTTATTAAGCACGCGAAGGTGAGTTTCTAAGTGATCAAGATCTAGGACTAAGGCAAAGTTAGTCTCAAGTTAACGCTTCTAAGTCAAGTCTCAAGGTCATGTCGAACACTGGAGTGAGAAGTTTAGGTATCACATATGATTCACATAAGAGGTTAGTACAGATATTTATGTATGCATATGCATATGTAATCCCCCAATAAAAATTTAATGCATGCATTTATTTATCCATGGGTTTTAAAAATAAATTTATTCCATGGATAAATTAAAATAAGGATAAAAGGTTTGGGCCACTATATTAGGCCGAAGGAAATAAATTACTTGGGCTTTAAGTAAAAACAAGGTTATTGGGCCAAAATAATTGGGCCAACATAGTAATTAAATATTGGGCTAAAGATTTGGGCTAGGAAAAATAAATTTTGGGTTCAAAAGGTTTGGGATTTAAAATAATAAATTTGGGCTAAAAGTTAGAGCTTAGAAAAAAAAATTTGGGCTCAAAAATGTTAGTTTAAAATAATAATGGATTTTTAAATATAATATTAGTTTAAAAGTAATACTCGTAATAATTTAAAAATAATAATATTAATTTTAAAAATAGTCCGGGCTCTGATACCACTTTGTAACACCCCGGATTTGATAACCCAGGCCGGGATGTCGCTGCCACACCTCCCTAGCAAGACACGGTTTCTCCGAGCTTGCTAAAGAGATGCAAGGCTATGGTTTTTCAGAATTTAAAATATTCAAACAGCCTTTATAATATAATTTAAAAATCATAATATCAAAATTGCAGCGGAAAGTAATATTTACATATGTATAATGCAGCGGAATTTAAGTATAGGGCCGACATGGCCAAAACACGGGTTAAACAGGCCCGTTCATGCAAGTTGTAATTAAATGCAGGAATTTAAAAATAGAGTTTCCCCGAATGTTCCCATGTATGCATATGATGATGCATAATCCTCATACTCTGAAAGAAAAAGGAAAAAGAAATATGGTTTGGTCAGCAAGACGTGCTGAGTAAGTTAACACCTACTATGATCAAGAGGTTTCAAAATCTTTAATTAGATTTAAGAAAACATGTGCATTCAAGACATGATTTAAATTTTGTTCATCTAATAATAATTTTAATTACATATTTGAAAAGACAAGGATTTCCACAAGATCATAATTTAACACACGTATAAAGAGGTTTAATTAAATAATTAAATTTTTACTCCGATGCATGCATACAAACACCTCATCTAGCAATTTAAAATTAATAATTTAATTGTGTACTTGAACATGCATTTAATCCATAATAACAATTTAATAAGATATGCAAATCAAAAGACATAATTTTAAATGCATAATTTAAAGACGGGCATAAATAAATAAATACTTAAAACATTAAATCTTTTATTTCCCCGTTACGTAACTATTTCTCAATATTTTGTATAGCCGGTGATCCGGCGGCCGCAGCCGTTTCGTAAGTATCTTGTGTAGCCGGTCATCCGGCGGCCGCAGCCAATTTAGTAAGTTTCGTTTAGCCGGTAGTCCGGCGGCCGCAGCCGTATCCGCCATACCCAGTGACACTCCGGAGCCTCGTGTAACCCATACGGGTACACACGAGAGTGTAGGCTAGTTTTCATTGGCCGTTTTGGCACAATTTCTCATAACATTCACCCTCGGCCATTTTGGCACGAAGCGAAAAGCTAGGGGGCGTTCTATTAAGCATTTTCCCCCTACGTCGGTCACTCTCGGCCGTTTTGGCACGAAGCGAAAAGCTAGAGGGGCACTCCATCGAGCACTCACCCCCTACATAGGTCACACTCGTCCGTCTAGGCACGATGCGAAAAGCTAGAGGGGCACTCTATCGAGCACTCACCCCCTACATAGCCAAGTATCTCATACGTTTCAATTTAGTGTAACGGGATTTTTCAAAAGTATAGATGTTTCGTATTTCAAGGTTTCGATCGTTTGTTTCAAAATTTCAAAATCTCTTCACTTTAAATCATTTGACGTCACAGTTTACGCCTTTTTAATTCAAAAATTCATTTCAAGTCCAAAAATTCTGATATTTTCACAGTATATCAAAAACACCCTAACAAACAACTTTCATGTTTTAACTTTTTCGAAATAAGTTGAGGAAACATGTCAAAAATCGAGTTCATTGCAAAAATAGTTCACTGCCCGGTTACAGTTTTGACATAGTTTGGAAAATTGACTTTTAAAGATATCAAATGGACTCCAAAAATTCTGAAATTTTATATGCACATACTAGACATGATTGTCAACAACTTGCATTTAGATTGCAAAGATCAAATCGGATTAGAAAATATAGAAACATGCTCATCAAGTTCGGATATGTTCACAGTCTGATTTCGAAAAGTCTTATCAAGGCAGTTTATGTTTGATGCGATTTGAAATAGCAAACATCGACGAAAATGTCTGAAACTTTCACACAACCTAGATTAATGTGTTAAGATTAAAAGTCTAGTTTTGAGTTTCTCGGTTTGAGCTCTCGAAATAGGGGTTTTGGTCCGATTTCAAATCTATCACAGTTTCAAGTTCAAATCTCAAGGCAGGTTGGTTCTCGGCCATTTTCGGATATCAAAACACAATGAAAAATTATGAAAATATTACACGAACTAGATCTATGTCTTAGGAACGTTTTTCATGTTTTAAGTTTTTCCGTTTGAGCAGTTTTAAGGGTTCGAAAAATTCACACAAAATTGTTGCGCCGAGGGTTTTTCGTGTTGACAGATTTTAGGGTTATTAAATCCATATGTTTGGTTGCATTTTAAGTCACCCAAAACCAAGGAAGTATTAACTTACAGTGGGGATGGTGTCTAAGAGGTCACGGGGTCGTCCGGAATCCACGGGATGTCACGAACGAATCTCCTCAAGTCGATTTCCTCTTCCAACGTCCACAATCCGAATCCGAAAGCAAAAGTCTAAGGTTAGATCGGATTTTCGGGCATCATAAACTTAAGCAAAAACCTATGGACGACTTACCAATGATTCAAGGACTGTAATCGATGATCTACACTCTTCCTTGGTCGTCGTCGGTCGCCGGAAACTCGTCGGAAGGTCGCCGGAAAGTCGTCGGGTGGGTGTTTTGCTTTGGGAGAGTTTGAGGGTGGTGGATAAACTTCGGAGACTGATTATGGGGGTGGAAAATCATCTCCCATCGTCCTAATAACCTTTCCCCCGTCTGGGATTGGGTTTCCAAAGTCGGGGGGTCGAAATATGGCAAGAAATCCCCGAAATCGCGCAATTGGCAGCTGTTGTCTTGGTGGCGCGGGGTTGGCGCGGTTTTTAGCCAAAACCAGCACGGAGGGCGCGCGGCCTAGTCTGGGCCGTGCGTCCGGACTGGGCCGTGCGATCCCGTCGGGCCTTTTCTCCTCTCTTTCGGACTTCTGTCTTCCTACGTTTTCGGGCTCGATTTTTCGGGTCATTCTCGGATCATAAATTCTTATCTTAAATTTATCTCGACTCAAATGAATTTCATGTTTGAAATCTTAAGTCCGTCGGTCTCGGGTTCGTCGGCTTCCAATTCGTCGTCTTTTGACTCCCGTGCAATAACTTGTGTAATTAAATTTCTTCCGACTTCACGAGTTCTTGGAATTAGAATTATTTTCCTTCTTGAATTTAATTCCAATTATTTTGACTCAATTCATGGAATGTCTTCGGGCTACCTTTCCCTCTTTTATTCCATTTTGAATTTTGAATCTATCGGCGTTTCATTTCCGAGCAATAATTTATTGTGATAAATTATTTTCTTCTTCTCGGAGATATTTCGACATTGATCGGAATAAATTTTATTCCTTTGGACGTTGGTAAAAATTTGGGGTATTACAATAATGTCGGCGAACGGTCCCTTCACCAGGAAATGAAGTAGCCCGTAGTCTATATATTAATTACTGTTTGTTATTCTGCATGCTTTGGATAATAACTAACGAGGTCAGGCGAAAGGTCCTTTCACCGGGAAATGAAGTAGCCACTCGGTTAATTACTGTCCAAATACAGTTTTATTTTCTTTATCTTAATTTCCAACCCAAATTCTATCTGTAATATGAGTCAGTTAATATCTGTCAATATTAGCTGATGAGCATTGCAGAGGGGAAACATGTAGGTTTTTATCTGAATTCACAGACAGTAGAGGCCCAACTGGTAGCGACAGTACCATTATAGGGTTTCTGCTGTCTAAATTCATCCCATCTGAGTAATTGGGAAATTGGATAGCAGGTGTTTGCAGTCCACCCGATTATTCTGCCACCACTTTTGGCCTCACAGCTGCTTCATATCTGTGTCCTATGTTCTGTCTAACCCACCATTATATTTTGGGTTAATTAATTTTACATTTCCATATATCTGTATTCATGCTATTATTATGTAATTATTGTGGTCTATAATATTTTGGGATCCTTCCCTTGGACGTTAGAAGTCTAGATTTAAATAGATATTGCATATTAAATTTCCAACAAAAATTCATTTATAAAATCCGGATCTAAGTAAGGGATAAATTCCTCAGTTATGTCTAGTTCATATTCTGTCAAGGGTTATTTTGGGAAATTAGAAGCAGAGTCAGCGATTAGGTCTCATCTAGACTGAAAGGGTATGTGTTCTTATTGAGAGTCTAGTACCTGTTTAGGGAATGGTTTTTAAATTATTATTTCCGAAATTGCTATGTGTTGGGAATTTAGTCTTAACTATCACACCGAGATGAGATCCACTTGGATTCAAATACAGTGTGATAGATAATACTAGAGGAACAATACGTAGGCCTTGGTTATTTTCTAATATAGGGTTGAGTTCCGTTCAACTGCTATCCTCTTCTGCCAAAGCCTATTTTTGAGTCCTAAGTGAGTGCATTCGGAACGAACTATAGTTAGTTTCATTAGTTTGTATCTCATAACCACCCGGAAGGAAGTGAACACTGCGAGCGGTTTAATCGAGACCCGAGAATTCTTGATCCACATCCAGTCATCCTGACTGGGGGGCTTTCATTTACTACCAGTACGAGGCCTTTGAAACTTCCGAGTGATAGGATTTTAAATGCTTTCTTTACTGCTTTCTTTTAAAACGCTTTTACAGAGGTCACTCGGATGCGTCGCTAGTTCTTCTAACTGCTACTAGGACTGAGAGTTAAGGGATAGTTCAGGCTTATTTTTAGACTTTGGGTGTGACATGGGGGAATGATAGCAGTACTTGGCACTTCAACTAAAGATTTGTTAGGTGTTGCTTGTCCACCACAGATGAAATAAGATACCCTGGCCGGGGCAGTTGTGAATCTGTGGTATCTTAGAATTTGTGGTCTTAAGAACATGTAAACTCATACTGTAAGTTAAAGGGAACATAGTACTGAGAGCATGAGAGCTAGCTATCTGACAGGATTATCCCGAATAAAGATCCGTGTATTAAAAATGGAAGTTTTAATTATGCTTCACCTGAATCTTGTCCTATCTTTATTCTTTTCTCCATGTCCCTTCTGTCATCAATTTGAATCAGCTTTATAGCTAGTATAGCTTAGATTTACAGCTTCCTTAGCATAATTTTATTGCTTCCATAGGGTAATTTTGCTTGCTTTTTAGACCTAATTTTAATCGCTTCTTAGCATAAACTTATCCGCTTTCTAGAGTAGATTAATGTGCTTTGTAGAATAATTTAACTGCTTCGATAGTTTAGATTAAATTCAGTAAAGTAGTTGATAGTCAACTTCTAAAACTGATTAGAGCAATACGAGTGGAAAATCTAGTAAAACGGTGTGGGACCTGCTTCTATCGCACATCCTCAAGTGAACGATCCGGACTTACTATAAATATTGCAATTATTAACACCGTGCGCTTTCGGGCCACAGTTTCTTAACACGAGTAATAAAAATGTGACAACCTAAATATATCCCTAATCCCAACTCCATCTTCATAAATTGGTTTCATTAAATAAAACATAAACCAAGAGATTGTTTCATTATTATTATTTCGAAAATACTCGTGTGGGAAATTGTCAAAAGTTTCAGAATACATTATGAACTCGAGCTAATTGTGGCGGTAAAGCCAGTCGGTAGGCTAGATTTCCAACTCATTCTAGAATTTCATAAGTCCTATGTATCGAGGACTTAACTTTCCTCGTTTGCCAAAGCGCATCACCCCCTTCATGTGTGATATCTTTAGCATGACCCTATCTCCCACTTGAAATTCTAGGTCTTGTCGTCTCACATCAGCAAAACCCTTCTGACTGTCTTGAACGCTTTCATTTTCCCTTGGATCACCTTTATCTGTTGAGCCATATCTTCGAAAAGTTGTGGTCCCACTACCACAGCTTTATCGCTTTCTTCCCAACTCAACGGGCTTCGGCACCTTCGTCCGTACAACGCCTCGGATGGTGCCATGCCAATGCTAGCATGGTAGCTATTGTAATAGGAAAACTCAATTAAGGGTAAATGAGTTTCCCAACTTCCCTTGAACTCCAATACGCATGCTCTCAGCATATCTTCCAGGGTTTGGATGGTTCTCTCGGTTTGTCCATCCGTCATCGGTGGAATGCAGTGCTCATTCTGATTTGAGTACCGAGAGCTCTTTATAACTCCGTCCAAAAGTGAGAGACAAATCTACTGTCTCTATCAGAAATGATGTCATGTGGTAATCCATGTCGTCGTACCACATTATCGATGTAGGCTCGGGCCAATTGGTCCATAGTCCACGTGTCCTTCATTGGGATAAATATGGCCGTCTTCGTTAGCCTATCCACAATCACCCAAATCTTGTTCATACCTTTAGGTGATTGCGGTAATCCCGAGACAAAGTCCATCAAGATGCTATCCCACTTCCAACTTGGAATCTCCAGTGGTTGCATCAGTCCTAAGGGTTTATGTCGCACTGCCTTGACCCTTTGGCAGGTGAGACACTTTGCCACGAAGTCTGCCACTTCCTTCTTCATCCCTGGCCACCAATAGATCTTCTTCAGATCCTTATAAAGTTTGTCACCCCCGGGATGCACTGAATATGGTGTGTTGTGCCCTTCATCCATCAATCTTTGCTTCAGCTTGGCACACTTCTGAGGCACACACCATCTCCCTTTGAAGCGAATGCTTCCATCCTCGTGGATAACAAATCCTATTGCCTTGCCCTCGGCAATACATTCCTTTATCCTCTCCAATTTTGCGTCGCCCGGTTGAGCGAGTCTAATCTCTTCCAATACTGGTGTTTCTACAATCATCGCGTTGATCACTGCACTCACTGTGCCCGGATGCACAAGTTCCACATCCAAATTTGCCAAGTCCATGTACAATGCCGGCGGAATTACCAACGAGTTTGTCACGTGTTGGGTCTTCCAACTCAGGGCATCGGCTACCACATTCGCCTTCCGCTCATGGTAGGATATCTCCAAATCGTAATCCTTGATAAGTTCTAACCACCTTCGCTGTCTCAGGTTCAAATCCTTCTGAGTGAATATGTATTTCATGCTCTTGTGGTCAGTGAACATTCGATACTTTCGCCCGTAAAGATAGTGCCTCCATATCTTTAGAGCGAAAACGACCGCTGCCAACTCCAGGTCGTGTGTCGGGTAGTTTTCCTCATGAGGTTTCAGTTGGCGTGATGCATATGCAACGACCCTCGAGTCTTGCATCAAGACGCACCCTAATCCTTCTTTTGAAGCATCGCTGTAAACTTCGAAGTCACCATTCTCTGATGGTAGCGTCAATACTGGTGTGGTTGTGAGTCGTTTCTTCCGCTCCTGAAATGCAGTCTCACACGCATCAGTCCACTCGTATTTTACTCCTTTCTTTAGTAGCTGGGTCAAAGGGCGTGCGATTTTCGAAAAATCCTTCACAAACCGTCTATAATACCCTGCCAATCCAAGGAAACTCCTTATTTCCGTTGGACTCGTCAGCGCTGCCCACTCCGTCATGGCAAAAACTTTCGGCGGGTCCACTGAAACTCCGTCAGCGGATACTATGTGTCCAAGAAATGCTACTTCCTTTAGCCAGAAATCACATTTGGACAACTTGCCGTATAGTTGGTTCCTTCGCAAGATCCCTAACACTTGGTGCAAATGTTGGGCATGCTCTTCATCGCTCTTCGAGTAGATCAGGATGTCGTCGATAAACACCACGACACACTGATCTAGCACTCTCGAAACACATTGTTCATGAGGTTCATGAACATTGCCGGAGCATTTGTTAACCCGAAGGATAACACTGTGAACTCGTAGTGGCCATATCGAGTTCGAAACGCCGTCTTTGAAATGTCTTTCTCAGCGATCCTCAACTGGTGATACCCAGATCGCAAGTCGATCTTCGAGAATACAGAAGTTCCCTTCAGTTGATCGAACAGATCCTCAATTCTCGGCAGGGGATACTTATTCTTGACGGTCACTTGATTTAATCCCCGATAGTCTATACAAAGACGTAATCCTCCATCTTTCTTCTTAACAAATAAAACCGGTGCTCCCCATGGGGAAGTACTCGGTGTTATGTATCCTTTCTGCAGTAACTCCTCGAGTTGTTCCTTCAACTCCTTCATTTCCAATGGCGCCATCCGGTACGGAGCTTTTGAGACAGGCTCTGTTCCCGGAATGAGATCTATGGTGAACTCAAGATCTCGCTTAGGCGGCATGCCCGGAACGTCTTCGGGAAACACATCCGGGTACTCTCTTACCACCGGAATATTGTCAACCTTGTTCTCTTCCGCCTCAAGGTTGTGAACATAGCACGCATACAGTTCATACCCCTTACGCATCAAGTTACTTAGTTTGAGAGCACTAACAATTTTGTTGCTCCTCTTAGGGGGTTGAGAGTAAAAGGTAACTCTCCTTCCCCTACTTTTTGACAGGGTGATCTTTTGCTTCTGACATTCGATCACTGCTTTATATTGGGACAACCAGTCCATCCCCAGTATAATGTCAAAGTCCCTTAAGTTAAATTATACTAAGTTTGCGAAGAATTCTACTTTCTTGATTACTTTAGGAATTCTGTTATATCGTTTAGAGCAAGCTACTACTTCTCCTGAAGGCAATTGAATTCCTATGCTAATTATCTCGCACTTAGGTAGATCTAACTCAGGCACTACTCTTGATGCTATAATTGAACAACTAGCTCCAGAATCAAATAAAACCTTAAGGGGTGTATTTAAAACGTGAAATGTTGTAACACCCCAGTTTTTGATCACCCAGGTCGGGGTGTCACCGCCACACCTCCCTAGCAAGACACGGCTTCTCCGAGCTTACTAAAGAGATGCAAGGCTAAGGTTTTTCAGAATTTAAAACATTCAAACAGCCCATTCATATATACTTCGAAAATAGTATTACATAAGTTGCAGCGGAAAGTAATATTTACATATGTATAATGCAGTGGAATTTAAAATTGGGCCAACACGGCCAAAATACGGGTTAAACAGGCCCGTTCATGCAATTCATAAGTAAGACTAGAATAATAAAAGAAAATAATATTTTCCCGAATATCCCATGCATGCATATGATGATGCATATTCTTCATACTCTGTAGAAAAAGGGAAAACATGATTTGGTCAGCAAAAACTTGCTGAGTAAGTTAACACATACATAATTATGGGGTTTCAAAGCCATTAATTAGGTTTAAAGAAAACATGTACATAATACCCTATAATTTAATTCATTTATCTAACAATAATTTAAAAGACAGAGATTCCATAAAATCACAATATAGTCTGCAAGGTAAATAATTGTAAGACATAATTTAAAAGCACAATTTACTTAAGGAAAATATTCAAATATTTCAGGATTTCATTCTTTCACTTTTGTGCAATATGATCTAGTATAATTTGTTCTTGGGGAAATTGAACCCGCAAGAATTTAAACACATCCTAGGGAATCGACACAAGTCCTGGGGAATCGAACCCGGGACAGTCGCCCTTGGGGAATCGAACCCGCAAGAACTCAAATACATCCTAGGGAATTGAACACATAGGAATCAACACACATCCTGGGGAATCGAACCCGCAGGAAGACAGACAATCGCCCTTGGGGAATCGAACCCGCAAGAACTCACATACACCCTGGGGAATCGAACCCGCAAGGTTTGACACAGACATCCTGGGGAATCGAACCCGCAGGGACACATACGCCTTGGGGAATCGAACCCGCAAGGTTTGAACAAGTTTCGTAAATTTCACAAGTTTCTCACAATATAACTTTATAGAACGCTGTTTACTCCACATTTATTTAAAAATTCACTTTACGTCCAAAAATTCTAAAAATTCACCAGTAACTCGAAATCACAAAGATGAACAACTTTCATATTTTAACTTTTTCGATCCGAGATACCGAAACAGGTCAAAAACATCAATTTTCGTAGAAACATTAATCTGTCCGGGTTTTTCATACAGCAGTTTAAAGATTTCAAGATCTACCATAGCAAATCAATTCCAAATTCAATGAAATTTTACAGAGACCTTCTTAAGACAATTACCTACAACTTTCTTGTTCGGCTAAAGATCTAATTCAGCCTAGAACCCTAGTCAAAAACGTCAACAAGATCAGACCTATGTTCTGCCAAGATTTCAAGATCTAAATTTAGAACAGTTCGGTTTGGAGACGAATTCCAACATCAGACCTCAACGAAAAATTCCAAAAATTTATGGAGATGTTCTTAACATATAGATCTACAACTCTTATATTTAGCACCAATCCTAAATCGGTCTAGCTCTAAGCTAGAAATCAACCTCAAGTTCGGAATTAAAATCTGCCACCGTTTCAAGATCTAAATCTAGGGCAGGTTCGTTTGCGACTGTTTTCGGATATCAAATCTTAACCAAAAATTATGAAAATGTTACAGGAGATAGATCTATGTCTTAGGAACGTTTTTCGTGTTTTAAGTTTTTTCGTTTGAACAGTTTTAAGGGTTCGGAAAAATCGTGCGAAAACGCTGCACCACAGGGTTTTCGTGTTGACAGATTTTAAGTTCTTGATTAAATCTTTAGATTTATGTGTATTTTAAATCTCCCAAACCATTAAGCATTAACTTACAGACCTTTGGTCGTCCGGGTTCGTCGATTCGGAGGCGTGTCTTCCAGTCCACCGTTTATCTCCTTGGTTCGCCGGGTTCTTCGTTCTCGATCCGGATCGGCGGTTTAGAATAGAAAAAGATCGAATTAGGATTCATTTTCGAATCAAGACTAGAAAAGAATGGACAAGAATAGATCGGATCTTACCCCGACGATCGAAGACTCCCAATTTTCGTCCAAGTCAGTCCCTTTTTCGGTTTTGTGCCTTCAACGACTCCGGAATTAGGGTTTTGTGTGTAGAGAGATTTTGTAGGGATTCAAAAGTGTTTGGAATTGATTTAGATGGCTATTTATAGATGTGCAAGACCTAGGGGACGTCCAAACACTGCCCCTAAGTGTCTTGAGCCGAAAGGAAAGTAACCGAAGTCGGAAAATCCGGATTCGGGCGAGCGAATCGCGGTACGTTGTTCCTGTCAGGTCTGGCGCGCTCCTGGCGCGGTGTACCCATTAGGGGCGCGCGGCCACCGCGCGGCCTTGGTCCAGGCTGCGGTCTGGGCCGGGTCGTGCGATCCGTTGGGTCTTTCCTCCTCTCTTTCGGGCTTCTATTCCTCTATGTTTTCGGACTCCGATTTTCGGGCTATCTTTGAGCTCCAATTTCCTATCTTAATTTTATTCGGATCTAAATTTATATTTAGACTCGAGTTATCGAGTCCATCGGTGTTGGGTTCCCGTGTAACAATTTATTTAATTAAATTGTCTTCGGCTTCTCGGGTTCTCAGAACTTTGATTCCTTTTCAATTTAAATTCCATTTCTCATTTCTTGTGATTCTTTATTTATTTACTGTGTTTATTTATTTATTTATTCATTTGTTTATTATATCTATTTATTTATTTATTTATTTTATGTTGCAAAATTCTCGGGTATTACAGTCTACCCTCCTTAAGAATCAACTTCGTCCTCGAAGTTGTGTTTTGGCTTTTCTCGTGCTAAGGATTTTTTTGTTTGTTTCATTATTTTGTGACTGAACTCAAAATTAAAATTTCTAAGCTGCCTACGTACCCTGTGAAGGGATCGAGCCATAACGTAGTTCAAAACAAATTGAATTTGTTTGCTTGTTTACCAAAAATACATGAAAAATACGCATGTCACACCGCGTATTACATCCTCTCCCTCTTAAGATTACAGTTATGTCCCCATAACTGTGGTGGTGTCGATTGGAATAGGGTCGGGTCACGTTTTATATAATCATTTCTCACTGAGCTGGCACATCTGCTTGGTCAACGTCATTCCATCGTCCTACAGCTCCTCCTTGATCTCCTGGTTGAGGGTTCACCAAATCTAGCCTCTTCTCAATCCTCTCCTCACGAACATTACATTCTCTAATCATGTGGTTTCCCCACCACATCTATAACAAGTCCCGCGCGTTGGGCATTCGCGCACCAGATGGGCTTGGTGGCACTGTTGGCAACGTGGTATGACTGTACGACGTATGCCATTTCTCCCATTATAGAAATCCTTATTCTCGTTCCTCTTTGGCTCATTGGACCTATCTTGTCCATCGTTATTGCTCCGATTCTTCTTCTCAAATCCTTGCGAGTCCTTGCTCAACTCCCCATTTTCCTTACGCTTCAGTTGCTGGACTCGATCAATTGCTACAGCTCGATCATAAACCGTCTGCAGGTTCGTGAATTCTCCTACTGCAAGTATCTCCCGGATACTGAGGTTCAGACCCATCTCGAATTTCTGAGCCTTGTCAGAGTCGGTTGGTACTATTCTCGTAGTGAATCGTACCAATTCTTTGAACCGGGTGTAATACTCCTGCACCGTCTGTCCCCCTTGTTTCAGTGATAAAAATTCTTCGTACATTGCCGCCTTGGTGCTCATGGGGTATAATCGGTCCCTTAGGCCCTCCTTAAGTCTATTCCACGAATAAGTTTCTTCAGCTTCCTCTAAATTCTTCTGGAGGTTTTGCCACTACTCATCGGCTTCGCCTCCTAAGTAGTAGGTTGCTACTCGTATCTTCTCCTCCTCAGGGCATTTGATAACATCCAAGAGCTTATCAAATGTATGGATCCACCCCTCTAGTTTGGCGGGATCCTCCTGCCCATCGTAGCGTGGTGGTTGATAGGGATTCACCAACGCTAGATAGTTGGTTTGAGCTACGGGCGGAGGTACTGTTTGTGTCCCATGCGCCTCGGCATTTCCTAATGTTACAAGGACTTCCTCCACAGTCCTTAGACGTTCTTCCATGTTATTGGGTGCAGGAGGCACTCGCTCTCCTAGGTTCTGAGGGGTCTCAGTGTTATTGGCCACGTTGGGGAGCTTATCGTCAGTGCCGTTTGGACTTACCTTCCTTGGGTTTCTCCTAGGTGCCATTTTCTATTATAACGTATGTAGATTAGTTTATCAGAGTTTAGATAGATTGCTTGAGCAAGAAACTTGCTAAGTTGTATATGAGATCAAGTGTTAAATGCGCCCCCATAAGGCCACGTTTAGAGCATCGTGAGTTTCAAATTTCGAATTTCGAAATTTCAGATTTGTTGGTTGGAATTCCAAACAAGATTTTTGGAATAAAGAGTGCTTTAATAAAAACTTGATTTTTATTTTTCCACATAAGGAAATTTTCTAATTCGTACAAGGGTAGGAATGGCTAAGGCCGAGGATTGTTATGCTTAGGCGAGCGCATAGATGAATGAGATCTAGAACTACGGCAAGATCAGTCTCTAGTGAGCGTTTCTAATTCGATGTCAAGCCTCTAAGTTATCTAGGTGTAGCAAGATATCTAAGTTATAATATATCACACTTCTAAGTTCTCTAAGTTTAGGCAATGCAGTATGCACATGCAAATGATTTACCCCCCCCCCCCCCAAAATAATTCGTGCACTATATATATATATATATACTAGTGGTGATTCTGTGCGATGCACAGCGAATGAAGACGTACAATGGCCCATGGAGGGAAAAAAATAATTATAGGTAAGTGTGCGTGGGTTCCTATCTATATATTTCATTCTTATTCCTGCACTTTTCTTTGCGCTTTTCTTTATCACTACAGACATGACCAGTATCATCCTTCATGAAAGAAAAAACCAACTGAGGCCAAACAATAAAGCATACAAGAATATTGTAACAGAACTACAAGTTCTCATTGGATTTCACTTAAAGATGAACTGACAAGATATACCTAAGCAAATAAGTTTTTTCAACTGCCTCCTAGCTGCTACAAAACTTGCTTGCTTGAATCAATATTACTTGTTCACAACACGTTAGAAGATGACACATAGTACACACTTACTAATGCATTAGAGTTCTTGCTTATGTATAACAAACAATATACTACATCTGCATGAAAGCAAGAATTTATCAGTAAGAACATATCCAAGAGTAAGGCCTTACCTGAGTAAGAACATATCCGTGAGTAAGGCCTTACCTGAACAGGTACATAACTACTTGGAACTGCCCATGGAGAAAATAAATAATTGTAGGTGAGCGCTGTCGTTTCCTTATATGACACTTATTACGTTTAAAGAAGTTTAGTTTTACTTAATTTACAAGGCAAGTACGCAGGGATGATGAAGCCAAAATCAGACAAAACAAAATTTACTTAGAGCTGAAATTTTCTATCATCCACAAATCAATATAAACAAATGTGAAACACACGAATTTTAAAAATACCCACGAATTCAATTTAATAACGATGGAGATTCCTCATGACTTTGTCATAGGTCTAATATGGAGTACCCTTAATACAGATCATAGTACCTTAATATGATGGTCGATGGAATCTGAGAAGTCAAATGATACCTTCTCCTCTACTTTCTTGAACAATGAAGATAATGTTATTTGAACAAGATGTGTTTGAGATCGATCCAAGGGGTCTTTTGCTATCTCTGAAGTCACACTTTGTCCAGCATCATCGTCATTGGCAATCTCAAAAACTACACGGCTTGAACTTTTTCTCAGCAAGTTTTATAAGAGAAAAAACTCAGAAGATTGCAGGCACTATTGAGTGGTGCCAAGAATAACAGAGTCACATATATATAAGGGTACAAAATGAATAGCTTCATATATTAAAAGCGAACTAATAAAAAAACATACGATATTCGTTCTTGCAACTGTTTCATATTTCACATACTCTGCTTCATGAGTTTAGTGACCATCAACAAGAATATCATCGCCAGATGACCCCTCTACATAACAGAGCATAGACACTCTCAGTACCCTAGAATACTTCCAAGTTCCAACTGATTCAGTGTAGTTAAACAACTGTATTATAAAAGAAATATTGGGGGTGTCGAGGAATTGACACAACTACAGACCACAAGAAATATCTGCTTCCATTTTTAAATAATAATGAGAAAGGATGTATAATTTGTATCACCATTTGCCAAATAAGCGGTTAAGCAGTAATAGCATTGAGAACCACTTATTGACAATTGGCATAGCTCAGGCTCTATATATCTACACATCAAATAAGTTCAAATCCATAGGAAAAATAACTTCTCTAGATAGTTCTACAAATCTACTCTGCACTCTAATATTGTTTCCATCCCCTCATAAAATGCTACTACATATAGAGCCAAAACAATAATTGTCTAAGAAAAATTATCTTAAAATATGAACAATACATCAGCAACGCATGGATGCCCACTAAAACACATTTTGTATATTAGAAACCAAAAGGAAGTAAAAAATTCAACTGAATGACCCAGACTGTTGCCAAAAGACCAAATGAAAGAAGACAGATGGTCAGACATTGAACAAGTAAGTAAATTAGGATATACTTGCAAGATGTTTTGTCGCTCAGTTGATAGTACAGCACGCAACCTTGATTATCCATGTCCTGACTTAATGATCTGAATTATGTGTGAATGCAGGTTCAATGTTCTCATTGACACTCTTTGCTGGTCTTTTCAATCTCTTCGGTCGTTGGCTCGTTGCTGTATTATGTCAGCTAGTTGTTGATGTTCATCCAGTTCAAAATCCATTAGAGACAATGCATCCTCCTGTTTGGAATTCTTCTGAGCCCTTAATTTTGGATGTGTTTGTTTTTCAATTGGAGCTTTCCGCTGGATAGATAACATAGGTATTTTGTGTGTTAGGACAACACGTGCACCTAATAAAGGAGTTTTCCCCGCTCAATCAACATAAAGTCAAATTATAATCAGATCAGCTTGAGATGAAAGTTATTGGAGGAATGAAGACATAAATACTGTGTATCCCCTTTCGGCTTAAATCTGACAGAATGATATAGTCTGCCATCACCCGCTTGGAAAATTGTTTCATGTCATTCGTGCAAGATTTTACAAAAAAAAAAAAAATTCTTGGACACCCGGACTAATATAGAGATACATCACTTTTATATTTATAAAATCCATAATTTAAAAAATTATCATAAGAAAAATTAATGCCCAATCCATCCACAAAATTCATAGGCACGCATTCAAGGGCTTTGTGGGATTTTCTTACCTTTTTACTGCTCGACTTTGATTTGTCATGTTCTAGAGGCTCATAATCTTTATCCTCAGCATTCGCAAAGTCCTCCGAAGATGTTCCTCCTTCTGCATCAATCCTTATGCCCTTTGAACCACCTTTCGTCTTCTGTCTATCTTTAGCCTGTTGGGGGCAAACACCAAACAATTTCAAAAGCTCATTTTGATGTTAATTCTCTCAGATTGGGAAGATATTGCACAAAAGTAAAGGGGAAAATGCTAATCATTCCCCACTTGTTGTGAAACTTCTTTTAGTTTCTGCTCCAACTGAGCGTCAGCAATCAATAGCAAAACGACATCTTCAGGCGCCAAAAGAGCCCCCTGAACATGACCACCAGTCATGACAAGTTGTATTGTGCTCTTCTGGCTGGCTCTCTGTAGAATCTTTTCCTCTATAGGAAATTACATACACTTAACCTAGCACATTTACATAAAACAAGTAATTTAAATTGCAAGACCCAAACCTGAAGAACAAGTGCCCAGTTATACATTGCATCATAATCCTCTGGATTTCTCTCTAAAGCAGTTGCATATCTAAAAATCAGCATGGAAAGATGTCAATAAACCAATTTACCAGAATGATAAGCTTTCCCGGGAAAAGGGAGTTTGGCAACAGAACCTGACCCATTACAAGCTCAATTCAAAGATTTTCATGAACGTATAAAGCCAAACAAATATATGCCATGTTATATCAGCAAATGTGAATCATCAAGCTGATAAATCAGTGCTTTCTCGTGGGAATACCAAGCAAAGCATAAAACATTAATGACAGACTATTAAAGTAACAATTAGTGAAAGTGTGCTACACTGCTACCATTATAAATGTAATGATGCATAACAATTTGGTGATTTCAAATTTCCACAGTGATGTTGATGAATTATTTTCTATCATGATTAGATATATCTAAATATTAATTATCACATAAAAGGAAAATAATCAGAGGATATGGTGATCTCAATCACCAAAGAAGATAAGACACTACCTCCTGGCAGCAAATGTAAGAATCCTTTGACGAGATCTACCTTCCTCATCAAGACCTGTAACGCTATTTATCAACTCCATGGCAGCATTGTTCTGCTCAATTTGTTGTTCTGAGGTTCGTTGGCTAGAAAGGGGAAAAAAATCAAATTGAAAGAACAAAATTCATTATCACAAGTAACCAAAGTTTCTCCAGCCCCCAGGTATGCCTGACCAAGCGACCAACTCCACACACACCAGCCATCACAATGCCCGATGGAAACAAAATGAATTGGTAGGTTTCAAAAACAATACAGAGGACTTTATAAGTAAAAGAAAAACACAAGATTCACAATCACAATCACTTCAATTTCTCATCATCAGACATGCTTGGTAACTAAATATCGTATCGGCTTGTAAAGTTTTTATTTCAAAATTCTAACTAAATCAACACTTCCTTCCAAGCCTTAAAACCCTGGAAAGTTCTCTACTGCAGTTGTGGTCATCAGTTGTCCTCCTGGAACACCACCAACTTGATCCTATGTCTCATCTGTTCTATTGCTTACACATAATAATCCTATCCTTATGTCAATAACTGATGATTAAAATGAATAATGCTAGGGTTCAAGAATTCAACAAACCACACAAATAAATTAGTTAAAGAACAATAAGATGATCGCACTCCCGTTGAGTAAAAAATTCTCTGTAAATAAAAGACCTGCACAATACAAATTAGGATTCAACTTTCACACTACATACATTATACATATACATAGATACACGTACATACATTTATACATTTATGATAGGGCCAGTACATAATAAACCAAGATGGAATTAAAAATTGAACAAGTAAGCAAAACCTTGGTCTCCAAGATAACAAAACACGAATAATAAATGTTGAATCCTAGCATTATTCATGTTACTTGGTCTCCAAGATAACAAAAAATATATAAGTAATAAAAATTGAATTAGCTTTAATTACTTTGTCGAACCACAAAAACATGTTACTTTTTATAATGCACCAAACACAAAATGTGGAAAACCAACTACATAGAAAGAACATAAAAGTCAAAGAACCAATCCTCGTAAAATCCCCAGGGCATACATACCGCTCTTGACAATGCATTAGAAGCATCTACGACAATTGTTTGACGGACAAATTCCATAGTTCCATACAGCAACTGTCGTGGCACATGAGTTTGCTTATATTCTCCTTCCCTGGTCACCTGTGAAACCCTGAGACATTCAAAAGATAGTGATAGTGATAGGATTTTTAATCTGCTCCTGGTGATCAGATTTATGAAATAATATGCCATAATATGTGACAATGGTACTTAGTCCTCCTGTCCTCCCCATCAAATAACATGGAATTTGAACACTCAATGTTATCCCTCAATAATCACAGTTTTATTCAGAACTAACACAATCAGTAAAATGTTTGATTACTCCGCAAGGACATGTGGATGCATTTAATCTTCTTTTTTAAAACATATTTTATAGAGAATTAAAATTGCATATATGATATGAATGAAGACACCATACCGCATCATCATATGATCCCTTGGAATATGAACATGATCAAATCTCATCACTCCATTGTCCATGGAGTTATATCCACTATTTCCAAACTTCATTCCAATATCACCGATGGTTATTCGAGGGAGAGGCTTATGGTCCTCCAAACTCCGTATCTGGACAATAAATCCTTAAAGAACCATTTCCATAAACCATCTTGGACAGGATGATTATCTAGAGCCACTCATATGAACCAAAAAATTTAGATTGCTATTACATACCATGAACACCGTGGGCTTTACCACCTGTAATTAGACGAGCATATACAACAGCATGTGTGGACACTTTTCCCAGGCCGCCAGGTCACCACTATTCAGATAATAAGCCCAAATCAAGAAATGCTTGAATTTTTTAGTAGGAAATACAGCACACAATGAAATCACGTTTAGCCACAGAACTAAGTAGCATGTCTTCTAATTTTCTCGTTTCAAAATTAAAGCCAAGAGCACTTTCCTTGCAACTGACTTTGCTTGAAGTTAGAGTATGACTATGAATAACAAATTCATCTGTATTAGAACCAAACGTCGCAGTGGTTTCAAGACCTTGCACGTTGGAGCCATGACCAAGTTCAGGTTGTGCATAACAACCGATGATCTTCATCTTATAGGCCAACGGCAACCACTTCTGTTGTTGTTCATCAGTGGCCTGGCCTTTTATGGCTTGCACAAACATTCCCTGCATATAAACTCTGGGATAGTCAACCACATTTTCCAGGAGCTTTGAGAGGATCATAACTTATCCATTAATCAATTAATTGAAACAAAAAATAAAAGGTTTAAATTGCATCTACCCAATGAAGGTCAATATAAGCTGCTTCATCCACGAAAAACCTAAATTTTAGGGCCTCCTCTTCTGCAGACACCAAAATGACAAGGATCAATTTAGAAATTCTAGAGACATAAATAATAAATAATCCCAGATAAAACAAGAATATTCGATGCAATAACTCACCAGACAGACGAAGCTCATTAATCCTTTTCCAAGCATGTGCTGCCTTCCTAAGAGTGTTTTTGAACAACTCCTTTCTTGCCAAGGTAGGTCTGTTGTCCTTCCAGAACACCTACCACTGACAAGGCCACAAAATAAGGTAAATTATCCTTCTCCATAAGCACTATTTACAAGGCTAAAATGGTGAAAGAAATCTTTTGTGCAAAGTAGATTTAGCATCCACTTCCATTGCAAATGTTTCATCCAAGCCACGAATAATTCTGACAATTAACAATTTATTGTTGTTTTAACCACATCTGGTCTATAGACATTCGAGCTTCTTAAATCCCAAAAGGCAAAGTATTCAATTCAAATTCAAACCAAATAAATAATAAATAAAAAGAAAGAAAACAAAAGGGATCAACTGTTCTGAGATTACACCAATAAATCATCAGAAATTAATCCAATCCTGTACCAAATTGATCCAGAACCCTAACACCATACACAAAATCAAATTCAAAATTCGATTCCCAAAAGCAAAAACTTTCACATAAAGGGAAGTCACAGGATCATTGGCGACGAGCTTGGACATACGATTGGCTACTTCGAAAGTGCGTCGCGAACCGGCCCAGACAACCTTCATGGACTCCACATCGAACTCCGCCGTCTTCCGCTCATCCGCCAGATAGTCGACCCCTTCCGTTTATCCTTTTTCGATCGAAAACAACGATGGAGTTGGACCAAATAGTTTACCAATTAAGCCAAAAGTACGTGTACCAGAAATGTCCTCAACTGGCCGGTAGATATATATACACAAACATATAAAGACAGCCAAAAAAAGAATAAATAAAAACACATAGATCAGCTCAATACTTAGAAGAAGCCAGGCCAGATGATGGGAAAGAAATCTGCAGCCATAAAAACAAAAGTACGCATTTTGAAATCAAGGAATATTTAAAATACCATGCTAGAGGAATCCAACTGGAAGGTAGTAGATCACAACTCCTAAGCTTTGTCTTCGGAGAGCTAGATCATATATCTTTAGAGTTTACTCAAAGATTTAAAAAATATAATGCTCTTCTCCCAGCACAGTGCAATCACGAGTGACATCAAGCAGCTTGTGATGAACATAGCACAAGCAACAGCCAAGCCTACCATAAAAAAATATGACAACTTTCTGAATCTAACAACGAACGACCAACTTAAGGTTCTGTATGGATTAGAAAACATGTTTCGGTAAATACTAAATAAAAGAATGCATTGCTTGCTTGCAAAGGAACCATACCTGTTGCTTTTGCAAGCGCCGACACATCATGCAAACCAATGGTGATTGCTAAGCTCAATGCCATAAACAGCCAGTTTACATCGGGAACATAAACATGCCCACGAATTTGTTCAGACGTATGTATAACTTTCACCCTGGGAAAGCAATTAAGTGACTGGCACTGGTTTATGAAACAGCTCGCATCACAAAAGGATTTTATAATATTGGGCTGTCAAGTAATTTCGTAAGTCGACACAATAGCACCCTAACCTTTGGGGGGTTCACGACAAGGCTCGCAAGAATCTGGCCGGATATGTTAGAGCAGAGGTTTACTGATGCAACTTTATATATTTGCTCCCTTATCTCTGGCCTAAAATCTGTGACTTCCATGTAGCCTCCTCGTTCACCACATTCTCCATAGTACCCTGGTGCAACACAAGAATAAGTGCTATGTACTCCCACAAACTACAAAGAACACAATAAAACTACCACAAGCAATAAAACCTCGCCATCTTACCTTTTCATACAGATTGGAACGATACCAGAGAAAAATCTTTCTCCCCATATTCCATAGATCGCGCAACTTTCTTGAAAGAGTGAAATTGCTTATCAGGAACATATATATTTTCCTGGTACACCTGTTACAGTCCAATAAAGATAATCAGAGACTTTCTCCATCCAACATAAACTTCCCTCTTTTACTGTTGTATTTTACTGCCCAGTGAAGAAATCTGGAGTAATCAATATAGAATCGGCACTTCAGAATTCAGACACCTCATCTGCCAAAAGAACAAGCCCTTCTTTCTTGCAGAATTCTGCAATTTCTCGTTGATTGAATTCAGACACATCCTCGCGCAATTAATAAACACAGCAAGCACAAACCATTGAAGTGTATGCTCCTAAAGTTGTCATCTCGAAGTGTATTTAAATAAGTGTAAATACAAGTTAGCAGCAACATCCACACTCCCATGTAGTTAAACAAGAAAAAGCGGTATACCACCAAGTAAATCAGCCACCCTTCCTTCGAACAGAACATCCCTTCGTTAACTGGGCTCGCCTTCCCGTCGGCTAGCACAAAACTGTGTGGCAGTTTCCACAAACCACCATGAAACTTTAGAACTTGGTTTCGTCAACACGAGCATTTTCATGAAATATATTAAGTTCGAATTTATTAACAGAAAAGGAGTTATGATTCGTGGGGAAAGGGTTTAAGAATATATTTCACTTTTTATTACTCATGTGGGGTATTCTGATTTCAAACGGCGCTGCGGTTCTCCCCGGCATGAAACTTTCGACAACTTTCACGGTGCAGCCGGGATAGATAATTCAATCTTGACCTTCAGTCTGTCACACTGAAGATCCCCAGCATTTGGCATCATGAAACTTATCATAGTTTTATGTCATAAAGATCCTTGCCATGAAACACACTCCCACTGTGAGTATTTTCTGAAAGATCATAATCCTGGTTTACAATTTTATTCAGTGAAACCAATTTATGAAGATGAAGTTGGGATTAGGGATATATTATAGGTTGTCACGTTTTTATTGCTCATGTTAAGAAACTGTGCTCCCGAAAGCGCACGATGTCTAAAGTTGCAGTAATTTATAGTAAGACCGGATCGTTCACTGGAGGATGTGCGATAGAAGCAGGGTCCACGTCATTTACTAAGATTTTCCACTCGGTTACTCGACTCAAGTTTTGCAATGGTTTCTAACAACTACTTGACAATAATTTAAAGCAGATCATGAAAGCAATAAAATTATTCTACAAAGCATGGTAAAATTATACCTGTGAGAGCAATTAAATCTATTTTAAGAAAGCAATGTAAAATTATGCTAAGAAAGCAGATAACATTACTCTACGAAAGCAGATTAAAATGTGACAGAAGGGACAGGGAGAAAGTAATGAAGATTGGACAAGGTTCAGATGAAACACACTTAAACTTCCATTTTAATACACAGATCTTTGTTTGGGATAACCCATCAGTTAGCTAACTCTCATGCTCTCTATACCATGTTCCCTTTAGCAGACAGGTACTTATGGTAAGAGTTTACATGCTCTTAAGACCTCAAGTTCTAAGATACAACAGATTAATAACCCCCCTTGCAATGCCTTGCAAGAGAATGTTAGTCATATGTGGTGGACAAGCAACACCTAACATATCATTAGTTGATATGCCAAGTACTCCTATCGTCCCCCTTGTCACACCCAAAGTCCAAATCTAACCCCGAACTAATCCATAACTCTTAAACCTTACAACCGGCAGATGCATCTCCGCTTCCAAGTGACCTCTATGAAAGCATTTTAAAGAAAGCAGTAAAGAAAGCATTTAAAAACCTATCGCTCGGAAGTCTTAAAAGATCGTCACAATCCGTTAGTATAAAAGAGCCCCTGGTCTTGGTGACCAGATGCAGATTTAGAACTTCCCAAATATCAGTAAGCCACAGGGCTTATAACATCCGGTTAGTTATGAGATACAAACATGAGTGGAACAGACCTATGAAGGTTTGTTCCGAATGTATTCACTCAAGACTCAATTTTAGGCTTTGGCGGGAGAAGATAGTAGTTGAAAGAATACACAACCCTACCATAGAAATTAACCAAGGCCTATATGTTGCTCCTCTAGTATTAATTATCACATTTTATCCGAATCCAAGTGGAAACAGATTCGATGCAACACTTAATACAAGATTTCCAACACACAGTAATTTTGAGAAACAAATAGATGTTTGAAAATCATTCCCTAAACAGGTACTAAACTCTCAATTAAAACACAGATCCTTTCAGTCTAGGCGAGACCTAATCGCTGACTCTGCTTCTAAGTTCTCAAAATCAACCCCCAGTAGAATATGAGTTGGTCATAACTGTCGAGTTTATCCCTTACTCAGATCCGGATTTTATAGAGTGATTTTTGTGGAAATTTATTATGCAACATCTGATTTAAATCACGACTTCTATGTCCAAGGAGAAGGATCTCCAAAATATTTTAGACCACAATATCTACATAATAATATCATGCATACATGTATATGAGAAGTAAAATAAAATACCCCAAAATATATGGTGAGGTTAGACAGAATTCGATACACAAAGATGGATTAGCCTGAGATAAGAAGAATTTGGCTAAAAAGAGAATGCCAGAAATAATTGGGGTTATCCGGACTGCAAACATCTGCTATCCGGTTCCCAATCATTCCAGATGGAATGATATGTAGACAGTGAAATGCCTTAAGTGACAGTTGCCTCCGTCACCGTAGACTTTTACTATCTATGAATTTGGATAAAAACCCACATGTTCTATTACTGCAATAATTATTGGATGACATTGGCATAGGTCATCTATTATTACTACAGTTCTAGATTCAGGTTTGAAATTAAGATAAAGAGAAGAAAACTGTATCCGGATAGGAGTCAGCTGAGCATCTATTATGATCCCGGATGGACGAACCGCCAAGGCTTCCACCGACCACTACCCGAACCATGCAAAATAACAACTAGTAATTAATACTCAGAATACGAGCTAATTATCCGTGTGGGAATATCCGCCAACATTAGTCTGATGTATTTCTTACTAGTTGTTCATACTCACAACGAAAGAGAAAATAAATAAGTTAAGAAAATGTTTTTGGTATTGTGTGAGTGTTGATCACACAATAATTAAGACACTAATGGGTTGAGATGTGTAATGGATAAAATTAGATGTAATGGGCCTAGGCCCAATACTCCCATGCAACTTACACAACTCTTGAAATAAAATATTTTTGGAGTTTTAAAATAGAAGGAAGAAAGCAATTCGATCTATTGGGAAAAGTGCAAAAGAGACCGAATTGAGGATGCATGAGGTATGAAGTAACACCATACCCAATTAATCCTTGTAAAGTCATGAAGCATCCTCTAATTCGAATTGTCAAGCAATTCGGTCTAAACCGAATTGGACAATTCGAATTGATGAAGTCATTCCTTCACTCAAATTTGGCTAAGGCATTTACCCCAAAAATGAGGGTAATTCGAATTGCCAATTAAATTCGGTCTAGACCGAACTTGGACAATTCGAATTGGTAAGACAGAGAAAAATAAACTAAGGAAAGAGGGGATGGCATGAATACAATGTGGTCTCCTAAGTCAATTCGGTCTATATGGGCAATTCGGTCTAAACCGAATTGCATAGACCGAATTACATGGAGATCACATGAAGACAACACTTTTTGCTATGCAATTCGATCTCATGGGCAATTCGGTATAGACCGAATTGCCTAGATCGATATACCGAATTGCCTAGATCGAATTGCATATAAATTTTTCAAGTGAAACATTTAACAACTATTTTTGCCATGCAATTCCATTTTCATGAGTAATTCGGCCTAGACCGAACTACCTCAGATCGAATTGCATGTCTTTCTCTCATAAGTGTGGGTTTGGTTTACATTATGTGGTTTATGATGGATAAGATTTACCTAATCCTTCATTTCACATCAATGTCACTTCACAGCCACACTAATGAGTATTTTAAGGAGAATAGACCTAGGTTATGTGGCTAACAGGCATTGGCTTGAACCGAACCTCAAAACTACAAACAAGCAATCAAAGATTAAAGACTCAAGCATAAACTGAACAAAATAAAAACACATGCTCAAAAGCAAGAACACCTACATAATCTAAGGCAACATTAAGCTAATGAAGGCGACTAAAACAGCAACTGAAAAGCAAGAAAATAAATTCTAACAAGCCTAAGATTGTCTAAAATCTAAGAACACTTATTTGAGTCTCTAAGGTGTAAGGTCAAGCCACAAACCACTTAGCACACATTTATTGAGAATGCAAGTCAACTAGGGCATAATAAATATAACCTAGTTGAAACAAACAAACATTCTACCATTATTGCTAAGGAAAGCATTAAATAGATGCCAAACACTTGAAATGAAAACCCATTTCTGGATTCTTTCTTGTATTGACATCGGAAAGCAGTAAATAACCCTTAAACCATTCATTAGCTTGAAGGTAGGGTTCATTCTAACTACAAAGCATTTAAGGTTTATGGAAATGGCTACACTAAGGGTGGTAACCAGCTTTAATGAGACAAAAACTAAGCTCAAAAGCAATAAAACTACATTACAAGCATGGAAAATAAACTAACTAAACTACACTACCTACCTAACCCTTAAGGGGTGAAGAACCTTCTCCTTCTTTTTGTCTCCCAACAACTGTCCAAGAGTTTGTGTGTCTAAGAATATTTCTTGTGTTGAGGAAGGTCAGCTTTTATACTTGTTTTCGAAACCCTAGGCCCATCATGCATTTCTCACGTGCTCAGCTGTACTTTTGAATGTGATTCGGTCTCCTTATGCAATTCGGTTTAGATCGAATTGATGCAATTCAAATTGCATGAGGTCTTCCTTCTTGTTCTTGAGCTGGAACGTGGTATTCATCCATCAATTCGGTCTATGGGTAGACCGAATTGGCCTTGTCGAATTGGAGATGGTTCCTGCTTGGCTTCTTTGCTTCAAGGCAATTCGGTCTATGCAGTCAATTCGGCCTAGACCGAATTACATAGATCGAACCTCTTCTTTCTGCTCTCTCAAAGTCTTCTTTCTTTCCATGGTGCAATTCGGTCTAGGGGGTCAATTCGGTTTAGACCGAATTGCCACAGACCGAATTGGTTGCTCTTCTCTTCCTCAACACCTCTGTAACACCCCGGATTTGATAACCCAGGCCGGGATGTCACCGCCACATCTCTCTAGCAAGACACGGATTCTCCGAGCTTGCCAAAGAGATGCAAGGCTATAGGTATTGCAAAAAGGTTTAAAAACAAGTCCGGAATCTATTTAAAAATAATAATAAGTATCATCCACACATATAGTAGTAGTGATAATATGTCGCAGCGGAAAAATGTAAAGTGGGCCGACATGGCCAAAACTCGGGATTTACATGCCCGTTATGCAAGTATCATAAATGCAATAAAAACAATGTTAAAGTTTTTCCATCCCCCAATGCATATGTTCATGCATTATCTTCATACCCTGAAAGGAAAAGAGAAAACAACAATTTTATCAGTATATAAAATACTGAGTAAGTCGATCCTAACATAACAATAAAGGGATTTAATTAGATAATTAAAATTTCACTCCTAACATGCATTCACAAAATTTAAAGGAAATAATATTTTAATTGTGTACTTGAACATGCATTTAATCCACAATAACAATTTAGTCATTATATGAAATTTAAAGACATAATTTAAATGCATAATTTAAAGACATGCATAATTTAAATGCATAAATACGTAACCATTTCTCAGTGTTTTGTATAGCCGGTGATCCGGCGGCCGCAGCCGTTTCGTAAGTATCTCGTTTAGCCGGTGATCCGGCGGCCGCAGCCGTATCTACCATACCCAGTACCACTCCGGAGCCTCGGGAAATCCATACGGACAATCCGAGAGAGTAGGCCATGTATCTCCCACCGATTGGCGTAATATCTCATCTAATTCTCTCGTCCATTATAGGCCCGAAGAGAAAGGCTAGAGGGGCACCCTGCAGAGCACTCACCCTCCACCAAAGTATCTCATGTATCATTTAGATTTAATGTATCGGGGTTTTTCAAAAGTATAGATGTATTGTATTTCAAATCTTTGATCGTTCATTTCGAAATTTCGAAATCCTTCGATTTAAAAGTAACTTGGCGTCACAGTTTACGCCTTTTCAATTTAAAAATTCGGTTTAAGTCCGAAAAATCAGAAAATTTCACAGTCTATGCAAAACACCCTAACGAACAACTTTCGTGTTTTAACTTTCTCGAAATAAGTTGAGGAAACATGTCAAAAATCGAGTTTAATGCGGAAACAGTTTACTGTCCCGAAGCAGATTTGTCACAGTTCGGAAAATTGGCTTTTTGACATATCAAATGGACTCCAAAAATTCTGAAATTTTAACCACATATACTAGACATGATTATCTACAAATTTCATTTAGAGTGTAAAGATAAATCGGACTCCAAAATATAGAAACAGACTCACTAAGTTCGGACATGTTCATAGGCAGATTTCAAACACGTTTTGTCAAAACAGTTTCCTTTCGATGCGATTGGAAATAGCAAACGTTAATGAAAATGTCTAAAATTTTTACACAACCTAGATTTATGTGTTAGGATTAAAAGTCTAGTTTTGAGTTTCCCGGATTGAATCCTCGAAATATAAGTTTTAGACAGATTTCAAAAACTGCGCGTATTGGGGTTTTTAATTTCGGTTTTTACGTTTCGTTGCATTACAACTATACCGGACGCCCCTAAACCACCCGTATTGATATGGAAGGCTCAACTTACAGCGATAGGGTGTTTTGGTCGTCCTAGGGTCGCTGGGCTCGTCCAAATTTGCTACGAACGGATCTCCTCAACGTCAAGCTTCCGACTTTGGCCACGATTTCAAATCGGAAGAAGAAATCCAATGTTAGATCGAGTTTTCGGGTTCAAAAACTTAAATGGAAACCTATGGATGACTTACCACAGTTTAGAACACTGAGGATCTTGTATTCCACGCCTCCTCCGTCGGTTTTCGTCGCCGGGAAGTGATCGGAAAGTCGTCGGGAAGTCGTCAGAAGGTGTTTTGGCTTTGGAGAGAGTTTGGGAGAGCTCTAGGGTGAATGGAGGCTGACAAATGGAGTGGAAACCAACCCTCCTTCGACCTAATTTACCTTCCCCCGTCCAAAATCCTCTTTCCAAAGTCGGGGGGTCGAATTATGGTAAGAAATCGCCGAAAACGTGCAACTTGCCCAATTCTGGGGAGCCACGCGGGGTTGGCGCGCCTTTTGGCCAAACCCCGCCCGGCCAGCGCGCGGTCCCCGCCTGGACTGCGGTCCGGGCGGGTCCGTGCGATCCGATCCGTCGGGTCTTTTTCTCCCCTCTTTCGGACTTCTATCCTTCCACGTTTTCGCGCTCGATTTTCCGGGTCATTTTCGGATTGTGCTTCTCATCATAAATTTATTCCGACTCGATTCGATTTCACGTGTTCGGGTTCGTCGGGTTCTAGATCGTCGTCTTTTGACTTCCGTGCATTCCGATTTTACGGGCTCTCGGAAACAAAACTTTCATTCCTATTGGATTAATTCCCATTTTTATATTCTAAAATTTACGGGTATTACAGTCTACCCCCCTTAAGAACCAACTTCGTTCTCGAAGTTGCGCTTCATCCTCTCGCGAGTTCGGGAATTGTTTGATTAAGCGATTGTATTATTGTGTGTCGTTGTTTGTTATTATTTGACTGAACCCAGAATTGAAATTTCCGAGTTGCCTACGTACCCCGTGAAGGGATCAAGTCATTACGTAGTTCAAAACAATTTGAATTTGTTTATTTGGGGTACAAAATATTCGTACAAAATATCCGGAAATATTCGGGTTGTCACATCCTCCCCCTCTTAAGATTACAGTTATGTCCCCATAACTGTTGTTGCACTGTCTTGGAATAAGGTTGGGTAACGATCCTTCATGTCTGCTTCTAGCTCCCACGTTGTTGTCTCGGCTTCGTGGTTAGACCAAAGAACCTTAACCATTCTCACGGTTTTATTCCTTGTTACCCTCTCCTTCTTGTCGAGTATTCGCACCGGAATTTCTTCGTAGCTTAAGTCATCGTCCAGCTCAATTTCCTCCGGTTGGAGTACGTGGGTCGGATCATGGACATATTTCTTCAGTTGTGACACGTGGAACACGTCGTGGACACGAGCAAATTGTGGCGGTAATGCTAGTCGGTATGCAAGATTCCCCACTCTTTCTAGGATCTCGTATGGTCCTATGTACCGTGGGCTCAATTTCCCCCGCTTGCCAAAGCGCATCACACCCTTCATCGGTGACACCTTTAACATGACTTTATCGCCTATTTGGAATTCCAAATCTTTCCGTCTCACGTCGGCATAGCTCTTTTGCCGGTCTTGCGCGGCTCTCATCTTTCCTTGGATTATTTTGACTTGTTGAGCCATGTCCTCAACAAGTTGCGGTCCAACTACATTAGTCCTCTCGCTCTCTTCCCAGCTCAATGGGCTTCGGCATTTGCGTCCATACAGTACCTCGAAAGGTGCCATGCCAATGCTAGCATGGTAGCTGTTGTTGTAGGAAAATTCGATTAAGGGTAAGTGATTTTCCCAACTTCCTTTAAACTCTAATACGCATGCCCTTAGCATGTCTTCCAACTTGGATCGTTCTTTCCGTTGCCCATCCGTCATGGGGTGGAACGCGGTACTCATCTTTATCTTCGTACCGAGGGCTTCTTGTAGTTTTGTCCAAAAATGTGAGACAAATCTACTGTCTCTGTCTGAGATGATGTCATGTGGTACTCCATGTCGTCGTACCACGTTGTCGACATATGCCCTTGCCAATTGGTCCATGGACCAGGTATCCTTCATGGGGATAAATATGGCAACTTTGGTCAACCTATCCACGATCACCCAGATTTTATTCATCCCCTTCGGTGAACGTGGTAGCCCCAAAACGAAGTCCATTGAAATGCTATCCCATTTCCAAATTGGGATTTCCAATGGCTGCATTAATCCTAAGGGTTTCTGTCGTACGGCCTTGACCTTCTGGCAGGTAAGGCATCTTGCCACAAACTCGGCTATTTCACTCTTCATGTTCGGCCACCAATAGTTCTTCT
The DNA here is from genome assembly GCA_030278955.1 of Hygrophila difformis. Lineage (NCBI taxonomy): Eukaryota > Viridiplantae > Streptophyta > Magnoliopsida > Lamiales > Acanthaceae > Hygrophila > Hygrophila difformis. The sequence goes on along the minus strand of JAOANR010000013.1, from coordinate 28,989,008 downwards.
TTATGTCCTTGTATAGCTTCTCGCCTCCGGGGTGGACCGAGTATGGGGTATTATGGCCTTCCTCCATTACTTTTTGCTTCAGGTCCTCGCATTTTCGTGGTATGCACTACCTTCCCTTGAAGCGGATGCTTCCGTCCTCATGGATTTTAAAATCCATTGCCTTTCCTTCAGCAATGCTCTTCATAATTTCCTCCAGCTTTTCATCACCCGGTTGTGCTAGTCGAATCTCATCGAGTATGGTAGATCCTACTACCATCGTGTTGACGAGCTCACTTACTTCGCCAGAGTGTACCAACTCCAGACTTAATTTCGCCAAGTCTCTGTACAACTCGGCCGGTACCACAAGTGAATTCACCACGTGTTGAGTTTTTCGACTCAAGGCATCGGCCACCCCGTTGGCTTTTCCTTCGTGATACGTGATTTCCAGGTCGTAATCCATAATCAGCTCCAACCACCTCCTTTGCCTCAAATTCAGCTCTTTTTGCGTGAATATATACTTGAGGCTCTTATGGTCGGCGAACATCCGACACTTTCGCCCATAGAGGTAGTGCCTCCATATCTTTAGAGCGAACACGACTGCGGCTAGCTCCAAGTCGTGCGTCGGATAGTTCTCTTCGTGTGGCTTTAGTTGATGTGATGCGTATGCTATAACCCTTTGATCTTGCATTAGCACGCATCCCAATCCTTCCTTCGAGGCGTCGCTGTACACCTCGAAGTCTCCATCCTCCGATGGTAATGCCAACACCGGCGCTGTGGTAAGCCGTTTCTTCAATTCTTGGAATGCGGAATCACACTCAATGGTCCAGTCGTATTTCGCCCCTTTCTTTAACAACTGTGTCAATGGGTGAGCGATCCTTGAGAAATCCTTTACAAACCTTCGGTAGTACCCTGCCAATCCGAGAAAACTTCTTATCTCGGTAGGATTCTTCGGTGGCACCCATTCGGTCACTGCCGAGATCTTTGCTGGGTCTACTGCCACTCCGTTGGTGGATACGATATGTCCCAGAAATGCCACTTCTCTTAGCCAGAAGTCGCATTTCGACAGTTTGCCATACAGCTGATTCACTCGTAAGATCCCTAACACTTTGTGTAAGTGTTCGGAATGTTCTTCTTCGCTTTTCGAGCAGATCAGGATGTCATCTATAAACACCACTACGCATTGATCTAATAATTCCCGAAACACGTTGTTCATGAGATTCATGAACATCGCTGGGGCGTTCGTCAGCCCGAATGATAGCACCGTGAATTCGTAGTGCCCGTAGCGAGTTCTGAATGTCGTCTTTGGGATATCCTTTTCGGCGATCCTTAACTGGTGATATCCAGATCGTAGGTCGATCTTTGAAAATACTGAAGCTCCCTTCAGTTGGTCGAACAAATCCTCGATTCTGGGCAACGGGTACTTGTTCTTGACCGTGACTTGGTTAAGTCCTCTATAATCGACGCATAGTCGTTGACCTCCATCTTTCTTCTTCACGAATAAGACCGGGGCTCCCCATGGGGACGTGCTCGGCCTTATGTAGCCCTTCTCTAGCAACTCCTCGAGTTGTTCTTTTAGTTCCTTCATTTCTAGCGGCGCCATACGGTAATGAGCCTTTGAGACAGGCTCCGTTCCCGGGATGAGATCTATGGTGAATTCCAGATCTCTCTCAGGCGGCATGCCGGGAACGTCTTCCGGAAATACATCCGGGTATTCTCTCACCACCGGAATGTTATCCACCTTGACCTCTTCGGCCTCAAGGTTATGAATGTAGCATGCATATAACGCGTAACCCTTACGCATTAAGCTACATAGCTTAATGGCGTTAACTATCTTGGTAGACTTCTTAGGGGGTTGGGAGTAAAAGATGACTCTCCTTCCCCTACTCTTTGACAACGTGATCTTTTGTTTTTGGCAATCGATCACGGCTTTATATTGGGTTAGCCAATCCATCCCTAGTATGACGTCAAAATCCTGTAGTTCGAATTCTACCAAGTTCGCGAAAAACTCTACGTTCTTTATAACTATCGGAATTCCGTTATATCGCTTAGAGCATGATACTACCTCTCCCGATGGAAGTTGAATCCCTGAGTTAATCAATTCGCACTTAGGTAGATCTAGTTCAGGTAAGACTTTAGATGATATTATCGAACAACTAGCTCCTGAGTCAAACAGAACTCTAAGGGGTGTACTTAAGACATGGAACGTACCTCCCATTACGTCCCCCTGCATAGGCACATCTGTCTCATTGATGACATTCAACCGCCCCATTGGACGTCCCGGGTTGCCTTGCTGATCCCGGTTCGGGTTCTGATTCTGTTGCTGATTTGGATTCTGTGGGGGACGTTGATTTTGATTGAGATTCTGGTTTTGAGGGGGTCTATACCCCTGGTTGTTTCCATTCCGTCCATCTTGGTTGCGAGGCTGAGTTGGCCCCGTGCCCAAGTCCTCCCTCTTGGTGATGTTTTCTAGTCGAGTGCGGCACTCATTCGCCATGTGGCCGATGCGACCACACCTGTAGCAGGCGCCCTGTTGGGGGCACCCTCTGGCCAAATGAGGCCTGCCGCATCTCGGGCAAGGTGGTACCGGGTTACCCCGGAAAAGGGCTCTATCGTCATTTCCTCCGTTGTTGTTATGAGGGGGTCTGTTCAGATCTCCCCGAAAGTTGTTCCCTACAACATTGTTACCGGAACGGTTGTCTCTACTCCTCTTATCCTGTCCCTGAGATCCTCGACTGGGTTCTCCGCTCACTTTCCTTTTCAGTTGTCGCACCCTTGCAACAGCTACCGCACGATCATACACCGACTGCAGGTTTGGGTATTGGACGCCAGTGATCACTTCCCGTATAGTCAAGTTTAGCCCCATTTCAAATTTCTGTGCCTTCTCCACATCTGTCGGCACGAGTCTCGGTGCGAAACGCACCAACTCCTTGAAACGGGTGTAGTATTCCTGGACTGTTTGCCCTCCTTGCTTCAGAGATAGGAACTCCTCGTACATGGCTGACTTTGTGCTCATGGGATAAAAGCGATCCCTGATCAGACCCATGAATTCTTCCCAAGAATAGGGTTCCTCGTCCTCGGCTAACTTATCTTGCATGGCACGCCACCAGTCATCCGCCTCCCCTCCGAGATAGTACGATGCCACAGGCACCTTCTCGCCAATTGGGCACTTCACCGCGTTTAGTAGCTTGTCGAATGTTCGGATCCATTCTTCAAGTTTAGCCGGGTCCTCTTCTCCGGCGTAGTTCGGCGGACGATATGAGTTCACCATAGCTAAGTAGTTAATGCGGGCCTCGGGTGGAGGTACCGCAGCTGCCTGGCCTTGGTTCACATGCGCATTCCCTATCGCAATGAGAACCTCTTCTAGAGTGCGTAGGCGCGCGTCCATGTAGTTTGGCATAGGGTTTGCCGGCTCCTCTTGAGCGTGTACCCCTTCGCCGGGTATAGGCATTTCTGGTTGCATAGGGGTTTCGTTGGTGTTTGGAGTAGTGGGCTGGGCGCGTGGTCTTCCTCTCGGTGCCATGTTGTTGCAAGAACAAGAGAGTTTAGATTCTTTTTGTTGAAGTATTATATAATGCTTATGAAATAATTTGACTAAATAAATGACGATGTTAACAGGTATTAGTCTATTGGAACCTGTTAGTATAGGTTGTTGGAGTTTAGCGTATTGTTTGTTGTTATTTGGGGTTGGTTCTACTTGCTGCTTTGTTTTTGTTTTATTTTTTATTTTTTATTTTTTTTTAAGTTGTTATCTATAGGTCATTGATTATTATTACCTTGTTCATTTGTTTGATCGGGTTTTAACAAGGTATTCGAAGAGAAATAATTTAACTAAAATGTAAGGAATACTTTAAGTACACTTGTATAAAATAATGCTTGTAGATTTGACTCAAGAGAAAATTTTGGGTTACAAGCATTCGAAACGAAAATAGTATCAGTGCATCAGCATGGGTCCCTAAGTCTAGGGTGACTAGGCAGGTACATCCTCGATGGGATCGTCCTCGTCGCTGGATACGTCAATGGGAATGGGTGTCCCCACCGGGCTCGGGCTCGGAGGAAATATGTCAGCCTCTAGGCCTAGCAGCTCAGCTCCTAAGTGCCCTATTTGCATCATCCGTTCGTTGTCCTTGTTTTGGAGTGTGACCACTTGGGTTTGGAGTTCGGCGACTTGGGCCTTGAGTTGGGTTATTTCATGATGGTCAGCTTCCCTAAGATGTCTCAAATAGTCCACGTTATTCCATACGGACAACCCGAGAGAGTAGGCCATGTATCTCCCGCCGATTGGCGTAATATCTCATCTAATTCTCTCGTCCATTATAGGCCCGAAGAGAAAGGCTAGAGGGGCACCCTGCAGAGCACTCACCCTCCACCAAAGTATCTCATGTATCGTTTAGATTTAATGTATCGGGGTTTTTCAAAAGTATAGATGTATCGTATTTCAAATCTTTGATCGTTCGTTTCGAAATTTCGAAATCCTTCGATTTAAAAGTAACTTGGCGTCACAGTTTACGCCTTTTCAATTTTAAAATTAGGTTTAAGTCCGAAAAATCTGAAACTTTCACAGTCTATGCAAAACACCCTAACGAACAACTTTCGTGTTTTAACTTTCTCGAAATAAGTTGAGGAAATATGTCAAAAATCGAGTTTAATGCGGAAACAGTTTATTGTCCTGAAGCAGATTTGTCACAGTTCGGAAAATTGGCTTTTTGACATATCAAATGGACTCCAAAAATTCTGCAATTTTAACCACATATACTAGACATGATTATCTACAACTTTCATTTAGAGTGTAAAGATCAAATCGGACTACAAACTATAGAAACAGACTTACTAAGTTCGGACATGTTCATAGGCAAATTTCAAACACGTTTTGTCAAAACAGTTTCCTTTCGATGCGATTGGAAATAGAAAACGTTAACGAAAATGTCTGAAATTTTTACACAACCTAGATGTATGTGTTAGGATTAAAAGTCTAGTTTTGAGTTTCCGGGATTGAATCCTCGAAATATGAGTTTTAGACAGATTTCAAAAACTGCGCGTATTGGGGTTTTTAATTTCGGTTTTTACGTTTCGTTGCATTACGACTATACCGGACGCCCCTAAACCACCCGTATTGATATGGAAGGCTCAACTTACAGCGATAGGGTGTTTTGGTCGTCCTAGGGTCGCTGGGCTCGTCCAAATTTGCTACGAACGGATCTCCTCAACGTCAAGCTTCCGACTTTGGCCACGATTTCAAATCGGAAGAAGAAATCCAATGTTAGATCGAGTTTTCGGGTTCAAAAACTTAAATGGAAACCTATGGACGACTTACCACAGTTTAGAACACTGAGGATCTTGTATTCCACGCCTCCTCCGTCGGTTTTCGTCGCCGGGAAGTGATCGGAAAGTCGTCGGGAAGTCGTCGGAAGGTGTTTTGGCTTTGGAGAGAGTTTGGGAGAGCTCTAGGGTGAATGGAGGCTGACAAATGGAGTGGAAACCAACCCTCCTTCGACCTAATTTACCTTCCCCCGTCCAAAATCCACTTTCCAAAGTCGGGGGGGTCGAATTATGGCAAGAAATTGCCGAAAACGCGCAACTTGCCCAATTCTGGGGAGCCACGCGGGGTTGGCGCGCCTTTTGGCCAAACCCCGCCCGGCCAGCGCGCGGTCCCCGCCAGGACTGCGGTCCAGGCGGGTCCGTGCGATCCGATCCGTCGGGTCTTTTTCTCCCCTCTTTCGGAATTCTATCCTTCCACGTTTTCGCCCTCGATTTTCCGGGTCATTTTCGGATTGTGCTTCTCATCATAAATTTATCCGACTCGATTCGATTTAACGTGTTCGGGTTCGTCGGGTTCTAGATCGTCGTCTTTTGACTTCCGTGCATTTCCGATTTTACGGGCTCTCGGAAACAAAACTTTCTTTCCTATTGGATTAATTCCTATTTTTATATTCTAAAATTTACGGGTATTACAACCTCTTTTCTTCTTTCTTCAGCAATTCGGTCTAATGAGCAATTCGATTTAGGTCGAATTGCTTATAGACCGAATTGGTCTTCAACACTTAGCCAAAATTTCAGATTGTGGGATTTTCATTCTTTTTCCCATCTTTTTGATTTTTGTGGGCTATCTTATTCTTTTGCCCATCTTTTCATTCGTTTTTCTTTTCTTTTTCCTTTTTTCATGTTTTTGGATTTTTCTAACACAAATGGAATTAAAATTGCATATTTTGTGTCTTTCATTACTAGCTTAATATTTTTACAAACTTGCATCAATCTGTCGAATTCAACTGCTTTCTCATTAAAATAAGATGGGGATACGATCAAAATGTCCATCTCAGACACGGAAATGGATTGGAAATAATGGACAATTTTGGCCATTATCAATATCCTCACATTTAATACTGATCGTCCCCGAGCAGTCAGAGTCAGTGCTCCTGAGAGCAAGGACTCTGCATATTCAATCCATTTGCGTGGCTTCAGAAATTTCATTCTTGTTATATTGGGATAATACAATCAAAATTACAAGTATTAAACTCTCTTGATTGCAGTATTTAATGAAATGATACTTCTCACTTGGATAGGTATACAAATCAATCATTATTGTTAATTCTTCTTGAATATATATATAGAAAGTTTTCATTGGTTTAATTCTTGAATTCAGGTATGAGATGAATATTAATCAATCAAAGCAAAGCCTCACATATAGTAGAGCCGGAAATTTCACTCACTCTCAAAGTTGGCTTTTAAACAATACGCTCATAATCAAATTCAAATAAATTCTCCCATAAGCTTGCAATTAGACCAACTCGCCACCTGCTCATTTCTTCAAATCGAGATCCCAAGGTCTTATTTAAGGTTATAACGGGGCATACGGTTGTAACATTAGGTATGGAAGGGAATTATTAGGCAAAAAGTGACATGAATCCATTCCATCATAACTTGGCATATTTTTCTTTAAAATCTATGATCATCAACATTTCTTTCTTTCTTTTGTTTTTCTTTTCTATTGCATGACATTAGACTTTGTCTAATTTGCTTTGTCACTTGCAATTTATTTTTGCTGAGTGAATCTCAACACACATTTTTTTTGATCGGTTTAGGAATACCGATTGATATTTTTTATGATCATAAACTATGATGCCTTGATGGAATTGATTTGTGTACACTTGGGTTTGATTTCTTGGTCTTTTTATAAGGTTGGGAATAATATAGTGGTTTCAAAGAAAAATTTAGGCTTATAGGCTCAGAGTGGTTAATCCTAAAGGGAAAATATTTTTGGGTTTGGAATTCAAAAGAAGGCCAAAATTTTGGGTTTTTCTAAGTGCCTCGATCATATGCTCGATTTCGGGAATATGGCGTGGTCTTGAATCGATCCCAATTGCAAGTTCTAGTGTCCTTTAATCGAATTGATTTTCACACAACAAGGAAACATTGAGTAAAAATGACTCGGCTCAGATCTCACATGGACGGTTTGATCATGTCATACCTTTATTCTTAAATTTAGCCTTTGAAAATTTCTTGCAAATTATTCAATCAAATTCTCAACATGAAAGTTTTGTTTTTCTTCCAAGTGATCATATCATTGGATTTTTATAGCTCAAAACCTCAAGAATTTATATCATGCATATTTTTAATTGTTTTATCCCAATGTAATAGTTTGAAAATTTCATCCTTAGCCTAAATTCAACATGTGAATTTAGGTGACAGATTTATGCTTGTTTTATGCCGGTTATTTAATTGAAAGCAGTAAAAAGACATTGTGAACATGCAAGCATGTCACAGCTTTGTTTTTGGCGTGACAGTCACTTATTCATCTTGGACCTGTCACACATCTTTTTCAAAATATTTTTGAGAATTCGAGACGAAATTCTCTTGTGGAAAGCAATAAATAATGGCTTCCTAAATACATTTCGGGCCATGACAATTAGCAGTTCCAAGGTTCGTTATACAATACACGACCTTAATCATCAATACATTACTCACAGGAGATGCTATACACTTGAGTAAAGTTAGCATTAAAGAGTAGTCAAAAGATCTCCTAAAAGAAGTTCCAGTTAGTCCAGTCAAAAGTGAATCTATACAGATTCAGTCCTCCTTCAGCTTCCTTCTCCCCTAACCCTGGAAGAAGATTCTGCTCCAGTGGACGAAGTTGGTTAAGCTGCAGGGCACGCAGTAATCGCCCTCGTCTGCTTCGCCCTCCTCCAGCACTCTCGAGCAGTAAACTCTGGGTCCCTGGGTGCCAAACAAGTCGGGGGTCTCCAGGCTATCAGCCAGCCATGCAAAAACGTTGGTCCCCACATAAGTCATGACTGATTTATCAGTCACTATCCTGTTTATCATTGCCACCCCCTGCTGGACCTGTTCATTGTCCACCTTACTGAGCAGCATGTATCCCCTGACAAAGATTGAGGCCTTATGGTTGTCCTCAATCCCTGCCTTTAGTAGTTCGCAGGCTTGACCTCGTCTCCTGCTCCAAATGCTTGCAGCGCCGGTATGAGCTGGAGGTTGAAATTCCCAGCCTCCTCACACTTTAGCAGGAGTGCCTCTTTCTGCTCTTCGACTCCTACCTGCCACATCTTCACGATGGTGGTCTCCAGCTCGCACCTTTTGTAGACAATGGGGAGGTCTGCCGCATCACGAAGTTTCTTGCATGCCTCCTGAACAACGAACACCTTTTTAATGTCATCCTCTCCGATGCGAGAGAGGATCTCCCCCAAGAGTTCCACTGGGAGGTCCAGCAGCTCAGTCCTTCCTTCTTGCTCCTGATTTGGGTCTGCAGGAATGATGCCTCTGGAAAGACATGGAGTAGTAAACAAGTCTAAAACCAGTAGTCTCACTCCTTCAGCTAGTTCTAAGCATAGGTCGCTGAATGAGAGAGTTGGAACTATTTTTAGCAAGTTTTTGATAAACACATTCAAGTTGGAAAAATCAACTTCCTCATATTTTGAGCCAAGCTCTAAATGTGAGTTAATTGGTTTTTACTTGAATTTATTAGATAAAAAGACATAGAGTTAGATTTTTAAATCCAACCCTTAATAAAACAAAAATAGAAAGAGAGGAGTGAGAGATAAGGATTTGGGATCCTTACAATTTTTTCTTAGACTATAAATAGTCTAAAATAGTTTTGGAGTGGTCAAAAGACCAAAAAGTAAAATTTCATAGGCTATTAAGCCTACGAAAGAGATTTGGATTTTTATCACTTAAAAAGTGATTTAAATCATGTGAAAAAGGTAGCAAGGTAATGAATGATGAGGAATAAATGCACATGACAGATTATGCAATCACTAGAATGTAATAATGGATTATGGAGAATAAAAATAAAACGAACATGCACAAACACAAAAAGAGCATTTTGGATTTTTATGAAAAGTGTTGACTTGTTTATTTAATGAAATCGGGGGTGTGAGTGGTCCCCCATTTGGATTTGTTTTGGGAAATGGGTGTTCAAGAATGAAACAAGGTGTTTCAATTGAATATTCCCCCACTTGTCCCAAAAGTGAGTATAAGTCAAACACTTAAAAGAAAGAACATAACATTCTACCACTTTTTGTCTTTTTAGACATAAATACCATGCCAAATAGTGTTAGAAAAATTTTGGCATGGTTGCGTCTATAATACCATGTTTCCCGTATGTGCAGGCATCACTTTTCAAGTTGAGATAGCAACTTTCAAGTTGAGTTTGCACTTTGTGGTTAACAAGTATCCGACAAAAGCATTTATTGACAAAATGCACATTACACAATACATGCAATACTGAAAACAAACACAAACAGTCCATTCACACCATGATCATGCAAAAATTTTGCCACAAACTCATGCTTCAAAAACATAGCTACGACAATATCATCAACATGCACATCCTATCAACATTATCACATGACCAGTAAAATAACACAGTGATTGTAAGGGAAAAACAAACCACTGTGTTTTTCCATTTTCACAGATTTTAAACAACAAACACAGTTAACCGAATATGTACACAGAAAACACAAACAAAACAACAAAACTACAAAGCGAACAAAAACATGATTTTTGAGAGTTTTGCAACTCTCATTTTCAAAATAAGATATCCCCAATATCTCAGAAAGCTCAAAAATCACAACAATGGCAGTTTCGAACAAAAACGCACAAACCCTAAATTCTGCCTATTGTGTTCTACCCTCTTCCCGATCACACCCAAACCATTCCGGCTACATTCCGACCATCTCCCACTCGAAAACATTCACCATTCCCTGCCCCATTATTGATTTCGCAAAAACAATGAAAAACCAACACTGGAAATCGCGAAACAGGGTGCGAAATCAAAAACAGGAAACTCACCGACACTCCCAGTAGGATTAGACGAAGAGGAAGCCATTTTTAAACACCTTGCACGGAGTTGATCAAAGAAAAACTCTGGCTCGAGCTCTGGTTTCGCGAGGGAAACGAAGTTCGCGAGAGGGAACACGGGGGAATATATCGAAGTGCGAAAAGTGAAAGTGAGAGAAAAATAGGGGGAATAAGGAATATAAAGGGGTAGGGGATATGGTGATTCGGTCTGTTAGAGACCGAACCATCAATTCGGTCTAGACCGAATTGATGTGGTCTCAAGTGTTTGCGAAGGATTCGGTCTCTTAGGCCAATTCGGTCTAGACCGAATTGGCATAGAGACCGAATTGGGAAGGGAAGCAAACACACTCTTACTGCACTGAAGTCTTTTGAAGTTTATTCGGTCTAGACCGAATTGGTCTAGAGACCGAATTACAGCAAGAAGACCGAATCTGGGTTACTTAGAAAAATTATGGGAGATGCTTTTGTGAGGCAATTCGGTCTATATGGGCAATTCGGTCTAGACCGAATTGCCTTATAGATCGAATTGCTCACTTGCATAAATAAAACTAAGGAAACACAAACGCCTTTTGTAGATCAATTCGATCTATTTGAAATCAATTCAGCCTAGACCGAATTACCATAGATCGAATTGCTACTTGGCCAAATTTACACAAGGATGGGGGATGTGTCTTGGGGAAATCAATTTGGTCTCTTAGGCTAATTCGGTCTAGACCGAATTTGCTTGGAGATCGAATTGATTGAAAATTTCCAAGGCATACATCCAATGCGATCTGTCTCAAACAATTCGATGTAGACCGAATTGGCTTGGGATGTAAAATAGATCGCATTCAACACTTAGGAAAAATTTTGAAATTTTTCAAATTTCAAATTTTCTGACATTATAGATTTTCTCAAAAATTAACACACTGAAAGCACATATTAAACAGAAATAAATATTCCTCTATGGTAAGTTGCTTGCATAAATTAGGTTGGATTAACACCCTTTATTTTATGGAGTTATTCCGGATTTTAAATTTTCTCTAAATTCCGAAATTACTTTCCATTAAATTCGGTATTAATCCAACCGGGAACCTGGTTTTTGTAGCTTTATCCTTCTTTTTGTTGGTTCCATGAATTCCTGCAAGGCAAACATAGGAGAAATTATTAGATTTTCTCCAAATATCAACATCCTCACATTTAGAGTCTTAGTACTCTAAATGTTTAGTTGATCTTCGGGTACTTATCGTTCGAGACGAATAAATACATAATAGATAATTATATAGGAATATAAATATAAATATTTATTGAGCATAGGCCGGCTCTGATGTCATTTGAACTTCCTTTCCGGGGTCGAACTGCCCTAGATACTCCTTCAACATGTGTCCATTCACCACCAGCTCTCCTTTGTCAGTTCGAATCCTGACAACTCCACTTTCAAACACGTGCACCACTTCGTATGGCCCTTCCCATCTGGATTTAAGCTTTCCGGGGAATAGCTTCAACCTAGAATTAAATAACAAGACATTTTGGCCGACATAGAAGTGTTTAGACTTTATGTGACGACCGTGTAACTTCTGGGTCCGCTCTTTGTAAATCCTCAAGCTTTCATAAGCTTGCGCACGTATTTCCTCAATTTCATTGAGGTCCAACTTGCGTTTACTCTGAGCCACTCGTGGGTCAAAATTAAGCGTTTTTACGGCCCAGTAAGCCTTATGCTCTAGTTCTACGGGCAAATGACAGGCTTTTCCAAAGATAAGCCTGTATGGGGACATCCCAATGGGAGTCTTGAATGCAATGCGGTATGCCCATAGAGCATCATTGAGTCTACGTGACCAGTCTTTGCGGGTTATCCCCACAGTGGCTTCGAGTATATGTTTGATTTCGCGGTTTGATACCTCGACTTGGCCACTGGTTTGGGGATGATAGGGCTTGCCGATCTTGTGGAGAATCCCACTTCTGCTCATGAGATTTGCAAAAGCTTTGTTGACAAAGTGGGTTCCTCCATCAGATATGATTACCCTAGGTACACCAAATCTATTGAAAATGTTGTTTTTCAAAAATTTGATGACTTGGTGACCTTCGTTGGTTGGCAACGCAACTGCCTCGACCCACTTGGACACGTAGTCGACAGCTACCAAGATGTAGTGATTCCCATCAGACGTCGGGAATGGTCCCATGAAGTCAATACCCCATACATCGAAAATCTCAAGGATGAGAATTCCTTTTTGAGGCATTTCATCCCTCTTGGAGATATTCCCTAATCTTTGGCATCTGTCGCAAGCCTTAACAAACGCCTTACAATCCTAGTAAATGGTAGGCCAATAGAAACCACAATCGAGCACCTTGTGAGCTGTTCGAGTGGGGCCATGGTGACCTACATATTCCGATTCATGACATTTTTTAGCGATTTGATAAGCCTCGTGCTCAGTTACACAACGTCTAATAATCGAATCTGCACAATGCTTAAAGAGATAGGGATCTTCCCAGAAGTAGTTGACTACATCTTGATTGAACCTTGCTTTCTGCCTCGTGCTCTGGAATTGTGGAGTTATTCCACATGCTAAAAAGTTAGCGATGTCGGAAAACCATGGACAAGCTTGATCATGAAGATGCAAGGCAAACAGTTGTTCATCCGGAAAATTTTCATTAACGGCTATCTCATTTTTATCATTATCTATCCGAGACAAATGGTCAGCAGCACCATTGTCTTTGCCTTTTCTATCTTTTATTATGATATCGAATTCTTGCAACAAAAGTACCCACCTGATTAATCGAGGTTTGGCGTCTTGTTTGCTAAACAAGTATCTCAGTGCAGAGTGATCGGTGTATACTATGGTTTTCGTACCAATGAGGTATTGCCTGAATTTATCAAAAGCAAAAACCACAGCATACATCTCTTTCTCCGTGGTGGTGTAATTGACTTGGGCTTCAGTCAGGGCATGGCTGGCATAATGAATTACGCAATGCCTTCCTTCTTTGTGTTGCCCAAGAACTGCACCCACGGCGAGATCACTTGCATCGCACATGACCTCGAAAGGCATTGACCAATCGGGTGGTTGCACTATTGGAGCAGAAATCAACATCTTTTTGAGCGTGTCAAAGGCTCGAACACACGCTTCACTTATTACGAAAGAATTTTCTTTACAAAGCAAATTAGTGAGCGGCTTGGCAATTTTAGAAAAGTCTTTAATGAATCTCCGGTAAAAACCGGCATGCCCTAAGAAACTCCTAACTGCTTTTATAGAGTTTGGTAATGGAAGGTTGGATATGACTGAGACCTTGGCCCTATCGACTTCGATGCCTGCGCGCGAGATGCGGTGACCCAACACTATTCCTTCGGTGACCATAAAATGGCACTTTTCCCAGTTTAAAACTAGGTTAGTGTCCTCGCATCTTTTTAAAAATTTTGCAAGATTTGTCAAACATTCATCAAAAGTATCTCCATACACAGAGAAGTCATCCATGAAAACTTCAATGCATTTTTCGATAAATTCTGAGAAAATAGACATCATGCATCGTTGAAAGGTGGCAGGCGCATTGCAAAGTCCAAAGGGCATGCGCCTGTACGCAAAAGTTCCGTATGGGCACGTGAAAGTGGTCTTATCATGATCTTCACTAGCTATTACAATCTGATTGTAACCAGAGTACCCATCCAAAAAGCAATAGTATTCCCTTCCGGCCAACCTCTCCAGCATCTGATCAATGAATGGCAAGGGAAAATGATCCTTCCGCGTAGCAGTGTTAAGCTTCCGGTAGTCGATGCAAACTCTCCAACCGGTCACTGGACGTGTTGCCACTTCTTCTCCTTGCTCATTAGTCGTTATGCACATTCCTCCACGCTTAGGTACTACCTGCACTGGGCTAACCCATTTGCTGTCAGATATAGGATAGATGATACCAGCATCTAAGAGCTTGATAACTTCTTTCCTTACCACTTCTTGCAAATGAGGGTTCAGACGCCTTTGTGGTTGCCTTGAGGGCTTGTATTCCTCTTCCATTAAAATTCTGTGCATGCAAACAGAGGGGCTTATTCCTTTTATATCAGAAATGGTCCATCCAATTGCATGTACATATTTCTTTAGAATGTCTACCAGAGCTTTTTCTTGTTCTTGTGTCAGCTTGGCTGACACAATTACCGGTAATCTTTTATGTTCAGCGAGAAAGACGTACTTAAGGTGATCCGGAAGTATTTTAAGTTCAAGCTCTGGCGGACATTCAACGGAAGGTAGTAGTTTGCGAGAATTGGTTGGGGGTGAGAGATCAGATTTACCTTCAGGACCCTGCGTCAGTACAAGGTTCAGGACCATGCGTCAGTACAGGGTCCACTTCCTCTTCCGTGGTGCTCTCTTCCTCCTCCTGAGTGAATTCAACACCGTCAAATTCTTCAAGATCCCCAGTGATGGGGTCTTCGAAGTGCACAGCGTTGCAACTTCTTCGCTGATCAGCACCTCCAGGCGTCAGTACCTGTTTTGAAATTTTGTCCGTCACATCAGTCATAGAGTCCATGCTCTCATCCTCACACCTACCATCTATTACATCAAATTTGGAACAAGTTTCCTCAGACGGAAACTTCTGCAGCTTTCCCATGTTGAAATTCAACTCTTCTTCTCCGACTCGGAGCTTGATTTGATTTGATCGCGCGTCTATAAGTGCACCACCGGTTGAGAGAAAGGGGCGGCCTAAGATCAGTGGCATCTCGTAGTCCTCCTCTATATCCAGAATAATGAATTCGACAGGAAAGAGGGTTCCTCCCGTTTTGACAATTACATCCTTCAGGATTCCGACTGGATGGGCAATCGACCGGTCTGCCAGTTGTAGTTTCATTGTAACCGGCTCAATTACACCCAAGTGAAGACGTTTTGCCATGGCGAGTGGCATAACATTGATGCTTGAGCCCAAATCGCACAACCCTTTTCCAACATTAGTTTTCCCGATGTGGACTGGCAGTGTAATACAGCCTGGATCCTCTCTCTTCTCCGGTAGCACTCTCTGGATAATGGCGCTGCAGCTGCTGTTCAAAATCACCACTTCATCCTGCTCAACTTTTCTCCTCCCTGAAATCATTTCTTTAAGAAATTTAGCATAGACGGGCATTTCTGAAATCATTTCGACCAATGGAATAGTGATCTCGACAGCTTTCAGTCTTTCTAAAAACTTTTAAAATTTTTCATCTTGTTCCTTATTTTTTAGATGTGCAGGGTACGGCACCCTTGGCATGTACTTATTATTATCTGTTTTTGGTGGTAAAGAGAAGGAAGTTGTACCTTCACCCATACCCTCTTCAGCTTCATTTGCAGCTTCAGCCTGCGAGTTAGCTGTATCTGATTTTTCCTGTACCAGCTCAATACCTTCATCTCCTTCAATCTTTTCCTTTTCCTTTTCTACCTCCAATGAAACCTTTACTTTCATGGCTTTCTTCTTCGCAGATCCCACATTTCCCTTCAGAGTCTTGCCTCCCCGCAATGTGATTGCCTTGCATTGCGGGTTGGCTTCAGTGCTGCTTGGCAGTGTTCCTTTCCCCCTGTTTTGCAATTCCTTAGCCAATTGGGTGAGCTGCGTCTCCACATTCTTGATTGATGACTGCAGCTGTTGGTTTATCTCCCTTTGATTGGAAATAAACTCGGTCATCAAATTCTCCAGACGAGATGGTGGCTTTTGGTTGTATTGCTGATTCTGATCAGGTTGGGATTGGAAGTTCTGGAAATTTTGGGCTTGGTTTTGGTTGGGCCTCTGTTGGATATGGGGTTGGAAGTTCTGGTTCTGGTTCTGGAAGTTCTGAACCCTTTGCTGGACGAATCCTTGATTCTGAGGTCTGAAGTTCTGCTGAAGGTTTTGGTTTGCAAACTGGTTTGGCTGGTTTGGCTGTGTCAACAAATGTGCATTTAGTGCATTATTGTTGGAATAGGAGAGGTTGGGGTGGCGATTCTGGTAGTTCCCTGCATAATTGCAGCTTTCGGTAGCTAGTTGTTGGCATGTGTCAGTTGGATGTGGTCCCTGACATAGCCCACAAATTGCTTCCGCTTGTGGTGTTTGTGCTTGACCAGATGAAGCTCATGCCTGAGAAGTACCTGCTCCCTTTCCTTTCTCTTGTCCTAGCTGTATCGCAGCTACCTGTTCCTGCAATTTTTCGAAATCTGTTTTTCCTTCACTTACAGCAAAAACTTTTCTAGGAGGATCCGCCTTCTTGTCATTGCTGTTCAACACAGATCTGTTGACAGACATTGTCTCAATCTTTTCCCAGGCTTGATCCATGGGCAAATGGAGTAAATGTCTTCCGCCTGCGGCGTCCAACATCATTCTCCATGGATGGGTGAGTCCTCCATAGAATTTCCTCAGTTGCTCCCACGGCTGGTATCGTGTTGGGGGCATCGCCTCAAAAGGCTGGCGAATCTTTCCTTTGCGTCATACAATGACTCGTCCGGCTTCATCTTGAACTCTCCAATTTTCTCCCGTCCTTCATCTATCTTAGATTCAGGGAAATATTTTAACAGAAAGCTCCTCACTAAATCTGCCCAGGTACTCCTCTGATTTATGGGCAATGATTTATACCAATCCCTGGCACCACTAAATAAAGAAAAGGGAAACAACATCAGTCTTATAGCGTCAGGTGATACTCCCTGATTTTTGATTGTGTCGCAGAGCTCCAGGAAGGTTTGGAGATGATCATGGGGATCCTCGTGATTTGCACCGCAAAATTGATTGTTCTGCACCAAGTTGATGAGTGCCGGTTTGAGCTCAAAATTGCGTGCAGGGAATTGTGCTCTCCCAGGCCTATCTAAATAGGGCTCCACAATGGGCTGCATAAAATCAGCTGCTGCTTGCTGCTGTTGATTTCCTTGCTCTGCTTGGTTTTGATACTGCTGGTGGTAGTTGGGATTCTGCTGAAAAATATTTTCGGGATCATGAGGGTTGTTTTGGAATTGATCCTGATTGAAGGCTTGGTTCTGGTATTGCTGGTTTGGTATATTTTGGTTTTGTTGGTTATATTGGTTAGGGGGTGGTGGTTGTTGGTGGAACTGCTGATACTGTTGCTGATTTGGATTGGGTAGATCTTCCTCCTCGTTTGCACGATTCGGGTGTTCTACCATACCCCCATCAGCTCCATTACCAGGATTATTGGGTGGTTGGTCTAATGGCAAGATCGGGGGAATGTCTCGGTTCTCTGCCATATCGGATATGTCACTGCTTGTGGTTTCGGGCGAGGTACGAGTCCGGGCATCTTGCTCTTTCCTTCGTCTGGCTTGCGCCCTTAGTTGGCGAGCGGTCCTTTCTATTTCTAGATCGAACGGTAGCTCAGGCAATGCGGCCTTTCTCCTTTGCATAAGCAGTTTGTATCAAGATTTGACAGCACCTGCACAAGCCCCAGGTTAGTAATGATTCAAAAATATATACAAAAACTATCTATGAGTAAATCAGGAATGTAGTTCTCTTAGTAAACGACGCTGCATCCTCCCCGGCAACGGCGCCATGAAACTTTAGAACTTGGTTTCGTCAACACGAGCATTTTCATGAAATATATTAAGTTCGAATTTATTAACAGAAAAGGAGTTATGATTCGTGGGGAAAGAGTTTAAGAATATATTTCACTTTTTATTACTCATGTGGGGTATTCTGATTTCAAACGGCGCTGCGGTTCTCCCTGGCATGAAACTTTTGACAACTTTCACAGTGCAGCCGGGATAGATAATTCAATCTTGACCTTCAGTCTGTCACACTGAAGATCCCCAGCATTTGGCATCATGAAACTTATCATAGTTTCATGTCATAAAGATCCTTGCCATGAAACACACTCCCACTGTATGAGTATTTTCTGAAAGATCATAATCCTGGTTTACAATTTTATTCAGTGAAACCAATTTATGAAGATGGAGTTGGGATTAGGGATATATTATAGGTTGTCACGTTTTTATTGCTCATGTTAAGAAACTGTGCTACCGAAAGTGCACGGTGTCTAAAGTTGCAGTAATTTATAGTAAGACCGGATCGTTCACTGGAGGATGTGCGATAGAAGCAGGGTCCACGTCATTTACTAAGATTTTCCACTCGGTTACTCGACCAAGTTTTGCAATGGTTTCTAACAACTACTTGACAATAATTTAAAGCAGATCATGAAAGCAATATAATTATTCTACAAAGCATGGTAAAATTATATATGTGAGAGCAATTAAATCTATTTTAAGAAAGCAATGTAAAATTATGCTAAGAAAGCAGATAACATTACTCTACGAAAGCAGATTAAAATGTGACAGAAGGGGCAGGGAGAAAGTAATGAAGATTGGACAAGGTTCAGATGAAACACACTTAAACTTCCATTTTAATACACAGATCTTTGTTTGGGATAACCCATCAGTTAGCTAACTCTCATGCTCTCTATACCATGTTCCCTTTAGCAGATAGGTACTTATGGTAAGAGTTTACATGCTCTTAAGACCTCAACTTCTAAGATACCACAGATTAATAACCCCCCTTGCAATGCCTTGCAAGAGAATGTTAGTCATATGTGGTGGACAAGCAACACCTAACATATCATTAGTTGATATGCCAAGTACTCCTATCGTCCCCCTTGTCACACCCAAAGTCCAAATCTAACCCCGAACTAATCCATAACTCTTAAACCTTACAACCGGCAGATGCATCTCTGCTTCCGAGTGACCTCTATGAAAGCATTTTAAAGAAAGCGGTAAAGAAGCAGTAAAGAAAGCATTTAAAAACATATCGCTCGGAAGTCTTAAAAGATCGTCACAATCCGTTAGTATAAAAGAGCCCCTGGTCTTGGTGACCAGATGCAGATTTAGAACTTCCCAAATATCAGTAAGCCACAGGGCTTATAACATCCGGTTAGTTATGAGATACAAACATGAGTGGAACAGACCTATGAAGGTTTGTTCCGAATGTACTCACTCAAGACTCAATTTTAGGCTTTGCCGGGAGAAGATAGTAGTTGAAAGAATACTCAACCCTACCATAGAAATTAACCAAGGCCTATATGTTGTTCCTCTAGTATTAATTATCACATTTTATCCGAATCCAAGTGGAAACGGATTCGATGCAACACTTAATACAAGATTTCCAACACACAGTAATTTTGAGAAACAAATAGATGTTTGAAAATCATTCCCTAAACAGGTACTAAACTCTCAATTAAAACACAGATCCTTTCAGTCTAGGCGAGACCTAATCGCTGACTCTGCTTCTAAGTTCTCAAAATCAACCCCCAGTAGAATATGAGTTGGTCATAACTGTCGAGTTTATCCCTTACTCAGATCCGGATTTTATAGAGGGATTTTTGTGGAAATTTATTATGCAACATCTGATTTAAATCACGACTTCTATGTCCAATGAGAAGGATCTCCAAAATATTTTAGACCATAATATCTACATAATAATATCATGCATACATGTATATGAGAAGTAAAATAAAATACCCCAAAATATATGGTGAGGTTAGACAGAATTCGATACACAAAGATGGATTAGCCTGAGATAAGAAGAATCTGGCTAAAAAGAGAATGCCAGAAATAATTGGGGTTATCCGGACTGCAAACATCTGCTATCCGGTTCCCAATCATTCCAGATGGAATGATATGTAGACAGTGAAATGCCTTAAGTGACAGTTGCCGCCGTCACCGTAGACTTTTACTATCTATGAATTTGGATAAAAACCCACATGTTCTATTACTGCAATAATTATTGGATGACATTGGCATAGGTCATCTATTATTACTACAGTTCTAGATTCAGGTTTGAAATTAAGATAAAGAGAAGAAAACTGTATCCGGATAGGAGTCAGCTGAGCAGCTATTATGATCCCGGATGGACGAACCGCCAAGGCTTCCACCGACCACTACCCGAACCATGCAAAATAACAACTAGTAATTAATACTCAGAATACGAGCTAATTATCCGTGTGGGAATATCCGCCAACATTAGTCTGATGTATTTCTTACTAGTTGTTCATACACACAACGAAAGAGAAAATAAATAAGTTAAGAAAATGTTTTTGGTATTGTGTGAGTGTTGATCACACAATAATTAAGACACTAATGGGTTGAGATGTGTAATGGATAAAATTAGATGTAATGGGCCTAGGCCCAATACTCCCATGCAACTTACACAACTCTTGAAATAAAATATTTTGGAGTTTTAAAATAGAAGGAAGAAAGCAATTCGGTCTATTGGGCAAAGTGCAAAAGAGACCGAATCGAGGATGCATGAGGTATGAAGTAACACCATACCCAATTAATCCTTGTAAAGTCATGAAGCATCCTCTAATTTGAATTGTCAAGCAATTCGGTCTAAACCGAATTGGACAATTCGAATTGATGAAGTCATTCCTTCACTCAAATTTGGCTAAGGCATTTACCCCAAAAATGTGGGTACTTCGAATTGCCAATTAAATTCGGTCTAGACCGAACTTGGACAATTCGAATTGGTAAGACAGAGAAAAATAAACTAAGGAAAGAGGGGATGGCATGAATACAATGTGGTCTCCTAAGTCAATTCGGTCTATATGGGCAATTCGGTCTAAACCGAATTGCATAGACCGAATTACATGGAGATCACATGAAGACAACACTTTTTGCTATGCAATTCGATCTCATGGGCAATTCGGTCTGGGCAATTCGGTCTAGACCGAATTGCCCAGATCGAATTGCATATAAATTTTTCAAGTGAAGCATTTAACAACTATTTTTGCCATGCAATTCCATTTTCATGAGTAATTCGGCCTAGACCGAACTACCTTAGATCGAATTGCATGTCTTTCTCTCATAAGTGTGGGTTTGGTTTACATTATGTGGTTTATGATGGATAAGATTTACCTAATCCTTCATTTCACATCAATGTCACTTCACAGCCACACTAATGAGTATTTTAAGGAGAATAGACCTAGGTTATGTGGCTAACATGCATTGGCTTGAACCAAACCTCAAAACTACAAACAAGCAATCAAAAATTAAAGACTCAAGCATAAACTGAACAAAATAAAAACACATGCTCAAAAGCAAGAACACCTACATAATCTAAGGCAACATTAAGCTAATGAAGGCGACTAAAACAGCAACTGAAAAGCAAGAAAATAAATTCTAACAAGCCTAAGATTGTCTAAAATCTAAGAACACTTATTTGAGTCTCTAAGGTGTAAGGTCAAGCCACAAACCACTTAGCACATATTTATTGAGAATGCAAGTCAACTAGGGCATAATAAATATAACCTAGTTGAAACAAACAAACATTCTACCATTATTACTAAGGAAAGCATTAAATAGATGCCAAACACTTGAAATGAAAACCCATTTCTGGATTCTTTCTTGTATTGACATCGGAAAGCAATAAATAACCTTAAAATCATTCATTAGCTTGAAGGTAGGGTTCATTCTAACTACAAAGCATTTAAGGTTTATGGAAATGGCTACATTAAGGGTGGTAACCAGCATCTATGAGACAAAAACTAAGCTCAAAAGCAATAAAACTACATTACAAGCATGGAAAATAAACTAACTAAACTACACTACCTACCTAACCCTTAAGGGGTGAAGAACCTTCTCCTTCTTTTTGTCTCCCAGCAACTGTCCAAGAGTTTGTGTGTCTAAGGATATTTCTTGTGTTGAGGAAGGTCAGCTTTTATACTTGTTTTCGAAACCCTATGCCCATCATGCATTTCTCACGTGCTCAGCTGTACTTTTGAATGTGATTCGGTCTCCTTATGCAATTCGGTTTAGATCGAATTGATGCAATTCGAATTGCATGAGGTCTTCCTTCTTGTTCTTAAGCTGGAACGTGGTATTCATCCATCAATTCGGTCTATGGGTAGACCGAATTGGCCTTGTCGAATTGGAGATGGTTCCTGCTTGGCTTCTTTTCTTCAAGGCAATTCGGTCTATGCAGTCAATTCGGCCTAGACCGAATTACATAGATCGAACCTCTTCTTTCTGCTCTCTCAAAGTCTTCTTTCTTTCCATGGTGCAATTCGGTCTGGGGGGTCAATTCGGTTTAGACCGAATTGCCACAGACCGAATTGGTTGCTCTTCTCTTCCTCAACACCTCTTTTCTTCTTTCTTCAGCAATTCGGTCTAATGAGCAATTCGATTTAGGTCGAATTGCTTATAGAACGAATTGGTCTTCAACACTTAGCCAAAATTTCAGATTGTGGGATTTTCATTCTTTTTCCCATCTTTTTGATTTTTGTGGGCTATCTTATTCTTTTGCCCATCTTTTCATTCATTTTTCTTTTCTTTTTCCTTTTTTTCATGTTTTTGGATTTTTCTAACACAAATGCAATTAAAATTGCATATTTTGTGTCTTTCATTACCAGCTTAATATTTTTACAAACTTGCATCAATCTGTCGAATTCAACTGCTTTCTCATTAAAATAAGATGGGGATACGATCAAAATGTCCGTCTCAGACACGGAAATGGATTGGAAATAATGGACAATTTTGGCCATTATCACACCACTGTTTGAGAATGGCTGAATACAGCCGTTTTGCAAACAACACAATTACACAAACACAATTGTACTCAGCAAAACAGAAGGCTTTGTAAATACACGGAGGATTTATCTGACAATCACAATCAATATCTCAATAGCAGAAATTGAGAATTTCAAATTAAAATTGAACTCACACACTAAAGCAGACCAATTATACGGCGTAAGGTATAATTATTGTTTCCAGAAATTTTTTTTCTAAAAATTAGTACAGATCACAAAGAGCAAGAAACAAAATAATTGAACATCAAATCCAAAAATGATTGGTAATAAAACAAAAAAAAAAGAGGAAGTGACTGTATACAAAAAAATTAAAATACAGATAATTGCTAAAGCAGGGTTAGGTAATCCATAACAACTCTTTCTGGTTTTGACTAAATCGACCACCGGATTCGCCAAAAGAATCTGCAATCCATGATGTTTTCATATAATCCATTTATATTTATTTATATTTTATTATTATTTATTATGTTTGTGGGGGTGGGGGGGTATATTTTACGCTTTTAATTAATAATTCAATCATCTGCCTGTATTTTTTCGAAGGATGATATAAAGAAAATGGTGAATCTTCCCCACCTGCACAGTGGAAAATCGGCAGTAAGCCATTTCTCACGGCAGACCATATTTAACAAAGCTAACAAGAAAGAACACGAACCAGTAAAATGCTCCAGCTTCAGTAGTCATTATCTTCATGTCCTTGATCTGATGCACGTGTATTATTGTCGACGAACTGGTCATCACCATTTTGGCCACCCTGGCCAACTTCATCTGTTTTACTGTTATGATCCTTACTATTATCAGCCTCCTCTCTTTCCTTGTTCCATAGCTCAATTTTTGCCCTTCTCTCAGCACTGCTCTCCCGGACAGGACTCCTGTTTCTCCTTCCTCCAGGACTTCTGCTTCGTCCACTTCTCCGAGCAGGGCTTCTACTTCGAGGCCTTCTACCCCTGTCATGACGGCGGTCATCACCCCTTCTGCCAGAACCATGGCGCTCATCATGATTACGACGACGAGGACTGCGGCTTCGGCTTCTACTACGGTCATGTCTTTGTCTGCCACTCCTCCGGAATAACTGTTGCCTTAGCTCTCTTCAGACCAAAATCAAGGCATCAATAAGCATGAGACGGACATGAGACCAAAAGTGAAGCAAAAAAAAAAAGTATGTTCTAAAAAGAACACCTGCTTATCTTCTTCAGATGCATGAAGTTACAGTATCCACCCCGATTACACACATTTTCTTCATATTTCCTGCATGTTGCCTCACGGAAATCCGTCACAGGGGAAAAGTCAGCAATGATAGGCCGACCTAAAGTGACATTAATGACGACATCCTTATGTTAGAAAAGAACCAAGTAAACAATGGTTGCTTAGTCATGCTACATAATTACTAATTAGAGTAAGTTCACAGAACCACAGATCCACATCCTCTGTTAAATTTTGTTATTTGTAGCTAATATTTACCAATATTAGCAACATATTATGTTATTATGCCATGCTTGGATCATTTCCATACGAAAATCGTAGAGTCATAAGCTTCAGCATATCACAAATAACTTGACAAGTATTTCAATTCCCAAGCAGCACAAATACCATGAGAGTTTTTATTTTAAAGAAAAATAACTGCAAAATAAACCATCATTTTATCATCTATATGGTAATGAGGTGTTTGGTGCACATGATAATTGCAGTGAGTCCAAAAAGTAAGCATAAATTTTCCATATTGGAATAACCCTATGTTGGCCAAAAATGTGAGAATGGTCAAATTAATAGCATTCATTTCATCATTCCATTTCCTAATTCTCCCACCCTTTATGACCCTGGATACTAATCCAAGAACTATAAAACTATACTCCAGTTATATGAGAGGTTCAAGTTACAACTCCTTAGCCATTGCAGGCACAATTAATCTCTTAACCCTTTTGAATGCAGGCAAACTAACCTTCATAAGACCTTCCAATCAGATTCTGCAGTGCATTTTGTGCTTGGTCTTCTTCTCGAAACTGGACATACACATTGCCTACCATATGATCAGCTAAATTATCACAGATATTGAGGCTCTGAATATCTCCATATTTGCTCAGCTCTTGAAACAAGTCTTCATAGAAATCCTGTTGACAAGAAACAGCCATGTAATGCAACTCAATTAAAACTAATGTACAAAACAATCCTCACACAAATAATAATTGGAAAAGAGAATATGTTAAATACCACACAGTCCTGAGTAGTTAAATAGGGCCATGAAAATAATTAGACAATCCCGCAAAATAACAACTCGAAAGAAGATAATGTATTTCCACTTTTAAAACTAAGTCCAAGATTGGCTACCAAGTCCCAAGTTTAAATTTGCTAATCCAGAAAATAAAATGTTATTATCAAATATAAATATCCCATAGTTTCCAATGGCATAAAATCCCCACCGTGAATACAAGAGCGCTTTAGTAAAGGTAGACATTATTCTACAAGAAATTTGCACAAGATCGAGCCTAATCTAGAAAACTTTGAACGGAATCCTATTGGCATTGTCGCATGCATTTTAGTGACCAATTAGTGCTTGAAAACTGCAATTTTTTAGCTAGTAGAACCGGGAGTTAGTAGCAGGAAACCCAATTCCTTTTTGTTTAAGAACACTGATTCTCTTTTTCAGTCCTTGAGATCACACACCCGGTGCACCACAATGGGTGTGCCAGGATCTTGTCACAAATGAACTCTGCCCCACCCACTGGGTGTGGGATGATACGGATCCCCTTTTCCTTCCTATAGTGTTCCTGGAGTAACCACATATTTCTCCCAAGCTCAGTCAAGCGTTCCGTACTCCCAAGCCCTAAACAAAAATTTCCTTTCTCTGAATAATTCTAATCTATTATAGTTCTGCTTTGAAGTGGAAGCCAATTCCAGCTATGTCATAACCAAAACGTTATAAATAAAGCGAAAAAATAATACTATCCACCACATAAAAGATCAATTCAATAAGCAAATCGATTTTTAATAGCTCAAGCACAACTCAATACAAGTAAAATATAGGAGCTTAGGAGTAATATATTATTATTTGGGTGGGAAAAGGAGGAAAAAAACAATAAACATATATAAAAACCTCGAAATGGGATTGGATCTTCTTGGGATCGATTGGTTGGCCTTGAGGATCAACACCAGGGGTGATCATATCGGGGCGCTGGTACATGTTAGAGAGGAGCAGCGTGGGGCTGATGCTGGGTTTGGTGTGGAGACGGGAGCAGCGGTCGCCGTGGCGGCAAGCGCCGATCTTGAAGTAAAAGGGACAGTTGACCCTGTCCTTCTCCGTTCCAAATATGGATGCCAAGTGCTCCGCCATTCCTACTCTCTCTGTCTGCAAAATCTACCCGTCGAAGGAAAAGGATAGGAAGAAGAAGAAATTAGGGTTTGTGGTAATTCTCCGCCACCTAGGGAATAATGGAGCTAAAAAAAAGCAGCAAGAAGCTCAAAATCACGCATATGCACAAACCGATTTCAACTTCAAGACCGAGATCAGAGAAACCCATATCACGCACAATCTGGTTCCGATTGAAGGAAGTTCACCCGCGAATTCAATATTTGTCAGTACAAATTACGAGGGTTGAGGAACGCGCAACGGAAGGAAGAGCCGACGTGAAATGGTGGTGCGGCGTTGCCGATGAAAGTCGATAATCGGCGTCATTGCAGATTGCGAAAGGAATTGGGGATGTCGGAGGCAAACGTCGAGAGGAAGAAAATAGATGAGAGCGGGTGAAACCCGACCCACGTGATTATCAATAGAAGACTCAATCGAACGGACAGAAATCCAAATTGAAATTTTGATCCAACGGTGACAATTGAAATTCAGCTTGGCAGATTTTGTTGCTCTCCCTCTTATAGGATATACTAGTTTCGAACCTGTGCGATGCACAGTGTAAAAGGGATGTACAACTGCTTATGGAGGAAGAAAAAAGAATTATAGGTAAGTATATGTTAGTTTTATCAACAACAATTTGTTTCCGGAGAATTGTTTTGTAAATAAGAAGATAAGATTATTGAAAGAATAGAGGATTTACCTTTGCTTGAGAGAATAGTGAATAGTAAATGAAACAGTGTTGATATATAAAGGAACATAACGAACAGTTAAAGCATAAGTTATGATCAGTGGAATGTGAAGTTCAGATTTGATAAGCATAAGTTATAGTTAAATATTCTTGAGAAATTATTGGATTATTAAACATAGCAGTTAGGATGAGCTGGAGAATGTATAAAAGCATTTTATTGTTATCTATTGGTCTTCACATTTTTCTTGTTATCGAATTGTGTGTGTGGAGAGTGTATAAAATCATTATGTATAAATGGCAGATATTAGGCACTCAGGAGTAAAACCAATATATACACATTCAATTTAGTAATGGTCTCAAAACAAAACAATGAGTACCTAAGACATTGAGCCAACTATGCAGATAAGTGGTTATTTCAAACACTCCAATGATTTCAACAAATTGCCAATATTGGATGTAGACAAAATTGGTAAGTTTAATGTCCAACGTACTAACAGATAGAAAGTTTCTAAAAACAGATGGATTATGTAAAATTATCCTTTTTAATGGACTATGTAAAGTTTCTAGAATTAATTACTTGAATGAAATGTGAATAAATCGGGCAATGCAAGACATTTTCTGTTTTAAAGGCACATTGTAACTCACCACTGATGTAACAAATTTGTTGTGTGTCTGCAATGTCCTTTCAACTTGTATAATAGACATTCAATACACATTGTACATGGTAATGGGATGGAGCATGCTCCTTATGTTTGGTGCTTATGTGTAATTAATTGCCGTTTTTGAATCAGTAAAAATAATACTTGAATGCCAGAACAATAACAAAATAAGGAAGGCAAAAGCACAGGACAATCAGTAATTATGAATGGCAGGAGTAATGTCTGTTGAAAGTTGTAGGATGAGATAGTGAAACATAGAACTGAAAGCGGAAAAGGGGGGAAAGGGGCAAGGATAACAAGCAGCAAGGCTTCATAATGGAACACAGCTAGGCTGGATAGTTTGAATCGCGTACATCAGCTTGTATAAGGAAATCACGGCGTTCAGGTCCGTACATGTTGGAGACGATGGTAAATTTCCAAATTTCTTTCTTTGCCATATGGCAGTGGGTGAAGAATCGGGGCCAACCAGTTGTTAGCTTTAACGAGTCACTGCAGCCTCGGCGGTGTTCATGTGTGTACGTGACTTTTATTTCAAATGATCTGGAAGCATTACCGAACCTCATGTACAGTGTGGGCCTTGAATCTAGACGGTGGCGATGCCAAAACTTAAGAGGAATAACCTGTGACAATAAGGAACTATGTTATTTTGTATATGTGTAATAAAACTGACTGTGTAAATCTAGGATTTATATGAGAATGGGCTTACCAAAGTTTTCTTGTGAGCTTCTTTAATTTCAACATCAAAGGTAGCAGGGTCGTCATCATCAGATTCATCAGAGCTAATGACGATGATGGTATCCGAGTCGCTGTCTGAAGCCATAAGAATGGTAGTTGATGCACCTAGGACAAAAGGCATGTGATAGTATATAAGTGAATGTAATGTAATATTAGTTTTGCTCCAGTCTAACAGTCATGCCACTTACAAAGAAATTACTTCAGCAGACAAAAGACATGCAGGTGAGCACCAGAAGGACCCAAGCTCTACTTAACAAGGTTTTTATGAATGAGGCGAATATTTATAAATTAAGCTGTGTGAATAACAAGAGAATGAAAGGTTGTTAGACATCTATCTATATCAATTAATTACTTCCTAATTTGGCTACAAAACTTCTCCATCCAGTACATTTAGTAAGAATTTATCCATCACATTCAGCGTATAGTAACGATGCCCACAATCCAAATCCGTGGAATCAATTATAGGTGATGTCCCTAATATATAAGCACCACTTGTCATTAGATTTGATAGGATATTTTTGTATGTTTTAGAGGAATCCTGAACCAGTTTAATAATAGTATGGAAGAATTGTCTTAAAAGATGGGAAAAAACAAGTAGAACTTAATTACCTTTACTTGAAGATAATGGACAAGAACTTTGCTAGACGGCACCCTGAAAAATAGAAAGAAATATTATTACCACCACTGAAGAAGCTCAGTCAAAAAGAAAACTTCGTGCAAAGTTTCTGAAGACTTTTAAGCTTGATACGCCACATTTAGGGGTGCAGCACATTCTGGCATGCATAATACTTCCCTCAGACAGTTTATAATTATCAATGTATATAAGAGCTATTATTGGGTCAGATATGTAAATCACCCTGCTCATTATCAAAGTCTAAAAGAGCTATTATTGGGTCAGATATGTAAAGTTCTAGTAATAGATTATAATTGATTTAGCTTATAATAAATATACAATTGAAATGGGGCAGCAATTGATTAATAGTGCTATTATAGGGAAGTGTTCCGTCTCAAAAGTAAAAGTTATGCAAGACGAATGGGGCAGCAATTGAACAACTGGTACTGTAATATATTGAATGTAATAAAGATCGCATGGAATTGCATTGTACAGAGTTTCTGTTGCTTTAAGTTCTTATCCACCCTAATACCATTGGATTTTGCACAAACAAGATTTGTAGAAGTTAGAGCTTTCTTTCTCTCTGTTAGAAGCAAACATTGAAAAAAATCTTCCATGGTCAAGAATGCACTGATACAACTCTATTAACGACAATCATATACTGTACTAATTAACAAGTACTAACTGGTAAGAACACTTTGGAGCTATTCATGGCAGGTTAACTTTCTAATTCAATACTTACAATTAACTTACCATCATACACAGGAAGTGAAGTGGAATGTTCCAACATAGTTCTTGACAAGAATCACTCTAGTTCAATTTTCCAATTACCAATGAAATAGTTTATAATCCATGTACAATATTTTTTAAAGCTGAAGCCTTATAAAATACTACTATCTGGCGTTGTCTACAAGCTCTACACCAGCTGAATAGAACAAAAAATCTCATAATAGTTTCTTTTCCGCTGCTCAACCATTCTTGTTCTCTAAATTTAAGAAAACACAAATCAAATAGACAATATAAATAACTAAAAAAAAAGAATACTAATGGTTCCTTAATTACAAGAGAATAGGTAATAAGCAATAATATTATGATCCATAATTCAATAAATAATTCATGGGATCTGAATTCGAAGCTAAATTATTAATTAAAATAGCTAAATCTAAATATTTAAACGGTCCAACACATGTTTGCAAAAGATATCATCCAACAATTAGTTGCAAACATTTTAAAATCATATATCCCTATACATATTCCATGATGCTAATCTTAAAAAAAATTAAAGAGACATTAGAAGTGATTCTGGGAGTTGGATTACATGATACCATATGAGGAAAACTTGAAAGTGAATAGGAGGGGAGAAGAAAGGAGTACCTAGAATTGATAGCAACGCAAAGAAGCGAGCAGAAGAGTGTGAATGAGTTTGATGGACCTGGGAGAGTCTATTAATCAGCGTTTTATGGCAGCAGTAGAGGCAGCTGTTGATAAGTGTGAATTGGGGTTCACGGGTGGGATGCTGAATAAGTGGGACGTAAAAACTGATAGAAGAACGTGGCAGTGCAGAGATTTGGGGACTGTCAAGGGTGTTCACGGACTTGGTTGATAAGAGGAAGAGATTTCGGCTTGTTTTGTAGTGTATGAACGCATTGATTCAGACTTCATTCAAAAGTGAATGTAGGAAGGAGCAGGCATTTTGGTAAACGGTTAGAATGCATATGCGGATAGGATAAAGTGTTCTACCATTGGTGCGAATCGGACAAGTGCTAAACCTTTTGCGGATATAATCAAATTAAAGATATCTCTAAATAAAACTGCCAAATCAATAATTCAAGGCAGAAAACAAAATCAGCAAAATATGTTCGAACAAAAAATATAGCCTACACCAAAATTGTGATGAAATCATGTCGAAAGGAAGGGAAGCAAAATTAAATTAAAAAACTGAGAGGACACATTATATCAAACAGTTTGCAGGCATTCACAAAATAACAAAGAAGACAATAGCTACGATTGAAACCAGCAACTACGATTGACAGAAAAGGAAAATAAAGGGAAAAGAGACCAGTACCTACGATTGATGGCCACGCAAATAACGGAGCAGAGGAGGGCGAACCAGGCGGATGGACGGGAGGGAGGCGATTAAGTGGCGTTTTATGCCAGGCGGTGGGGACGTCTGGGAATCACTGTCACCTGCAATTCACGGGTGAGATAGGTTAATAGGTGGGACGTAAGGATTGATTGAAGGGCGCGGCAGTGGAGGGATTCCGGGACTGCGGAAAATGTTGTGGGGTGTGGGCGAGAAGAGGAAGGCAATGTGGCTTGTTTTGTAGCATATGGACACATTTATTCAGATTTGATCCTAAAGTGAATAAGTTTGTTTTGGTTTATTGGGCCTTGAGAAATGGATTTGTTGATTAGTGAGTTTCATACATTTTTTTTTTTACTTTATTGTACAAAATTTAGAGGGTTAGCAAGCTATTACATGGTTAATTGTAGGCTAGCAGTTCTTATTAAAACACATCAGTAAGCTATGTATATTATGAAAATTCGAGGAAATATTATTGACAATAATAATATTAAAAAAATTCTCAAATTATTGAGAATACATTATAATACAATGACTCGTACTAAATAACAGTATATAATGTAATAAAATACTGTGTACTGAATGTTCCAATGTAATAAGTAACATCTTAAAGTTTGAATTAAACACAAAGTCTAAGTCAAATAATAAATATAATTAAAGAGCAAATCTGACAATTATAAATTAAGCACAAGTAAAAATTGTGGAAAAATTTATCAATTCAAATAGTGTACAAGTAATACAAGATTTTAAAACTGAAAAATCAAACAATGCAAGTGAATATTGTTGAATGTCCAATTTTTATATTATTGTAATGATATATTTTTAAAAATAATCAGGTTCGGAGTTGTTAGATTTGACAATGGATATTGCAATAATTATTTCATTAAGTACATGATATCCAAGAATGTTTGGACAAGTCACTCAAGCACTATGGATTTAAATTAATTTTATAAAACTAATGATTAGTTCATAAAAAGAACAACAATTAAAATTGTAAATATAACACGGACTAAATTATAAGTTCTAAGTGATGAAACCAGAGAGGAAAAGTATAAATAATTATTTTTTTAAATTTTAAAGATAATAGTCAAAAGATGCAACATATTAGGTAGCAAAGAGATATTTTTAGAACCTTAATAATGTAAAATGTATTGTATTTTTTTTAGTAACAATGGCAAAAAAATTTTTGGTACAGCATTTTAGACATAATATGTTGTTATGATGAAGCAAAGGGGATGGTTGATACGAAAGATATTTTTCATATTATAAATTATTTAATTTTGGGTCAATATTGTTGCAAGCATATATTTTGAAAGAACAATCATGTTAGGGGTTCTTTCATTTAAAGCAGAAAAAAATACGTGATTAGTTAGCTAGTTGTAAATAGATTGAATAGTAACAAGTGGAAAGAATAGGTGTAGTAGAAGAACATTTTCTAGTAACAAGCAAACATAGCACATTTCCACATGCACCTCAGTAGGATATTTTGTCCACATTATTAGTTTTGTCGGCAATCCTATACATGTGAATCAAGTGACTCAATATAAATATGTGCATAATCTTTCATACATGTTGTGCTTAAAACAGGTTTTGAAGTATGGAGTTTTTTGTGCAGCTAGGTGAAGGATTTGAGAGATATCTGGTATGATAGAACTCATCAATGCGTATGTAGCATACATTACAGCAATTAGTAATAGTTATAGTATTGAATTGCGATATTCTATTTTTCGTTTTTGCAGCGTCTGCCAAGAGTGATATTTAATTGTATTCAAGAAGATGATATACCATCAGTAATTGGAATGGAAGGGCAGCGAATGCAATGTAGTTTAGGAACGTTTTTTGATGGAGAAGATATGTATATTTCTGGTGGGGGGCTTTGGGATATGTTTTGTGATGCCCATGCACTTAAAATAGGAGATGTGTTGTTCTTTAAGTTGACAGGGCAAATGGAGTTCACAATAAAAATATTTGATGAAGAAGGTGAACCGAAAGATTTTTCTGAAATGCTATTGGAATATAGTACTTTCAATGGTAAACTTAAATAGTGGCTATTTTTTCCTTTCTTTAATATATAACGATTTGTATATTTAATTGTTACTATTTTTTGGCACACTTGTTTATATGCAGAATCATATGCTTCTTTTGTGACACAACTTACAGACTCGAATTATTATAGGCCATTGGTAATGCAGAAACAACCACAGGCAATTTTACTCTTCAAATTTTTTTTCTTATTGGGAAAACATGGATATATACATACACTTTGTTTGTTTGTAGGAAATTCCGAAGACTATTTGGCAAGGGTTTAATTTGCATCTACGGGAAAGAATTTGGTTGCGGTTTAGAGAACATGGGCGTCTTCACCTTGTGTATTTGTTGCATGCACCAGTGAGTCGACATAGAAGCGAAGAAATGGTATCAATGAATATTGGGCTCCAGCAATTCTTTACACAAAATGATATAGTTGCTGGAAATATATGTAAGTTTCTAATTAAAACAGTAACATTTGGCCGACGGCATAATGAAGTTATTGTTGAAGTTGATGTGGTAAGCCACATGTAATCCCATGTATTTGGAAGTTATGTCAGCATGTTGTTTAATTTGATGTTATGGAAAAAAACATAGCAGGCTGAATAATTACTATCAAACTTCTTATGTTTTGGAGCCAATTTAACTTATTGTTAATGTTATATGCAGCGAACATTACATGGTTATACTGTTGATGAGCCAAGTTAATTCCACAGTGTTTGACATATGTTAAAAACTTGTGATATTGTTTGGGTGTGTGAGTTTAAATCTCTGAAGCACAGATTATGTAGAGTATTTGTTTTCTCTGTCCTTTTAATTCTCTAATTTGACCAACAAACAGGAAACTCGACTTTGCAAATATGTTTTACATTATATTGGAATCTCCATGAATTGGTTAACTCTATGATTCCTAGTACAGTTGTTTTTGTTTTTTTGATCTACCATTGTAAGGTATAGTATTTGGAATGTGATTGTGTTATCCAGTCTATCCAGTTTATCTCATGTTGTTTATGTATGTGAATTTCAATGTCCGGACGGCCTATGTAGGATTATCCACAGCTGTCTGATAGTTCTTATGCATCCAAATTACATATTTTATTACAATAATCAACATTTATACATAGAAATTATTCCATAATTAATCTGAACAGATGGCTATATAACCAAAAGTTTATACTACCAGGGAGGTGAATTTTTATACGGAGAATTTTTCATAAATGGCCATTTGAACAGAGGACCAGTATTCCAACAAAAATGCATGGAGATCGTACTTAGTCAGTATGATAAGGCCACAATATGTTTTTAAGCAAAAGCATAGATTAGAATCAATCCGTGGCAAAAGTATGGGCAGCATAGCAACGAGATAAACGAAGTAAGTGAACTACAGGCTACAATGCGTAGGAGAAACCAAAAGAACGCCAGGAAGTGAATATATTGAGCAGCAATGGAAAATAACATGATAAGACCACACAATATCTATAAACAAAAGTATAGATTACGATAAATCCACAACAAAAGTATGTCCAAAATGGATTTGCAGTAATCCATAAACAAGGGGTACTAAGTAGGTAATAGGCATAATTAGTCCAAGTCCAGATATAGCGGAGAGACAAAAGATGCCAACTTGGATTCTTAAGCAAAAAGCACTAATTGTAGACTGAGCTGAAGGCATCCAGCACCCAGCAAGTAAGCAACAAAAGCATAGTGTTCAATGCAGGGAAGGAACAAAATGCCTAGGAGGCTTTAGGGCGTCCTGGAGATGATTTTTTCACCTGGGAGCGGGTACCATGAGGATTCCCTAGATTAGCATCTGTTGCAGGGGCCTTCCGCTTTGGTGGAGTTAGAACTGCAGGTAAGGATGCAGAAGCTGGATGGGCAGGAGGAGATGCTGCACTAATAGTCAGCGGTGATGTAGCAGTGGCTGTAGGTGTAGCAGACGTTGGAATTGTTTGGATGATCGAGCTAGGAACAGAAACAGATTGTTGAGATGAAGGGAACATATTTTTCTCATAGATGGTCAGTGTTGTAGATAATGGGGTGTTGATTGATGAAGAAGTGCCACTGTACTCTGGTATTTTTCCTCGTGGATCTGGACAAGATGAACGAGGTTGCAAAGTGGCGAAGACAGAGCCTGTAGCAGATTGTTTAGATGAAGGGGCAACATCCTCTTTGGGTGTGTTAACTTTGGTGGAGGCTTGTGTGTCTGTTGGAGCAACATTGACATTGAAATCAAGGGCTCTTTTTGGTCCATGAAGTTCTGAGCTTGAGGTAGCTGTCGCTGCAAGAATTCTGTCAAGAACTTTTTTCGTTGATGGAGTGAATAGCTGATCATCTTCCTGGGAACTGGGATTCACCTCTGTGGATATGGTTGGTGGAGGCGAACCACTCGCAGTTGTTGGGGAAGGCCTAGCTGGGAAATAGAAATCAGACAAGTCCTGCTGTGTATAGGCCACAACCACTGTATACCTTAACTGGATCTGACTACCTTGAGAATAGGAATAGGAACGCACATAACAAAGGAGTTCCTTGTCAACTTCTGAAGCAATGTCTCCAGACACTGGTAAATTCTGCACACAACAACACAAATATACCATATAGATGAACAAAAACTATAAGCTAACATAAATACAGGGAATACACATATTGGATAGTAAATACATTTTCGCATGCCGTGTGAAGCTGTTGTGCATTATGTCCAATAATAGTTTCAGCAAAAGACCCGGACACATTGATGAGCATGGAGGCAGTCGCATCACTAAGGATTAAATTGAGCCGTGCCCTAACAAGAAAAAGAATGGGAAATTATAGAGCAAAAGGAAAACATATTTGAAAGTTAAAAATGAATGTGGGCGTGTGGCTAACCTTGGTTCAACACCTGCTTTTTCATGACAATTAGGACACTGGACTACCCAACTGATATCAACATCCAGTGCCTTGTGACAATTGATGCAAGCAACGAACCAGAATTGTTGTGCATAATTTGGCAATTGAAGCCTCCCACGTACCCACACAGCTCGCTGCATGTAAAATGTATAGATAAAATGTGGCTCAAGTGGAAACAACATGTACAGGGTTAGTTATATACAACTGAGAAAAGAAGAAGACAACAAGGGAGAGAAAATAGCTAGCGTAAGGGAGGACAATAGCAGACTTCAATTGTACCCGAGGTAGAGTGTCAAGGGCTGCTGACACAGTGAGAACAACGTCATCAGGTGGGGGTGGAAGCAACGTTTTTTCATTCTTGTACTGAAGGGCATCAATAAGTTTTCTGACATCAGCAAAATGTTTATTGTACCTGTAAAAAAGACCACACTTTATTGAAAAACAGAAACAAAATTATGAGGTGACTCCTGCACCAACCAAGCAACAGTGAGAATATA
Organism: Hygrophila difformis; assembly: GCA_030278955.1. Taxonomy (NCBI): domain Eukaryota; kingdom Viridiplantae; phylum Streptophyta; class Magnoliopsida; order Lamiales; family Acanthaceae; genus Hygrophila; species Hygrophila difformis. The sequence goes on along the minus strand of JAOANR010000013.1, from coordinate 28,952,726 downwards.
CCAATCCTTCAACACAAGGCCATCAATAAGCGGAGGGTTCACCAAGATGCATGTATGGAAGCGAGTTGTTAGCGAAAGTGCTGCGCAAGATAAATACGATAAAGTTATTACAGAACATATACAAAAAGAAAGCAAGGAATAATAACATTATAAACTAAATCAATCAGAAGACCTACTGTTAAAGGTGGAAACTTTCATGTTCAGGAACATAACATTTGGAGCAGAGCCAACTTGGCCCGCGAGGAGGTCACCATACTTAACACATAATTCATTAGATAAAGAAATAATATAAGAACAGTTCCTGCAAACCGACGAAGTTAAGAAAACAAAAAATTAGGTACAACAGCTGTAATGTTTATGTGAAGAGTGAAGTAGGCGAAGCAAAATTACGTGTCTGTAACAGCCACAAATTCACGAGAACTTTGACTGCCATTATGCAGCCGGGGTGGAAGAGCCTCAACAATGATTGTGTTAACATCTGGTAAAACAATAGGGAAAGACACATAACTTAATAAGTACTAAACTTTACTGGAGCACAAACAAAAGGGAAGGGATACGAAGAATAACTGATAGTCTGGTCGGAGTCTGCGTGTAGCTGGAACTCATGAAAGTCTGTAAATGGAAGAGTAAAACACATGCGATGCGGCACATTGTCCTCAACTGGTTCAACGATCGTTCTACTGCGTACGATCCATGAAAATGCATAAGGGCCAGATTGGTATTTAGGGTTTGCCGGCTGGACTCCAAAACCAGACATGTAATACCGCTTGTACGGGAGAAAACTATTTGTGTGGAGTTTTATGTCAGACCCAAAGAGCACTGCATGGACAAGATCACCCTAGCAAAGCAATAGTTGAACAATGTTACATGGCTAATACATTGGACAAAACAAAACATGACGAAAGGCGATTGGCTAACAGATTCCATGAGCGTGAGGACGATAGAATACAAGTTTTCAGATTATTAGGCAACTGGGAACGAAACAGAGAGGCACAAACACAATAAAGACACCATCAGTCAAATGTAAAAGTAAACAGTATCTCTGGTAGCAAGAAACCGCTATATTAAACAAGATATAGCACACAGGATAGAGTATATAAACATGCACTCACTGCGGAGTCCGTGAGGAGGAGCCTCTGGTACATAGTTGGTTGAGCTGCATTGCTTGAATGGAGCGTGGGGCCTTTGTCGACGGCCTGGACAAGGACCCAAAAAGAACGGGATGTTAGGTTAACCTGCGCTATAGGAACTGTGCGTCTCTCCATTTGAAGGCAGCAAGGAAGACGAGTAGAAGAGGTGAGTTGCAGATAGGAAAAAAACAGGCGCAAAACTAAGTGAAGGAAGAGAGAACGATAGAACTAAACTGCAAATCTTGCTGAGTTTACTTAAAAGTAGAAAATGTAATGATAGTGTCTAGGTCATTGATTGGAGGACATTTAGGCAAAAAAAATGTTTAAAAAAAGGCTTCACTCTAATCGAAACATTTAGATACTTCATCTCTTCTTTTTTAATTGTCTTTTCCAGCTCAATTTCAATAACTAATGTCTACATGAATTAACTCATAAATTTACATTTTTATTATTTAATTAAACTCGTTATTAGTAAATGTTAGCAAACATCATTTATGTAAATTGAAGGGTAATATAATAAAAATATAACATAACCATCCGTCACTATCTAAAAACGACAACTATTTTGTAACATTTTTACTCTTTAAAAAGACATCTAAAAATGAACAGAGGAAGTATATTATACTCCCTTTGTCCCAATATACTTGTCCTGTTTAATTTTTTCGTATTGTTAATTATTTAACTTTGATTAAACGTTATTGTAAGTATATATTTGGAAAAAAATAGTGAAATTGGGTTTTATAAGAATCATAAAATCATATAGTTTTATAATATATATTTGATATAATTTTTTACTGTACATATTTTAAGATACTAACAATTGAAAATATGTATTAGATTATGTACATAAATGGAACAAGGCAAGTTAAGTAAGACGAAGGAAGTACAATACAATGCACATTTGGAATGAGACGGAAGGAGTAAATCATTAATATTTTCTCATTTGTACAAACTATACTATCTATATTCAAATAAACTAAATATTCTTAATATTGAGGGTTCTATCAGTAATTATACTGCCATTTTTGAACTAATGGCTACAATTAATCGATGTCAATGTTCATTAATCATCCATAATACGCGTCAACATTAATTAATTATACTTCTCATATTACTAACTTTTTATACCGTACCTATATCATAAATCTATAATACAAAGTATATTATAAACAAATCTTTAGAAAAATGTTTGTGTATATTTTGTAAAGATATAAATTTTAGACAAATTATAATATATATAATGGTTTAAAAATATTTAGGCAAATACACATATTATAAACTTTTAATAATATCATTTTACAGAAAAAATAAAAAAACCGGAAAAAAATAACACATCATAGTTTAATTACTAAATAAAATATAATTCATTATCAACAATTTTAATATAAAAGAAAAATATATATAAAAATCTGAATAAATTCGCATACAAATTTTTTATAGACAATTTATATTTTAAAAGGATATCAGAAGTATTCAAGTGTAAATTATACGTAAACATTTGTATTAATGATACACAAGTTTGAAATAATACAAATATTAAATTCTTAAAGATAATATTTTTTCAATTTTTATTAGTATTTTAGATATGGAAACGAAACTGTATATTTAATTTTTTAACGATGGAAAAAATATTTCATATCATATCTACTTATTTGGAAATTGAATTTCTCTTTACACGCATATTATATCTCTTTTATTTGTCTAAAACTTTGATTGCATACATTTGTACCACTATTTAAACAAAATATTTTGAAACTTATGTAATAGCCATCCATATGCAACATTGAATAGTAGCAGGAAAATAATATACGGTTGAAGTGTTTTACTCACTTTCATAGATAACGAGTTAGGAGTCTCAAGAAAGGTGATATATAGAGTTCTATCTCAATTAATTGAATATGATAAGTACTCAATTAGTTAATTAAATATACAAAAGGTTAAATTTCAATACTTGATACATTTTTGTCTTCTTTTTTTCTTCTTTTCTTTCTTTCTATTTATTAGAGAACAAAAGTCTTTGAACTGAAATTATGCTTTGGATTGTAGACAAATTTAGGTCTTCATTATGACAGAACAGTTGCATTTGCAGGGAGGCAACTTTCTATTTAAATGAATACCAAACTCTTCTTCGTTGATAGTGTGTTAGAAGAATAACAATAAATTAATAAAATAAATGTATAAAACACTGCTGTGTTTGTTTTTTACTATTTATAAATGATCAGTAGAAAATAACTCTTTCCTTTACAAACAGTATCGGGTGTTCTCTTACACAAACTTTCTAGAATTGTTGTTTAAGCTTGTTAAGCTAACTCCTATCAACAAAGATGTGAGAAACTCAAGCTATCCAACAACATGGTTTCATCAAACCGTTGCGTTTCTGTTTATTGATATTCTTTTTTGAGAAATACAACTTTTCATGCTAACAAAAACTATATGTTCTTCAGAAGCCTGCGAGCAACAGCAGATGAGAAAGAGTGGAAGCTGCACATCGTTAGAACAAAAAAATTAACTAAAACACAAGATCGATCAAACAATACCCTTTTACAGAGATGGAATCCATAACAATGAAAGAAATCAAAGTTTTTTTCCAGAACAATGGAGGAGATAGAAATCAAAACAAAGTAGCTGACCAGTACCATCTCTTCGTTATTCTTGTTGATTCAGTTTCTGTTCTGCAACCTAAACAATATTTTTTATACATAGCTGTCAAACAGCAACAATAGTAATCCTATTCTTCCCACCAAATAAAAAAGATTAGTGGACTAACCTCTGTATTTTCTTTCACGGATTCATTGTGAGGATTCAGCTGCAAATCAAACAATCGACGCCTCTTCAGTTCTTTCCAAAACAGATGTTTCTTCGAGCACTTAGACCCTTCTTGTAAGACTTAGGTGCGACTGCTGCCACACATACTGCCTTTTTGTATATGACTATCAAGAAGTATTGTACTGTGAACATCCTTGATTTTCGAACATTAACCATATAAATGATTATTATTTACTTATATATAAATTAGAAATAATGGCTTAACCTCAGCTCCAGCTTTAAATAAAATTTCATTCATCGAGTAAGAGAGCTTCAAATATGCTGCCTCATTTGAGCCTGCATCTGAAATACGGTACAGATAGCGGTTCCCATGAAGGAAATTCATACCAAATAAAAGTACATTCGCAAAGAAAGATAACAAGAATAGGTATACCTTCTTTGGGTTTTGCCACGAGGATAGAACAACTACCTGCGCAATAATTAACCATGGGTGGTAAAAAAAGTGCAACAACAATGAAAAAGTGAAGACATACATGAATTATTTTAACTTAATTAGATGTGTAATTATATCATTTAAATTTGAAGAGTATGACAGGCTTTACGTATGCAAACATTTAAGTCTTTATCACTCTACAAGCTAAAACAAGCAAGCACAGCACTATAAGAACGAACTCTATGATCAAACATTAAGCAATGATCGCGGCAGTTCATTGACTTGAGTCCAAATGTAATCATAAAAGACAGGATGGCAATTAGCAACAACATTCATTTGTTCAGGATTTCCAGGCAAAAGCATTAAAGAACAGCAATTAGAGACACGTTGTGCGTAAAGGATTCTGGCTAGTTGAGTAGACAGAGCAGCAATTCTTTGGCAGGAAGATGTACCACATCACCTTCCACAGAAATTTGTTTATTCTCCTTCAGTTTGATGTTAGGGAAAATCCCTAATAGCCAAATTCAATATCTAACTTTTCAAGATCACGTTTCTTAGGCTCACAAATACATAAGAAAGCGCACCACTGTCATTGCCACACGACTGTTGTGGCCGCTGGCTGCAGCTGCTAATGCGAGGCAAAGGGCTGGTGAAGAAGATGTCTACAAATAGTTGGGCAACTCCTCCAAATTATGAGATTCAGATAATTATCCAATCACTGCCCAAGACCCTGCACAACTATTTTTCTTCTCACACACATTTAACGAAGATAAAGCTGATAATTTCTACAAAGAAAACATGGTTGAGCAAGGAAAAAACTAAACGGTACAAGATTGACCTCTCAAGCAACTCGGAAGTACCAACAGATACTCTTTTATCATCAACAGCTGCCACAATCCACATACCCAAGATCCTTGACAAATATTCCAGCATGAAACAAACATATGCCAAGTTATACTGCACAGAAAGTTTCAAATGGTCCAAACATGTGACAATATCAAAGCACAGTGATTAACCTGTGACAGTATCAAAGAGACAAACTAAACGATAAAAGCAAAATCTTTCTCATATCAGATGGAAAAATGCTAAGTGTCCAAGCTCGGTTTCTGATCCAGCAAAAGAAAATGCAGAGGCAACTGAATTGTGTTTTGGTAAAAACATATTATGAGAACAAAAAATTTATTTGCACCAGATTAAATGTGGTGACATCCATATCCTCTTGAATGGAATTTCAGTGAAAGCCAGAAAGATTCATAACAGCAGTTGAAAGAAGAAACAAATCAATATTACCTAACAATTACAGACTGCTACAGAAGAAAACTTACACAAGGAACAAACTCACCAAATACTTAGAATAGATGGATAGGATATTAATAAGACAATGCAAACGCAGCGAATTCTTTAGTAAACATGCATCGGAAGAAAGAAGAGCATGTGCAAGTACTTTACGCACAGTGTTCACACTGCAGTGACTGGATAATGTTACTTACATATGGAATATCTTCATGTTAGCATTTCTCTGTGCAGCATGGTTATAATAAAATAGAACAAATAGGAAAGGAGAGCTATAAAAATCATGAGAAGAATGTATGTTACCCAAAATGATATATGGCAGGAATAGTAGGCCTTGCAATAATAGGTAAGGTTTCTTATCCTTCTCAAGTAAAATGACATTACAGATGGCGCTTTAAAATTTCAATATTAGGCTCTAGTAATAGCAATGTTGTAGGGAAGAATAATAATACCATTTGCAGGGTAAAAAAGTGTCTCTTATGCATATAAACAGGGAGAATCATATTCATTCACTGGCAAGACAGTCAACAATATTATTGAACACTTATACATACATAAGTATCAATAATAGAACAAATGTGATTGGTTGAAGGATAATACCTTTGTGTAGTGCTGAGGAAGAACACACCTGATATGTCTAACTTTCCTTGAGGTGCAACCTGCTAAATGTTACTGATAGGAAGAAACAAACATAAAACATGTTGTGACTTGACAAATAATAGACAATCTTTAGTTGTCAATATACGTATGATACCAGGATATAATTCTGCAGGAAAGATATAGGAAGCAAATGATAATTACTGATGAATAATTACTTACATCTCCAGCTTCCAATTGCAAGGACTGTATACAAAGAACAATCCCTTCCAAAACATATAAGCTGTTGTTGTTATCAGGCCAGAATTTTATGGTGTTAAGTTTACTTGCATAAGAGACCTTAAATCTAGGAATTGTACGAAGTTATGAGTACTTATATTTATTGACATATCAAAAGTAAAGAAGAAATTATATCCAATTAAGTTACTCAATAATGAAAAACCAAAATAGAAGCTTATGACAGCAATAAAATGGAAAACTTAAATGCTGGCAAGATTTCAATAAAGTGCAACCGACCGAGAGAAAATACATAACGAATGGGCGGCAGTTGTTTGGGCAGACAAGCAGCATACGATATATACAGAGTAATAACGATAGGACAGAGATCAAGTAAGATAAGAGTTGATTCCACACAATGAAAACATGGGCAACTTGCAGCAGAGGAACGCTAGCACTGGGGAGGCAATTACAGAAGTAGGAATATAAATATTGCAGGGGATTCGATGTAGCAAATCATGGCGAGAGCGAGCTGTCGGAGAAATTGGCGTCGACCATAGTTGCCTGGAATAGGAAATCAGTATGCTGTGGGCCGTATGTGTTGGAAATCAGCGACAATTTCCAATCTTGACCGATCACCATCCCACAATGTCTAAAGAAGCGTGGCCAACCTGTAGAGAGTTTGATTGAGTCGCTGCATCCACGGCGTGTCTCCACTGTATATTTTAGCTGTATTATTGAAGACCTCAGTTCGTTGCCAAATTTCATGTATACTCGCTCTTTTGAATCCAACTGGTGATGTTTCCAAAAGGCAAGGGGGATTGTCTGTATAGAATGGAGTTTATTATTGATATGTATAGGGGAAAATTGCAGTTTAAATGTGAGGTTTGTTAGAGAGTAAGTTTACCAGAGTTTTTTTGTGAGATTCAACAACATGGAATTCAAATGAATCGAAGTTATCATCATCTTCAGTGTCGGAGGAAACAGAAATAATTTCCATATCATCTTCCGAATCAGAAACGACATTGGTCCCTTCGTCTGGAGAAAAAATTGAAGTGAATTGGTGTTTAGTGGTTACAACAGGATAAAGAAAAGTATAAGGAATGTTGTAAGTGGAGGAATTATAACTGGTGTCTGTGGAGTCAGTCGAGTGTATAGAGACAATAGTTGTTGAGTCGTCACTTGAATCCATAAAGAGTGAATTTTTTCTAACTGCAAAACAACAATTGCAATTTTTTTAGTGAACAAGGCAATGGGGTTTTTTCTTTTCCTGATTAATACTTCCCAACAAAGTTTGTATAATGTACAAAATTGAGTGAGTAAATAACAGGATAGGAGGATATTTTGCTTGGAAATGTAGGGGTTTGAGAACAAACTTCATGACATAGAATGTTCATAGCACCGTTGCAAAATGGCAGGTTGAATGATAAAAGAACTCACCTGTTGGCAGGCATCCACAATGAATATCGCTTCAGACTGAGCTTGGAATTGCAGTTCACCCACCTCTGAAGCTTAAAAAGGACATGCAACAAATAGATAACCTAGTTCAGGTATACAGTAGTCCCCCTCAAATGATTCAAATAATTATTCAAATAGGATTGTATCATAATTTAGTGACTCTGATCAAACAAAAGATTCGTATTATCGCAAATTGCCATCAGGGATTATTAGGAAAAACCAAAGTACAGGGAAAAAGAGAAAGACAAATGCATAATTCATTAGCATATTAGATAATGAGGAAACCTAAAGGAGAGCAGGAATTGGAAACTAAGTTACGTGAAGCAGGTTAATAACATATCCACACAGGCTCAATACAATTTCGAATGGACTTATATTCAGTTTTATTCTTCTTTGTGAAATACTTGAATAAACAAAATGAATTAGGCTTGTGCATCTAGAATGTATCTAGTTCAATATGGCCTGAAAATGAAAAGTTATGGAACTACATTCTATGCTGCAAGTGAATAAGGAGAAGGATCTGAAAATAAAAATTGGTTTTGATAGAATAATTTTATTGTCATCACTAATCTGGAAATAAAAAATCCAGAATTCAAAAATCTGGAAACCACCATTTCGTGATCATTTCAGTTGCAATAATTTGACTTCATAGTAACCAAGCAACACACACAAAAATGATTTTGAAACAAAGATTCAAATAATATTATCTTTGCAAGGACTTACCCACATTTTGATCCTGATATTCACTAACATAATCCAGCAAGAAAATAATTTATTTAACAAAAGCATTAATGAATCCTGGACTGACAGTTACCAGAGAAAACTTCGATACGTTCAAATAACTTAAAAGACACAATCAATATTTCCTATTCAAAATTATATGTTGATATATATTTCAAAATTCTTAAAACAACTAAATAAACAATACTAAACAATAGCAATTCTCACTGCTTCGATATTCAAGACCAACACCTCTTACTCAACAATTAAACCTTCATTTTCAACCATCATCAACCAGATTTCATAACTGCACAACCAATTCAACTAATACCCAACCCAGGGTATAGTAAAGAACTTTAGAATGTAATGTGAGATCCAAAAACACGAACAAATGACAGTCTTTGATACCCGCCAAAAAGTATATAAATAGAATCACAAAAAAAAAATTGAATTAGACACTTTCGAAGTGATACTGATTGGAGAATCGAGAATTAGGAGTGTACAAAACGTTGTGGGCAAGTACAAATTGGAAATAAAAACATAGTGCCAAATTTGTTTACAAAACAAGGGATGAATTAAAGATACTTTCGAAGTCATTTGGCAAGTTCAATGAGAGAGCAGCACATGAAAAAATATTTGAAAGGGAAATAAGAAGAAAAGAAACGAATACCTGCGATTGAGTGAGAGGGAAACGATGGAGCACAGGAGTGCGAATGAGGCGGGTAGACAAGAGGGAGGCGACCAAGCAGTGGTTTATGCGAGGCGGGAGGGATGTGTGGCAGTTACTGTGCTCTGCAATTCGCGGGTGGGATGGGTGAATAGGTGGGACGCGACGCTTGATGGAAGGATGCGGCAATGCAGACATTTTGGGAGCACCAAAACTGCTCTCGGGTGTGATTGAGAAGACGAAGAGATGGGACGGGTGAAGAGGTGTAACGTACAGATTCATGGAAAAATGCGGCAATGCAGAGATTCCAGGACAAACAAAAGTGTTGTTGGGTGTAGCGAGAAATTGATTTGTTCTAACATTTCGAATTTTGAAACAGTTCACATTTACACTTTGAGTTAAATATTTATCATAGTTGTACAGGTTATAATATAGTCAAGTGGGATATTGTTAAATTCGTCCCGCCGAGTAATTTTTAAATATCAAACTTTTATAATTTTTATTTGTATGGAAATTGAATTATTAATGATTAAAAATGTGTATTGTAGTTCATGCACTGTGGGGCTGTTACAATTTTTAACAAATGGATGGAATAACTATTTTATTAGACCCAGCTTTTGACATTTGTCCTTTTTTGTCATTTTTTCAAGTATATATGCAAGGGCAAAAAACAATATTGTACCAAAGTGTAAGCAAACTGTGTATCCAAACTTTACAATGGAGTTTATACTGCAGTTGGCTGATGGCTTTGAAATATTATTAGTTAGGCGTATAGTTTATATAATTTTTGTGAGGTTAATTTTATAGAGTTTTGACTATATTTGTTTGATAATGGTTTTATTTAATTATTTTTAGGTTTTTCCGAAGAGTGCAGTTGATCTGATGGAGTTCGAAGTACTACCTAAAACAGTTAAATTAAAGTCATTAATGGGAGAAAAATATGTTCAGGTTCGTTTGTTGCAAAGGGAGCTATGTATTGTTGACTGCAAAGAATGGGAGATCTTTTGTGTAATGCATAATTTACACATTGGGGATAAATTGCTTTTCAAGTGTATTGGAGATTTGGAATTTGATGTGAAAATCTTTCAAACAGATGGCGGCCCAAAAAATTATTCAGAAATGCAGGTGGAAGGTAAGGATGGAAGGAATTCTTTTGCTTGTAGAATGTGGGTTGTTTAAAAGTTCTCCTTTTTTTGTGTTTGAGATATTTTGCATTGCATGTAGTGTTGATGGATTTTTCTATATTTGGCTGAAGCCGGAGAGATTTGAACGGAATTTGGTACAGTACCATATTAACATAATATTGGGTATTTACGATTTTGTTTGGAGGAAGGATTAATATTTCATTTTTTCTGTTGATTTAGGAAATTCCGAAGTATGTATGGGAACATTTAGGTTTGTATTTACGAAGAAGTATTTGGCTACGTCGTGGACCAAATGGACAGATTGAAGATCCGCAAATAAACAAAGCAACATTGTACATCTTACCTTCTAGAACCATAATTGCAAGGTATTTTTGTTCTCCTCCAGAAGAAATTTGTAATTATAAGTGACTTCTTCACCAACATAAATATGCCGCTTTGCATATATAAATAATAAATAAAGCATGAAAATATGGAAGGGTATTTTCTCACCATCAACAACCATCTGATGAAAACTTCATTTCTTTGAACCAGATAACCCCTACAACATATATTCAGATTAACTACAAAGGCAATCATAAATCTATACACACAACAAAAGAGAATCGAAATTAAGATATTCGATTACAAAAAAGTAAATAAAGGAAAAAATTTATAAGTTCTAGTAAGTACTAACAGATAAAAATACATGGTTATTGTCATCATTACTTGCATCAGATGAACCTTCACTCCCACTGTCAGCACTGGTGAAAAGAAAAATAAAACTCATGTTCAGACCAAAAATAGTTTAACACAATCATTCATAGGCAAGATCAAAATTGTCAAAATACACACAACAATTCAAGAAGTAGAATATCTAAAGTCTAAACTCACCTTTGAGTACCAGCATGGTTTCCAGAGGCACAAGCAACTTTTCCAGTATCTCCAGTCTTGCCACCAGCCAAGACATGATTTCCAGAAGGCACTCTGTCTTTTTTCCCCAAAGCGTTGTCCCTTCCTTCGGTACGTTTCCCATCTAATTCAGCATTTCCAGAAACAGCACCTAGGGCCCGTTAAGAAAACAGATAGGCACATATAATGCAAAAGCCTTTTGAACACCAACCACATTAATCATCCAGTACAAGAATGCAAAATAAACTACCAATTTACTTGAAGAATATGTGCTAACATCTCCTTGATTACCACAGGCATATTAGGATGAGCATAGAGTCCTCCATGAGGATATAAAGCTATGCATGGAACTGGTGTCCCGTAAGGAGGCATTAGACCCTAAGTGTTTTGGAAGTAGTGCATCCACAATGGACGGATCTACAAGAGTATTGCTATTGTAATTGCAATACCAAATGTGAATGTTTTCTATAATATTTAAACATGTTCAATTGTCTGTCACACAAGATATGAATTACTTAACAAAAGATTTGACATGGCATACGCTTATGTATATTGATAATGAAAACTTAGAAACACAGCATATACACTAATAGTGGAGCATAATAGAAATTTTCCTCACCTTGTCCTGACCCCCAACATCCCAAACAGTAAAACTGATATTCTTGTATTCAACAGTCTCCACATTGAAGCCTGCATATCAAGAGTAAACCCTATAAATGAGTCTTACAAAACATTTCACCAAATAGCCAAACCATTACCCAACAATCAGCAAAAAATAGAGAACCCACAGAATTAGAAGGCATACCAATGGTAGGAATAGCAGTGACAACCTCTCCAAGCTTGAGCTTGTACAGGAAGGTAGTGTTACCAGCAGCATCAAGACCAACCATAAGAATACGCATTTCCTTCCTGGCAAAAAGGCAGCCGAAAAGCTTTGTGAACGTCAACCCCATTTCTTGTTCTATTTTCTAGGGTTTGATCCTGCATATGATGAAAGCAGATATAAACGAAAGTCATCATGTGCATCTCATTGCAAATTGAAAACTTGAAATCATGAGCACACTGATTTCTCCAAAGTAATAGATAATGCTGATAAAAAAGGAAAGCGTCATTTGTTACCAAACCCAACAGGAAGCTGCGGTGGAGGCGCAACGATGGGAATGGGGTGGCGGTTGATACTCTCTCCACCAACCTACCATAATCAGTAAAAAGTTCAGGATTGGAAAATGGATGCCTCAAAATGAAATGTGCATTACATTAACATAGCGACAATTCGAAGCTTTTTGATACTCTAAAGACTGCACGATAGCTCAACATGAAACTTCAAGCAGTTAGCTGATAGTCAGTACAATTTACTCTCTACATGTTTACAGTCTTCTATAACATATTGTGAATTTCACAACTCCTTTGAAATGTCATGTAAAACTTGGGTCCCAAACAATTTGGAAAGTTTTAGGAGGCATTATTTTAAGAAGAAATCTGCATAATTAATCTACTTCCGACTTCAATTATCGAATTATTTAAACGAACAGAGCCACAAACTATGCTAGCAGAAATTTTACTTTGATAGCAGAGAACATTGGAGGGACTTGATAAATTTCTCCAACAAAGGATGCTGCAGCTTTCTTTATATCCGAATTCTTGATGTCCTCCCAGGGTTCACGTTGGATAACCTGAATAAAGAGATTGACAAGAGTTACATGGTTGGGCAAGACTTTAGACCCTTGTCTGCTTTAAAACTTTTTGAGGGACAAACTGAACCCAATATCCTGATAAATAAGTAAAGAAGGTGCTAACAATTTTGTAAAAAAACACACTGGTGAATCTGCATCCCAGGTTGAGGTTGCTTCTCCCAATCAAAAAATTCCACTGTGCCCCTTTATCATGCCTTGGTATCTGAAAACAGTAATAAAAAAAACATCAAAATTCCACTATTGCGGCGTGATGAAATATTATAAATTAATGCATTTGAAGAAAATATAGTCTTTATGCACAATAATAAATTACAAGACATATACCGGTTAATACAGTATCCAAAGTTTGCAACTGAACAAGCGTAACTGCATGAAAAAACACAAACACTAATGAGAATTGATAGTCCAAAACAAACACAGAACCAAATAAAAAACAAGAATGAATAGAAAATACCTTTCCACTGTAAACAGGCAACAAAAGTAAAAAACAGAACTGAATATAGGATTCAAAGGAGAAGATAGTAACGCCACAATAAATTAAAAGCAATCATTGGCAGCAACAACTCTGACTCTACATGAGCCATGGCCAGATTAATCAATATCCACAGCAAACAACTTTTTAGGTAGAAAGAAGGGAAGGGACAAAATATTAATCAAAGGGAAATTAACAATGCAAGCTACACAGGAACTGATGCAAAAGCTGAGGATTGAAGAATTTCTTTATAGACAATATTCTTTGTCCTGTTTAAACCAATTAACTGACCTGTAGGACAAATAAGAATTTTTAAGTCAGATGCTGACCGGACGCGGGATAAAGCAACATACAATTGACCATGCGAGAACACAGGCTCTTTCAAGTAAATTCCAACACGATCAAGAGTCTGGCCCTGGGATTTATTAACTGTCATTGCAAAACATAATCGAATCGGGAATTGGACACGCTTGAAAGGAACAGGCATTTGCAAGTCAGAGGACGCTTTCAAAGGGATTCTATGTAAAAACACATCCGTACCACTAAATTCACCAAAGGAAATGGTTGCATGGATAACATTAGAGGCCAGTTTCTTTACCAGCATGCGGGTTCCATTACAAAGTCCTTGAGTTGGATCCAAATTTCTGAGCAAGATAATCGGTACACCAACTTTCAAAGCCAAACAATGCAGGGGAAGGCTACCAGGAGACAATGAATTGAGCAGGTCCTCATAAACAGCTTGGTCTTCAGAGGACTCTGTTTCATCACGACTAAAATATTCAACTAATTCACCCGGAAATCGATCAACGAGCATAGAATTTAATTCATCAACATAACAATTCTTTGTGCTCAAGAGCATCCTATTCTTTGCAACATAATCAGCACCCTGCACATTGTCGAAAGACGGATATACAAAATCAGTCAATTTTTGAACAGATGATAAATCATCCTCATATAAAATACATAGATCAGGTGGAATTTGAACAATAGAATGCATATCCATTGGTTCAGTTCCATTGCCAACACGTAATAAATACGACGTAAATACAGGGTCAAACCGAGCACGCATATTGGCAGTGAGATGGATCATCTGAAACGAAGGCCAAAGGGCAGAGTTAACTAAGCAAGATGCAATGATATCAGCTTCGGTACCATTCCTAACAATTGGCAACGTTTGTCGAAAATCACCCCCCAGAACAACAACTTTTCCGCCAAACAACACATCCGTGCTCATCACATCCTAGAGCAATTCGTTCAGGGCTTCGATTGCGCATTTGTTGGACATGGTAACTTCATCCCATAAAATGAGCTTGCTTTCTCTGATCAATTTTGCTAAAGAACTTTGTTTACTAACCCGACAATGCGTCCCATTTGAACTGTCAACTGGGATTTTAAACCGAGAGTGAGCTGTCCGACCACCCGGAAGTAACGAAGCTGCTATCCCAGAACTCGCACTGGCAAGAGCAACAAACCCTTTAGAACGGACATCCGCAAGCAAGGCTCTGTAAAGGAACGATTTCCCTGTTCCACCAGGCCCATCTACAAAGAATGCACCACTCTGGCCACCATATACAGCAGAAGTAATTTTCTCAAATGCAAGGCGCTGTCCTTCATTCAATTGTTGAATAGCTTCAAGATCATTAGGATCAACAATAATGTTCATTTCAGCTTCAACTTCCTTTGCAAAATGTTCATGAAAAATATTGGGAAGTTGATGGTCGATTAAATTATAGGATTCTATGTTTTTCCCCATTGAAAGCAAGAATGAACCAATTTGACCCAGGACTTTAGTCCGGATAATGTATGCTGGCAGCTGCATATTGACAAAATCTTCAGAAAGCGAATCCTCAAACATCTCCCACAAAGCCCGTGGGTTTTCAGGCTCACAATAGACAAGCACAGTTGCAAAAAACCAACGAAATGTATAAGGCATGCTAAAGGCAGCAGCCTCCCGAAGGCACGATTCTTGACTATTATCATTTTCAAATAAACCACGGAGGCAGCATGCCTCCTTGAACGTTTGTGCAATCTGACCCTGATACCTTAACAAATCTTGGAACGAAGTTGGACAATGGACCTTCATCAATAACAACCGCAGGTAGTATCGTTCTCCTTCAGACGGATGCGCAAGGGTGACACGACCTATTGCACCCCTATGTACTTTCCGAAACTGCCAGAATTTTTTGTCCGAGTACCAGACAAAATGAGCCGGAAAGTCAGGATAAGTTAACTTCAAACGCTGCGCTTCACCATTAGTCCTGTTCATAAAAAAAAATTCCGTAAGCATTGTTTTTCGATTAAAAGGATTCCGCAAAACATTTGCTAACTTTTCGCGTGCATTGAAGTGCACAGACTGGAAATTTTCTAAATGCAACTGGAGGTGAATAACAGGAGGCTTTATCTCAGAAAGAGTGAATCTAAAAATCCTCCAGGCCGCTTCTGGCGGTGAAACCCATCTAGCAGACTGGTACTGCTTGATCTCATCCACACCCTGATTGTCTTTATCTGCACCAACATAAAATTGTATTTTATCATGTCCTTTACAAACATATTTATAAATGTACTTAATTGAGTGAACTGTCGCACAAATTTCCACATTAATATGACAATTATACTTAGATAACAAAAAGGGATTATAAGGCACAACCCATCTGTTATCCAACTGCTGCCCCCTAACACGAACTGTAACCCCACAATCCTGGCGTCTATAAAGAGGGTATGCATCATTGCCCTTTGTCGTTTGCCTGCAAAATTTTTTTGGAAACTTGTAAGAACAACCAATACCAGGCTGCATACAAACGTTTGTCGGATTTAATTCTCCACATGGACCATGCATCATATGAGTTTTGACCAAACCATGCAAATATGGATAAGCATTTTTATCGGGGATTTCAGCTGAGACAAAGGCATCATATTCATCAGTTGTAAAAAATTTGGAATCTGGAGCAAGTATCAACAGAATGTGCGCATGCGGTAGACCTCTTTTTTGGAATTCAATAACATATGTATATGCAATGACTTCACCAAAGAATTTTTCCTGGACTAAATCATGTTTCAATTCCAAGAACTTTGAATGGAAAACACGAGCAGTTAAATCAGGCCGATTTTGCGCTTGTTCATTAGGCACTAACAACTCTTTGATTTCAGGCCAATTTGGATTGCAAGTCATTGTTAAAAAAATATCAGGCTTACCAAAACGTTGAACAAGAGCCATTGCATCTACATACCTCCGGCGCATATCACGCGGGCCACCAATGAACGAAGGGGGCAAGTACGTCCGCTGACCACAATGTGCAGCTTCCTTCTCACCACTTGCATAGCAGTCCTGGATGCCCTGAAGAAACTCATTACGAATGTCTGCCTGCTTTGATCTATGAAAATCCAGACGCTGGGTTTCAATTTTTATATATTGGTCAACAAAAAATTGTTGGGTAAGCCGGCCAAAATGGAGGACATAGGGAGAATCATGCTCCCTAATCTGGAACATGTATGCATAATACTCCCTCATCGAAACAAAAGCACAGTCAGTTGGGGCCGCTCCAGCCACTATAAAAGGAAGACACAAATATCAAACACAGAAACAATCAGAAAGCTGGGAAAATAGCATATAATTACAGGACAAACAACTCACAATGTGCCTCATGTGCAAGAAGATCATCTGTACATGCAAGAGAACTGGAAGTTCCCAATGGACCAGAACGCATGACTGACTGTTCCACTCCACGCGGTGTATGCTTATTCTTTTTAATACCTTGATGCCATCCACTCTCACCAAATGGAAACAACAATGGGTATTGCAAAGGATCATAGCAACCATAATAATACGAGATTGGATAGCTCTGACCACCATGGGCATGCACCTTAATATGGCGCTCTGTGCTAGCTCCAGTGTTCTCATCTTCAAGCCACAACGCAGCAACCTGGGAAACCGAGGGTTTGTTGAAGGTCTTCTGGTCAATTGCAGGATTACAGTGAAGAATAATATTATACTCCGGCAAATTAGAAACATCATTCAACGACCGGAAAAATTTAGAGTATGGATTTTCTGAAAGAATTCCGACAATTTGTTTCATAACACATGGATCAATACGCGGAAAAGACTTGGAACGTTCAACACACTGGTGATCAGTATCATAAAAATATAATTGCAAATTGGTTGATACAGAAACAGGCTCAATGAAATGGAAAAGCTGACCCTGCACCCTAAAAGTGTAAATACCTTGATTATTCTTGGCTAATTCCTTGTCATACCTGACACCCAAAGAAGTGAATGCAAAATGATTATTAATCGCACGAATGTATTCCCTAAACAGAACAGCCTCTGCAGAAGGAGACAACAGAAGTTTTAACGGAGGAGGAACTGGATTAAAGCAAATACGGACATCCCCATCCATACAACAAAAGTGGGAAGGTTCCCGAGGAAACCTCAATGCACCACAATGCAGGCACATTGGAACCTTTTCCAAAACAAATGGCTCCAAAGGCAAAGGACCACACAAAGAGCCCAATACACCTACATAGATGAGACAAATTACAGAAATGCAAAAAATACAACGGTGAATTCGTAAAACCATGGTGTTAGAAGGAACCAAACCCAAGTTAAGAAAGCACACAAAGAATCACTCCAAAAGTCAAGAGAAAAGTTGTAACACCCCGGTTTTTGATCACCCAGGTCGGGATGTCACCGCCACACCTCCCTAGCAAGACACGGTTTCTCCGAGCTTACTAAAGAGATGCAAGGCTATGGTTTTTCAGAATTTAAAATATTCAAACAGCCCATTCACATATAATTTAAAAATAATACATCAAAGTTGCAGCGGAAAATAATATTTACATAAGTATAATGCAGCGGAATTTAAATATAGCCAACACGGCCAGAATACGGGTTAAACAGGCCCGTTCATGCAATTTCTAGTCTAACATATCATTTACAAATAAAGCATTTCCCCAAAATTCCCATGAATGCATATGATGATGCATATTCTTCGGCTCTGAAAGAAACAGGGAAAAGAAAACGGTTTTGGTCAGCACTATGTGCTGAGTAAGTTAACACATACAAGATTATGAGGTTTCAAAGCCTTTATTTAAATTTAATGAAAACATGTGCATAATTTAAATAATTCATTTAATCGCATAATTTAGAAATATGGATTCATAAGATCATCGTATAGCTTGCAACGCAATTAAATAAGTGGCCATAAATTTAACAGCACAATTTAATACAGATTTAATTTGGAATTCTCGCAACTCCTCGTTTCATATCTTTTACAGATCACCACCGCTAGGGCTCTTATGTCCGCCAGCCTTACGCCTGGGCTCTTATGTCCACAGGTATCATGGTCGATCCAGATCTTTTAATTAGAGTTAATCCGTCCGCTAGCCATACGATCACTGTTTCGCTAGGGCTCTTACGTCAACCTAGACATACACTTGGGCTCTTATGTCCCAAGCCGCAGAGAACATTGACAGTATCTAGCTTAGTCATAACCCGCAATATTTTAATCTTCTCGTTTCGTGTATCGTATGTCAACGTATTTCTATCCGTTTCAACCTCAAAGGCTAATTCCACCGTTTCAACTAGATTTCAAAATTTCGTTCGGTAAATCACAGTTTACTCTAAAATTCGTTAAAAATCAGATTTAATTTCAAAAATTCCAAAACTTCAGGACTGACTCCAAAACGTCGAGATCTACAACTTTCGTGTTTTAACTTTTTCGATCCGAGATACGGAAATAGTTCAAAAACTCCAATTTTCGTCAGATCAGAAATCTGTCCGCGTTTCCCTATAGCAGTTTAAAAGTTTCGAGATCTACCATAGCAAATGAGCTCTAAATTTGATGAAATTTTACAGAGATCATCTTAAGACAATTATCTACAACTTTCATGTTTGGCTAAAGATCTAATTCGGCTTAGAACCATAGTCAAAAACGTCAACAAGTTCGAATCTATGTTCTGTCCAGTTTTGAAGATCCGATTTTAACCTGTTCGGTTTGGGGTGGATTTCTTATATCAAATCATCACGAAAGTTTCTGAAATTTTACGGAGGTATTCATAACGTATAGATCTACAACTCTTATGTTCAACGCCAAGCCTAGATCGGCCTAGATCTAAGGTAGAAATCACCAACAAGTTCGAATAAAGAATCTATTATCGTTTCAAGATCTAAATCTAAAGCAGGCTCGTTTACGATCAGTTTCGGATATCAAAACACGATGAAAAATTATGAAATTTTTACAGGAGATAGATCAGTGTCTTAGGAATGTTTTTCATGTTTTAAGTTTTCTCGTTTGAATGCTTTAAGGGGTTCGAATAAATTCAACAAAAACACTGCACCGATGTAGACAGATTTTAGATAGGGTTCCATTCGATCTATACGCTCGAATCTTTTAACAACCCAAAACCAAAGTAAGCGTTAACTTACAGATTGTTGAGTGTCCGGGATCGTCGATTCGGAGGCGTGGCTTCCCGTCCTCCGTTTATCCTCTCCGTTTGTCGGGTTCTTCGCTCTCGATTCGAATCGGGGGTTTGGAATAGAAAAAGATCGAATTTAGGATTCGTTTTTGAATCACATATGGAAAAGAATGGATCAAGGCTTACCACAGCGACGGGGGTCTCCAAATTTCATCCAAGTCAGTTCCTCCTCTCGGTGTTGTGCCTCCGACGGCTCCGGGATTAGGGTTTCGACGTATAGAAAGATTTCGTAGGGTTTCGAATGTATTCGGAGCTCTTAGGAGGTCTTATTTATAGATATCTAAGACCTAGGGCATCCAAAATCTGACCCCAAGGGTCTTGGGTCGAGAGATGTTCAACCGAAAGTCGAAAAATCCGCGTTCGGGCGAGAAAATCTCGCTTGGTTTGTTGCTGCCAGAGTGGCGCGGTCGTGGCGCGGTCTTAGGCCATCAACCGCGCGGCCAGCGCGCCACTCACGCCTGGACTCCGGTCCGGGCGGGTCGTGCGATCCGTCGCGCTTTTCCTCCTCTCTTTCGGACTTCTATCCCTCTATGTTCCCCGATTCCGATTTCCGGGGTATCTTCGGGCTCCGATTTCCTATCTTAATTTTATTCGGACCTAAATTTATATTTGGACTCGAGTTATTGAGTCTATCGGTGTCGGGTCCCCGTGTACCCATTCATTCGATTAAATTGTCTTCGGCTTCTCGGGTTTTCGGAATTTTGTTTTCTTTTTAATGTAAATTTCATTTCTCATCTTCTATGATTCTTTATTCATTTATCATGTTTATTATATTTATTTATTTATTTTATTTATTTATTTTATGTTGCAAAATTCTCGGGTATTACAGTCTACCCTCCTTAAGAATCAACTTCGTCCTCGAAGTTGTGTTTCGGCTTTTCTCGTGCTAAAGTCTTTTTGTTTGTTTTATTATTTTGTGACTGAACTTAGAATTAAAACTTCTAAGCTGCCTACGTACCCTGTGAAGGGATCAAGCCATAACGTAGTTCAAAACAAGTTGAATTTGTTTATTTATGATTTAGGATACATGATATCGAGTCGAACTCCAAAAATAAATAACTACGGGGTATCACATCCTCTCCCCCTTAGGACTTCAGTTATGTCCCCATAACTGTCTACTCATTATTCTCAAGAGGGTTCGGGTTTTGGTCTTGTTCCTCGTCCCTCTCTCCTTGCTGAAGGTTCACCAAATCTACTCTCTTTTCGATCGCCTCCTCTGGCGTTCGACATCCACTAGCCTTGTGACCAAGCTTGCCGCACCTACGGCAGGTTCCAGGCTTCGGGCATTGGCGCACCAGATGTGCATGGTTGCATCGTGGACAACGTGGTATAAACGCACCACGGTTGTCGTCTCCCCCATTGTTGAGACCTTTATTTCCTTTCCTTCGGGATCCATTGTCTTTCCTATAGTTGTTATTGTTGTCTTTCCGATCCTTCTTCTCAAGTCCTTGCGAGTCCTTGGTTGATTCACCATGTTCCTTACGCTTCAATTGCTGGATTCGAGCAATTGATACGGCGCGATCATATATCGTCTGCAGGTTCGCGAATTGTCCTACTGCAAGTATCTCCCGGATACTAAGGTTCAGACCCATCTCGAATTTCTGAGCCTTGTCAGAGTCGGTTGGTACTATCCTCGCAGCGAATCGTACTAGCTCCTTGAATTTGCTGTAGTACTCTTGCACGGTTTGCGCACCTTGCTTTAGGTTGATGAATTCCTCGTACTTCGCAGTCTTGGTGCTCAGTGGGTAGAATCTTTCCCTCAAAGCTTCCTTAAGTTCTTCCCAGGTGTAGGCTTCTCCGTCTTCCACTGAATTCGCTTGGAGATTTTGCCACCACTCATCGGCTTCGCCTCCTAGGTAGTAGGTCACTACGTGTATCTTTTCCTCATCAGGGCACTTGATAGCATTCCAGAGCTTGTCAAAGGTACGGATCCATCCTTCCAACTTGGCTGGATCCTCTTGGCCGTCATAATGGGGTGGGTGGTAAGGGTTCACTAATGCCAAGTAGTTGACTCGGGCTACTGGCGGAGGTACTGTTTGTGTCCTATGCACCTCGGCATTTCCCAATGCTACAAGGAGTTCCTCTACAGATTTTAAACGTGCTTCCATATTATTGGGTGCTTGAGGCACTTGCTCTCCTAGGTTCTGAGGACTTTCACTGTTGTTGGGCGTGTTGGAAAGGTTAGCGTCAGTGCCGTTTGGACTCACCTTCCTTGGTTTCCTCCTAGGCGCCATTTCTGTTACACGTGTATAGAGTAGCTTATCTTGGTTTAGGTAGATCGCTCAAATAAGACGTTTCGTAAATTTCTAATTTCAAATTTTCGGGTTTGTTGTTTGGAAATCCAAACAAGATTTTTGGAATAAAGAGTGTTTTAATAAAACTTGATTTTCTCGTTGTTCCACATGAGGAAGTTTTCTAATTTGTACGAGGGTAGGAATGGCTAAGGTCGAGGATTGTTATGATTAGGCGAACGCATAGATGAACGCGATCTAGAACTAAGGCAAGATCAGTCTCTAGTTATGGTTTCTAGTTCGATGTCATGCCTCAAGATTATATAGGTGTAACAAGAGATCTAAGTTAATTTCGCCAAGATTCTAAGTTCAAATTCGCAAAGATTCTAAGTTAAAATTCGCAAAGATTCTAAGTTCTCTAAAAGAGATGCAATATGCAAATGCGAGTGATGATTTCCCCCCAAAAAAAAAAATAATTTATGCACTATATATATATTTTTCCCATGGGGTTTAAAATAAAAATTTCTCCATGGAAATAATACTTTAAAATTTAAAATAATAGTCAAAATATTAATAATAGTTTAAAAATAATAATGGTTTAAAAATAATAGTTTAAAAATAGCCGGGCTCTGATAGCACTTTGTAACACCCCGGTTTTTGATCACCCAGGTCGGGATGTCACCGCCACACCTCCCTAGCAAGACACGGTTTCTCCGAGCTTACTAAAGAGATGCAAGGCTATGGTTTTTCAGAATTTAAAATATTCAAACAGCCCATTCACATATAATTTAAAAATAATACATCAAAGTTGCAGCGGAAAATAATATTTACATAAGTATAATGCAGCGGAATTTAAATATAGCCAACACGGCCAGAATACGGGTTAAACAGGCCCGTTCATGCAATTTCTAGTCTAACGTATCATTTACAAATAAAGCATTTCCCCAAAATTCCCATGAATGCATATGATGATGCATATTCTTCGGCTCTGAAAGAAACAGGGAAAAGAAAACGGTTTTGGTCAGCACTATGTGCTGAGTAAGTTAACACATACAAGATTATGAGGTTTCAAAGCCTTTATTTAAATTTAATGAAAACATGTGCATAATTTAAATAATTCATTTAATCGCATAATTTAGAAATATGGATTCATAAGATCATCGTATAGCTTGCAACGCAATTAAATAAGTGGCCATAAATTTAACAGCACAATTTAATACAGATTTAATTTGGAATTCTCGCAACTCCTCGTTTCATATCTTTTACAGATCACCACCGCTAGGGCTCTTATGTCCGCCAGCCTTACGCCTGGGCTCTTATGTCCACAGGTATCATGGTCGATCCAGATCTTTTAATTAGAGTTAATCCGTCCGCTAGCCATACGATCACTGTTTCGCTAGGGCTCTTACGTCAACCTAGACATACACTTGGGCTCTTATGTCCCAAGCCGCAGAGAACATTGACAGTATCTAGCTTAGTCATAACCCGCAATATTTTAATCTTCTCGTTTCGTGTATCGTATGTCAACGTATTTCTATCCGTTTCAACCTCAAAGGCTAATTCCACCGTTTCAACTAGATTTCAAAATTTCGTTCGGTAAATCACAGTTTACTCTAAAATTCGTTAAAAATCAGATTTAATTTCAAAAATTCCAAAACTTCAGGACTGACTCCAAAACGTCGAGATCTACAACTTTCGTGTTTTAACTTTTTCGATCCGAGATACGGAAATAGTTCAAAAACTCCAATTTTCGTCAGATCAGAAATCTGTCCGCGTTTCCCTATAGCAGTTTAAAAGTTTCGAGATCTACCATAGCAAATGAGCTCTAAATTTGATGAAATTTTACAGAGATCATCTTAAGACAATTATCTACAACTTTCATGTTTGGCTAAAGATCTAATTCGGCTTAGAACCATAGTCAAAAACGTCAACAAGTTCGAATCTATGTTCTGTCCAGTTTTGAAGATCCGATTTTAACCTGTTCGGTTTGGGGTGGATTTCTTATATCAAATCATCACGAAAGTTTCTGAAATTTTACGGAGGTATTCATAACGTATAGATCTACAACTCTTATGTTCAACGCCAAGCCTAGATCGGCCTAGATCTAAGGTAGAAATCACCAACAAGTTCGAATAAAGAATCTATTATCGTTTCAAGATCTAAATCTAAAGCAGGCTCGTTTACGATCAGTTTCGGATATCAAAACACGATGAAAAATTATGAAATTTTTTACAGGAGATAGATCAGTGTCTTAGGAATGTTTTTCATGTTTTAAGTTTTCTCGTTTGAATGCTTTAAGGGGTTCGAATAAATTCAACAAAAACGCTGCACCGATGTAGACAGATTTTAGATAGGGTTCCATTCGATCTATACGCTCGAATCTTTTAACAACCCAAAACCAAAGTAAGCGTTAACTTACAGATTGTTGAGTGTCCGGGATCGTCGATTCGGAGGCGTGGCTTCCCGTCCTCCGTTTATCCTCTCCGTTTGTCGGGTTCTTCGCTCTCGATTCGAATCGGGGGTTTGGAATAGAAAAAGATCGAATTTAGGATTCGTTTTTGAATCACATATGGAAAAGAATGGATCAAGGCTTACCACAGCGACGGGGGTCTCCAAATTTCGTCCAAGTCAGTTCCTCCTCTCGGTGTTGTGCCTCCGACGGCTCCGGGATTAGGGTTTCGACGTATAGAAAGATTTCGTAGGGTTTCGAATGTATTCGGAGCTCTTAGGAGGTCTTATTTATAGATATCTAAGACCTAGGGCGTCCAAAATCTGACCCCAAGGGTCTTGGGTCGAGAGATGTTCAACCGAAAGTCGAAAAATCCGCGTTCGGGCGAGAAAATCTCGCTTGGTTTGTTGCTGCCAGAGTGGCGCGGTCGTGGCGCGGTCTTAGGCCATCAACCGCGCGGCCAGCGCGCCACTCACGCCTGGACTCCGGTCCGGGCGGGTCGTGCGATCCGTCGCGCTTTTCCTCCTCTCTTTCGGACTTCTATCCCTCTATGTTCCCCGATTCCGATTTCCGGGGTATCTTCGGGCTCCGATTTCCTATCTTAATTTTATTCGGACCTAAATTTATATTTGGACTCGAGTTATTGAGTCTATCGGTGTCGGGTCCCCGTGTACCCATTCATTCGATTAAATTGTCTTCGGCTTCTCGGGTTTTCGGAATTTTGTTTTCTTTTTAATTTAAATTTCATTTCTCATCTTCTATGATTCTTTATTCATTTATCATGTTTATTATATTTATTTATTTATTTTATTTATTTATTTTATGTTGCAAAATTCTCGGGTATTACAAAAGTAGCAAAAAACTCCTGGTAAAACTAAGCATAAGAAACAACAACTCACCATGTGAGAGAACACTGCCTTGAAATGACGCAACAGTAGAAGAATGAGGAACGTCGCGACCCCGGTCAGCTGAAGAAAACAGAAGAAAAGAATATAGATAATACAGACACAACAACACTGTGCAACCATGCAAATACAGCTTTATATAACCAAAAAAAGATTTACAACAACGACGTTTGTGTCGTGAATGAAAGGCCTGAGCAGGGAAGGCCGTCCGCACTACAATAAAACAACACTGCATCAATACAACAGATAGCCAAAACAAAATTCCATATGTTGGAAACAAATGCAGGACGAAACGACTGACCTCTCCTCCTGCGCCGTGCAGGTCTGTCTGCAAAAGTAGTGCACGGGCACAAAAGCAACAAAGTCATAGAAAGCGTAACTAATAACCAACGAAACAAGAAAACCATTGAACAACATAAAAGATCTCAACAAACCTATTAAAACGGCAGGTCAACTTGAGTGACAATAAGAGGGACGTTTGTCGTCAGGTCAACTGGAAAAACAACACCTTTTCAAAAAAATCACAAGAGAACAGTAAAAACAAAGGCACAGCAAGGGAAAAATCACCTGGAGTAACACCGCCAGAAAACCCACACGAACCAGAAGCAACGATGGATGCAGAAGATTGAACAAAGCAATCAACCAAATCATCCTCCAAAAGGATACAAGACGAAGAATCCATAACAAAGACAAGCAAACAGAACGCACAGTAGCTGTCCACAACAAAGGAGACAATTGATCCCACAATATAGTTCATCAAACAAGCAGAACCACAATAAATCCAGCAGATTATTCCTGAATAATACGAATTAGTACAACAAGATACTAACAAAAACAAAACTTAAGCAAATCACAAAACCAGTCAGGAACCCCTACAGAAGAAGACCCATAGCAAACGAAAGGAAGAACAAGCACACCCACAACCCAAATTCCAAAACCAATTAGACAGGTCGTAGAATCGATAAATCTCAATCAACAGAAATAACCCAACTCGCGAGTGCAAACGACATGCAATTTCGAAAAGAAGTAACCCAATCCGTCACCGCAAATGACATGCAATTTCCACAAATGGCGAACAAAAGAAACAACCCAACAATAACTACA
Source organism: Hygrophila difformis (assembly GCA_030278955.1). Taxonomy (NCBI): domain Eukaryota; kingdom Viridiplantae; phylum Streptophyta; class Magnoliopsida; order Lamiales; family Acanthaceae; genus Hygrophila; species Hygrophila difformis. The sequence goes on along the minus strand of JAOANR010000013.1, from coordinate 28,926,087 downwards.
TCGCAATCGAACACCCTGGCTCAACTTCCGACAGACTATCCAAGAGGGATAGGGTAGGGAGAGGAAAGCACCTGTGAACGCTGCCCTGCTTCACCCACGCTCACCCGCTCGCTGCGCCGCGGCTTCCCCGCTCGCTGCCGCACCAGCGCCGTCCAATTCACTTGGAGCTGCCAACTATGGAAATGAGAACGGAGGCAACCGTCCCAAGCGTCGCAGACAATGAGAAGAAGACAGCTGAGTGGAAGATAGGTGGCAAGAGAAGAAGTAGCCACGTGAATCTATCCCAGCAACACAGCAGCTCGAAGACAATGAGAAGAAGACAGCTGAGTGGAAGATAGGTGGCAAGAGAAGAAGTGGCCACGTGAATCTATCCCACCAACACAGCAGCTCAATCCAACGGTCAAGATTTAAATCATAGTGTGAATCCAAGGGCTGAGAATCAAATGGAGATTAAGTTCTCCCTCTTATAATAGTAGATAGATATATAATAGAAATAGATATATATATTTTTTTTCTAGTTTCCATGGGTTTCAAAAATAAAAATTCATTCCATGGAATTAATGCTTTAAAAATTTAAAATAATAACTAAAATTCTTGGACCTCTATATTGGGCCAGAAATAATTAGCATTTGGCTCAAAAATAATTTGGGCTAAGAAATTTTAAAAATAATAATTTGGGCTCCTATAATTAGGATAATAATAATTTAAAAATAATAATGGTTTAAAAATAATAGTTTAAAAATAATAATACTAATAGTTTAAAAAATAATACTTCCTCCGTTCCTTTTTAAATGCTACGGACCCACATTTCACGCAATCCAATATACGTTTTTAATCATTCATAACTCAAATTGTATATATGTAAAAAATTTGAAAATTTGCTAGTCTAAATCTATGCGATTAGACGAATCCAACAAGATCCCACTTGACTATATTTTATTTTATATAACTGTATTAAAAAGTCGAATCAAAGTTACTCAATGAACAGTAACAAAATCTCAAATGTGCATTTAATAAGGAACGAAGGAAGTAATAGTCTAATAGTTTAAAAATATCCGGTCTCTGATACCACTTTGTAACACCCCGGTTTTTTATCACCCAGGTCGGGGTGTCACCGCCACACCTCCCTAGCAAGACACGGCTTCTCCGAGCTTACTAAAGAGATGCAAGGCTAAGGTTTTTCAGAATTTAAAACATTCAAACAGCCCATTCATATATAATTCGAAAATAGTATTACATAAGTTGCAGCGGAAAGTAATATTTACATATGTATAATGCAGCGAAATTTAAAATTGGGCCAACACGGCCAAAATACGGGTTAAACAGGCCCGTTCATGCAATTCATAACTAAGACTAGAATAATAAAAGAAAATAATATTTTCCCGAATATCCCATGCATGCATATGATAATGCATATTCTTCATACTCTGTAGAAAAAGGGAAAACATGGTTTGGTCAGCAAAAACTTGCTGAGTAAGTTAACACATACATAATTATGGGTTTTCAAAGCCATTATTTAGGTTTAAAGAAAACATGTACATAATACCCCATAATTTAATTCATTTATCTAACAATAATTTAAATTTCATAATTTAAAAGACAGAGATTCCATAAAATCACAATATAGTCTGCAAGGTAAATAATTGTAAGACATAATTTAAAAGCACAATTTACTTAAGGAAAATATTCAAATATTTCAGGATTTCATTCTTTCACTTTTGTCCAATATGATCTAGTATAATTTGTTCTTGGGGAAATTGAACCAGCAAGAATTTAAACACATCCTAGGGAATCGACACAAGTCCTGGGGAATCGAACCCGCAGAAAAACAGGCAGTCGCCCTTGGGGAATCGAACCCGCAAGAACTCAAATACATCCTAGGGAATTGAACCCATAGGAATCAACACACATCCTGGGGAATCGAACCCGCAGGAAGACAGACAATCACCCTTGGAGAATCGAACCCGCAAGAACTCACATACACCCTGGGGAATCAAACCCGCAAAGTTTGACACAGACATCCTGGGGAATCGAACCCGCAGGGACACATACGCCTTGGGGAATCGAACCCGCAAGGTTTGAACAAGTTTCGTAAATTTCACAAGTTTCTCACAATATAACTTTATAGAACGCTGTTTACTCCACATTTATTTAAAAATTCACTTTAAGTCCGAAAATTCTGAAAATTCACCACTAACTCGAAATCACAAAGTTGAACAACTTTTGTGTTTTAACTTTTCCGGTCCGAGATACCGATACAGATCAAAAACATCAATTTTCGTAGAAACATTAATCTGTCAGGATTTTTCATACAGCAGTTTAAAGATTTCAAGATCTACCATAGCAAATCAATTCCAAATTCGATAAAATTTTACAGAGACCTTCTTAAGTCAATTACCTACAACTTTCATGTTCGGCTAAAGATCTAATTCGGCCTAGAACCCTAGTCAAAAACGTCAACAAGATCAGACCTATGTTCTGCCAAGATTTAAGATCTAAATTTAGAACAGTTCGGTTTGGAGACGAATTCCAACATCAAACCTCAACGAAAAATTCCAAAAATTTAAGGAGATGTTCTTAACGTATAGATCTATAACTCTTATGTTTAGCACCAATCCTAAATCGGTCTAGCTCTAAGGTAGAAATCAACCTCAAGTTCGGAATTAAAATCTGCCACCGTTTCAAGATCTAAATCTAGAGCAGGTTCGTTTGCGACTGTTTTCGGATATCAAATCTTAACCAAAAATTATGAAAATTTTACAGGAGATAGAACTATGTCTTAGGAACGTTTTTTGTGTTTTAAGTTTTCTTGTTTGAACAGTTTTAAGGGTTCGGAAAAATCGTGCGAAAACGCTGCACCGCAGGGTTTTCGTGTTGACATATTTTAAATTCTTGATTAGATCTTTAGATTTATGTGTATTTTAAATCTCCCAAACCATGTAAGTATTAACTTACAGACCTTTGGTCATCCGGGTTCGTCGATTCGGAGGCGTGGCTTCCAGTCCACCGTTTATGTCCTTGGTTCGCCGGGTTCTTCGTTCTCGATCTGGATCGGGGGTTTAGAATAGAAAAAGATCGAATTAGGATTCGTTTTCGAATCAAGACTGGAAAAGAATGGACAAGAATAGATCGGATCTTACCCCGACGATCGAAGACTCCCAATTTTCGTCCAAGTCGGTCCCTTTTTCGGTTTTGTGCCTCCGACGACTTCGGGATTAGGGTTTTGTGTGTAGAGAGATTTCGTAGGGTTTGAAAAGTGTTTGGGATTGATTTAGATGGCTATAGATGTGCAAGACCTAGGGGACGTCCAAAGACTGCCCCTAAGTGTCTTGAGCCGAAAGGAAAGTAACCGAAGTCGGAAAATCCGGATTCGGGCGAGCGAATCGCGGTACGTCGTTCCTGTCTGGTCTGGCGCGCTCCTGGCGCGGTGTACCCCTTAGGGGCACGCGGCCACCGTGCGGCCTTGGTCCAGGCTGCGGTCTGGGCCGGGTCGTGCGATCCGTCGGGTCTTTCCTCCTCTCTTTCGGGCTTCTATTCCTCTATGTTTTCGGACTCCGATTTTCGGGCTATCTTTGGGCTCCAATTTCCTATCTTAATTTTATTCGGATCTAAATTTACATTTAGACTCGAGTTATCGAGTCCATCGGTGTTGGGTTCCCGTGTAACAATTTATTTAATTAAATTGTCTTTGAGGCGTTGGGTTCACGTTGAGGCGTCCCATAGGGCGTCCTTGATTGCCCTGCTGATTCGGATTCAGCTGCTGATTTGGCTGCTGATTCTGGTTTTGATGCTGCGGAGGGCGCTGGTTTTGGTTCGGCTGATTCTGCGGAGGTCTGTACTGATTTTGAGGGGGTCTATACCCCTGGTTGTTTCCGTTCCGTCCATTTTGGTTTTGAGGCTGCTCCGGCCCCGTAACCAAGTCTTCTCTCTTCGTTATGTTCTCGATCCTTGTCCGGCATTCCCGAACCAGGTGGCCTATCCGACCACATCGATAACATGCGCCCTGTTGAGGGCATCCCCTCGCCAGATGGGGTCGTCCACATCTCGGACAGGGTGGCATCGGACTTCCCTGATCAAACCTCCTCCCATTGTTTGATTGTAGTGGCCTATTTCGCCCTCCCCGACGCTCATTCCTTCCCGTGTTGTTGTCACTCCTCGCATCCCTATTCCTCTTATCTTGGGAACCCCGGCTGGACTCCCCACTCATCCTCCTTTTTAATTGATGTACTCGCGCCACTGCCACAGCGCGATCGTACACGGCTTGCAGGTTGGGGTAGTGCACCCTTGCGATCACCTCACGTACTGCTAGATTCAGCCCCATTTCGAATTTTTGAGCCTTTTCCACATCCGTAGGTACCAGTCTTGGCGCGAACCTCACCAGTTCCTTGAACCGCGTATAGTATTCTTGTCCTGTCTGCCCTCACCAGTTCCTATATTCATTTTATTCGAATCTGAATTTACATTTGGACTCAAATTATTGAGTCCATCGGTGTTGGGTTCCCGTGAACGATTTATCTGATTTGAATTGTCTTTTGGCTTCACGGGTTCTCGGAACTTTAATTCCTTTTTAAATTAAATTTCATTTCTCATTTCCTTATGATTCTTTATCTATTTATTATATTTATTTATTTATTGTGTTTATTTATTTTTTATTTATTTATTTTATGTTGCAAAATTCCCGGGTATTACAGTCTACGACCGTGCCGTGGTAGTGGCACGAGTGCAGCAGCTGAAGAGGAGAGTGAGCGGGGAGCCCAGTCGAGGTCCCCAAGATAAGAATGTTAGGGACAACAGGAATGAGAACAATGCAAGGAGGAATGATTATCGGGGAGGACCAAATAGACCACAACAGGCAAACAACAAAGGGAACAACGAGAGGATGTATAACTAAGGAGGCCCTATACCACCATGCCCAAGGTGTGGCAGACCTCATCTAGCGAAAGTATGCCCTCAGCAGGGTGCGTGCTTCCGATGTGGTCGGATTGGGCATCAGAGGCGTGAGTGCCGCACTCGACTTGAGAACATCACCAAGAGGGAGGACTTGGTTGCGGGACCAGCACAGCCTCGTAATCAAGACGGTCGGAATGGTAACAATCACGGGTTCCAACCCCCTCAAAATCAGAATCCCAATCAGAACCAGCGCCCTCCACAGAACCAGAACCCGAATAACCAGCCAAATCAGCAGGGCAAACAAGGACGCCCTATGGGACGACTCAACGTGATAAACGAAGCTGATGTACCTGTGCAAGGTGATGTCATGGCAGGTACATTCCACATTTTAAACGTACCTCTTAAAGTTCTGTTTGACTCGGGAGCTAGTTGTTCTATTATATCATCACGAGTTTTGCCTGAGTTAGATCTACCTAAGTGCGAGATGATTAGCTTAGGAATTCAACTACCTTCAGGGGAAGTAGTATCATGCTCTAAACGTTATAACAGAATTCCGATAGTTATCAAGAATGTAGAATTCTTCGCGAACTTAGTAGAATTTAACTTAAGGGACTTCGACGTTATACTGGGGATGGATTGGTTGGCCCAGTATAAAGCGGTGATTGAATGTCAGAAGCAGAAAATCACCCTGTCGAAAAGTAGGGGAAAGAGAGTAATTTTTTATTCTCAACCCCCTAAGAAGAGCAACAAGATTGTTAACGCTCTCAAGTTATGTAGCTTAATGCGTAAGGGATATGCGTTGTATGCATGCTACATTCACAACCTTGAAGCGGAAGAGGACAAGGTTGACAACATCCCAGTGGTAAGAGAGTACCCGGATGTGTTTCCTGAAGACATCCCGGGTATGCCACCTGAGAGAGAGATTTTGAATTCACCATAGATCTCATTCCGGGAACGGAACCTATTTCCAAGGCTCCTTACCGCATGGCGCCACTGGAAATGAAAGAGTTGAAGGAACAACTCGAGCAATTGTTGATATCGTGCATTGGGGGATTATTTTGGACATTTACTTCATCATTTTATATGACTTGCATACGGGCCTGTTAACCCGTGTTTTGGCCATGTCGGCCCAATATTTATTTTCCGCTACAACTTAGTTGATATCGTGCATGGATGATTATTACTCTATTTTTAATTTAAGTATTTCCAGACTTGTTTTTAAATTATTCTGAAATACCCTTAGCCTTGCATCTCTCAAGTGAGCTCGAAGAAGTCGTGTCTTGCTTGGGAGGTGTGGCGGTGGCATCCCGGCCTGGGTTACCAAAACCGGGGTGTTACACTTAATTTGGTCCAAGATGGTTTCTAATGGCCTAAAATTGAAAATTGATTTTATCATGGCCCAAAAGTGGAAGGGGTGCCTTGTGATGGCTATAAATGTTTATTACCTCATATTAAAATGGCATAATTTATTAAGGTTAAAAGAATAGCATGGCAAGGGACAACATAGTGATTAGTTAGTATTAATGAGGATACGTATTTAACCGCATATTACCGCATTGGAGTACTCGATACTCCTCCTGTTGGATGGACATCTAAACCTTATAGCACATGTGCCCTAACCTAGCCCCGCAGACGAGGCTCGAGGTTAGACTCACAATTCCACACAGTCAAAAGTTCGTCAACCTACGTATGATAGAGGGGGCGAGTTATGTCTCTAGAGACCCATCACGCAGTCCTGCCCTTCACCGCACAATCCGCATAAACCGCGTAAGAACATCAACTCAACAATACAACTTGCCCACATCAATAAAAGATCTTCCTTCTCAAAAATAGGATTTTAATCGAAGCTAGCAGCAACCAAGGGAACATTGAATGAGATAATCTCCATAATTCACTACAAAAATTTTTATGGTTCGGATTACACATACTGAAATTATGTATATGGCAGATGACAAGTCAAAATTGGAGCGTTGCTCCTTGGCATGTATACCATTATTTATACTCCCTCCGTCCCACGAAATGTGGCCACTTTCTTTTGGGCACGGTAATTTAGGTAGTGAAGTTTAGTAGTTAAAGTGGTGTAGGCATTTTGTGTTTAAGATTCTAATGACTTTTGATATTGTTTTTTGTTTATCTTTGACTTAATAGTATTATTTAATTATACAATTAGAGAAAAATATTCAAGTGTGATCTTGTTAGAATCGTCTAATCGTGTTGTTTCATAATATAGTATTTTATACAAATTTTATTTGTACAAATTTAGAAATATTAAGAATTAAAGAAATGCTAGGGACTTTATGTAGAAAAGTAAAAGTGCATTGTAATTTGTGCAGAATAGTAAAAGTGAACACTTTTAATGTAATTTGACAACAATTAAAATTATATTATTTTAATTTATCTAAAATGGAAAGTGGTCAAATTTCGTGGGACGCCCCGAAAAAGAATAGTGGCCAAATTTCGTGGGACGGAGGGAGTATGATTTATATGCAGACAAGGGATATTGTAATTCATAAGGAATGTAAAATCAATCTACCGAAATAGAGTTAAAAAAATAAGTAATAGGTTTCTACTTCCTTCGTTCTCAAATATTTGCACACAGTCCAGTATATATTTTGAATCATTAATAACTCAAGTTCGATATATGTGAAAATTCTAAAAGTTTGATATTTAAAAGCTGCACGACGAGACGAATCTAATTAACAAGATCTCTCTTAACTATATTTTAACTTGTATAATTATTATAAAACTTTAAATCAAAATGTATGGGTGAATAGTGCCCCAAAACTAACTGGCAGATATTTGAGAACTGAGGAAGTATCATTTAAAAATTAGAAGTCTTCCCCTATAAGTTTGACAAGGCACAGGCATGACGGAATTTGGTTTTATAAATAAATTCCCTGCAATTATAGATACATAATACATATGCTTATGAACCCACACATACAGAGAACACCAATTTGACTTCCACCAAAGAGTAAAAACATTTATAATTCAAACTAGAAACCCCTGGCGGCACACCCAGGCAATTCAAAGATGATTTGACTCAATTGGGGATTACACCAGGAGACATAACTAGCTTACGGAAGTTGGATCAAATTTTGAAAAGTTGTATATCCCGCTGGACCAGCTTTACCCTACACAGACCCACCTAGAAATTGGAAAAGGGAATTTAGGGAGAAGATGAATCAAATTACCGTTGATTGAAACTTGACCTGTGAAGAAGGGAACAAGAGTTGGCCTCACCGAGAGATCCTATGAGCACGAAAAGGATCGAGGCAGCACACATCTCTGTTGCACACGAGCAGCCTCTAACTTCAATTAACTGGATTCTGGATTTGTTTTAGGGTTGCGACTCCTAAATACTTATTGTATAATATGGGCCTTGAATCCCAACATTGATGGGGTTGGATTAATTTAAATCAATCCTCCCTCCCATATACAACTGTTGGGATTGGTTAAATTTAAATCACATATAAATTCTTTTTATAGTTATTATTTACCTATTTCAAGTTGATTATTATTATTATTATTATTATTATTACAACTACTTTTACCGGTTTCACAATCATACTGCCTTTTATATACTCCACACACACATAGCAGTATATATTATATATAGTCCAATCATCTTGTTGAGATAAACCTTTGTTGTGACCATTACAATACTTGACCGAGAAAAGAATAATTGGGCCAGACAAGCGGGCCGGGAAGAAGCCTAGCGATAGATGAGTGAATGATGAGGCCACTAAAGGATCGAGAACTAGTGATCAAATCAGACGATTGGGCCGAGCGAAAGTCCAGCAGGAGGAGAGAAGAGAAGAAAAGCTCAAGGAAATAAGAGCTCCAAGGACGAAGCAATCGGCCAAGAGTGACAGAGGATAGCCGAAAGAGGGGAGCACAGAATTGGCTCATCAGATCGACCGGAAAGCGGTTATCAAGCAGCTCCGGCTATAAATAGGGGATGTCATGCTCAGAATCAAGGGAGACCAATCCACCCCAAAATTCCTTTATGCAATTTAATTCTTTGTATCTTTACTGCTTTCTTTACAGTTGTCCTTTACCAACTTTCCTAGATTTTAGCCTAGTTGTTAGCGGTTACTTTTCCAAGTCCACCGTTGTTTCTTAACAACCGGTAGTTTGGTACCCGATTTTGGTTAATCAGTCGTTGTTTCTAAACAACTGGTATATTTTTCTTTTTATTTTATTTTGCCATTACAATTTTAGTAAAATTCAGTCAAGTTTGGGCGCATTCTTATATTCTCGGACTCGTAATCAGTTCGATCCTTTTCTGATAGCCTCCCTTGAGGAGAAAAAGGTCATTGGCTCAACCGAAGCCAAACAGTGGCACGGCCAGTGGGACGAACAATGGCAGTTGATCCACATGCAACTCCGGCAGTCAATATGGCGGCAAGGAATGATTTGCCACCGATTCAGGAAGAGCACTCAGCAGAACCAGGCGAATTCCCTCCAGGATTCCATGGACCATCCAATTTCAACACTCAGGAGTTTCAGCATGATGAACTAACCCCGTGATTTCACGATCACGTACAATTTATGGTAGAAGCGGCGGTTACTAATTCGGTTCGGCAGATAGAAGGAAACATACTGCAGCGATAACAACAATGTTTAGAGCCGAATTAGCAAGGAATATGTATCCGATGGGTGCGCAGAATGCACAGGTGGCGCAAAATCCACCGCCTGTGGTACAAAATATGCAAAATTACCAACAGCAGGCCTATCGGCCGCTTGGAGGGCAAGGACCACGTCCTTTTGCTCCTCTACAACAACCAAGGCAAGAGAAGCATTACCAACCGCAACCGCCTGCGCCGATGGTGCAACAGCAATATCCGCCAGCGCAGAATCATCCATAGTTGGTTGATAGAGAGCTTATAGCTGAAATCATCTGTGAACCTCATCGGCCAGGAAAATCGGCCGATGTACAGGAAACCATATCCTGACTACATAGAAGAGCAATATCCTTTGCCAAGAGGGGTAAAGGTTCCTGATTTCAATACGTTTTCAGGGGAAGTCGGCCGATCAACTATTGAACATATTGGCCGATTCACGGTTCAGTGCACAAGGATAGCGCAGAACGATTTCCATAAGCTGATTCTGTTTAGTATACACTTACTGGTCCAGCATTCGAGTGGTATATTAATTTACCACCAGGATCAGTTAATACTTGGGCCGAAATGGAACGGTTATTCCATGACCGATTCTATAACACCAGCCCTGAGGTGTCGGTCGTAGATCTGCCCTCTACCAAGCAGAAGGCTGGAGAGACATTTGATGAGTTTTTAGAGAGAGTTTATGCTATTAAGGCTCAAATGAAGACGATGCTTCCGGAGCATGAGTATATTCAAATTTTGAAGCAGAACCTGAAGTTCGCCATCAAGGACAGATTGATGGTTACAAGACCGAGGACTGTGACCGAATTAACGGCCGAAGCTATAAGGATGGAGACGTATTTAGCGGAACAAGCGGCTTTCAAGTCAAGCCATAGTCAAAGTGGAAGGTCACAAACTATTCAGTCAGCTGCATCATTTTCAGAGTAATTGGATAGCTGTGAAGTTGGAGAAGAGTTCAACATGGACGATGTCCCTGCCTTAGCCGAAGTAGCAAGGGCCGAGTTGGTAATTAAAAAGCCTATGACCTGTCCAACTCTTCGGCCAGTGAGAGGCAAGGAGAAGGAGGGAGAAGTTAGAGATGAGTCTCGGCCATTTTATTCTTTTGATCTTTCTCAGATGGATGAGATTTTCGACTATTGCCTGAAAAATTGATTATTTGAGTTCAAAGGGAATCATCCACAGCCGACGAAAGAGCAAATGGAGGCTGGGTGATGCAGATTTCACGGATCGGCCACTCATTCTACAACAGTCTGTGGACATTTCAGAAAGATGATCTAGAAGCATGTTGATGATGGGAAAATGAAATTCCCAGACAGATTAATGGCGATAGATAAAAATCTGTTTCCTGTTGCGAACATGGTAATGGTACACCCTGATCAAAAGAAGTCTATTCATGATCATCTAGGGGACCAACCATCATCCAGTAAAAGCTCTGTACACGATCGGCTGGGAGGCCATCTGTTCAGAAAACAACAGGTGTTTGGAGACGATTAGGTTCTCCACGAAAAGGAAAAGAAAAGGCCTCAGATGTTTTTGACCGATTGGGCGATTATGAAGTTAAAGAATGGATCAATCGGTCGGACGGACATCAGAAGCAGGAACCTAATGATGAAAGGGAAAAGCCAACATTGAAGATCATTACCAATGGTTGGGATTCGGAGATGAAATTAACAGCCGACAAAAGGAATGGGAAGACTGTAATACAGATTACAGTCTCTGAAGAGGCTGTGTCTCCGGAGATGAAGAAATTTAGAAGGCCACCGGCCAATACTCAGGTGGGCCAGTGGGTCCGAAATTCCCCAGAACGGAGGCATATCGGCCATCGCCGATTTGACACCTCAGCTTGCAGGGCAAGACATGAAAGTGTCCCAAAGGGAAGGGGATCGTATCGTACCTACAAATGAAGTGTGCAGCAGTTGAGAGCAGCCATGACATATGAAGAAGAGTACGAAATGATGCATATGGAGGAAGACTTCCCGGACGATTGTTCTTCATCTGAGGGGAGGATTCTGAATAAGGTGTTTTCGACTCGAATGAAGTCAGCCGAAAATACAAGGGAGAGAAATTGTGAGCCGAAAGGCTATCAAAATTGGCTGAAGAACAAAGCCGAATTTCGGCCGAAGGAAAAGGAACTTGAGGCCGATAATGATCGCACACAGCCGAAAGAAGAATGAAAGCCTAGACCAGTACGAACTAGATAATGGAAACCGAAGACGTCCATTGTCCCAAATAATGAGACTTTTTCAGTGGGACAATTCAAGTTCGACTTTGGGTCTAGCGCAAACATGGTAGGCACTACCACAACAAGTTATGAAGAATATTGGTCCGATACTGAGCCAGCTGTGGTATTTTGTCAAAAGGAAGAAGAATATTTTGGCGAGGAAGAGCCCATAGTGGACTTCTATTTTGCCAAACTGGAAATACTTCGGCCTGAGGCCGAAGGGGAGAAGATAATAGAAGAAGGATATAAGGTTTATGTCCCAGAGGCCCAGCCTAGCACGATTCTACCTCCGACTGCAAAGATGTCTCCACATGTGAGACCCCTTTATGTTAAAGGCTGGGTGAACGGAAGGCCATTGAGGAGGATGTTTGTTGATGGTGGAGCAACCGTCAACATAATGCCATTGTCTACATTGACTAAAATCGGCCGATCGACGGAAGATTTGTTACCCACAAGGATGAAGGTATTAAGTTTTGTGGGGGCACAAATTGCAGCCAAAGGATGCATTTTGGTAGATGTTACAGTCTGATCAATTTCAATTCCGACTACGTTTTTTGTGGTGGATGCTGAGGTTCTATATACGGCCTTATTAGGCCGATGATGGATTCATACATCAAGGTGCTTGCCATCAACCCTTTATCAGAAGATATGGTTCTTGAAGAACGATGGCACAGTGGAGAAAGTAGATGGGGGATCAACTTCCTTTTCCAGTCAGTTCGGCCGGACGAATTGATGCAGTTCTATTCGAGGAGCCCATACAACTGTTTCTCTCGGTGGTAGGGGAGCGATATTCGGAGGTGGTTGAATGTGACTGGACAGACTTGGGATTCGAAGTTAGATACCGGGCCGACTTACGGCCGGACATAGAAGAAAGTAAATAATGGACGAAAGAGTCAAGAGGACGATGGAGTTCGAATCGGCCGAACTCGAATCTACGAATGAGAAGGCAAGGTGGAGTGAACTCATGGACGCTATCCCAAAGCGGATGCCCGATTTCAAAGCGCAAGATCCTCTGAAAATGGTTAATGTTGCACAGATGAGCATCCAAGGGAGATTCCAGTCAGTGCAACCTGGATCAACACATGACCAGCCGATTCAGAAAAGTTTTAAATGAGTTCAAATATTGTTTTGCATGGGATTACACAGAAATGCCTGGATTGGAAAGATCAATTGTGGAACAAGCAGCCGGCCAGGAGGGCAGCGCCCGAAATAGTTCCAAAGATAAAGGAATAAATAGAAAAATTGTTAGCGGCCGGATTTGTTAGGCCAGCTAAGTATGTAGAGTGGCTGTCAAATATTGTACCCGTGATAAAGAAAAATGGAAAATTGAGAGTTTATATTGATTTCAGAAATCTCAATATAGCTACTCCCGAAGATGAATACATGATGCCTATCGTTGATCTACTAATTGATTCGGCCGCGAAACAGGGAATGTTATCTTTTATGAATGGATATTCAGGATATAATCAAATCTTTATGGCCGAAGAGGATGTACATAAGATTGCATTCAGATGCCTCAGAGCTATTGGGATATACGAATGGGTAGTAATGCCATTCGGCTTAAAGAATGCAGGAGCTACATACCAAAGGGCCATGCACTATGTTTTTCATGACTTAATAGGCGACTGTGTGGAAGTCTACATCGATGACGTCATGGTCCAATCCAAAAACACGGAAAGCCATTTGGCTGATCTGAGGAGAGTATTTGCAAGGATAATGCTCATGGAGTTAAGATGAGTCCAGCCAAGTGTGCTTTTGGGGTACAGGCAGGCAATTTCCTGGGGTTCTTGGTGCATAACAAGGGCATAGAAGTTGATGCAAATAAAACTAAGGCTATCGAGGAAGCTAGACATCCGCATGATAAGAAGAGTCTGCAGAAATTCTTAGGCCAGATCGGTTTTCTAAGAAGATTCTTGGCAAATGCAGCTGGGAAGGGAAAACCATTAACCAATCTGTTGAGATTAAAGAAAGAGGAGGAGTTCAGATGGGGATCCGACCAACAAAGAGCCTTTGAACAATTGAAACAAGCTCTAATCAGCCCACCGGTCTTGGTCCCACCTATCCTAGGCCGACCATTGAAGCTATATATAGCCGTGGCCGAAGAGTCTATAGGAGCATTGTTGGCTTAAGAGGATGAAGAAGGAAGAGATAGGGCGATTTACTACTTGAGCAGAATTCTTAAAGATGCAGAACTTAGAGACTCGCCGATTCACAAGTTGTGTTTGAGTCTTTACCATGCATGCCAAAAGCTGGAGTACTACATTCAGCCAAGGCAGGTAATAGTAATGGCTTCGGTTGACATAATTAAGATCATGATGAACGATCCGATTAGCAGCCGAAGAATGGTTAAATGGGCCATGAAGTTAAATGCGTATGATTTGAAGTACCAACCACTAAAGGCTATGAAAGGACAAATCATAGCCGACTTTCTGGCCGACCATCCAACGTCTCCAGTATCCCACGATATTGAAGAACAATCTCAGCCGAAAGTAAGGAACGAAATGAGAATAGTATACCTACATCCGTGGACGTGATATTTGATGGTTCCAAAGCTGCTTCAGGGGTTGGAACAGGGTTCACGCTACATACGCCGGAGGGCACGATATACAAATACTATGTGCAATTGCCCAATTCTTATACTAATAACCAAGCGGAGTACAAGGCAGATTCTCAAGTGGTTATTCAACAATTGTTGGGGGATTTTTCTGTTAAGAGCTCACAGCTGATCAGATTATATGAAGAGGCAATTGTTCTATTAGAAGAATTTGACGAGCTATACATTGAGCGTATCCCAAGGAAAGAGAATGAGTTGGCCAATGAGTTAGCTCAGCATGCAGCAAGGTATCGACTGCTGCCGATAGAAGAAAACATAGAAATACATTTTTCCAAAACTAAGAAGGCCGAATGGATTAAAGAGATAGCGCGAGTTTTAGAAGATCCAACCGATGCCAACCCAGCCGAAAAGCGGAAGGTTATGGATTATATAATACTAGGCGGATTACTCTTTAAGCAAGCCATTTATGGGATATTACTCCAATGCATAGGAGAAGAGGATGCTAAAAGAGTAATGGGAGAATTTCACGAAGGAATCTGTGGCGCACATCGTGCGGGAAAATCAATGAAGTGGAGTATCATTTGGCTAGGATATTATTGGCCGAATATGGGAGTAGATTGTGAAAGATATGCAAAGAGATGTCAAGAATGTCAAAAGCATGGGCCGATACAGAAGTTACCGGCCGAAGAACTGCATATAATGATTAAGCCATGGCCATTTCGAGGATGGGCTATGGATATTATTGGGAAAATTCACCCCTCTTCCTCAAAAGGACATGAGTATATTCTGGTGGCCACGGATTATTTCACGAAGTGGGCCGAAGCACAGGCATACGTCAGCATCTCCCAGGAAGAGGTTATTGAGTTCATTAACAAAATAATTGATTTATAGGTTCGGAATTCTACAGACGATTCTAACAGACAGAGGAACAGTGTCTGTGGACACTCGTCGATTTCTTCCGGGACCCAACGAGCCGAGAGAATAAAAGCCTTCTGGAAGAAGACGAACCGCAGAACGAGGGGCGGACAAACTCTCGATCTTGGCAATCTCGGATGAAGGAATAGGAATGGAACGCGGGTCCATCGAAGAAAAGGAAAAGAGCAAGGAAGAAGAAAGGGGTTTGTAAAGGCAAAGGGACGACGGTTTTCTCTGGGGAAAGAAAAGAGAAATGACGTGAACAGAGGTAACAAAGGCAATGATGATAAATTTTTGGGGAGAAGTAATAACCGTCGACGGCAACACCAGGCAAATTACTTAGGCTTTATCCAAGTTGGAAATTCGCCCAAGTAAGGAGGGCATCTGTTGTGGCCATCACAATATTGGACCGAGAAAAGAATAATTGGGCCAGACAAACGGGCCGGGAAGAAGCCCAGCGATAGATGAGTGAATGATGAGGCCACTAAAGGATCGAGAACTAGTGATCAAATCAGACGATTGAGCCGAGCGAATGTCCAGCAGGAGGAGAGAAGAGAAGACAAGCTCAAGGGAATAAGAGCTCCCCAGGACGAAGCAATTGGCCAAGAGTGACCGAGGATAGCCG
Organism: Hygrophila difformis; assembly: GCA_030278955.1. NCBI lineage: Eukaryota > Viridiplantae > Streptophyta > Magnoliopsida > Lamiales > Acanthaceae > Hygrophila > Hygrophila difformis. Next base: position 28,910,254 of record JAOANR010000013.1, on the reverse strand, counting down.
AAAGAGGGGAGCACAGAATTGGCTCATCAGATCGGCCGGGGAGCAGTTATTAAGCAGCTTCGGCTATAAATAGGGGATGCCATGCTCAGAATCAAGGGAGACCAATCCACCCCAAAATTCCTTTATGCAATTTAATTCTTTGTATCTTTACTGCTTTCCTAGATTTTAGCCGAGTTGTTAGCGGTTACTTTTCCAAGTCCACCGTTGTTTCTTAACAACCGGTAGTTTGGTACCCGATTTTGGGTAATCAGCCGTTGTTTCTTAACAACTGGTAGATTTTCCTTTATATTTGATTTTGCCATTATAATTTTAGTAAAATTCAGTCAAGTTTGGGCGCATTCTTATATTCTCGGATCGGTAATCGGTTTGATCCTTTTCCGATAGCCCCCCTTGAGGAGAAAAAGGTCTTTGGCTCAACCGATGTAATACCCGCGAAATCAACATCGAATATCAAATCCGAAAATTAAAAGAATTAGATTTAATTATCGCAACCGAAATAATTTCGAGAGAGCGGAATTAAATATTTTCGGACGATAGCAACTCGAAGAGAGTTATCGGATTATCCAACAATCATGGATAATTCATATTATAATTTTTAAGATTAAAAATCATAATATATATAAAAAAAATAAATAAAAAATCGCGTATCAGGTGGCCGCGCGGCGGCGCGCCACCTGCGCGCCGGCGGCTACTGGTGGCGTTTCAAAACGCCATACGCGTTTTTGCTCCAGTTTCGAGATGTTCTAATTCCAATCTATCCAAATTCGGTTACCAGACCCTTGAAGATGTATTTGGACACTCTTGGATATATTTTTAAGTGTATTAAGCATCCACAATTTTGGAATGAGAGGGATACATGACCAACTAAGTCATTCATTGAACCAAGGATTGAAGGGGGATTAATGGGGGGGGGGGGGGGGGGGGGGGGGGTTTGGTGAGCCCCAAATCCGAGATTGACTGACCTTAATCATTTGACACTTTCCTAGGGACTTCATGGTACCCATAGGAACTCTAAATCTCCCATTATCAAGCCTTTATCAGTCCAAAAACTACCCTTCATCCACCATTCCGAAAATTAGTCTTCTATTGAAGAGGTTGAGAGTTGTGCAGTGTTCTTCACCTTTCCAAGGAGTGTTGGTCGAACTCAAGGACCCCAATCCATCTCTCAAGTTGTTGGTAAGGTTTCCAACTCAGTCTTTAATCCATAAACTCGGATTTTCCCTTCTCACTAGGATCTTTTCCCCAATCTATTCGAATAGGAGTTCTTCGGTCGAGGCAGTGACTTTGTGGACGTTGTAGGACGAGTTTGGGGCAACCACCAAAGGAGTTTTCGATCCAAATCTCTTACCAAGTAAGTTAGTGTTGTGCCTTTCAAATTTTAGAGGTTTTGGTGGAGTATCCATTGAGATACAACTCGATTTTCATCCCTTGCCAAATCTGTGTTCTAGGGTTTCATCCGTATAGTTTTTATTTTTCAGCATTTTTCACTTAGAGCCGTTCATTTTTGGGAAAACCTTTCTAAATGAAAAATGTTCCTAACATCTTGAATATGATATCTGCAAATTTTCGTAATTTTTGTACATGATTTAGGCGTTGAAAAATCATCTGGTATTTCTGAGTTTTCTGATGATAGTTTTAGTATTATGGTGTAGTCAGTTTTGTTGTCCGTATTACTCCTAACTATGATTGTTTTTAATGGTTGGTTTCTTCATAAAAGTTGTTCCTCTATGTGTCTAGATTATCCCTGTAAATGTTCAGAATTTTTAAATCAATTTTGGAATTGTTATGAATTTCTAAAGGAACTGTGGTCGAGTGAACAGTAAATCCTACACCCTTTGAAAGAGGTGTTTCTGAAATGATTTTTTTTAGGCCATTTAGAGTCCAAATTTGATAAAGCCTATTTCTAAGAAAAATGCTTATTTTGATGTTTCCTAGCACCTGTAAAAGTTTCAGAAATTTCTAAAATGGTTTACTACATTTCCTAGTGCGATTTTGAAATCTGCCACAGTGAGGCTTTCATTGGTAAATTTGATTTCGTGCGTTTTGAAGAATTGTGAATCAATTGCTACTAATTTGTGAAAATTATGAACTCTGGAAATGTTATAATGTTTCGTAATGGTTAAAATGTGAATTTTGAAACCTTTTAAGTTTTGATCGAGTTAGATGCCCAACTTTGGGGGGTAAGTGCATTTGGCGTGAGCTCGTTGGGCCGCCCCCTCTTTTTGGTGGCCAAAACGGCACCAAGGAAATTATGTTACGTGTTAGTATGAGTCTATACTCCTAGATGTATCCGTATGGGTTATCTAGGGCACCGGAGTGTGTCTGTATAGGGTCCGCTGCTTTCACATTTGTTGATACCGTCGGCTTGTGGACATAAGCGCTCAAGCGGGTAATTTGATCTTAAAAGGCTTAGGCCCAGGATCGTTGATACCGGCGGCTTGTGGACATAAGCGCCCAAGCGGGTAATTTGGATGTCCTCGATCAAAACGCACATTGGTAATTATGTATGTGGTAAAGTGTAAAAATTCCCGTAAATTATTTTACTCTCTTATTTTAAAAATTAAATTCCCATCTTTTTATTACTCTTCTAAAAACTTTAAATTTTGTTATGCTATACATTAACTTACGCAGTACTGTTTGTACTGATAAATTGTTGTTTTCTATTTTTCGCAGAGTAAGTCATGGCACGACGGGATGGGATTCTCAAACAAAGAACTTGTCGCATTTATTTTATTTATTTTCCGCATGGACTTGGACACTGTTTTGGCCGTGTTTTGGCCCTTACTTTCTTTAGCTTCCGCACTGCATGATTAGACTTATTTACTCTGTTTGAATATCGGGCTTATTTGAATGGTTTTAAATTATTTATTTTAAAGTTTGATACAACTAGACTTAGCATCTTTCTAGATAAGCTCGACTCTGATCGTGTCTCATTTAGAAAGGTGTGGCGGTAGCGTCCCGGCCTGGGTGATCAAATCCGGGGTGTTAACAAAGCGGTATCAGAGCCCGGAAATTTTTTTAAAAGCTATTATTTTCCGGCCCACTATAGAGGCCCAAATTATTCAATATTATTTTTAAAGCATTTTAAGTATTATTTCCATGGACAAGGAATTTTATTTTAAAACCCATGGAAAAGTATATCTCGAAAAAAAAATCGACTAGTCTTAAAAATTAGCACTATTTTTGGGGGGAAGCATGTGCATTAACAAAATTATTATTTTAAAGTGCCAAATCCCTTAATGTAAAAACTTGTATGATTAGATGGACGATCCAAGGTTGCTAGACTCTATCATGCGCTTACTATGTTCTATGTCCGACATTACGCACGAGCTTCGCCACATTAGCAGGGACGCCGCGAACAATATGAATCGTATTAGGTCCCTGGTGGAAAGGTTTGAGGAATTGACCTTAAAAACTAATCAGGTTATTGGACGCCAGACCGCACTGGCAACCGAGTTTGATTACCTTCGTCATCGCATTCACATGTTGCATGGAGGATTTCAAAACATAGATCTGATAACGATTGGTATGATTGACGATATCCTAGCCCCTACTCCACTTAGGGATGCGGTGGAGGAAGACCCTCAATTACATGCCAATGTTGAGGATGAGGACTCTGTTATCACCAATGAGGAAGTGGAGGAGGACCCTCCAACGCGTCTTGACACTGATGAAGAAAAGGAAGTGGATAGTTGGCTGCTTGACTCATCTAGTCCTATGGAGTAGATTGACCCATTTTATTTATGCTTATCCAACCATATCTTGATGTAGTTATCTCTATATGAGATCGAAAATCTTGCTATTTAATGGAATCTAAGCATTTATTTTCCTATCAGTGTCATCTTCTACTTAGAGCTTAAAAGCTCAGGTTCTAATCACTTTCTGACCTGCTTCCTAACCTACCTTGGAATAGAATCTTATCTCTGCGTGCACTTGCTTTGACCTAAGAGCATTAACTTAGGAATTCAACTACCATCGGGTAAAATGGTATTCTGTTCAAAACGATATGATGGAATCCCAATTGTGATCAAGAACATAGAATTTTTCGCGAACTTAGTCGAATTTTAGCTCAAGGACTTTGACATTATCTTAGGAATGGACTTTCTGACTCAATACAAGGCGGTTATTGAGTGTCAGAAACAGAAAATCTCTCTGGCCAAGAGTCGAGGGAAGAAGGCCATTTACTACATGCAGCCTCAGAAGAAAGGTGCCAAGGTGGTAAATGCAGTGAAGTTCTGCAATCTCATGCAGAAGGGATATCAGCTGTACGCCTGTTACGTACATGATCTGGAGGACGAGGGAAGTAAGATCGAGAGAATTCCAGTCGTGAACGAGTACCCCGATGTCTTTCCTGATGATATCCCAGGAATGTCTCCTGAGCGTGAAGTCGAGTTCACGATCGATCTGGTACCTGGAATCGAACCAGTATCGAAGGCACCGTATCGCATGGCGCCCGCGGAGATGAAAGAACTGAAGGAACAACTCGAGGAGTTGTTATCAAAAGGGTATATTCGGCCGAGCACATCACCATGGGGTGCACCAGTCCTGTTCGTCAAGAAGAAAGACGGCGGACTTTGACTTTGCATAGATTATAGAGGCCTTAATCAGGTAACAAATCAAGAATAAATACCCGCTGCCTAGGATCGAAGATCTCTTCGATCAGCTGAAAGGAGCGGCAGTATTTTCAAAAGTTGACCTGAGATCGGGATACCACCAACTGCGTATCGCCGAGGAAGATATACCCAAAACCGCTTTCCGAACAAGATATGGGCACTACGAATTCACCGTAATGTCCTTCGGTCTGACTAACGCTCCCGCAGTATTCATGAATCTCATGAATAGTGTTTTCCGAGAGCTACTAGACTCATGTGTTGTTGTATTCATCAATGACATCCTAGTTTACTCGAGGAATGAAGAGGAGCATCGGAGTCATTTGCACCAAGTACTCGGACTTTTGAGGAAAAATCAACTCTACGCGAAGCTGTCAAAGTGCGAGTTTTGGATGAAAGAAGTCGCCTTTCTAGGTCATATAGTATCGGCTAAAGGAGTATCGGTGGAACCGGCAAAAATATCGGCAGTGTCTGATTGGCCGGCACCGACGAGTCAGACTGAGGTAAGAAGTTTCCTAGGACTAGCCGGATACTACCGAAGATTTGTGAAAGACTTTTCAAAAATTGCGAGACCAATGACCCAGTTGCTGAAGAAAGGGTTGAAATTCGAATGGACAGCTGATTGTGAGCAGTCATCCCGAGAGCTCAAGGAGAGACTCACATCAGCACCGGTCTTGGCATTGCCATCAGAAACTGAAGATTATGAGGTGTACAGCGACGCCTCGAAAAAGGTCTTGGTTGCGTGCTAATGCAAAACCAAAGGGTGATTGCTTACGCATCGAGGCAACTCAAGCCACATGAAGAAAACTATCCGACACACGATCTGGAACTAGCAGCGGTAGTGTTCGCTCTTAAGATCTGGCGACACTACCTATATGGACGAACTTGTCGGATGTTTACCGATCACAAGAGCCTCATGTACATATTTACGTAGAAAGAGTTAAATATGAGGCAAAGGAGATGGCTCGAGCTGATCAAGGATTACGACCTGGACATAGCCTACCATGAGGGCAAGGCGAACGTCGTTGCGGACGCACTGAGTCGCAAGACGAGGCACACGGCAAACACACTTATTTTACCTTCGGGACTGTACATGGACCTAGCAAAGTTGGATACTGAACTAGTCCATTATGGAACCGTGGTAGAGACAGTGAACGCCATAACAATTGAATCTACCGTATTTGATGAGATTCGAGCAGCTCAACCGGACGACGAGAATCTCAAGAAAATCAAAGAAAAGATTGGTGAAGGAAAGGCGGTAGGATTCACAATCCATGAGGACGAGAGTATCCTTTTCAAAGGAAGATGGTTCGTTCCTCATAAGTGCGAGGAATTGAAGAGAAAACTCATGGAAGAAGGCCACAGTACACCTTATTCGGTCCACCCTGGTGGGGATAAGTTATACAAGGACTTAAAGAAAATATACTGGTGGCCGCGAATGAAGAAGGATGTTGCCGACTTTGTGGCTAAGTGCATAACCTGCCAGAAGGTGAAGGCAGTGAGGCAAAAGCCGTTAGGATTGGTAAAGCCATTGGAGATCCCAAGCTGGAAATGGGACAGCATCTCCATGGATTTTGTTTCGGGGTTACCAAGATCTCCTCGAGGAATGAATAAAATATGGGTAATAGTTGATCGGTTAACAAAGACCGCCATCTTTATACCAATGAAGGAAAATTGGTCGATGCATCAACTAGCTAAGGCATATATCGAGAACGTGGTCCGAAGGCACGGAGTACCGCATGATATTATCTCGGACCGAGATAGTAGATTCGTCTCCAACTTCTGGACTAAACTACAAGAGGCCTTAGGAACCCAAATCAAGTTGAGCACAGCATTTCATCCAATGACGGATGGTCAGACCGAGCGCACGATTCAGACGCTCGAGGACATGCTACGAGCGTGCGTACTCGAATTCAAGGGAAGTTGGGAGGACCACTTGCCGTTAATTGAATTCTCGTACAACAACAGTTACCACACTAGCATTGGCATGGCTCCGTTCGAAGCTCTATACGGACGAAAGTGTCGCAGTCCGTTGTGCTGGGCAAAAGATGATAATTCGGTAGTTGTTGGACCGCAACTCACTGAAGATACGAGCAAACAAATCAAGGTGGTTCAACTGAAGATGAAGGCCGCACAGGACCGACAGAAGAGTTACGCCGACACTAGGCGACAAGAGTTGGAATTTGAGGTGGGAGACAAAGTCATGCTGAAAGTGCCGCCCATGAAGGGGGTGATGCGATTCGGTAAACGAGGAAAGCTGAGTCCTCGCTACATAGGTCGTTTGGCTCTTCCACCAGAATTATCGCGAGTGCACAACGTATTTCACGTTTCTCAACTGAAGAAATATGTGCACGACCCAACTCATGTTTTGCAACCCGACGTGATTGAGCTGGATGATGACCTGACATACGAGGAGTATCCGATCGAGATACTTGATGTCAAGGAAAGGGTCACAAGGAACAAGACCGTTAGAATGGTGAAAATTCTATGGTCAAATCATGGCACCGAGGAAGCGACGTGGGAATTGGAAGCGGATATGAAGCAGAGATATCCCAACCTTTTCCGAAGCGACTCAGAAGCAGTTATGGGGGCATAACTGCAGTCTTAAGGGGGAGAGGATGTGACACCCCGCACAAGAGTCGTCGCATACCGATGTAAGAATTTTAAATTGCAAGCCTCAATCATTTCTACGTGTCAATTACTTTCCGAAGTGCGACCCAACTTCGAGGACGAAGTTGATTTCTAAGGAGGGTAGACTGTAATACCCGAGAAATCAAAATCGAATATCATATCCGAAAATTAAAAGAATTGGATTTAATTATCGCAACCGAAATAATTCCGAGAGAGCGGAATTAAATATTTTCGGACGATAACAACTCGAAGAGAGTTATCGGACTATCCAACAATCATGGATAATTCATATTATGATTTTTAATATTAAAAATCATAATATATATATAAAAAAATAATAATAAAAAATCGCGCATAAGGTGGCCGCGCGGCGGCGACGCGGCGGCGCGCCACCTGCGCGGCGGCGGCTGCTGGTGGCGTTTCAAAACGCCATACGCATTTTTGCTCCCATTTTCGAGATGTTCTAATTCCAATCTATCCAAATTCGGTTACCAGACCCTTGAAGATGTATTTGGACACCCTTGGATAGATTTTTAAGTGTATTAAGCATCCACAATTTTGGAATGAGAGGGATACATGACCAACTAAGTCATTCATTGAACCAAGGATTGAAGGGGGATTAATGGGGGGGTTTGGTAAGCCCCAAATCCGAGATTGACTGACCTTAATCATTTCACACTTTCCTAGGGACTTCATGGTACCCATAGGAACTCTAAATCTCCCATTATCAAGCCTTTATCAGTCCAAAAACTACCCTTCATCCACCATTCCGAAAATTAGTCTTCTATTGGAGAGGTTGAGAGTTGTGGAGTATTCTTCACCTTTCCAAGGAGTTTTGGTCGAACTCAAGGACCCCAATCCATCTCTCAAGTTGTTGGTAAGTTTTCCAACTCATTCTTTAATCCATAAACTCGGATTTTCCCTTCTCACTAGGATCTTTTCCCCAATCTCTTCGAATGGGAGTTCTTCGGTGGAGGCAGTGATTTTGTGGACGTTGTAGGACGAGTTTGGGGCAACCACCAAAGGCGTTTTTGATCCTAATCTCTTACCAAGTAAGTTAGTGTTGTGCCTTTCAAATTTTAGAGATTTTGGTGGAGTATCCATTGAGATGCAACTCGATTTCCATCCCTTGCCAAATCTGTGTTCTAGGGTTTCATCCGTGTAGTTTTTATTGTTCAGCGTTTTTCACTTAGATCCGTTCATTTTTGGCACAACCTTTCTAAATGAAAAATGTTCCTAACATCTTGAATATGATCTCTGCAAAGTTTCATAATTTCTGGACATGATTTAGGCATCGAAAAATCATCTGGTATTTCTGATTTTTCTGATGACAGTTTTAGTATTATGGTGTAGTCAGTTTTGTTGTCCGTATTACTCCTAACTATGATCGTTTTTAATAGTTGGTTTCTTCATAAACGTTGTTCCTCTATGTGTCTAGATTATCCCTGTAATGTTTCAGAATTTTTAGATCAATTCTGGAATTGTTATGAATTTCTAAAGGAACTATGGTCGAGTGAACAGTAAATCCTACACCCTTTGAAAGAGGTGTTTCTGAAATGATTTTTTTTAGGCCATTTAGATTCCGAATTTGATAAAGCCTATTTCTAAGAAAAATGCTTATTTTGATGTTTCCTAGCAGCTGTGAAATTTTCAGAAATTTCTAAATGATTTACTACATTTCCTTGTGCGATTTTGAAATCTGCCACAGTGAGGCTTTCATCGGTAAATTTGATTTCGTGGGCTTTGAACAATTGTGAGTCAATTGCTACTCATTTGTGAAATTTATGAACTCTGGAAATGTTATAATGTTTCGTAATGGTTAAAACGTGAATTTTGAAACTTTGTAAGTTTTGATCGAGTTAGATGCCCAACTTTGGAGGGTAAGTGCACTTGGCGTGAGCTCGTTGGGCCGCCCCCTCTTTTTGGTGGCCAAAACGGCACCAAGTAAATTATGTTACGTGTTAGTATGAGTCTATACTCCTAGATGTATCCGTATGGGTTATCTAGGGCTCCGGAGTGTGTCTGTATAGGGTCCGCTGCTTTCACATTTGTTGATACCGTCGGCTTGTGGACATAAGCGCCCAAGCGGGTAATTTGATCTTAAAAGGCTTAGGCCCAGGATCGTTGATACCGGCGGCTTGTGGACATAAGCGCCCAAGCGGGTAATTTGGATGTCCTCGATCAAAATGCACATTGGTAATTATGTATGTGGTAAAGTGTAAAAATTCCCGTAAATTATTTTACTCACTTATTTTAAAAATTAAATTCCCATCTTTTTATTACTCTTCTAAAAACTTTAAATTTTGTTATGCTATACATTAACTTACGCAGTACCGTTTGTACTGATAAATTGTTGTTTTCTATTTTTCGCAGAGTAAGTCATGGCACGACGGGATGGGATTCTCAAACAAAGAACTTGTCGCATTTATTTTATTTATTTTCCGCATGGACTTGGACACTGTTTTGGCCGTGTTTTGGCCCTTACTTTCTTTAGCTTCCGCACTGCATGATTAGACTTATTATTACTCTGTTTGAATATCGGGCTTATTTGAATGGTTTTAAATTATTTATTTTAAAGTTTGATACTAGCCTTAGCATCTTTCTAGATAAGCTCGACTCTGATCGTGTCTCATTTAGAAAGGTGTGGCGGTAGCGCCCCGGCCTGGGTGATCAAATCCGGGGTGTTACAACCGAAGGCAAACAACCTTGTTAGTAAATGTGAGCTATTTTTTAAGATGACTAAATTATACTTTCTCCGTCTCATAATGATCTTGACGTTTGATTTTATGTTACACACGTTCACTTAAAGTTTTATCATATTTATACAAGTTAAAATATAATTAAATGAGATCTTGTTAGATTCGTCTCATCGTATAGTTTTTAAATATCGAACTTTTAAAATTTTTACTTGTACCAACATGAGTTACTAATAGTTTAAAATGTGCATTGGAGTGCGTGAAAAATGGGTTTGTAAGAATCATTATGAGAAGGATGTAGAAGCATACACACATAAATATATATATATTCATATCACGACAGCGTGCACATGTTTTTTCCTTTAAGCAATTCTTCATATTTGCAGGCGGCTAGTTTTTAACTTTGTTTTTATTTTTCTTATAAGAATCGCTTTTGAAAGCCATTTCTATTTTAATTAAAGTGAAAATTGCCACTAGAACATGCGATTCATATTTTTTTTCATTTTTAGCTTTTTTAGTTTAAACTAGTGGATTGCATGTGGCAATGGTGATCCACAATTATTTTATTATTTTTTATTCATATTCTGCAGTGACATGTGGTAGTGACGATCGAAGGTTACATTGGGAACACCCCAATTTATGTGTAATATTTTGATAATGTGGCCTTTGGGAATCAAATAAATATCTGCAATATTAAGATGATGCAAAAAATCTATCCTTATATTCTTTAGTCAAATATTTTTTTTACTTATTGCCTTATAAATTATTAAATGGTTTGTCTGGCTTCGACTTATCAAAAAAAATTATTAAATATTTTTAATAATCTTCTTATATTCGTTGGAGGAAGATGTAAGAAAACACAACATACATTGTACACAAGGTGCATCCCGAAGATGTAAGAAACTTTATAACACCCCTAAAAGCCCTAATTGCCGCCCTTTACCACCTTTTTAAATCTAATCTTCATCATCATCCTACTTTACTACTCAAACCAATTCTACTTACAAAAAAAAGAAAAAAAAGAAAAAGAAACGAAGAAGAAGAAAAAAAGATTGTAGATCCATCTTCTCCTAACCATCGAGGGCGTCCCATAGTTGAGGAACAAAGGCGATCCATCAAGAATAGGGATTAAGGCGAGAATTTTCCGTAGGATTCCTCAACACGAGTTAAGGTAAGTTAATCGCACCCTCCTATATTGTCCAAGCTTTGTCTTTAGCAGCCTGGCTCTAGCATCTACTCTATTCATATATATAGATGCGCCTAGGACTACCGGACAGAACCTCCTAAACCCTGCTATCTGTATTTTTGCGTCTCTATACCAAAGCAGATGTGTTGGAGTGTTAAATTGTTAAACTATGGATAACTAGGGGCCACGACATGTGTTGGTTTGTTTGCCAAATATATATACTGGTATTATATGACTTATGACTCTTTACCAGAGAGCTTTTATGGAGTCAAATATGGTGGGCTAAATGGGTAGGAGTCTAGCTAAATAATGATCTCTACATGTGTATACGTACAAATAAATATACAAGTCTGCACACATGGATTAATTTTCTATATAAAGGTTCGAATTTTATAGAAGTCTTGACCAAGTATTTTGTTATGTTGTGGGATGTCGAATTATCTTCTAAGTCTGGAAAGTTTACTGTATCGAACTCGTTTGGTGCTTTAATTATGTCAATTTCTCAAATGGTGATATTTGCATAGTCACGGACATGGTTATGTTACTGGTGTTATACAAGAGCAGTTTCTGGCTATGTTATTTTGTGGAAAAGAAATGTGAACATATTTTGTTTATGTGATCGGACTAGTATTGACGAGTAGATACTTATGTGCGGATTATGCGGATTATGCGGTTGAGGGGCAGGACCGTGACGGGTCTCCAGCGACGAAACTCGCTCCCTCTGTCACAAATTAAATTAAATCTAGGTTGACGAACCTTTGAATATGCGGTATTGTGGGTCTAAACCCCTAACCTCGCCTGCGGGCCTAGGTTAGGGCACCGGTGCTGTAGGTTTAGACGAATTTTGCGGATTATGCGGTAAAAAGTGTCCTCGTCAATATTAATTCAGCATCACTATTAATTTTTGGCGGTTTTGTCGTTTCTTTGGTGTTGTCCTTATGGAACTGTGGGTTAACTTACCAGTTTATACTGAGTTGTTTGTGTGTTTTCTTTTCTCTTTTTCAGGATTCGCAAGTGAGTAGTCATGAGCACGTGCACGCATTGGGACGGGATTTCAAGCTTTGCATTTCATTCCATTTTTGCAAATAAAACATTTTTAAATAATTTATAATGTTCTTCGGCACTATATATTTTGGAACTAGATAGGATGCATGTGTTGAAATAAAGCTTATATTTATTCTGAATAGCCTTAGCATCTCTTGGCTTATTTTTGCATTATTATATTGTATCCGAGAGATGTGGCGGTAACATCCCCTTTAATTTGGTGTTTTAAAATTGGGGGTGTTACATCAGAAGACTATTTTTATTGTCCCAAGAGGTAGTAATTTTATTTAGAAAGTTTTAAACTCGGCTTTCTTTGAGTAGTGAATAGTGATCGTCTGATGGAGTGGTCTTGAAGAGCTCTCCCGAGTCGCTATCCCTGATACCACTGCTTATAAAAGCTATAACTTGAATCCCTACAACAGATAGTAATAAATTCAAAAATAAGAACAAAAATAAAACTACTAGCTATAAACAATTTAATTAGAAGATTAATATTATGAAATAAAATGAACTAATAATGATTTGCCACAGACACTTACATTGGATACTTTACGTAAATTCCAGTGACATTGGCTTTATAGGATATTGTCTCTAGGTGACCCTCCAAAGCTTGGTCGTAAATTATTAATTGGACGTGTCGTCTAATTTCTACACCATGGAATCTTGACTTTGCAGTTAGATCTAAAACACATGTCAGGCCAGGCGTTGGAGGAACCCTCATTCCGTAAGTCATTGAATAGGCCAAGTCCGTCATTCCATGGTATCTTTGATCATCGGGATATATTACTTGTAGATCCATCCTGGTTGTAACACCCCGGTTTTGGTAACCCAGGCCGGGATGCCACCGCCGCACCTCCCTAGCAAGACACGGTTTCTCCGAGCTCACTAAAGAGATGCAAGGCTATGGTTTTCAGTATTTAAAATATTCAAACAGCCCATTCATATATAAGTTAAAGATAATACACCAAAGTTCTAAGATTCAGATTTGATACTCTTCGGTTTTGGGTTGGTTTCAGGTTTCAAAACATCATGAAAAATTATGAAATTTTTACAGAAGCTAAACCAAAGTCTTAGGAACACTTTTCATGTTTTGAGTTTTATTGTTTGAGCAGCTTTAGAGGTTCGAAAAATTCATACGAAAACGCTGCGTTGAGGGTTTCTCTTGTTGACAGATTTTAGAGTTTTTAAATCTCTATGTTTGGTTGCATTTTAAGTCACCCAAAACCATAGTAAGGTTAACTTACAGTGGGGATGATGTTTAGGAAGTCACGGGGTCGTCCGGAATCCACGGGATGTCACGAACGAATCTCTTCTACCCGATTTATTCTTCCCTTGGCTCCGATTTGTGTTCGAATATGAAGATTCGTAAGTTAGGATGATGTTTATGATCTTAAAACCATATGGAAACTTGAATAACATCTTACCAACAATCCAAAGCCTGCAATCCTTGATCTACACACTTCCTTGGTTGGATTTGGTTGCCGGAAACTCGTCGGAAAGTCGCCGGAAGTTCGTCGGAAGAGTGTTTGGCTTTTGGGAGAGTTTTTGGAGAGTTTGGGGTGAATGATTGATGAAATGGCTGACAAATGGGGATAGGATTGATTACATAATGTCCAAAAAGATGCTACACCCGTGATAGATCGAGATTCCTCACTTGGGCCCCGAAAATTGGCGAGAAAGTCGCCAAAACGCGACAAACGCAGCTGCTGCTGCTTCGGCGCGCTGGTGGCGCGCTTTTCTTGGAAATCCCGCGCGGGGTGCGCGCCGGCCCCGGCTGGGCTGCGGTCCGTGCCGGGCCGTGCGATCCGTCGGGCCTTTTCTCCTCTCTTTCGGACTTCTATCCTCCTACGTTTTCGGGCTCGATTTTTCGGGTCATTCTCGGGTCATAGATTCTTATCTTAAGTTTATCTTGGCTCAAACGAATTTCACGTTCGAGATCTTAAGTCCGTCGGTCTCGGGTTTGTCGGCTTCCAATTCGTCGTCTTTTGATTCCCGTGCAATAACTTGTTTCATTAAATTTCTTCCGACTTCACGGGTTCTTGGAATTAAAATTCTTTTCCTTATTGAATTTAATTCCAATTATTTTTACTCAATTCATGGAATGTCTTCGGGCTTCCTTTCCCTCTTTTATTCCATTTTGAATTTAAATTTATCGGCGTTTCATTTCCGAGCAATTTCTTCTTCTCGGATATATTTCAACATTGATAGGAATAAATTTTATTCCCTTGGACGTTGATAAAAATCTGGGGTATTACACTCCACCCCCCCTTAAGAATCAACTTCGTCCCCGAGTTGCGCCCTCACTTTCTTTTGGGCTCAATTTAATGTTGGGGTATCTCCATCTACTTTCCTTAAGGATAAACGTCTTTCACAAGAAATTAATTCCATTCCTTTGATTGTGAATTAAATTTCTCGGGTGTTACATCCTCTCCCCCTTAGGAATCAACTTTGTCCTCGAAGTTGTGTTTCGGCTTTTCTCGCGCTAAGAGTTATGGTCCTTTTGTTTACTATATTATTTTGCGATATTGTGCTATTGAATTATTGTACGATTGTTGATTGTTTGATTATTGTTTGATTGTTGATTATTGTTTGATTATTGTTTGATTATTGTTTGATTATTGTTTGACTGAACCCAGAATTGAAATTTCCAAGTTGCCTACGTACCCTGTGAAGGGATCAAGTCATTACGTAGTTCAAAAAGAATTTATTTGGGATACAAAATATTCGAGTTTCGAAATAAATGCTTATGCATTCTTACGGGGTATTACATCCTCCCCCCCTTAAGATTACAGTTATGTCCCCATAACTGCCTACACATCCACGAAGGTTCAAGTATCGTTGCCTAGCACATGTATATCTTTATTTACCACATTTAACGTCCCATGAGTCCCCCTTGGTTACTTGTGGCTAGTTAGGTCCAGTGACCAGGTCATCTCTTATGGTTATATTCTTAATATGGGTTCGACATTCTTCCATCCGATGTCCACGTCTACCACATCGGAAGCATGTGTCGGGTTGAGGGCATCCCCTCACCAGATGAGGTTGGTTACAGCTTAGGCATCGGGGCACGTAGCCTTTACGGGTGAAAATCCTTCTATTATTGCCTCCATCGTTGCCTTGGGCTGGTCCATTTGGGCCTTTGCGAAGTTTATTCCTACCCGAGTCATAATCAGCTCCGCGGTCCTTACCTCTCTTGTCTTGTCCTTGGGGACCTTGGCTAGACTCACCTATCGTCGTCCGCTTCAATCCCTGAACTCGTGCAACCGCTACCGCGCGATCATAAACCGTCTGCAGGTTCGTGAATTGTCCTACTGCAAGTATCTCCCGGATACTAAGGTTCAGACCCATCTCAAATTTCTGAGCCTTGTCAGAGTCGGTTGGTACTATCCTCGTAGCAAATCGTACCAATTCCTTAAATTTGGTGTAGTACTCTTGTACTGTTTGCGCTCCTTGTCTGAGGTTGATGAATTCCTCGTACTTTGCAGTCTTGGTGCTCAGTGGGTAGAATCTTTCTCTCAAGGCTTCCTTAAGTCCTTCCCAGGTGTAGGATTCTTCATCTTCCTCTGAATTCGTTTGAAGGTTTTGCCACCACTCATCGGCTTCGCCTCCTAAGTAGTAGGTCGCTACATGTATCTTCTCCTCGTCGGGGCATTTGATAGCGTCCAAGAGTTTGTCAAAGGTACGGATCCAACCCTCCAACTTGGCCGGATCCTCTTGCCCGTCATAATGGGGTGGGTTGTAGGGGTTTACCAATGCCAAGTAGTTGACTCGGGCTACTGGCGGAGGTATTGCCGCTTGTGCCATATGCACCTCGGCATTGCCTAATGCTACGAGTACTTCTTCTACCGTCCTTAAACGTTCATCCATGTTGTTGGGAATAGGAGGCGTTCGATCTCCTACGTTCGGAGGAATCTTATTGTTGTTAGGTGCGTTTGGGAGATTAGTGTCAGTGCCGTTTGGGCTTACCTTCCTCAGTTTTCTTCTAGGTGCCATTTTCTGTTATAGAAGCACGCGAAGATGAGTTTCTAAGTGATCAAGATCTAGGACTAAGGCAAGGTTAGTCTTTAGCAAGCGCTCCTAAGTGAAGATCATGTCGAGTTCTAAGGTAGGAGTGTTTCTTATTACCGATAATTCACATAAGAAGAGTTAGTGTAAATAATTATGTATGCATATGTATATGTGATCCCCCCAATAAAAAAAAAAAATTTATGCATGCATTTATTTATCCATGGGTTTTAAAAATAAATTATTCCATGGATAGATTAAAATAAGGATAAAAGGTTTGGGCCACTATATTGGGCCGAAAGAAATAAATTATTTGGGCTTTAAATAAAAACAAGGCTATTGGGCCAAGATAATTTCTTGGGCCTCAAAAAAAATTTTGGGCTAAAAATTTGGGCCTTAACTTCAAAATAATAATTGGGATCTTTAAAATATATTACTAGTTTAGAAATGATAACTTTAAAAATAATAATACTTGAAAATAATAGTTTTTTAAAAAAAATATTCCGGGCTCTTCAAAATAGTAGTTTTAAAATATTCCGGGCTCTGATACCACTCTGTAACACCCCGGTTTTGGTAACCCAGGCCGGGATGCCACCGCCGCACCTCCCTAGCAAGACACGGTTTCTCCGAGCTCACTAAAGAGATGCAAGGCTATGGTTTTCAGTATTTAAAATATTCAAACAGCCCATTCATATATAAGTTAAAGATAATACACCAAAGTTCTAAGATTCAGATTTGATACTCTTCGGTTTTGGGTTGGTTTCAGGTTTCAAAACATCATGAAAAATTATGAAATTTTTACAGAAGCTAAACCAAAGTCTTAGGAACACTTTTCATGTTTTGAGTTTTATTGTTTGAGCAGCTTTAGAGGTTCGAAAAATTCATACGAAAACGCTGCGTTGAGGGTTTCTCTTGTTGACAGATTTTAGAGTTTTTAAATCTCTATGTTTGGTTGCATTTTAAGTCACCCAAAACCATAGTAAGGTTAACTTACAGTGGGGATGATGTTTAGGAAGTCACGGGGTCGTCCGGAATCCACGGGATGTCACGAGCGAATCTCTTCTACCCGATTTATTCTTCCCTTGGCTCCGATTTGTGTTCGAATATGAAGATTCGTAAGTTAGGATGATGTTTATGATCTTAAAACCATATGGAAACTTGAATAACATCTTACCAACAATCCAAAGCCTGCAATCCTTGATCTACACACTTCCTTGGTTGGATTTGGTTGCCGGAAACTCGTCGGAAAGTCGCCGGAAGTTCGTCGGAAGAGTGTTTGGCTTTTGGGAGAGTTTTTGGAGAGTTTGGGGTGAATGATTGATGAAATGGCTGACAAATGGGGATAGGATTGATTACATAATGTCCAAAAAGATGCTACACCCGTGATAGATCGAGATTCCTCACTTGGGCCCCGAAAATTGGCGAGAAAGTCGCCAAAACGCGACAAACGCAGCTGCTGCTGCTTCGGCGCGCTGGTGGCGCGCTTTTCTTGGAAATCCCGCGCGGGGTGCGCGCCGGCCCCGGCTGGGCTGCGGTCCGTGCCGGGCCGTGCGATCCGTCGGGCCTTTTCTCCTCTCTTTCGGACTTCTATCCTCCTACGTTTTCGGGCTCGATTTTTCGGGTCATTCTCGGGTCATAGATTCTTATCTTAAGTTTATCTTGGCTCAAACGAATTTCACGTTCGAGATCTTAAGTCCGTCGGTCTCGGGTTCGTCGGCTTCCAATTCGTCGTCTTTTGATTCCCGTGCAATAACTTGTTTCATTAAATTTCTTCCGACTTCACGGGTTCTTGGAATTAAAATTCTTTTCCTTATTGAATTTAATTCCAATTATTTTTACTCAATTCATGGAATGTCTTCGGGCTTCCTTTCCCTCTTTTATTCCATTTTGAATTTAAATTTATCGGCGTTTCATTTCCGAGCAATTTCTTCTTCTCGGATATATTTCAACATTGATAGGAATAAATTTTATTCCCTTGGACGTTGATAAAAATCTGGGGTATTACACTGGTGAAAGATGCATATTCATTCAACAAGGAAATCCAAGTCCCCGGAAGGCGAGGCGGTGGAG
The DNA here is from genome assembly GCA_030278955.1 of Hygrophila difformis. Classification (NCBI taxonomy): domain Eukaryota; kingdom Viridiplantae; phylum Streptophyta; class Magnoliopsida; order Lamiales; family Acanthaceae; genus Hygrophila; species Hygrophila difformis. Next base: position 28,892,012 of record JAOANR010000013.1, on the reverse strand, counting down.
GTCGTGGCCGTGGTGGTCGTGCCGGTGCAGCTAGAGGTGGTACAATAAGAAAGTAGAGAAATAATAAAACAAGGGTGTTTGAGGAAGACATTTTGGTGTACTTAGATTGTAAATACTAGTAGTATATATATGAGTATGTAATATATATATAAGTGCATGTGATGTAATGTAATGGTAAAATTGGGGAATAAAAGTACATTTATGTGGATAATTAGTTTATACTCAAAATATATTAATAAATATATCTATTAATATAACAAAATCTTGAGAAAATCTACATATATATTTTTAAAATATATAATTGATTACAACAATATATATAAATATTTGACTGTATGCATAATATTTTAAAAGAGATAATAATTTTTTGGGGTTATTAGAAAGAGTCATTTCCAGATTTTGATCAATATTTTTTCATTTAGAGTTTTGGGCCACTACAAGGATATCGGACCCAGAAAAGGGCCAAAGCGGGCCGCGTGTGCTTCAAACACGGGAACATTACAGGCACCGACATCCTTATGGCCCCAAAGTGGAAAGTGCATCCTTCCGATGACCTATTTAATTTTTTTTTATTTTTTATGTAATTAAAATAAAAAAATATTTCTTCCATCCCATTATTTATGTCTTGCTTTCCTTTTTTGGCCTTTCGAGTAAAAAAAAACCACAAATAACAATGTGTCAAACCACATCTCGAGGCCAACTGCTAAAATGAGGTTGCGTGCCTTGCTACTACTTTGTCACACCAATATGTGTCTTCCCATCGGAGACTCCTCAACCTAAGGTTGAGGATTTGATTTCCCTTCGGGCCTCCTATCCCCTTCCTTATATCATTTTGTAATTTGTTTGGCTTGAGCTCTCAAAAAAGTAAAAATAAAATAAAGAGAATAAAAATAAAAATATATTTTTTTGGAAAGAAACATCAGTTAGCGAATTTTCGGTTCCTAACATATATTTCTTAAGGAAATGGCAATAGAAAAAATAAGGACTCTCCAACCATCAAGAGAAAATGAAACAAAATTATAGATCAGGAGGATGAAAGGTCTCCGATGGAAAATCACGCATTGGTGTGATAGAGGAGTATCGAGGCACTGAGCAACCTCATGTTAGCAGTTTACCTCGAGATGCGGATTGACAACGTTGTTATTAAGTGTTATGTTTTTTATTCGGGCGGATAAAAATGAAAAGTTCGACATAAATAATGGAATGAAAAGAATATTGTTAATGTGCATTATATATATATATAAAAAAAACTTAAATAGGCCAGCAGAAGGAGATGATTTCCATTTTTTGACCATAAGGATGTTGGGTGTGGCGTGTTTCTGCGTTTAGATAACACATAACACGCTTTGGCCTTTTCCTTGGTCCGACATCCTTACAGTGGCCCAAAACTCTAAATGAAAAAATAATAGCCAAAATCTGAAAATGGCTCATTCCGATCGTCTAAAAAAATTATCATTTCTATTTTAAAAATATTAATATTATAATATTATTACATAAATTTAATTAGGTTAAAATTTTATAATCCTATACAATATAAGGAATATAATAACAATATTTTAAATAAAAATATTCATTGAAAATATGGTATAAACATTAAATTGACTCTAAAAATATTGATTAACATAAAATGACTAATCATCTAAACAAATTTATATCATTCAAAACAAATTTTACATAATATTTTTTTTCTTTTTAAATAAGAATAGAAAGAAAAGGAAAAAAAGACTAAAACACATCATAGTTTAATTATTAGATCAATACCCTTAATCCAATAATCCTTATCTATTTCAGTATAAAATAAAAATGTATTTGTTATACAATTTTTTTTATAAATAATTCGCACTGTAAAAGAATATAATAAGTATTTTATTATAAATAATATGTAAATATTTGTGGTAATCTATCTCATTAATCCTAAATACTTTTTGGTCTGTGCAGACTTTATTGCCCTTACTAATTTCAATTTATCATTCTTAATTTTAAGGGGTTCATCAGTCATTATACTCTCATTTTTAAATCTACGTCCCTTATTAAAACACATAGACAGACTGAGTTCACACAAATCGCTGACTAATTTCAAATCATCTCCCACATCTTTAATATGTATATTTAGAAAATATATATATCTTATAATTTAAAAAAATCTTGAGAAAATCTTCATATATATTTTGAAAATATATAATTGATTACAACTATTTATATATAAATCATTTGATTGTATAAATAATATTTTAAACACTATTAATATTATAATTTATTACCTAAATTTAATTAGGATAAAATTTTTATAATTCTATACAATATAAGGAATTTAAATAATCATATTTCAAATAAAAATATTTCATTAAGAATATGGTGTAAACATTAAATTAACTCTAAAAACTTGATTAATATAAAATTACTAATCACCTAAAAATATTTATACCATTCAAAACAAATTCAACATAAATTTTTTTTCTTTTTAAAGAAGAAAAAAGAAAAGAAAAAAAGACTAAAACACATCATAATTAAACTATTAGACATAATATCATTAATCCAGTAATCCTTATATATTTCAATATAAAATAAAAAATATATATAAAATTAAGAGTAAATTATTATACAATTTTTTTATAAATAATTTGTATTGTAAAAGAATATAAGAAGTATTTTAGTATAAATAATAGGTAAATAAATATTTGTGGTAATTTATATAATAAATCCTAAATAATTTTTTGCCTCTGCAGACTATATTGCCCTTACTAATTTGAATTTATCATTCTTAATTTTAAGGGGTTCATTAGTCATTATACGCTCATTTTTTGATCTACGTCTCTTATTAAAACACATAGATGGACTAAGTTCACATGTAATCCCTGACTAATTTTAAATCATCTTCCTGTAATGCCCCAAAAATTTAAAATCAATTTTTCTGATATCACGGCCGTGTTATCTCTCCTAAACTATTGCCCAATAAATTTATGATTAATAACACTAAGCCTGGTAAACAGAAAATCCACAAAAACATAATATCAGAGAACATCATCAATAGGAATCGAAAACATGGCAAACAATACGGGGAAAAAAACTCATTTAGTCCCATAAGTTTTTTTAATTTCCAAAACAGTCCCACAAATATCGAATTAGACGAATCCGTCCCATAACTATCCTAATCTTAGCCGAACCCATCCATAAACCGGCTTTTTTGCTAATCATTGCCGAACCCGTCCCATAACTTCCCTAGTGGAGGGTTGGGTTCGGCTAAGATTAGGGTAGTTATGGGACGGGTTCGACAATGATTAGCAAAAAAATCGGTTTATGGACGGGTTCGGCTAAGATTAGCGTAGTTATGGGACAGATTCGTCTAATTCGATATTTGTGGGACTGTTTGGGAAATTTTTTAAACTTATGGGACGAAATGAGTTTTTTTTTCAACAATACGGTTTCCAGCCTCAAAATAGAACTTCTCCTAACCTGTTGTCAATACCAAGGAAATAGCAGGAATAAAAGAAAGGCGATTCACATGCCAAAACCAACATCATATTAGTACTCAGAAACAACCGATAAGTCATAAGTCATAGGGATAATAACATGATCTCCCATAACATTAACTCAGTCCTGTAACACCCCGGTTTTAATAACCCAAACCGGGATGTCACTGCCACATCTCCCTAGCAATAAACGGCTTCTCCGAGCTTGATAAAAAGATGCAAGGTTAGGTATTACAGGATTTAAAATATTTAAAACATTTAAAAACAACCCATGTAATATAATTTGAAAATAACATCATCATAGTTGCAGCGGAAAGTAATACTTAAATATATGTGGTGAAGTGGAAATTTAAATTGAGCCAACATGGCCAAAACACGGGTTAAACAGGCCCGTTAATTCAATTCGTAACTAAGAACAGAATTTAAAAATAATGTTTTTCCCAATCTCCCCATGCTATGCTCATGCATAATTGTCATACTCTGAAAGAAAAGAGAAAATATGGTTTGGTCAGCAAAAACGTGCTGAGTAAGCTAATACATAGCAAATGATCAAGGGATTTCAAAGCTATTAATTAATTTTAATAAAAGCATGCTAGTAGGCAATATACAATTTAATTTATTTAACTTCTAACAATTAAAATTGCATAACTTAACATGGATTCTCATCATATAAATTACATGGTAAAATTAAACACAAGACATAATTTAAAAGTATAATCTAAATAAGAGAAATAAATTTAAAGTCTTTTAATTATCCCCAATACTCCAGGATTATGTATTTCAAGTATTTCTCAATTGCATCGCAATCTCTACCATATCTCAAGTAACCGTTGGCCTCAGCCAAATACGCCATACCCAGTACCACTCCGGAGCCTCGGAAAACCCATACGGATACTCCCGAGAGTGTAGGCCCTATATATCTCGCCGTTTTGGCATAATTTCTCGTATTTGACACCATCGTCCATTCAGCCACGACGTAGTTAGGAGGGCACCCTGCAGAGCACTCACCCCCTAATTTGTTTTTAATCAAGTCGCAAGGGGATTTCAAAAACGTTTCTTTTATTAATTTCAAAAGGGTTTCATTTGCTTGTTTAGAAAAAGGAAGTTTCACAATGTCTCAATTTCTCAAAATATGACTTCCACGTGTCGCTGTTCGCGCCATTTTCATTTAAAAATTCGTTTCAAAGCCAAAAATTCTGAAAATTGGACAGTAGCTCGACAACACAGTGCCGAATAAGTTTCGTGTTTTGAGTATTTCGATTCGGGTTAAGGAAACAAGTCAAAAGTGTGAATTATTACAGAAACAACGTGCTGCCAGAATTCAGAACGTAGCAGATTTCAAAGATCCAATTTTTATCATATCAAATGAACTTCAAATTTAACAAACTTTTACAGGATGATTCATAACTCATAGATCTACAAGTTTCATGTTCAACTCAAGTCCTATTTCGGCCTAGATCTAGTGTCAAATTCATCAACAAGTTCGAAAAATAATTCTGCCACCATTTCAAGATTCGAATTGAAGGCAGCTTCGTCCGGGTAAGTTTTACGGTAACAAATCTTAACGAACAATTCTGAAATTTTTAATGGTACAGATCAGGGTCTTAGGAACATTTTTTATGTTTTGATTTTTTCCGTTTGAGCATTATAAATGGTTCGAAAAATTCATGCAAAGACGATGCGCCGGTGTAGACAGATTTTTAATTAGAGTTTTTATTAGATCTATTCGTTCGGTTGATTTCAGACACCCCAAACCATAAGTAAGCATTAACTTACTTGATTTGGTTATCCGGCTCGTCTAGTTCGCTATCGTGGCTTCCACGTCCTCCGTTCGTCTCTCGAGATCCTTCGTTCTCCCTCTACTTGTCCAGATCGGGGTTTTAGAAAAGAAACGGAGTAAATTAGCCTTTGATCCGAGTTTTGATTGGAAAAAGATAGACAAAACCTTACCCCACTGTATACCTACGCCCGGGGATCTCTGGATTCGTCCAATGCTTCTTCTCTCGCTGTCTTCTTGCCTCCGACGACTTGGGAATTAGGGTTTTTCGGTGTTTGAGACATATAGAAAATTCGAAAGCGTTGAAAAGGGTCTACGGGCTGAAAACGGGGCTATTTATAGACTCAAAGGCCGTAAGGTTCGGCCATGGTCAGTTACAAGGAGTCTTGGGCCGAAAGGTAAGCAACCAACGTCGAAAAATCCGAAATCGGGCAAGTGAATCTCGCATGGGGCGTTGCTGCCCGCTGGCGCGCCCGTGGCGCGCGGAATGGCTCACCCCACGTGGCCTTGGCCTGGACTTCGGTCCGGGCCGGGTCGTGCGATCCGTCGGGCCTTTTCTCCTCTCTTTTGGACTTCTATCCTTCTATGTTCTTGGGCTTCGATTTTCGGGCTATTTTTGGGCTCCAATTTCCTATCTTAATTTTATTTGGATCTTAATTACATTTTGGGATCGAATTATTGAGTCCATTGGTATTGGGTTCCCGTGTAACAATTTATTTAATTAAATTGTCTTCGGCATCACGGGCTCTTGGAACTTTAATTCATTCTTGAATTAAATTTCATTTCTCATTTCTTCTTTTAATTATTTATTTATTTATTTATTGATTTATTTATTTATTTTATGTTGCAAAATTCTCGGGAATTACTAGTCCGCACATAACAATGCATTCCTAATAAATCACTCAGTCCCAATCCCATCACCATGATCGTGCTCTGGGTTCTCCTCGAGAGTATCTATAAGAAGGACAAATTGCAAGGCGTCAGTACATAAATACTGAACAAGAGTAGAACTAGTTGAGAAATGGGGAACGAGATTTAGCACAATAAATAACAATTTATATAATTACATAACTAAATATTGAAAGCATCACACCGCCCCATACCGGTATTTCAACCACGTCATACACTGCAAAAGAATAATAGGACGAATGATGAATAAAATACAATGACCTAAGTGTCTATCTACTCTAATGCAACACAAAAGATGTCTAGCGCGCGTCCTAATACCCTGGCCGGCATTCTTTCCCATTAAGGATCCACTTCTCCTTAATGGTCGAAAGAGATACCTACAGTGCCCCCGCCGCGAGCACTGCATGCATAAAGGGCTAAGTGGACTTACGGAGTGGCATCCCCAATGATCGAACTACATCTAGCGGGTACTGGCCCAGAGCATCTCGCTCTCGAAAGCCTACATCCCCAGAACATAGTTTTCGAAAGCATAATACAATCCTAATAATAACATGTCCAAGATAATCTCATATTCAAGTACACCCAGTTAACAACTTGAAAGCATCGAAATGAAACTTGTATACTCAAAAGCATAAATCAAATAATTCACATAACTATAATTCACATGTCCAATCTCAAGTCTCGAAAGCATAATAAGATAATTCCCAAGTCAAACGACTAAGATTTAGTTTCCGGGTTAGCCAGATCCCACATGTCGGCTTGCATCTCTATTACGAGAGTTAGGTTCAAGCTCAATCGAATCTTCCTAGTTTCTAAGGCATGGTAGAGTCTATAAATCCAATACCAAAAATCATAACATGTGTACCAACAATGCTTAACAAGCTATAAATATTTTTCAAGGCATAAGAATGAGTAATCAAAGATACGACACGAAAAAGGGCGAAAAACAGAAGAAAACAACAATTCGGGTGCGCAGCTGGCACCCTGAGGTGCTACACTAGCGCTCAGGCCTGCTCTGAGGTGCCAGTCAGGCAGAGTGGTGCCCGGACTAGGCACCTGCAGAGCAGAGGCACTCCACCCTGGTTTTGGGCGCCGTTATGGCATAACGACGCCTCATGTGGGCGCAAGCAAAACAACAACTGTTCTTCAAATTTCAGCCGTTCTTCCCCCCCTTTTTTCCCTACTTTGAGCATGTCCTACTCTTGCCTTGGATTTCGGTGTTCCAATATCTTCAATATCAACTCCCAGAATATCTCAAACACCAAAGGCAAGCTATATTGCAAGAATTAACCCCAAAACATCAATAATCCTTCAATTTAAGCTCAACCCACAACATGCAAGAGTTTTGAGTTAAAACTTCAATGCACCCAAACAAAACTAAGCAAAATACTCACCTCAATCTCACAATGCAAGAACCAAGCTCAAAAAGTGGAATTCCAAGCCTCAATCAAACCCAAACTACAAAAATTCCATTCAAATGCCAATTTTTTTTACTCTAAGAAATGCCACCCAAAATCATATCCAAGGTACCAAAATGGAAGGGAAACTCAAGAAAAACACTTACCAAAGCCATATAGGGTAAAGCCCCAACTGATTCTTGGTAAAATCCACCACTTTCCTCAAGATTTTGGAAGCCCTAACTCTCTCCTCAACAAGTGACGGGAATGGGGTGTTTGGGGTGTCAAACAAATGAGTCTCAATCCCGAATTCAGATTTTTAACCTCCTGAAAAAGTCCGAGTCGGGTCACGATCCATGGTTCACGGGCCAAGCAAGAGAATGGGCTGGCTCTTCAAGTGTTGGACCAAATCTTCACTTATCCAATTAAATTGAGCACTTGGGCTCTTATTCTCTTGTGGGTCTGAACCACTTATTCTTCCACTTCAATCCAACACTCACCTATAATTAATCCATACTATAAGTATTTAATCGACTAACTACAATTAATTAAATTCATTATGCATTAATTAAATCGGGGTGTTACAATTGCTTCCCCTTAGGATCATTCGTCCTCGAATGAAAGAATATGGATTAGGTAAGATACCTCATTGAATTGGAGTCAGATTCAATTTATGATATCGCTCCATCATACTCTCATCCGTCTCCCATGTGGCATCTTCTACTCCATGTCTAGACCAAAGTACTATCACCATCTTGATCACCTTGTTGCGAAGTACTTTCACCTTGGTGTCCAAAACTGCCACAGAATACTTATCGTACTCCAAACTCTCATCCAATTCTACCTCATTCGGTTGGATGATCTTATCGGGATCCGATACATACTTCGTCAATTGTGATACATGGATGATGTTATGCACGTTTCCCACCTCTTTTGGAAAATCCAATCAATAAGCTACCTTCCCAACTCTCTTGACAACCTCGCAGGGGCCTAAAAATCAGGGACTCAATTTCCCCCTCTTCCGAAATCGTCTCACATCTCTCACCAGTGAGACTCTCAAAAGTACCCAATCGCCAACAGCAAACTCAATGTCCCTCCTTGATAAGTCTGTATAACTCTTCTGTCTGTCCTAAGCTTCATTTATTCTGTCTCTATCACACGCACCACCTTTATGGTTGGTTCAATAAGATCAGGATCCATCTCCACTCGTTCCGAAGGGTCGCTCCAACACAATGGCGTCCTACGCTTCCGTATAAAGCCTCGAAAGGAGCCATCCCAATGCTCGCATGGAAACTGTTGTTGTAGGAGAACCCCACCAAAGGTAGATGCTCTTCCCACGTGCCCTGACAACCCATCACACAAGCCCTTAACATATTCTACAAAGTTCTGATAGTCCTTTCTGTGTTTCCATCTATCTGAGGGTGCCATGCGGCGCTCATACTGATTTGAGTATCGAAAGCCGCTTGTAATTCTCTCCAGAACTTCAACAAGAACCTCGAATCCCTGTCCAAAATAATATCTTTCGGCACTCCAAACCATCTGACCACGCCGAATCTAAACACTAGTCAACTGTCGCATATTCCAATTTAACCTCATAGGCACAAACACAACACTCTTGGTCAAACGATCCACGATCACCCAAATAGTGTCCAACCGTTTCGCCGTTTTAGGCAGTCCTATGACAAAATCCATAGCAATGGACTCCCACTTCCATATAGAAACATCTAAAGGTTGCAATAACCCCGAAGGTAGCATGTTTTCTACCTTAACCTTCTGACAAGAGGGGCACTTAGACACAAACTCAGCAACCTCTCTCTTCATACCTTTCCACCCATAATTCTACCTCAAATCCTTGTACATCTTCACTGTCCCTGGATGTATAGAGTAAGGTGTACGATGTGCTTTCTCCATAATCTTTCTTTTCAACACCTGGTTCTCAGAAGGCATACACCAACGGTGCCCAAACTTAATTATACCCGGGGTATCAATTGAAATTCCTTCTTCTTCGCCTTGTCGAAATTGAGTTCTCAATTGCATCATCTATTGGCTTACAACTTGGCTCAGAGGCATTGCAGTCATGGCGTTCAACCTCATCTTCATACCATAAGGAATCGTGACAATGCCTTCTTTATTGAATCCGTGCCTCCACTTCCAAGGACGAGTAACCGTGCTTATTACATGTCCTTTTCTGCTAAGGGCATCGTCACTCGGTTTTCTTTCCCTTCAATGTATTGAATATTAGTGTCATAATCCTGTAAGAACTCCAACCACCTTCTGTAATACCCGAGAAATCGACATCGAGTTTTTAAATCCGAAATTAAAGAATCAGATTTAATTATCGAAACCGAAATAATTTCGAGAGAGCGGAATTAAATATTTTCGGACGATAGCAACTCGAAGAGAGTTATCGGATTATCCAACGATCTCGGATAATTCAAATTATGATTTTTAATTTTAAAAATCATAATTAAAAAAAGAAGAAACGTAGGCTGGTGGCCGTGCGGCCGTGGCACGTCCACGCGCCGCGCGCCACCAGCAGTAGAAAATGCTGCAACGCGTTTTTGCTCGGTTTGGGCATTTACTTCGGTTTTGGGTGCATGGAATCGATCCATATTTATGTCTCAGACCCTTGGGGGTGTATTGGGACTCCATGGGATGTTTTTGGAAGGATCTAGAACCACCCCAAAGTTGGATTAAGGGGAGTTCATGAACCAAAAGTGGGATAAGTGAACCATGGTTGGTAGTAGGTGAAATGGATGAGGTTTGAGGGGAGTAATTTCGAATTTGACTGCCATTATGCACATAACACTTTCCTAGGGTCATTAATCTATCTTTTGGAAACCTAAAACACCCTTTTCCACCCCCCTTAATCAGTCACAACCCTCACCATTTCATTCATCCGAAAATTTGAAAGTTCTTGTGAGTGTTGGAGAGTTGTGTGGTTCTCTTCACTTAGGCAGAGGAGTTGGTCGAGTTACAAGCAACCAATCCATTCCTCTACAGATAGGTAATGTTTTCTCTTCGATTCCTTGACCCTAGATTCGGTTACCATGCCCTAAACCTAAGTATCTTGGCCAACATTCTCAAAATAGGTTCATTCGGAAGGAAGTGTTGATCGTGTGGTGGATTTGGGCGTCTAGGGGGATTCCATCAAACGGGATTTTGATTCTAAAGTCACTAAATGTAAGTTAGTATTGTGCTTTTCAAGTTTTAGGGGTTTTGGTGGAGAATCCATCGAGTTCTTGTTAAAACTCTACTCATTGCCAAAACTGCCAACTAGGGTTTCTACTTGTGTAGTCTATGTTGTTCTGCGATTTTCACTTGGATCCGCTTGTTTTTGGGAAATCCTTCCGAAACAAAAAATGTTCCTAACATCCTAAATATTCTCTCTGTAAATTTTCATAATTTTTGAACATGTTTTGGGTGTCAAAAACGGATCTGGTATTCTGTGTATATGTGCTGTCAGTTGTAGTGTTCTTGTGTAATCAGATTTTGTTGTTCGATTTACTCTTGCCTATGATCGTTGTCAGTGGTTGTTGTCTTCATGAAACTTGTTCCATTATGTGTCTATATCATACCTGTAAAATTTCATAATTTTTGGGGCATGTTCAAAATTGATATGGATTTTTAATTGGACTGTGGTCGGATGAACAGTAGGGTTTAAACTCCTTGGAAATGTAGGTTCTGAAATCTTTTTTTTAGGTCACTTAGAGTTCGAATTTGAAGAAGCCTATTTCTAAAAAAACTGTTCATTTGGGTGTGTTCTAGCTCCTGTAGGAATTTCAGAATTTTTGAAAATGTTTTGCTAAGTTTCCATATGTGATTTTTGAAACCGCCAAGGGGCTATTTTTGTCGGTAAATCATACCTTCTGTATTTTGATGATCTACGAGTCGAATGATACTCATTTTTGAAAACCTATGGAATCTGGAAACGTGTGGTATTGTGAAGTGTTAAAAATATGTTTTTGAAACTTGGTAAGTTTTGATCGAGTGGGATGCCCAATGTTTTAGAGGGTAAGTGCACTTGGCGTGAGCTCGTTGGGCCGCCCAGTCTTTTGTGGCCAAAACGGCGCATATGATATTGTGGTTTCGTGATTGTAAGAGTCTATACTCCTAGGTGTATCCGTATGGGTTATCTAGGGCTCCGGAGCGGTCTGTATAGGGTAACTGCTTTCACATCCCTCGTGGGTACGAGTCTCAGAGGTGGGTTGATTCCAAGGGTACGTCCCTAGAATCGTTATTATGTATTGGAGTTCTTGTGGGTGTAAATCCCAAGGGCTTAATTGGTGTCCTCGATCAAAATGAACAATGGTAATTTATTCGTGTGGCAAAGTGTAAAAATCTTTGTGAATTATTTTTACTCGTCCTTTCTTTTTAAAATTTAAAATTCTATCTTGCATCTACTCTTCTAAAAACTCTAAAATTCGTTATGCTATATATTAACTTACGCAGTACCCTTTATACTGATAAAGTGTTGTTTTCCATTTTCTTACAGATTTCGCAGAGTAAGCAATTGCACTTTGGGATGGGACTTCGCAATAAAAAGACTTGTCGCATTTATTTTAATTTATTTTCTGCACTGGACTTTGGACTTTGGACTTGGTTTTGGCCGCTTGTTTTGCATCCGCACTACTTTATTACTTTATGCATGTAGTACTCTGATTTTAATTTCGGGCTTTATTGAATGGTTTTAAATTATTTTAAAGAATTGATACAACTAGCCTTAGCATCTTTCTAGATAAGCTCGATTTTGATCGTGTCTTATTTAGAAAGGTGTGGCGGTAGCATCCCGGCCTGGGTGATCAAATCCGGGGTGTTACAAAGTGGTATCAGAGCCCAAAATTTTTTGTTTCAAGCTATTAATTTTCGGTCCACTATAGAGGCCCAAAATATTGACTATTATTTTTAAGCATTTTAAATATTATTTCCATGGACAATAAATTTTATTTTAAAACCCATGGAAAATATGTCTCGAAATTTCGGCAAGTCTCAAATTAAGTATTATTTTGGGGGAAAAATGCATGTGCATTAACATACTCTTTTTTCTACAAATGTGCCAAACCTCTTAACGTAAAACTTGTATGACTAGATGGACGATCCGAGGTTGCAAGACTCTATCATGCGCTTATTGTGTTCCATGTCCGATATCACGCATGAGCTGCGTCACATTCGTCGGGATGCCGAAAACGACAGGAATCGTATTAGGTCCTTGGAGGAAAAGGTTGAGGAATTGACCATAAAAACTAATCAGGTTATTGAATGCCAGACTACACTAGAGACCGAGTTTGATGACTGTCGTCATTACGTTCATATGCTGCATGGCCGTGTTTTCGCACTGGAGGAAGTGGTGATTGGGCTGCAGAATCAGCTCAATCATGAGCCAGAGATGGAGGAAGAAGAGGAGGAAGATCCGGACGAGCACGTGGATATTGAGGACGAGGAGCCTGAGGAGGTCGTGGAGAACCCTCCACTGCCTCTTGATACTGATGAGGAGATCGAGGCCGACCGCATGATGCTCGGCTACTCCCCTGATTATCTGCTCTAGGCCATGGCATGCGATTTATGTTGGCCGGACTTTTTCATTACTAGTCCTTATTAGTATTTCATTTCCGTACTTTGCGTATTAGTATTACCACATCTTGCTCATCCTATCATTACCACATTTTACTTAGTGGTAACCTAGTGCTATATATATATGTTGATGTAGTTACTTGTTATCAAGTCGTCGTTATCTAATGGAATTTAGTACTTGTTTTTTCTTTTCCCTTTATCGTGTTCTTTCGCACTTAGAGCTTATGAGATAGAATTCTCATCGTAGTCTAACTTGACAATTAACGCACTTAACTGCGTATCTTACCTCTGCTTGCTTGACTATCAGAATGCCACCAAGGGGAAGACCGAGGATGGAGATCCCAGTCAACGAAAATGCTAACGCTCCAGCTGGGGCGAATCAACCAAATCCTGGAGGCCAAGCTAACCCAGCCCCCAATGCACTAGATGATCGACTTAGGACAGTCGAACAAGTTCTTATTGCTTTGGGAAATGCTGAAGTCAGTCGAGCACAGGCAGCAGTGCCACCTCCAGCAGCCCGAATAAATTACTTGGCGATGGTAAATCCCTACTAGCCGCCCCATTATGAGGGACAGGAGGATCCCGCAAAGCTAGAAGACTGGATCAGAACATTCAACAAGCTTTTGAACGCCGTCAGATGTCCCGATAACGAGAAAGTGGGAGTGGTGACGTAATACTTAAGTGGGGAAGCAGATGAGTGGTGCCAGAACCACCGAGAAGGGCTAGCTGATGGTGAACACATCTATTTTTAGGAAGAATTCAAGGAGATGATGAGAGAGAGGTTCTACCCCCTTAGCACGAAGGCTGCTAAGTACGAAGAGTTCATCAACCTTCGTCAGGGCACCCAGTCAGTACAAGAATACTACACGAAGTTCAAGGAACTCGTCCGTTTTGCTCCGAGACTTGTGCCGACTGATGCTGATAAAGCCCAGAAGTTTGAAATGGGACTGAACCTCAGTATCAGAGAGATTTTGGTAGGAGGACAGCATACTACTCTGCAAGCTGTTTACGACCGAGCAGTGGCGATCGCCCGGGTGCAGCAGTTGAAAAGAAAGGACCATGGAGAATCGAGCAAGGGCTCGAGCAACTTTGATAAATGGAACCGGAACAACACCGGAAATAACTTCAGGAAAGGAAATGAGCAAGGGAGGAATGATGGACAGAGAAGGCCAGAGAACAGAGGGTTCAATTAGGGAGGAGACGGAAACCGGAGGCCCGAGAACCAAGACGCTTTCATACCCAGATGCCAGCGGTGCAATATTCCGCATTTGGTCCGAGAGTGTCCAAAACCGGGGCATTGCTATCGATGTGGCAGAGAAGACCATATGAAAAAGGAGTGTTAGACAAGAGAGGATCGCATCGACAAGAGGCCAGATCTGTTGAACCGAACTCAGGGGATCAGGCCAGCTGGGCCAAACCAGCAGAACAACCAAGGTCAGAGGTTCCCTCAGGCACAGAGGCCACCTCAAAATCAAAACCAACAAGGCAATCAGGGTGGAGAAATGGGATGCTTGAACGTGATCAACCAAGCGGATTTGGCCGCTCAAGGCAATGTGATCGGAGGTACGTTTACTGCTTTAAGCGTACCTGTCAAAGTCTTATTTGACTCAGGAGTGAGTTGCTCTTTGATTTCCACGAGAATTCTATCTGCGTTAGATCTACCTGCACCGAATAACATTAACTTAGGAATCCAATTACCATCGGGTAAGGTGGTATCGTGCTCCAAACGATACGACGGGATCCCAATTGTAATCAAAAACACCGAATTCTTCGCGAATCTCATAGAATTTGACCTTAAGGATTTCGATATCATCTTGGGAATGGACTGGTTGACTTAGTACAAGGCTGTCATTGAGTGCCAAAAGCAGAAGATCTCTTTGGCAAAGAGTCGAGGGAAGAAGGTTATTTACTACATGCAGCCTCAAAAGAAGAGTGCCAAAGTGGTAAATACTATGAAATTTTGCAGTCTCATGCAAAAGGGATATCATTTGTACGCATGCTACATGCATAATCTGGAAGACGAAGAGAGCAAGATCGATAGTATTCCAGTCGTGCACGAATATCCTGACGTCTTTCCTGAAGATATCCCAGGAATGCCACCTGAGCGAGAAGTCGAGTTCACAATCGATTTGGTACCTGGAATCGAGCCGGTCTCGAAGGCGCCATATCGTGTGGCCCCTGCTGAAATGAAGGATTTGAAGGAACAACTAGAAGAGTTGTTATCAAAGGGTTACATTCGACCGAGCACATCACCATGGGGAGCACCAGTCCTGTTCG
Source organism: Hygrophila difformis (assembly GCA_030278955.1). Lineage (NCBI taxonomy): Eukaryota > Viridiplantae > Streptophyta > Magnoliopsida > Lamiales > Acanthaceae > Hygrophila > Hygrophila difformis. The sequence continues at coordinate 28,876,611 of JAOANR010000013.1, read as the reverse complement.
TCAAGAAGAAGGACGGCGGACTCCGACTGTGCATAGACTACAGAGGTCTTAATCAGGTGACGATTAAGAATAAATACCCGTTACCTAGGATCGAAGATCTCTTCGATCAGCTGAAAGGAGCGTCAGTATTTTCAAAGGTTGATCTGAGATCGGGATACCATCAGTTGCGTATCGCCGAGAAAGACATACCGAAGACAGCATTTCGCACGAGATACGGACATTACGAATTCACTGTAATGTCCTTTGGTCTCACGAATGCTCCCGCAGTATGCATGAACCTCATGAATAGTGTGTTCCGAGAGTTACTGGATTCATGTGTTGTCGTATTCATCGATGACATTCTAGTTTACTCAAGGGATGAGGAGGATCATGTAAGACATCTGCAGCAAGTGCTTGGGACATTGAGAAAGAACCAGTTATACGCGAAGCTGTCGAAGTGCAAATTTTGGATGAAGGAAGTTGCTTTCTTGGGGCATATAGTATCGGCTAAAGGAGTGCCGGTTGACCCGGCAAAGATATCTGCAGTGACTGATTGGCCAGTGCCAACTAGTCAAACAGAGATAAGAAGCTTTCTTGGACTAGCCAGATACTATAGAAGGTTTGTGAAGGATTTTTCGAAGATTGCAAGACCGATGACCCAACTGCTGAAGAAAGAGTTAAAGTTCGAATGGACAGCTGATTGTGAGACGTCGTTCCAAGAACTCAAAAAGAGACACACAACAGCACTGGTCTTAGCACTGCCGTCAGAGACGGAAGATTTTGAAGTGTACAGCGACGCTTCAAAAGAAGGTCTGGGTTGCGTGCTTATGCAGAACCAGAGGGTTATCGCTTACGCATCGCGACAACTCAAACCTCACAAGGAGAATTATCCGACACACGATCTGGAATTGGCTGCTGTGGTGTTCGCTCTCAAGATCTGGCGACACTACCTATATGGACGAACATGTCGGATGTTCACGGACCATAAGAGCCTCAAGTATATTTTTACTCAAAAAGAGTTAAATATGAGGAGAAGAGATGGCTCGAGCTGATCAAAGACTATGACTTGGACATAGCCTACCATGAGGGCAGGGCGAACGTCGTAGCAGATGCATTAAGTCGCAAGACGAGGCATACGGCAAAAACACTTATTTTACCTTCGGAACTGTATATGGACTTGGCGAAGATGGAAACTGAACTAGTCCATTATGGAACCGTGGTAGAAACAGTGAATGCCATAGCAATTGAACCTACCGTGTTCGATGAGATTCGAACGGCTCAACCAGACGATGAGAAATCGGGTGAAGGTAAAGCGGTGGGATTCACGATACACGATGATGGGAGTATCCGCTTCAAAGGGAGATGGTGCGTTCCTCACAAGTGCAAGGACTTGAAGCGGAAGTTGATGGAAGAAGGTCACAATACACCTTATTCAGTGCACCCAGGAGGTGATAAGCTGTATAAGGATCTGAAGAAAATATATTGGTGGCTGCGAATGACACAAGATGTTGTTGACTTCGTGGCTAAGTGCCTAACTTGCCAGAAAGTGAAGACAGTACGACAAAAGCCATTGGGCTTGGTGAAGCCAATGGAGAATCCAAATTGGAAGTGGGACAACATCTCCATGGATTTCGTCTCAGGGTTACCGAGATCTCCCAGAGGCATGAACAAAATTTGGGTAATAGTTGATCGGTTAACAAAGACCGCCATCTTTATGCCAATGAAGGACAATTGGTCGATGGATCAACTAGCCAAGGCGTACATCGAGAATGTGGTGAGACGGCATGGGGTGCCTCATGACATCATCTGGGACCGAGATAGCAGATTTGTCTCAAATTTCTGGACCAAATTACAAGAAGCCTTGGGAACTCAAATTAAGATGAGCACGGCTTTTCATCCAATGACGGACGGTCAAACTGAGCGAACAATTCAAACGCTCGAGGATATTCTTAGAGCGTGTGTACTAGAATTCAAGGGAAGTTGGGAGAACCAGTTACCACTAATTGAATTCTCGTATAACAACAGTTACTATGCTAGCATTGGCATGGCACCGTTCAAAGCTCTTTACGGACGTAAGTGCCGCAGTCCGTTGTGCTGGGCCAAGGATGATAACTCTGTGGTTGTTGGACCTCAGCTCATTGAAGATATGAGCAAACAAATCAATGTCGTTCAACAAAAGATGAAGGCCGCACAAGATCGGCAAAAGAGTTATGCCGAAACGAGAAGACAAGAGTTGGAATTCCAAGTGGGAGACAAAGTCATGCTAAAGGTGTCACCAATGAAGGGGGTGGTGCGATTTGGCAAATGAGGAAAGTGGAGTCCTCGCTATATCGGCCCATACGAGATTCTAGATCGCGTGGGTACCTTGGCATATCGTCTGGCTCTTCCACCAGAATTATCGCGAGTGCACAACGTGTTTCACGTTTCTCAACTGAAGAAATATGTGCACGATCCAACTCATGTTTTGCAACCCGATGTGATCGAACTGGATGACGACCTGACATATGAGGAGCATCCGATCGAGATACTTGATGTCAAAGAAAGGGTCACGAGGAACAAGACCGTGAGGATGGTGAAGATTCTATGGTCCAATCATGGCACCGAGGAAGCGACGTGGGAATTGGAAGCGGATATGAAGCAGAGATATCCCAATCTTTTCCGAAATGACTCGGGAGCAGTTATGGGGGCATAACTGAAATCCTAAGGGGGAGAGGATGTGACACCCTGCACAGAGTCGTCGCCTATCGAGGTAAGAATTTAATTTTCAAGCCTCAATAATTTCTGTGTGCCAATTATCTGCATTGTTTATCTTTCCGAAGTGCGACCCAACTTCGAGGACGAAGTTGATTTCTAAGTAGGGTAGACTGTAATACCCGAGAAATCGACATCGAGTTTTTAAATCCGAAATTAAAGAATCGGATTTAATTATCGAAACCGAAATAATTCCGAGAGAGCGGAATTAAATATTTTCGGACGATAGCAACTCGAAGAGAGTTATCGGATTATCCAACGATCTCGGATAATTCATATTAACAAAGAAAAAAAAGAAGAAGAAACGTAGGCTGGTGGCCGCGCGGCCGTGGCGCGTCCATGCGCCGCCAGCGCGCCACCAGCAGTAGCAAAACGCTGCTACGCGTTTTTGCTCGGTTTGGGCATTTACTTCGGTTTTGGGTGCATGGAATCGATCCATATTTATGTCTCAGACCCTTGGGGGTGTATTGGGATTCCATGGGATGTTTTTGGAAGGATCTAGAACCACCCCAAAGTTGGATTAAGGGGAGTTCATGAACCAAAAGTGGGATAAGTGAACCATGGTTGGTGGTAGGTGAAATGGATGAGGTTTGCGGGGAGTAATTTCGAATTTGACTGCCATTATGCACATAACACTTTCCTAGGGTCATTAATCTATCTTTTGGAAACCTAAAACACCCTTTTCCACCCCCCTTAATCAGTCACAACCCTCACCATTTCATTCATCCGAAAATTTGAAAGTTCTTGTGAGTGTTGGAGAGTTGTGTGGTTCTCTTCAATTAGGCAGAGGAGTTTGTCGAGTTACAAGCAACCAATCCATTCCTCTACAGATAGGTAATGTTTTCTCTTCGATTCCTTGACCCAAGATTCGGTCACCATGCCCTAAACCAAAGTATCTTGGCCAACATTCTCAAAATTGGTTCATTCGGAAGGAAGTGTTGATCGTGTGGTGGATTCGGGTATCTAGGGGGATTCCATCAAACGGGATTTTGATTCTAAACTCAAGAAATGTAAGTTAGTATTGTGAATTTCAAGTTTTAGGGGTTTTGGTGGAGAATCCATTGAGTTCTTGTTCAAACTCCACTCATTGCCAAAACTGCCAACTAGGGTTTCTACTTGTGTAAGTCTATGTTGTTCTGCGATTTTCACTTGGATCCGCTTGTTTTTTTTGGAAAATCCTTCCTAAATGAAAAATGTTCCTAACATCCTAAATATGCTCTCTGTAAATTTTCATAATTTTTTAACATGTTTTGGGCGTCGAAAACGGATCTGGTATTCTGTGTATATGTGCTGTCAGTTTTAGTGTTCTTGTGTAATCAGGTTTTGTTGTTCGATTTACTCTTGACTATGATCATTTTCAGTGGTTGTTGTCTTCATGAAACTTGTTCCATTATGTGTCTACATCATACCAGTAAAATTTCATAATTTTTGGAGCATGTTCGAAATTGATATGGATTTTTAATTGGACTGTGGTCGGATGAACAGTAGGGTTTAAACTCCTTAGAAAAGTAGGTTCTGAGATCATTTTTTTTTAGGTCACTTAAATTTCATAATTTTTGAAAATGTTTTGCTAAGTTTCCATATGTGATTTTTGAAACTGCCAAGGGGCTATATTTGTCGGTAAATCGTACCTTGTGTATTTTGATGATCTTTGAGTCGAATGATACTCATTTTTTAAAACATATGGAATCTGGAAACTTGTGGTATTGTGAAGTGTTAAAAATATGTTTTTGAAACTTTGTAAGTTTTGATCGAGTGGGATGCCCAATGTTTTAGAGGGTAAGTGCACTTGGCGTGAGCTCTTGGGACGTCCCCTCTTTTGTGGCCAAAACGGCGCATATGATATTGTGGTTTCGTGATTGTAAGAGTCTATACTCCTAGGTGTATCCGTATGGGTTATCTAGGGCTCCGGAGCGGTCTGTATAGGGTCACTGCTTTCACATCCCTCGTGGGTACGAGTCCCAGAGGTGGGTTGATTCCAAGGGTACGTCCCTAAAATCGTTATTATGTATTGGAGTTCTTGTGGGTGTAAATCCCAAGGGCTTAATTGGTGTCCTCTGTAATACCCGTAAATTTTAGAATATAAAAATAGGAATTAATCCAATAGGAAAGAAAGTTTTGTTTCCGAGAGCCCGTAAAATCGAAAATGCACGGAAGTCAAAAGACGACGATCTAGAACCCGACGAACCCGAACACGTGAAATCGAATCGAGTCGGAATAAATTTATGATGAGAAGCACAATCCGAAAATGACCCGGAAAATCGAGCGCGAAAACGTGGAAGGATAGAAGTCCGAAAGAGGGGAGAAAAAGACCCGACGGATCGGATCGCACGGACCCGCCCGGACCGCAGTCCAGGCGGGGACCGCGCGCTGGCCGGGTGGGGTTTGGCCAAAAGGCGCGCCAACCCCGCGTGGCTCCCCAGAATTGGGCAAGTTGCGCGTTTTCGGCGATTTCTTGTCATAATTCGACCCCCCGACTTTGGAAAGTGGATTTTGGACGGAGGAAGGTAAATTAGGTCGAAGGAGGGTTGGTTTCCACTCCATTTGTCAGCCTCCAGTCACCCTAGAGCTCTCCCAAACTCTCTCCAAAGCCAAAACACCTTCCGACGACTTCCCGACGACTTTCAGATCACTTCCCGACGACGAAAACCGACGGAGGAGGCGTGGAATACAAGATCCTCAGTGTTCTAAACTGTGGTAAGTCGTCCATAGGTTTTCATTTAAGTTTTTGAACCCGAAAACTCGATCTAACATTGGATTTCTTCTTCCGATTTGAAATCGTGGCCAAAGTCGGAAGCTTGACGTTGAGGAGATCCGTTCGTAGCAAATTTGGACGAGCCCAGCGACCCTAGGATGAACAAAACACCCTATCGCTGTAAGTTTAGCCTTCCATATCAATACGGGTGGTTTAGGGGCGTCCGGTATAGTCGTAATGCAACGAAACGTAAAAACCGAAATTAAAAACCCCAATACGCGCAGTTTTTTAAATCTGTCTAAAACTCATATTTCGAGGATTCAATCCGGGAAACTCAAAACTAGACTTTTAATCCTAACACATAAATCTAGGTTGTGTAAAAATTTCAGACATTTTCGTTAACGTTTGCTATTTCCAATCGCATCAAAAGGAAACTGTTTTGACAAAACGTGTTTGAAATCTGCCTATGAACATGTCCGAACTTAGTGAGTCTGTTTCTATATTTTGTAGTCCGATTTGATCTTTACACACTAAATGAAAGTTGTAGATAATCATGTCTAGTATATGTGGTTATAATTTCAGAATTTTTGGAGTCCATTTGATATGTCAAAAAGCCAATTTTCCGAACTGTGACAAATCTGCTTCGGGACAGTAAACTGTTTCCCATTAAACTCAATTTTTGACATGTTTCCTCAACTTATTTCGAGAAAGTTAAAACACGAAAGTTGTTCGTTAGGGTGTTTTGCATAGACTGTGAGATTTTCAGATTTTTCGGACTTAAACCGAATTTTTAAATTGAAAAGGCGTAAACTGTGACGCCAAGTTACTTTTAAATCGAAGGATTTCGAAATTTCGAAACGAACGATCAAAGATTTGAAATACGATACATCTATACTTTTGAAAAACCCCGATACATTAAATCTAAACGATACATGAGATACTTTGGTGGAGAGTGAGTGCTCTGCAGGGTGCCCCTCTAGCCTTTCTCTTCGGGCCTATAATGGACGAGAGAATTAGATGAGATATTACGCCAATCGGCGGGAGATACATGGCCTACTCTCTCGAGTTGTCCGTATGGATTTCCCGAGGCTCCGGAGTGGTACTGGGTATGGCAGATACGGCTGCGGCCGCCGGATCACCGGCTAAACGAGATACTTACGAAACGGCTGCGGCCGCCGGATCACCGGCTATACAAAACACTGAGAAATGGTTACGTAACGGGGAAATAAAAGATTTAATATTTTTAAGTATTTATTTATTTATGCATGTCTTTAAATTATGCATTTAAATTATGTCTTTAAATTTCATATCATGACTAAATTGTTATTGTGGATTAAATGCATGTTCAAGTACACAATTAAAATATTATTTCCTTTAAATTTTGTGAATGCATGTTAGGAGTGAAATTTTAATTATCTAATTAAATCCCTTTATTTTTATGTTAGGATCGACTTACTCAGTATTTTATATACTGATAAAATTGTTGTTTTCTCTTTTCCTTTCAGAGTATGAAGATAATGCATGAGCATATGCATTGGGGGATGGAAAAACTTTAACATTGTTTTTATTGCTTTTATGATACTTGCATACCGGGCATGTAAATCCCGAGTTTTGGCCATGTCGGCCCACTTTACATTTTTCCGCTGCGACATATTATCACTACTACTATATGTGTGGATGATACTTATTATTATTTTTAAATAGATTCCGGACTTGTTTTTAAACCTTTTTGCAATACCTATAGCCTTGCATCTCTTTGGCAAGCTCGGAGAATCCGTGTCTTATAGAGAGATGTGGCGGTGACATCCCGGCCTGGGTTATCAAATACGGGGTGTTACAAGTTGGTATCAGAGAGCCCGGAATATTTTAAAGCTACTATTATTATTATTTTTAAAACAATATTTTGAACTAGGTATTATTTTTATTATTATTATTATTTTTTTAGACTACTAGTATTATTATTTTAGCCAAAATTTGACCCCAAAAATTTCCTATCCATTTAGTATAATACTTTGATCCCAAAGGGGTTAAATTATTTTGACCTAATAATTATTTATTTTAAGCCCAACCATTTCGGCCCAAATACCCATGCTTTTATTTCTTAAGTCCAAATTATTATTTTTGGCCAATATAGAGGCCCAACTTTTTAAATCCATGATTAAATTTAAAAATACATTAAATTAATTTTTGGGGAGATTGCATGTGCATATTCATATAGATTTAAATTCCTGCATATCCTGACTTTTATTCGAAACCTACTCTAACTCTAACCTCCTTGTTGACATTAGATGACCGAACCCAACGCGAACATGACCAATTTGATGATGAAACTGACCAACGCATACCTCGAATCCCAACAGCATATCAATCACTTCAAGGCTCCAGTGGGGCATCTAGAGAATAACTTGGACTATTTGAGACATCTTAGGGAAGCTGACCATCATGAAAAACCCAACTCAAGGCCCAAGTCGCCGAACTCCAAACCCAAGTGGTCACACTCCAAAACAAGGACAACGAACGGATGATGCAAATAGGGCACTTAGGAGCTGAGCTGCTAGGCCTAGAGGCTGACATATTTCCTCCGAGCCTGAGCCCGGTGGGACACCCATTCCCATTGACGTATCCAGCGACGAGGACGATCCCATCGAGGATGTACCTGCCTAGTCACCCTAGACTTAGGGACCCATGCTGATGCACTGATACTATTTTCGTTTCGAATGCTTGTAACCCAAAATTTTCTCTTGAGTAATAAATCTACAAGCATTATTTTATACAAGTGTACTTAAAGTATTCCTTACATCTTCGAATACCTTGTTAAAACCCGATCAAACAAATGAGCAAGGTAATAATAATCAATGACCTATAGATAACAACTAAAAAAAATAAAAAAAAAAGAATACAAGTAGTAATAAATATGTAAATATATATATATTATGTAGAGATAATTATCAAACAAGGGTATCTACAACCCTAAACCCTACACCCTAAACCCTAAACCCCAACACCCTGGACCCTAGGGTCAAAAAAAAAAAAAAAACAAAACAAAACAAAAACAAAGCAGCAAGTAGAACCAACCCCAAATAACAACAAACAATACGCTAAACTCCAACAACCTATACTAACAGGTTCCAATAGACTAATACCTGTTAACATCGTCATTTATTTAGTCAAATTATTTCATAAGCATTATATAATACTTCAACAAAAAGAATCTAAACTCTCTTGTTCTTGCAACAGCATGGCACCGAGAGGAAGACCACGCGCCCAGCCCACTACTCCAAACACCGACGAAACCCCTATGCAACCAGAAATGCCTATACCCGGCGAAGGGGTACACGCTCAAGAGGAGCCGGCAAACCCTATGCCAAACAACATGGACGCGCGCCTACGCACTCTAGAAGAGGTTCTCATTGCGATAGGGAACGCGCATGTGAACCAAGGCCAGGCAACTGCGGTACCTCCACCCGAGGTCCGCATTAACTACTTAGCTATGGTGAACTCATATCGTCCGCCGAACTACGCCGGAGAAGAGGACCCGGCTAAACTTGAAGAATGGATCCGAACATTCGACAAGCTACTAAACGCGGTGAAGTGCCCAATTGGCGAGAAGGTGCCTGTGGCATCGTACTATCTCGGAGGGGAGGCGGATGACAGGTGGCGTGCCATGCAAGATAAGTTAGCCGAGGACGAGGAACCCTATTCTTGGGAAGAATTCATGGGTCTGATCAGGGATCGCTTTTATCCCATGAGCACAAAGTCAGCCATGTACGAGGAGTTCCTATCTCTGAAGCAAGGAGGGCAAACAGTCCAGGAATACTACACCCGTTTCAAGGAGTTGGTGCGTTTCGCACCGAGACTCGTCCCGACAGATGTGGAGAAGGCACAGGAATTTGAAATGGGGCTAAACTTGACTATACGGGAAGTGATCACTGGCGTCCAATAACCAAATCTGCAGTCGGTGTATGATCGTGCGGTAGCTGTTGCAAGGGTGCAACAACTGAAAAGGAAAGTGAGCGGAGAACCCAGTCGAGGATCTCAGGGACAGGATAAGAGGAGTAGAGACAACCGTTCCGGTAACAATGTTGTGGGGAACAACTTTCGGGGAGATCTGAACAGACCCCCTCAAAACAACAACGGAGGAAATGACGATAGAGCCCTTTTCCGGGGTAACCCGGTACCACCTTGCCCGAGATGCGGCAGGCCTCATTTGGCCAGAGGATGCCCCCAACAGGGCGCCTGCTACAGGTGTGGTCGCATTGGCCACAGGGCGAATGAGTGTCGCACTCGACTGGAAAACATCACCAAGAGGCAGGACTTGGGCACGGGGCCAACTCAGCCTCGCAACCAAGATGGACGGAATGGAAACAACCAGGGGTATAGACCCCCTCAAAACCTGAATCTCAATCAAAATCAACGTCCCCCACAGAATCCAAATCAGCAACAAAATCAGAACCCGAACCGGGATCAGCAAGGCAACCCGGGACGTCCAATGGGGCGGTTGAATGTCATCAATGAGGCAGATGTGCCTATGCAGGGGGACGTAATGGGAGGTACGTTCCATGTCTTAAGTACACCCCTTAGAGTTCTGTTTGACTCATGAGCTAGTTGTTCGATAATATCATCTAAAGTCTTACCTGAACTAGATCTACCTAAGTGCGAATTGATTAACTTAGGGATTCAACTTCCATCGGGAGAGGTAGTATCATGCTCTAAGCGATATAACAGAATTCCGATAGTTATAAAGAACGTAGAGTTTTTCGCGAACTTGGTAGAATTCGAACTACAGGATTTTGACGTCATACTAGGGATGGATTGGCTAACCCAATATAAAGCAGTGATCGATTGCCAAAAACAAAAGATCACGTTGTCAAAGAGTAGGGGAAGGAGAGTCATCTTTTACTCCCAACCCCCTAAGAAGTCTACCAAGATAGTTAACACCATTAAGCTATGTAGCTTAATGCGTTAGGGTTACGCGTTATATGCATGCTACATTCATAACCTTGAGGCCGAAGAGGTCAAGGTGGATAACATTCCGGTGGTGAGAGAATACCCGGATGTATTTCCGGAAGACGTTCCCGGCATGCCGCCTGAGAGAGATCATGAATTCACCATAGATCTCATCCCGGGAACGGAGCCTGTCTCAAAGGCTCCTTACCGTATGGCGCCGCTAGAAATGAAGGAACTAAAAGAACAATTCGAGGAGTTGCTAGAGAAGGGCTACATAAGGCCGAGCACGTCCCCATGGGGAGCCCCGGTCTTATTCGTGAAGAAGAAAGATGGAGGTCTATGACTATGCGTCGATTATAGAGGACTTAACCAAGTCATGGTCAAGAACAAGTACCCGTTGCCCAGAATCGAGGATTTGTTCGACCAACTGAAGGGAGCTTCAGTATTTTCAAAGATCGACCTACGATCTGGATATCACCAGTTAAGGATCGCCGAAAAGGATATCCCAAAGACGGCATTCAGAACTCGCTACGGGCACTACGAATTCACGGTGCTATCATTCGGGCTGACGAACGCCCCAGCGATGTTCATGAATCTCATGAACAACGTGTTTCGGGAATTATTAGATCAATGCGTAGTGGTGTTTATAGATGACATCCTGATCTACTCGAAAAACGAAGAAGAACATTCCGAACACTTACACAAAGTGTTAGGGATCTTACGAGTGAATCAGCTGTATGGCAAACTGTCCAAATGCGACTTCTGGCTAAGAGAAGTGGCATTTCTGGGACATATCGTATCCGCCAACGGAGTGGCAGTAGACCCAGCAAAGATCTCGGCAGTGACCGAATGGGTGCCACCGAAGAATCCAACCGAGATAAGAAGTTTTCTCAGATTGGCAGGGTACTACCGAAGGTTTGTAAAGGATTTCTCAAGGATCGCTCGCCCATTGACACAGCTGTTAAAGAAAGGGGTGAAATACGACTGGACCATTGAGTGTGATTCCGCATTCCAAGAATTGAAGAAACGGCTTACCACAGCGCCGGTGTTGGCATTACCATCGGAGGATGGAGACTTTGAGGTGTACAGCTGATAATGGCCAAAATTGTCCATTATTTCCAATCCATTTCCGTGTCTGAGACGGACATTTTGATCGTGTTTCCATCTTATTTCAATAAGAAAGCAGTTGAATTTGACAGATTAATGCTAGTTTGTAAAAACATCAAGCCGGTAATAAAAAGACACAAAATATGCAATTTTAAATTGTATTTGTGTTAGAAAAATCCAAAAACATGAAAAAAGGAAAAAGAAAAGAAAAAGGAATGAAAAGATGGGCAAAAGAATAATATAGCCCACAAAAATCCAAAAAGATGGGAAAAAGATTGAAAATCCCACAACTGAATTTTGGCTAAGTGTTGAAGCACAATTCGAATTGTGCAATTCGAATTAATTCGAATTGTGCAATTCGAATTAATTCGAATTGCACACAATTCGAATTGCTGAAGAGAACAAAGAAATGGTTAAGTGTTGGAAGGGATGCAGAAGCCTAATTCGAATTGTTCAAATTCGAATTAATTCGAATTAGGGAATGAAGAGAGAAGAAACCCAAAGGCAAGAAGATGCAATTCGAATTGTTCAATTCGAATTAATTCGAACTGGCACAAACAATTCAAATTGCCAACAGATGCAAGGAAGCCAAGCAGAAACCCTCATCCAATTCGAGAAAAGACCAATTCGAATTCTTCACAACAATTCGAATTGATAACTGAAGGCCACATATCCAGCTCAAGGAAGAGATCTCACAATTCGAATTAATTCGAATTGGTTGAAGATAATTCGAACTTCATTCATTGAAGCTGTGGAGCATGAGCACAACATTGGTGGGCCTAGGGTTTCGAAGTTTGTCTATAAAAGCTGACCTCCCTCAACACAAGAAACATCCTTAGATCAAGAATTTTGCCAAAAAGCAGCTGGGACAAAAAGAACAGCAGGAGGTTCCACACCCCTTAAGGGTTAGGTAGGTAGTTTAGTTTAGTTTAGTTTATTTTTCTTGCAAGTAGTATAGTTTTTACATGCTTTGATCTTAGTATAGTGTAGAAGCAGTTTGTGTAACCCTTAGAGTAGCCATTTCCAGATTTTTACATGCTTTCTAGTTAGAATAAACCCTACCTTCAAGTTAATGATGGTTTTGGGTTCTTTATTTTGCGTCCAAGGTGTCAATACAAGAAAAATTTCCAGAAATGGTGTTATTCATGTGTGTTGGCACTCTTTAATGCTCTCTTTAGAAATAAATGCTTAGCATGTTTGTTTGTTTCAACTAGGTTACATTTATTATGTCCTAGTTGACATTCAAACTTAATAAATGCATGTTTGGTGGGTTTTTGGCTTGATTTTGTGCCTTAGAGCTTCAAATAAGTGTTCTTAGGTTTTAGATGTTTTAGGGTCTGTTAGAATTTATCTTTATGCTTTATTTTTCCTGCCTTGATCTCATTTTATGCTGCATTAGATAACTTGAGTGTTCTTAGTTTATTTATATAGTTCTTAGATAACTAGATGTTTTAGGATCTTTGATCTTTGAATCCTTTGTTTGTAGAAATAGGGTTTGAATCTTGCCAATACCCACTGGACATGTGTTTGTTTATTTCTTGAAAATCTCACTAGGGTGGCTGTGAAGTGACACTGATGTGAGATGAGGGATTTGGTAAATCCAAACCCATCATTAACCGCACAGTGTACACCCAACCCATACTTGTGAGAACAAAAATTGTTATTGTTCGAAAATGTGTAATTCGAATTGAGGCAATTCGAATTATCTCGAATTGCCTAAGAAATTCGAATTGCACAGCCAAAAATTTCCTTCTTGTGATTTTCACCCAATTCGAATTCTCCAATTCGAATTAATTCGAATTGGTTCAACAATTCGAATTGGGAAGGAAAACCACATTGTATTGCATACCACCCATTCATGCCTTAGTTTATTTCCCATCTCTTACCAATTCGAATTGTCCAATTCGAATTAATTCGAATTGCTGGACAATTCGAATTCACCTTCCCCTTGAAGTAAATGCCTTAGTCAATTTGAGCAAGAAAAGGATTTCGCCAATTCGAGTTGTCCAATTCGAATTAACTCGAATTGGTCAATAATTCAAATTAGATGATGCTCCAATTTCTAGCAATGATCAATTGGGTAAAGTAATACTTCATCCTTCATGCATTCTCAATTCGAATTACCCCAGTAATTCGAATTGAACTATCCCTCCTATTTTGAAAACTCCAAAAAAAAAATATTTTTCTTTCATGATCTGTGTAAGTTGCATGGGTGTATTGGGCCTCGGCCCAGTTCATCTGATTTCTATCCATTACACAATTCAATCCATCAGTGTCCACTTATTGTGTGCTTAACACCCACACAATACCAAAAATATTTTCTTACTTTTATATTTTCCCTTTCATCGTGTGTATGAACGGATACTGAGAAACGCACGGATTAATGTTGGTGAAAGGTCCCTTCACAGGGATATCGACTAACCCGTCTTCTGTGTGTCAATTATTATCTGCTATTTTGCATGATCTGGTTAGTGGTTGGTGGAAGCTTCGGCGAGCGTTCTCTTCACTAAGAGTTTCGATTAGTCACTCAGCCAATTCCTAATCAGATACAGTTTTAATTCTCCTTATCTTAATTTCTCAACCTGAATTCAAGTTGCAATAGTATTAACTGATGCCGACCAACATATGTTAAGACATATTACAGCAAGAAACATGTGGGTTTTTCTTCCACTCACAGACAAAAGAAAACTAAATGATGGCGGTCACCATTGTTCGGGATTCTTTCTGTCTACAATCAGTCATCTGGGAAAATTGGGGACCGGACAGCAGATGTTTGCAGTCCGGAAAACCTCAATTATCTCTGGCACTATTTTTAGCCGATTTCTTCTCATCTCGGGCTAATCCACCTTTGTGTATCGCATTCTGTCTAACCCCACCATATATTTTGGGGTGTTTTATTTTCCTTTTCATATACTTGTATGCATGATACTATTATGTAGATGTTCTGGTCTTATCATTATTTTGGGGATCCTTCCCCTTGGACACAGAAGTCTTGATTTAAATCTGGTGTTGCATAATAAACTTCCAACAAAAATTCCTTTATGAAATCCGGATCTGAGTAAGGGATAAATTCAACAGTTATGACTAATTCATCTTCCACTGGGGGTTGATTTTGAGAGCTTAGAAGCAGAGTCAGCGATTAGGTCTCACTTAGACTGAAAGGATCTGTGTTTTACTTGAGAGTTTAGTACCTGTCTAGGGAATGATTTTCAGATATCGATTGGTTTCTCAAAATTGCTGTGTGTTGGAAATCTGATATTAGATATCGCATTAAGTCAATATCCACTTGGGTGTAGATGAGATGTGATAAATAATACTAGAGGAACAACATATAGGCCTTGGTGAATTTATAAGGTAAGGTCGAGTATTCCTTCGACTACTATCTTCTTCTGCCAAAGTCTAGAATTGAGTCTTGAGTGAGTGCATCCGGAATAGGTTCATTTCTGGATCTGTTTCATTTAGTTTGTATCTCATAACTACCCAGATGTTGTAAGCCATGTGGCTTATTGATATCTCGTGGGTTCTTGATCTGCATCTGGTCACCAAGACCAGGGGCTCGTTTATACTAACGGAAAGAGACGTTTTTAATGCTTCCGAGTGATAGATTTAAATGCTTTCTTTACAGCTTTCTTTACTGCTTTCCTTTAAATGCTTTCATAGAGGTCACTCGGAAGAATTAGGGGCTGTCCATCTGTTAAAAGGTTTGAGAGTTATGGAATGGTTTGGGGCTTGATTTGAAACTTTGGGTGTGACATGGGGGAATGATAGGAGTACTTGGCATGTCAACTAATGATATGTTAGGTGTTGCTTGTCCACCATAGATATGTAATGTAACTTCACAAGGCCTGTGGAGGGAGTTATAAGTCTGTGGTATCTTAGAAATTATTGTCTTAAGAGCATGTAAATTCTCACCATAAGTACCTGTCTGTTAAAGGGAACATGGTGTAGAAAGCATGAGAGTTAACTAACTAAGAGGATTATCCCAAGCTAAGATCTGTGTATAAAAATGGAAGTTTAATTGTGTTTCATCTGAATCTTGTCCAATCTTTATTATTTCCTCTCTGTCCCTTCTGTCATATTTAAACTTGCTTTCTAGATAATGTAGCATAATTTTATATTGCTTTCGTAGTATAGATTTAATTGCTTTCTTCGACCTAGTTTACCATGCTTTGTAGAATAATTTTTACTGCTTTCATGATCTGGATTTAATTTATGTCAAGTAGTTGTTAGAAACCCTTGCAAAACTTGAAACGAGTAACCGAGTGGAAAATCTTAGTAAATGACGTGGGCCCTGCTTCCATCGCACATCCTCCAGTGAACGATCCGGTACTTACTATAAATTACTGCAATTTTTGACTCCGTGCGCTTTCGGGATGCACAGTTTCTTGACACGAGTAAATAAAAGACAACATTTTGGAAAATACTCATGTAGTGGGAAGATGTTCAAAAGTTTCATGGCAGGTATCTTCTCGACATGAAATTAAGAGAAGCATCATGGTGCAGAAACCAGGGACTTTCAGGGTGACAGACTGAAGGTCAATCCCGGTTGCACCGTGATATTTGTCAAAAGTTTCATGGCGGGAAGGACCACAACGCCGTGTGATATTAAAACACCCCACATGAGTAATAAAAGGGGAATTATAACATATCCTTAAACCCCTTCCCTACATCATAACTCTTTTCATTTAATAAATCCAAACCTGATATTTCAGAAAATTACTCGTGTTGATGAAACTCGTCAAAAGTTTCATGGCGCCGTTGCCGGGGAGGATGCAGCGCCGTTTACTAGGAGAATTACACTCCTGATTTACTCATAGATAGTTTTTGTATATACTATCAAACCATCACTAACTTGGGGATTGTACAGGTACTGTCAAAATCTTGATACCAACTGCTTATGCAACGGAGGAGGAACACATTGCCGGAGCTACCGTTCGATTTAGAAATAGAAAGGACCGCTCGCCAACTGAGGGCAGAAGCCAGAAGACGGAAAGAGCAGGAGCGTTGGACCCGCACTTCACCTGAAACATCGAGCAGCGATCTAGCAGATATGGCAGATAACCAGAACATTCCCCCGATCTTACCCATAGACCAACCACCAAATAACCCTGGTAATGGAGCTGACGGAGGAATGGTAGAACATCCTAATCGTGCAAACGAAGAGGAGAATCTACCAAATCCCAATCAGCAACAATACCAGCAATTCCACCAACAACCACCACCTCCCTTAAACCAATTTCACCAAAACCAAAACATACCAAACCAACAATACCAAAACCAAGCTTTCAATCCAGATCAGTTTCGGAACAACCCACAAGATCCACATAACTTCCAGCAATTTCCAAATTACCACCAACAGTACCAGAATCAAGCTGAACAAGGAAATCAACAACAGCAGCAAGCAGCAACAGACTTCATGCAACCAATAGTAGAGCCCTATCTGGATGGACCTGGGAGAGCACACTTTCCTGCATGCAATTTCGAGCTCAAACCGGCACTCATTAATTTGGTGCAAAACAATCAGTTCTGCGGTGCAAATCATGAGGACCCTTATGATCATCTCCAGACCTTCCTGGAGCTCTGCGACACGATCAAAAATCAGGGAGTCTCTCCTGATGCTATTAGGCTAATGTTGTTTCCATTTTCTTTATATAGTGGTGCCAGGGACTGGTATAAGTCATTGTCTATCAATCAGAGGAGCACTTGGGCAGACTTGGTGAGGAGCTTTTTGCTGAAGTATTTTCCAGAATCAAAGATTGAGGAAGGACGAGCTAAGATTGGAGATTTTAAAATGAAGCCAGACGAGTCATTATATGATGCGAAAGAAAGATTCTTGGGCCTCATCAGGCGATGCCCCCAACACGGGTACGCACCATGGGAGCAATTGAGGAAATTCTACGGAGGACTCACCCATCCATGGAGAACAATGTTAGACGCTGCTGGCGGACGACATTTGCTCCACCTGCCTATGGACCAAGCTTGGGAGAAGATTGAGACAATGTCTGTCAATAGATCCATCCTAAACACAGATGATAGGAAGGAGGATCCTCCTAGAAAAGTCTTTGCTGTAAGTGAAGGGAAAACAGATTTTGAAAAATTGCAAGAACAGGTAGTTGCGATACAGCTGAGCCAGGATAAAGGGAAGGGAATAGACGCTTCTCAGGCAGGAACCTCATCAGACCAAGTTGTCTGTGGGCTGTGTCAGGGACCTCATCCAACTGATACATGCCAACACATAGCTACCGAGAGTTGTAATTATGCCGGGAACTACCAAAATCGCCATCCCAATCTCTCCTATTCCAACAACAATGCACTTAATGCGCATTTGTTACAGCCAAACCAGCCCAACCAGTTCGCAAATCAAAACCCACAGCAAAACTTCAGACCTCAGAATCAAGGATTCGTCCAGCAAAGAGTGCAGAACTTTCAAAATCATAATCAGAATTTCCAACCTCAGATCCAACAGAGGCCTAATCAGAACCAAGGTCAGAATTTCCAGAACTTCCAATCCCAACCTGATCAGAATCAACAATATAACCAAAGGCCACCATCTCGTCTGGAGAATCTGATGACTGAGTTTATAGCCAACCAGAAGGATATAAATCAGTAACTGCAGTCATCAATCAAGAATGTGGAGACGCAAGTCACCCAATTGGCCAAGGAACTGCAGAACAGGGGGAAAGGAACACTTCCAAGCAGTACTGAAGCTAACCCGCAGTGTAAAGCAATCACATTGCGGGGAGGCAAGACTCTAAAAGGAATTGTTGGACATGGAAAAGAGACGGCCGAGGAGGAAAAGGATCCAGTGGAGGGTGAAACAGAAAATGAAAGGATTGAAGGAGGAGACGGTATTGGACTGGTCCAGGACAAATCAGAAACAGCTATTCCGCAGGCTGAAGCTGCAAAGGGAGCTGAAAAGGGTAGGGTTGAAGGTACAACTTCCTTCTCTTTACCACCAAAAACAAACAATAATAAGTACATGCCAAGGGTGCCATACCCAACACGTCTTAAAAATAAGGAACATGACCTTAAATTCAAGAAATTTCTAGAACGGTTAAGGTCTGTAGAGATAACCATTCCTCTCGTGGAAATGATTTCAGAAATGCCCACTTATGCTAAGTTCTTGAAAGAATTGATTTCAGGGAAAAGGCAGGTAGAGCAGGAGGAGGTGATTGTTCTCAACAGCACATGCAGTGCCATAGTGCAGAAGAAACTGCCCGAAAAGAAAGAAGACCCTGGATGTTGCACGCTACCAGTACAAATTGGGAAGGCCAAAGTGAGCATGGGGTTATGTGATCTAGGATCCAGCATCAATGTGATGCCCTTAGCCATGGCAATTCGCCTAAGGCTCGGGGATATTGAACCAGTCAAGATGAAGTTGCAGCTTGCAGATAGATCAATCACGAAGCCCGTATGAATCCTCAAGGATGTGGTAGTCAAAACCGGTCAAGTTCTTTTCCCGGTTGACTTCATCATCCTCGACATCGAAGAGGACTCTGAAATGCCACTTATCCTGGGACGCCCGTTTCTGGCCACTGGCGGTGCACTGATAGATGCCAAATCTGGAAGAGTCACATTGAGGGTCGATGACAAAGAAATCACCTTTGACATGGAACAGCTGCAGAAGTTTCTGAATGAGGGATCTTGTTCCATATTTGATGTAATAGAAAGTAGGAGTGAGGATGAGAGCATAAACTCTGTGACTGATGAGCCAAACAAAGTTTCAAAACAGGTACTGAAGCCTGAAGGTGCGTAGCAACCAAGGAGCTGCAACGCTGTCCACTTCGAGGACCCTATCTCTGGGGACCTTGAGGAATTCGATGGGGTTGAGTTCATCCCGGAGGAAGAGGAAAGCACCGCTGAAGAGGAAGTGGATCCTGTACTGACACAGGATCCTGAAGGAATTTGAGGAACCAACAAAAAGAAAGATAAAGCTTCCAAAAACCAGGTTCCCGGTTGGGTTAATATTATATTTAATGAAAATAAATTCTGGAATTTAGAGAAATCTAAAATCCAGAATAAATTCATAAAATAAAATTGTTAACCCAACCTAATTTATGCAAGCAATATGTTTTAGATTCTAATTCTGTGTAGATATGTTTGCTATTGAGTTCATCTTGATGAACATAAATTTTTGAAAAACTAAAATTTTCCTAAGTCTTGAATGTGGTTTACTTTTCATTTCAAGAAAATTCGAATTAATTCGAATTGCTTGGAACATACCACATAAGACATTTTGCCTTGGAAATTTTCACTCTCGGATTAGTTAATTCGAATTATGCAGGCAATTCGAATTAATTCGAATTAACATGCAAATTCGAATTGGCACCCAAGGCAGAACTTTCGGATGTTTTATTTGGCCAAGTAATGCAATTCGAATTATAAGGCAATTCGAATTAATTCGAATTGCCTGACAAATTCGAATTAGCATACAAAAGGCAATTCTCTTATGCAAGTGAGCAATTCGAATTGTGGGGAAGTTCGAATTAATTCGAACCACACCAATAATTCGAATTAGCTCACAAAAGCATTTCTATGCGAAGTCAATCCCCACCACCAGGTTCGAATTATGAGTCAATTCGAATTAATTCGAATTGATTCAGAATTCGAACTTGTGCGTGTATGTTGTCTTTCAAGCCAATTCGAATTAATTCGAATTGGCCTGAATAACTCGCACCCCTCACAGAAACCATCAATTCAAATTAATTCGAATTGATGAAATAATTCGAACCTCCCTGTCCGAATTCTATATATATCCTTGTTTCCCCCCCACTTCCATCACTTTCACTTTTCATTCTCCCAAAACCTCCCGTGTTCTCTCTCTCGCGAAAACTGTCTTCCTCGCGAAACCAGTCGCATTTTCTCGACTTTTTCCTCCGTTCAAACTGCTCGGAAATGGCGTCCTCTTCGTCTAATCCAAGCGGGAGTCGGGGGTAAGTGGTTCTTTTACATTTTCGCGCTCTGTTTTCGCAGTTTCAGTTTTGTCTCTTCGTATTCCTTGCGAAATCGGGGATAGGGAGGGGAATGTGCTTTGATTTTACTTCGGAGAGAGCCGGAAAGTGGTCGGAGATGACTGGGTGTAGTATATTAAGGGGTAGAACCGCTTAGGGCAGAACCTAGGTTTCTAGGGCTTTTTGTAGTAACTGCCATTTTTAGGGTTCGAAGGTTTCTGTGTTCTTAAGGGACGTTCATTTTGAAAATGAAGGTTGCATAACCCTCGAAAAATTCTGTTACTGTTATTTTTGTGGTGTTGTTCTATTGCCCTGTTTATTTTGTGATTGCTTTGTGATTTTGGCAACATGTGAGTAGGATGAACACTGTGACATTCTCTTTTTGTCACTGTTGTTTTGATCATTATATGCTTGATGATGATGACGGACAATGCATGCTAATGATGTCTGAAAATCCATGTTTTGCAGCATGATTTTTGGAAAGATTTATGCATTACATTAGTATGTACGGACCATTTGTGCTTGTTTGTTTTTATGGTTGTGTATTACTCCCTCCGTCCCACTTAACTTGTCTTGTTTCACTTTTGCACACAATCCAATGCACTTTTTTAATCGGTAATATCTCAAAATGTATATAACAAAAAATTATGTAAAATATATATTCTAAAACTACATGACTATACGATTCTAACAAGACCAAACTCAACTATTTTTTCGAAATATATACATGCAATAAAATCGAGTCAAAGTAGAACAATAAACAGTGTCAAAAAGTCAAACATGACACGTTAGCTGGGACGGAGGGAGTATATTACATGAGTATTTTAGTAATAAATGCTTCTGTCGGGTACATGTTGCCCACACTTTGCAAACTCAATTCTAGAAGTTGATGTTTGCACATCCGGGACACATGGTACAGACGAAACCATGCCAAAATTTTTCCAACACTCATGGCATGGCATTTATGTGTAAAAAGACAAATTTTCAGAGTGTTCTTTGTTTAAGTGTTGATTCTTGTGCAACTTGGGACAAGTGGGGAATGTTCACAAGGAATGTTTTGTTTATATTCCTTAAAAACCCACTTCCCAAAACAAAATCCAAATGGGGGACCACTTACTCCCCCAATTTCATTAAATAAACAAGTCAACACTTTTCATAAAAATCCAAAAATCATCTTTTGTATGTATGCATGTCTACTTTTACTTTCATTTTTATTCTTATTTTTAGTCATGGTCCATTGTTACATACTAGTAATTGCATAATTTGTCGCTTGCATTTGCTTTTCATCATTAATCTCTCATCTCCCCTATCTCACATGATTTCAATCACTTGTTAAGTGATGAGAAAAATCAAAAAATTCTTTCGTAGGCTCAATAACCTACGAAATAGTCTCTTTTTGGTCCTTTGACCACCCAAAAACATCTTAGACTATTTATAGTCCAAGAAAAATTCTAAGGATCCAAGATCCTTATCTCTCTCTTGCTTTCCTTATTTTTGCTGTAATAAGAGTTAGATTTAACAATCCAGCTCTATGTTTTTCTTTCTATAAATTCGATTAGAAACCAATTAACTCACATTTAGAGCTTAGCTCCAAATGTGAGGATGTTGACTTTCAACTCGGATCCACTTATCAAAAATTTGTTAAAAATAGTTCCAACTCTTTTCTCTCCAGGGATCAATTCATTATAGATTCCCTGATGGGTCTTCCAAAGACAACTCCAGATCGTGCCTTCTTGGAAATTGAGAGGCTGAATAAAGAGGCAGAGGAAAATAGGGTGGCCATAAGGAATGAGCATAACCTGCCTATGGACCACCAGATTGAATGGAGGTTCGAAATGAAGGACCATTGGTGGAATGCGATTCCAGAGGAAGAAAGAAATGATAGAGCGACGGGCCTCGAAAGAGACTTTTGCCAACATGTATGTAACTTTTGGAACCAAGAGTTCGATGAGGCAAGGTACGATCAACGGTTTGATGACCCGAGAGTTCACTATGAGCGGATGGTTTGGAGGATGAAACGACAAAAAGCTTATTGGAACAGAATGCTTGAGATTCACTTCGGGGATAGAAGGGCAGCCGCCTTTGATCCAATCCTCATCCAACCACCCATTACAAGGGAAGTAAAAATGCATTATGCCCCCAAGACGCCTCCACCGTACTTAGTTGCGTCAACTGGTGTACTCTCCATGCCGGAGACCTTTCCATTTACGTACAAGAAGGAACTATTCGACAATGGGACCATTTGTGGACCGGAGGAGCAGCTATGGCTGACATTGCGTGCAAAAGAGCGTCATACTGAAATGACATTCAACTTCCGGGACTCTCTCCAGGCGGTACCGAACTACGGACAAGCCCACCACACTCCAATGCTGGATTCGATTATTGAGAAAACAAAAGCAGTCAGAAAACTGTGGGGGGAATACATGATTGCATGGGGAAAATGGGAAAAGGACATCAGGGAGTCTGTACTAAGACCGTGAGTAGTAATACCTCCGGGAAATGTGGTGATTTTGCCAGTCTTCTTACCACAAAGGATTCCGGCAGTTGAGCCCCGAGAGACTACAATGAAGGGGATGCCCAATTTCGAGCTGATGAGAGTTGAATGCATCGCGATGATTCGAAACAGATCATGGGACAGAATGGGACGCAAGAGGAAACAGATCTCAGTCATGGGCAAAAACAAGTGTTTGGAGTATCTCAACATTCCACCAGTCCGAGACCTAGGACGTCTAAAGGAAAAAGAGGCGGACATCATGGACACCTTGTACATGGAGATGAAAAAGAGGTTCCTCGACCTGTTACGTGAAATGGATGCAGAAGGTCTAAGGCACTGTCAAGAACACCGACCTCGTTTGCAGTATAACACGGGATTCCAAGGTGTCCTAGGCAGATATTTCACACTAAAATGGACTGCGCAACTCACGGCCATGTCTGAGCCTAAATTCATCCAAAAATTTCTGAAGATCAAAGGACCGGAATTTGGATTGAGTGTTGAGGATGAAGAACAGATCATTGACGATTATGTTGATCCGACCTCCGAGCAATCTGAGGCTGCCGAATCTGAACCCTCTCAGACTGAATCCGAGCCAGAGCCACCCAAGAAGAAGAGAAAACTGATAAGGTTGGTAGATAAAGAAAAGTCTGAAAAGTCTGCTGAGCCTCAGATCAGAATCCAAGAACCTCCGAATCAGCCAAGGATCATTCCCCCTGTGCCCAAATTCTATGATGAGCCTCCCAAGCAAAAAGACAGAGGCAAGGATCAAGCCATTGAGTTATCCAAGAAAGAACAACAGCGTAAGGCCCAAGTGCAAGCCGATGCAGAATTGGCAAAGAAGGCTCAGGAAGAAGCTGATGCAGAAGCAGCAAGGATAGCTCAAGAAGAAGCTGAGATAGATAGGATTGCGGCACAGAAGAAAGCCGAATACGATGCCCGACAAGCTGAAAGAGCAAGAAAGGAGAAGGAGGAGGCTGAGATCGAAATGGCAAAAGAGACGGAGGAGTGGAAGCAGAAAATGGAAGCTGCAAGGGCCGAGAAAAATCGACTTTGGAAAGAGCAAATGGCCAAGGCAGCTGAAGAGGAGACCAAGAAAGCAGAAGAAGACGCCAGGAAGGCAGAAATGGAGGAAAATATTAGAAAAACCCGAGAGGAAGAGGAGAATAGAAAAGCTGCTGAAAAATTGTAGGTTGAGCTAGAGAAGAAGAAGAAAGCTGACACTGAAACACAGGTTGAGGTCGGGGACGATGATTGTCAGATAATCAGCGGAACCGACATTATTCCTGTCAAGGTGAAAGCTGAGCCAGCAGAATGGGCCAGGGAGAAGGAGGAACAAGTAAAGAAATCTACTGCTCGCAGAAATGACACAAAGGCGGATGTTGAGAAAGCAATGGAGGCAATGAGGCCCACAGAGGAGATAGAGGAAATGGTGCACGAGGGCAATGTCAGATTTGAAGAATCAAAGAAGAAGTTCGCCGAGCTTGCGAGTGATTTGAATGACATAACGGCACAAACTCTAGCGGCAGCCACTACTCAACCGCAACCCATAGTGCAAGAAACAGCGAGAACTGAAAGTAGTAGTGGTGACAAGCAAACGTACTTGGAAACCATAGAAAACTACTTTAAGGACAAGTCATTTCAGCAAATACTCCAATACGATCTCAACATTCCTGTGGAACAAGGAGATGATATGGGGGAGGAGTTCGAAGATTCGACCATCAGGAGGGAAGTCGAGGCATCACAAAGAGAATATCAACATGTAGTTGATCCTTATCTTCACGAGGATTTCCTAGACTCCGTATTCCCCGAAGATCCTTGTAATTTGCACGAGCAGGAAGCAACTCAACGAGGTGAAGAAACTGAGTTGGGACAAACTGAGGAAGAGCCGCAACCGAATACACAGGTTGAATCAGAACGGCACGAGCAAACTGAACAGAGGGAACAGCCAAGGGAGAATTCCGACTCTGATGGAGAACAAGTAGGAACTGAAGGAACCCAGGAATCGACCGGATCAGTGCGATCGGCTGATTATTGGGCCAACTCAACTTCAAGGGGCAGACTGGGTGTATCCACTAAGAAGTTCAGAAAATTCCGCATCACGGATGATGCTGACATAATGAGGAGGTTCAACGAGAATGAGCAGAATGCGGGACGATACATGGCACTAAGTGGAGTATTTGTCCCTGATAAAGGGTTCAGTCCAGAATTGATTGATCATCCAATGCTACTCACATTGAAAGAAAACCACGGATGGACTGAGTTCCTTAAGCATCACGCTGAACCCGGGATAGCAGAGTTGGTTCGGGAATTCTACTGCAACATCAATGCCACACGAAAGACAAGTTGGGTGCGAGGAGTTGACGTAAACATCTCTGTAGAATACTTGAACAACTTCCTTGGCACACCCAACTGGAGGTCAGAAATTCCGACATCTGAGCATTTCGAAAAGGGAGCAAGCAGGGCAGCTGACAGGCAATATCACGACAACATCACTAGGTCCCTTACTGCTGAGAGCTACACTGGTGAAATCCCCTTCAAAGCAAAACACCTGAAGCTGGAGTTTCAACCCTCCTATGACTTCTACATGTCGAAGATTAGGCCAAACCCTCATGCACATGAAACATCTGGTCGAATGTTGAAGGGTTTTGCCAAGATTTGGCATGGACTGAAGATCAACGTGGAGGAGCAGATTTTCCATGTCATGACTACAAAGTCACAGGCACCAGAGCTGCTGCTTTATGCTATCCCAACCTCATCAGAAGAATTTGTGAAGCCCAAGGAGTAGATCTAACAGTTTTTGCAGAGAGCGATCTTATTGATATGAGCCGGCCGATCCCAGTCCCAAAGACAAGGATAACTAAACCAGTTACATACATTATGCCGGAAGAATCAGACGCTCAATCCAGATACACTCCTAGGACACCAACAGCCGGACGCAAAGGGCACAAGAAGAAGGACCGTACTGAAGCGGTACCTTCAACAGAAGAAGCTGCAGTCACACCAACAGAACCTGCTCCCACTCCCACTCATCCTGGAACTGATGTTTCCACTCCAAGCTTATCACGAAGACATCCAGTCCGACCCTCGCGCAGAAGCCCAACTGTGTCTCAATATCCAGCTGATTCCCAAACTCTAGAAGCAGTGAGCAGAATGGGAGAGTCAATGATGCAGAGTGTCAGATCTTTGGCCGATGCCATTGTTTCGACTCACGAGAAACAAATGCAGAAAGAGGAAGAGTTTAGGCTGAGAATGTTTGAGAGAGAAGAGGACTTCAGAAAGGAAGCAGCCAGGCAGCATCAAGAAAGGATTGAGAATGAGGAAAATAATAGAAAAATGTTCGAAGCAGTGTTCGCCAGTCAAGCCAGGATGTTCGACAATCAAGCAGAAATGATGAAGACCATCCTCAGCAAGTTCCCATCACCTCCAAGAGATGCCACCGGATCCTCCACACAGCCCACAGAGAAGAAGAACTAAGATAAGTGATCACATTCATGCGAGCTCCATTGTAAACATCATGCATTAGATTTTCCATTCATTCAGTGCACTTTCAATCCTCACCATGGAAATCTATTGTAACTGATGTACATTTACTGTTTTCCACAAGAGAATTTCGTCTTGAGTTCTCTATTATTTGAAAAGAAAAAAGATGTGTGGCAGTCCAAGATGAATAAGTGACTGTCACACCAAAAACAAGCTGTGACATGCTTGCATGCTCGCAGTGTCTTTTTACTGCTTTCAATTAAACAAACCGGCATAAAACAAGCATAAATCTGTCACCTAAATTCACATGTTGAATTTAGGCTAATGATGAAATCTTCAGACCATTACATTGGGATAAAACAATAAAAAATATGCATGACATGAATTCTCGAAGTTTTGAGCTATAAAAATCCAATGATATGATCACTTGAAAGACTGACAAACTTTCATGTTGAGAATTTGATTGAATAAGCTGCAAGAAATTTTTCAAAGGCCAAATTTGAGAATGAGTGTATGACATGATCAAACCATACCATGTGAGATCTGAGCCGAGTCACTTTTACTCATTTCTTTCTTTGATTGTGCGAATCAATTCGATTAAAGGACACTAGAACTTGCAATTGGGACCGATTCAAGACCATGCCATATTCCCGAAATCGAGCAAATGATCGAGGCACTTAGAAAAACCCAAAATTTTGGCTTTCGTTTGAATTCCAAACCCAAAAACATTTTCCCTTTAGGATTAACCAACTTGAGCCTTTAAGCCTAATTTTTCTTTGAAACCACTATATTATTCCCAGCCTTACAAAAAGACCAAGAAAATCAAACCCAAGTGTACATGAGCCATCCCATCCAGGCATTGTAATTTTTGATCATAAAAAATGTCAATCGGTATGCTATAAACCGATTCAAAAAAAAAAAATGTTGAGATCTAATCAACAAGAATAAATTGCAAATGACAAAGCAAATTAGACAAAGTCTAATGTCATGAAATAGAAAAAGAAAGAAAAACAAAAGAAAGAAAGAAACAGAGATGATCATAAATTCTAAAAAAAAAAATGCCAAGTTATGGTGGAATGGTGTCATGTCACTTTTTAGCCCAATAATTCCCTTTCCTACCAAATGTTACAACCGTATGCCCCGTTATAACCCTGAATAAGACCTCGGGATCTCGATTTGAGGAAATGAGCCGGTGGCGAGTTGGTCCAGTTGCAAGCTTATGGGAGAATTTAATTGAATTTGATTTTTAGCGTTGATGATAAAAGCCAACTTTGAGAGTGAGTGAACTTTCCGATTCTACTATATGTGAGGCTCTGTTTCTATTAATCAATGATCATGTCATGCTTGAATTCAAGGATTAAGCCAATGAAATTTTCTAAACACATATTCAAGAAGAATTAACAACAATGATTGGCCTGTATGTCTACGCAAGTGAGAAGTATCATTCCATTAAACACTGCAACCAAGAGAGTTTAATACTTGTAATTTTGATTGTCTTATCCCAATGTAAGAAGAATGAAATTTCTGAGGCCACGCAAATGGATTGAATATGCAGAGTCCAAGCTCCTAGGAGCACTGACTCTGACTGCTCGGGGACAATCAGTATTAAATGTGAGGATGTTGATAATGGCCAAAATTGTCCATTATTTCCAATCCATTTCCGTGTCTGAGACGGACATTTTGATCGTGTTTCCATCTTATTTCAATAAGAAAGCAGTTGAATTTGACAGATTAATGCTAGTTTGTAAAAACATCAAGCCGGTAATAAAAAGACACAAAATATGCAATTTTAAATTGTACTCCTATTTGTGTTAGAAAAATCCAAAAACATGAAAAAAGGAAAAAGAAAAGAAAAAGGAATGAAAAGATGGGCAAAAGAATAATATAGCCCACAAAAATCCAAAAAGATGGGAAAAAGATTGAAAATCCCACAACTGAATTTTGGCTAAGTGTTGAAGCACAATTCGAATTGCTGAAGAGAACAAAGAAATGGTTAAGTGTTGGAAGGGATGCAGAAGCCTAATTCGAATTGTTCAAATTCGAATTAATTCGAATTAGGGAATGAAGAGAGAAGAAACCCAAAGGCAAGAAGATGCAATTCGAATTGTTCAATTCGAATTAATTCGAACTGGCACAAACAATTCAAATTGCCAACAGATGCAAGGAAGCCAAGCAGAAACCCTCATCCAATTCGAGAAAAGACCAATTCGAATTCTTCACAACAATTCGAATTGATAACTGAAGGCCACATTTCCAGCTCAAGGAAGAGATCTCACAATTCGAATTAATTCGAATTGGTTGAAGATAATTCGAACTTCATTCATTGAAGCTGTGGAGCATGAGCACAACATTGGTGGGCCTAGGGTTTCGAAGTTTGTCTATAAAAGCTGACCTCCCTCAACACAAGAAACATCCTTAGATCAAGAATTTTGCCAAAAAGCAGCTGGGACAAAAAGAACAGCAGGAGGTTCCACACCCCTTAAAGGTTAGGTAGGTAGTTTAGTTTAGTTTAGTTTATTTTTCTTGCAAGTAGTATAGTTTTTACATGCTTTGATCTTAGTATAGTGTAGAAGCAGTTTGTGTAACCCTTAGAGTAGCCATTTCCAGATTTTTACATGCTTTCTAGTTAGAATAAACCCTACCTTCAAGTTAATGATGGTTTTGGGTTCTTTATTTTGCTTCCAAGGTGTCAATACAAGAAAAATTTCCAGAAATGGTGTTATTCATGTGTTTTGGCACTCTTTAATGCTCTCTTTAGAAATAAATGCTTAGCATGTTTGTTTGTTTCAACTAGGTTACATTTATTATGTCCTAGTTGACATTCAAACTTAATAAATGCATGTTTGGTGGGTTTTTGGCTTGATTTTGTGCCTTAGAGCTTCAAATAAGTGTTCTTAGGTTTTAGATGTTTTAGGGTCTGTTAGAGTTTATCTTTATGCTTTATTTTTCCTGCCTTGATCTCATTTTATGCTGCCTTAGATAACTTGAGTGTTCTTAGTTTATTTATGTAGTTCTTAGATAACTAGATGTTTTAGGATCTTTGATCTTTGAATCCTTTGTTTGTAGAAATAGGGTTTGAATCTTGCCAATACCCACTGGACATGTGTTTGTTTATTTCTTAAAAATCTCACTAGGGTGGCTGTGAAGTGACACTGATGTGAGATGAGGGATTTGGTAAATCCAAACCCATCATTAACCGCACAGTGTACACCCAACCCATACTTGTGAGAACAAAAATTGTTATTGTTCGAAAATGTGTAATTCGAATTGAGGCAATTCGAATTATCTCGAATTGCACAACCAAAAATTTCCTTCATGTGATTTTCACCCAATTCGAATTCTCCAATTCGAATTAATTCGAATTGGTTCAACAATTCGAATTGGGAAGGAAAACCACATTGTATTGCATACCACCCATTCATGCCTTAGTTTATTTCCCATCTCTTACCAATTCGAATTGTCCAATTCGAATTAATTCGAATTGCTGGACAATTCGAATTCACCTTCCCCTTGAAGTAAATGCCTTAGTCAATTTGAGCAAGAAAAGGATTTCGCCAATTCGAGTTGTCCAATTCGAATTAACTCGAATTGGTCAATAATTCGAATTAGATGATGCTCCAATTTCTAGCAATGATCAATTGGGTAAAGTAATACTTCATCCTTCATGCATTCTCAATTCGAATTACCCCAGTAATTCGAATTGAACTATCCCTCCTATTTTGAAAACTCCAAAAAAAAAAATATTTTTCTTTCATGATCTGTGTAAGTTGCATGGGTGTATTGGGCCTCGGCCCAGTTCATCTGATTTCTATCCATTACACAATTCAATCCATCAGTGTCCACTTATTGTGTGCTTAACACCCACACAATACCAAAAATATTTTCTTACTTTTATATTTTCCCTTTCATCGTGTGTATGAACGGATACTGAGAAACACACAGATTAATGTTGGTGAAAGGTCCCTTCACAGGGATATCGACTAACCCGTCTTCTGTGCGTCAATTATTATCTGTTATTTTGCATGATCTGGTTAGTGGTTGGTGGAAGCTTCGGCGAGCGTTCTTTTCACTAAGAGTTTCGATTAGTCACTCAGCCAATTCCTAATCAGATACAGTTTTAATTCTCCTTATCTTAATTTCTCAACCTGAATTCAAGTTGCAATAGTATTAACTGATGCCGACCAACATCTGTTAAGACATATTACAGCAAGAAACATGTGGGTTTTTCTTCCACTCACAGACAAAAGAAAACTAAATGATGGCGGTCACCATTGTTTGGGATTCTTTCTGTCTACAATCAGTCATCTGGGAAAATTGGGGACCGGACAGCAGATGTTTGCAGTCCGGAAAACCTCAATTATCTCTGGCACTATTTTTAGCCGATTTCTTCTCATCTCGGGCTAATCCACCTTTGTGTATCGCATTCTGTCTAACCCCACCATATATTTTGGGGTGTTTTATTTTCCTTTTCATATACTTGTATGCATGATACTATTATGTAGATGTTCTGGTCTTATCATTATTTTGGGGATCCTTCCCCTTGGACACAGAAGTCTTGATTTAAATCTGATGTTGCATAATAAACTTCCAACAAAAATTCCTTTATGAAATCCGGATCTGAGTAAGGGATAAATTCAACAGTTATGACTAATTCATCTTCCACTGGGGGTTGATTTTGAGAGCTTAGAAGCAGAGTCAGCGATTAGGTCTCACTTAGACTGAAAGGATCTGTGTTTTACTTGAGAGTTTAGTACCTGTCTAGGGAATGATTTTCAGATATCGATTGGTTTCTCAAAATTGCTGTGTGTTGGAAATCTGATATTAGATATCGCATTAAGTCAATATCCACTTGGGTGTAGATGAGATGTGATAAATAATACTAGAGGAACAACATATAGGCCTTGGTGAATTTATAAGGTAAGGTCGAGTATTCCTTCGACTACTATCTTCTTCTGCCAAAGTCTAGAATTGAGTCTTGAGTGAGTGCATCCAGAATAGGTTCATTTCTGGATCTGTTTCATTTAGTTTGTATCTCATAACTACCCAGATGTTGTAAGCCCTGTGGCTTATTGATATCTCGGGGGTTCTTGATCTGCATCTGGTCACCAAGACCAGGGGCTCTTTTATACTAACGGAAAGAGACGTTTTTAACGCTTCAGAGTGATAGATTTAAATGCTTTCTTTACAGCTTTCTTTACTGCTTTCCTTTAAATGCTTTCATAGAGGTCACTCGGAAGAATTAGGGGCTGTCCATCTGTTAAAAGGTTTGAGAGTTATGGAATGGTTTGGGGCTTGATTTGAAACGTTGGGTGTGACATGGGGGAATGATAGGAGTACTTGGCATGTCAACTAATGATATGTTAGGTGTTGCTTGTCCACCATAGATATGTAATGTAACTTCACAAGGCCTGTGGAGGGAGTTATAAGTCTGTGGTATCTTAGAAATTGTTGTCTTAAGAGCATGTAAATTCTCACCATAAGTACCTGTCTGTTAAAGGGAACATGGTGTAGAAAGCATGAGAGTTAGCTAACTAAGAGGATTATCCCAAGCTAAGATCTGTGTATAAAAATGGAAGTTTAATTGTGTTTCATCTGAATCTTGTCCAATCTTTATTATTTCCTCTCTGTCCCTTCTGTCATATTTAAACTTGCTTTCTAGATAATGTAGCATAATTTTATATTGCTTTCGTAGTATAGATTTAATTGCTTTCTTCGACCTAGTTTACCATGCTTTGTAGAATAATTTTTACTGCTTTCATGATCTGGATTTAATTTATGTCAAGTAGTTGTTAGAAACCCTTGCAAAACTTGAAACGAGTAACCGAGTGGAAAATCTTAGTAAACGACGTGGGCCCTGCTTCCATCGCACATCCTCCAGTGAACGATCCGGTACTTACTATAAATTACTGCAATTTTTGACTCCGTGCGCTTTCGGGATGCACAGTTTCTTGACACGAGTAAATAAAAGACAACATTTTGGAAAATACTCATGTAGTGGGAAGATGTTCAAAAGTTTCATGGCAGGTATCTTCTCGACATGAAATTAAGAGAAGCATCATGGTGCAGAAACCAGGGACTTTCAGGGTGACAGACTGAAGGTCAATCCCGGTTGCACCGTGATATTTGTCAAAAGTTTCATGGCGGGAAGGACCACAACGCCGTGTGATATTAAAACACCCCACATGAGTAATAAAAGGGGAATTATAACATATCCTTAAACCCCTTCCCTACATCATAACTCTTTTCATTTAATAAATCAAAACCTGATATTTCAGAAAATTACTCGTGTTGATGAAACTCGTCAAAAGTTTCAATAGCGACGCCTCGAAGGAAGGATTGGGATGTGTGCCAATGCAAGATCAAAGGGTTATAGCATACGCATCACGTCAACTAAAGCCACACGAAGAGAACTATCCGACGCACGACTTGGAGCTAGCCGCAGTCGTGTTCGCTCTAAAGATATGGAGGCACTACCTCTATGGGCGAAAGTGTCGGATGCTCACCGACCATAAGAGCCTCAAGTATATATTCACGCAAAAAGAGCTGAATTTGAGGCAAAGGAGATGGTTGGAGCTGATTAAGGATTACGACCTGGAAATCGCGTATCACGAAGGAAAAGCCAACGTGGTGGCCGATGCCTTGAGTCGAAAAACTCAACACGTGGTGAATTCACTTGTGGTACCGGCCAAGTTGTACAGAGACTTTGCGAAATTAAGTCTGGAGTTGGTACACTCTGGCGAAGTAAGTGAGGTCGTCAACACGATGGTAGTAGGATCAACCATACTCGATGAGATACGACTAGCACAACCGGGTGATGAAAAGCTGGAGGAAATTAGGAAGAGCATTGCTGAAGGAAAGGCAATGGTTTTTAAAATCCATGAGGATGGAAGCATCCGCTTCAAGGGAAGGTGGTGCATACCACGAAAATGCGAGGACCTGAAGCAAAAAGTAATGGAGGAAGGCCATAATACCCCATACTCGGTCCACCCCGGAGGCGAGAAGCTATACAAGGACATAAAGAAGAACTATTGGTGGCCGAACATGAAGAGAGAAATAGCCGAGTTTGTGGCAAGATGCCTTACCTGCCAGAAGGTCAAGGCCGTACGACAGAAACCCTTAGGATTAATGCAGCCATTGGAAATCCCAATTTGGAAATGGGATAGCATTTCAATGGACTTCGTTTCGGGGCTACCACGTTCACCGAAGGGGATGAATAAAATCTGGGTGATCGTGGATAGGTTGACCAAAGCTGCCATATTTATCCCCATGAAGGATACCTGGTCCATGGACCAATTGGCAAGGGCATATGTCGACAACGTGGTACGACGACATGGAGTACCACATGACATCATCTCAGACAGAGACAGTAGATTTGTCTCACATTTTTGGACAAAACTACAAGAAGCCCTCGGTACGAAGATAAAGATGAGTACCGCGTTCCACCCCATGACGGATGGGCAAACGGAAAGAACGATCCAAACTTTGGAAGACATGCTAAGGGCATGCGTATTAGAGTTTAAAGGAAGTTGGGAAAATCACTTACCCTTAATCGAATTTTCCTACAACAACAGCTACCATGCTAGCATTGGCATGGCACCTTTCGAGGCACTGTATGGACGCAAATGCCGAAGCCCATTGAGCTGGGAAGAGAGCGAGAGGACTATGGTAGTTGGACCGCAACTTGTTGAGGACATGGCTCAACAAGTCAAAATAATCCAAGGAAAGATGAGAGCCGCGCAAGACCGGCAAAAGAGCTATGCCGACGTGAGACGGCAAGATTTGGAATTCCAAATAGGCGATAAGGTCATGTTAAAGGTGTCACCGATGAAGGGTGTGATGCGCTTTGGCAAGCGGGGGAAATTGAGCCCACGGTACATAGGACCATACGAGATCCTAGAAAGAGTGGGGAATCTTGCATACCGACTAGCATTACCGCCACAATTTGCTCGTGTCCACGACGTGTTCCACGTCTCACAACTGAAGAAATATGTCCATGATCCGACCCACGTACTCCAACCGGAGGAAATTGAGCTGGACGATGACTTAAGCTACGAAGAAATTCCGGTGCGAATACTCGACAAGATGGAAAGGGTAACAAGGAATAAGTGTAATACCCGTAAATTTTAGAATATAAAAATAGGAATTAATCCAATAGGAGAGTAGGTTTTGTTTCCGAGAACCCGTAGACGCGGAAATGCACGGAAGTCAAAGGACGACGAATTAGAACCCGACGGACCAAAACCGACGGTCTTAAGATTTCAAGCATGAAATCGAATTGAGACGGAATAAATTTATGATGAGAAGCATAATCCGAAAATTACCCGGAAAATCGAGCGCGAAAACGTGGAAGGATAGAAGTCCGAAAGAGAGGAGAAAAAGACCCGACGGATCGGATCGCACGGACCCGCCCGGACCGCAGTCCAGGCGGGGACCGCGCGCTGGCCGGGTGGGGTTTGGCCAAAAGGCGCGCCAACCCCGCGTGGCTCCACAGGTTTTGGCAAGTTGCGCGTTTTCGGCGATTTCTTACCATAATTCGACCCCCAGACTTTGGAAAATGGATTTTGGACGGGGGAAGGTGAATAAGGTCGACCTAGGGTTGTCTCCCCACCCCATAAGCAGTCACAACAGCCTCCTAAAGCTCTCTCAAACTCTCCCAAGCCAAAACACTCTCCCGACGAACTTCCGACGGACTTCCGGCGACTTTCCGGCAACCTACAACGACCAAGCAAGGGAGTGGAACAAGGATTTCATTGATAGATTTATTGGTAAGCCTTCAAACAGATTTCCATTCTCGTTTTTCCTCTCAAATCCCCAATCTAACTCTTGAATCGTTGATTGCAAATACGATCGTGGCCAAAGTCGGGAACTTTGCGTTTCGTAGATCCGTTCGTAGGATTTTGGACGAGCTGAGCGACCCTAGGACTACTCAAGAACACAAACACTATAAGTTGAGCCTTCCATATCAATACGGGTGGTTTAGGGGCGTCCGGTATAGTCGTAATGCAACGAAATGTAAAAACCGAAATTAAAAACCCCAACTCGCGCAGTTTCTGAAATCGGCCTAAAACTCATATTTCGAGGATTCAATCCGAGAAACTCAAAACTAGACTTTTAATCCTAACACATAAATCTAGGTTGTGTAAAAATTTCAGACATTTTCGTTAATGTTTGCTATTTCAAATCGCGCCGAACATAAACTGTTTTACTAGGACTTTTCGAAAAACTGACAGTGATCATATTCGAACTTGATGAGCATGTTTCTATATTTTCTAGTCCGATTTGATCCTTGAAATCTAAATGAAAGTTGTAGATAATCATGTCTAGTATGTGCATATAAAATTTCAGAATTTTTGAAGTCCATTTGATATGTTAAAAAGTCGAAACTTTGAACTGTGTCAAACCTGAGTCCGGACAGAATTCTGTTTGCGAAACAAAATCGATTTTTGACATGTTTCCTCAACTTATTTCGAAAAAGTTAAAAAAACGAAAGTTGTTCGTTAGGGTGTTTTGCATAGACTGTGAAATTTTCAGATTTTTCGGACTTAAACCGAATTTTTAAATTGAAAAGGCGTAAACTGTGACGCCAAGTTACTTTTAAATCGAAGGATTTTGAAATTTCGAAACGAACGATCAAAGATTTGAAATACGATACATCTATACTTTTGAAAAACCCCGATACATTAAATCTAAACGATACATGAGATACTTAGGTGGAGGGTGAGTGCTCTGCAGGGTGCCCCTCTAGCCTTTCTCTTCGGGCCTATAATGGACGAGAGAATTTGATGAGATATTACGCCAATCGGCGGGAGATACATGGCCTACTCTCTCGGGTTGTTCGTATGAATTTCCCGAGGCTCCGGAGTGGTACTGAGTATGGCAGATACGGCTGCGGCCGCCGGATCACCGGCTAAACGAGATACTTACGAAACGGCTGCGGCCGCCGGATCACCGGCTATACAAAACACTGAGAAATGGTTACGTAACGGGGAAATAAAATGTTTAATATTTTTAAGTATTTATTTATTTATGCATGTCTTTAAATTATGCATTTAAATTACGTCTTTACATTTCATATCATGACTAAATTGTTATTGTGGATTAAATGCATGTTCAAGTACGCAATTAAAATATTATTTCCTTTAAATTTTGTGAATGCATGTTAGGAGTGAAATTTTAATTATCTAAATAAACCCCTTTATTGTTATGTTAGGATCGATTTACTCAGTATTTTATATACTGATAAAAATTATTGTTTTTCTCTTTCTTTCAGAGTACGGAGATAATGCATAGCATGTGCATTTGGGGGATGGAATTATTAAACATTGTTTTATTGCTTTCATGATATTTGCATAGCGGGCATGTAAATCCCGAGTTTTGGCCATGTCGGCCCACTTTACATTTTTCCGCTGCGATATATTATTACTACTACTATGTGTGTGGATAATACTTAATATTATTTTTAAATAGATTCCGGACTTGTTTTAAACCTTTTTGCAATACCTATAGCCTTGCATCTCTTTGGCAAGCTCGGAGAATCCGTGTCTTGCTAGAGAGATGTGGCGGTGACATCCCGGCCTGGGTTATCAAATCCGGGGTGTTACAAGTTGGTATCAGAGCCCGGAATATTTTAAAGCTACTATTACTATTATTTCAAAATATTTCGAACTAAGTATTATTTTTAAATTTATTATTATCATTAGTATTTTTAAGACTACTAGTATCATTATTTTAGCCCAAAATTTGAGCCAAAATTTTTTTTTTTCTATCCATCTAGTATAATATTTCGAGCCCAAAGGGGGTTAAATTATTTTGACCCAATAATTATTTATTTTAAGCCCAACCATTTCGGCCCAAATACTCATGTTTTTATTTCTTAAGTCCAAATTATTATTTTTGGCCAATATAGAGGCCCAACTTTTTAAATCCATGATTAAATTTAAAAATACATTAAAATTAATTTTTGGGGGGATTGCATGTGCATATCCATATAGATTTAAACTCCTGCATATCATGACTTATATTCGAAACATACTCTAACTCTAACCTCCTTGTTGACATTAGATGGCCGAACCCAACACGAACATGGTCAACTTAATGGTGAAACTGACTAACACGTACTTAGAGTCCCAACAACATATCAATTATTTCAAGACTCGAGTAGGACAGCTAGAGGGCCATGTGGCCCGTCTGGGG
Organism: Hygrophila difformis; assembly: GCA_030278955.1. Taxonomy (NCBI): domain Eukaryota; kingdom Viridiplantae; phylum Streptophyta; class Magnoliopsida; order Lamiales; family Acanthaceae; genus Hygrophila; species Hygrophila difformis. Next base: position 28,839,014 of record JAOANR010000013.1, on the reverse strand, counting down.
CATCTTAGGGAGACCGATCATCATAACATAACCCAGCTGCAAAATCAAGTCACGCAGCTCCAAGCCCAAGTGGCCCAACTCCAAGACAAGGGTGATGACTTGGAGGAACAAATAGGGAACGTAGCCTGGGAGTTGACTACCTTAGCCAACGAGATTGACGGAGGGGTCCATCAGAACCCGGGACCTCACCCTAATGCTGCAGCACCGATTGACATACCCAGCGACGGAGACGATCCCATCGAGGATTCACCTACCCATGCTCTCTAGACTTGGAGCCCATACTGATGCACTACTATCTATGTTCCCCTTTTTCCAAACTAGTACCAGCACTACTATTTCATTCCTGTTACGAATGCTTGTAATCAACTGAAAAATTTTCTCTTGAGTAATAAATCTACAAGCATTTATTTTATACAAGTATATTTAAAGTATTCCCTACATTTTAATTAAATTATTTCTCCTCGAATACCCCGCTAAAACCCGATCAAACAAATGAACAAGGTAATAATAATCAATGACCTATAGATAACAACTAAACAAAAATACAAGTAGAAATAAATAACCTAAATATGTAAAGATATATATATATATACATTATATGGAGATAATCATCGAACAAGGGTATCTCCAACCCTAAACCCCAACACCCTAAACCCTAGGGTCTAAAAAAAAAACAAAAAAAAAACAAAACAAAACAAAACAAAACAAAACAAAAACAAACAGCAAGTAGGACCAACCCCAAATAACAACAAACGATACGCTAAAACCCAACAACCTATACTAACAGGTTCCAGTAGACTAATACCTGTTAATATCGTCATTTATTTAATTAAATTATTTTATAAGCATTATATAATACTCCAACAAAAGGAATCTAAACTCTCTTGTTCTTGCGACAGCATGGCACCGAGAGGCAGACCACGCGCCCAGCCCACTACTCCAAACACCAACGAAACCCCTATGCAACCAGAAAGGCCTATACCCGGTGAAGGGGTACACGCTCAAGAGGAGCCGGCAAACCCTATGCCAAACAACATGGACGCGCGCCTACGCACTCTGGAAGAGGTTCTCATTGCGATAGGGAACGCGCATGTGAACCAAGGCCAGGCCGCTGCGGTACCTCCACCCGAGGCCCGCATTAACTACTTAGCTATGGTGAACTCATATCGTCCGCCGAACTACGCCGGGGAAGAGGACCCGGCTAAACTTGAAGAATGGATCCGAACATTCGACAAGCTACTAACCGCGGTGAAGTGCCCAATTGGCGAGAAGGTTCCTGTGGCATCGTACTATCTCGGAGGGGAGGCGGATGACTGGTGGCGTGCCATGCAAGATAAGTTAGCCTAGGACGAGGAACCCTATTCTTGGGAAGAATTCATGGGTCTGATCAGGGATCGCTTTTATCCCATGAGCACAAAGTCAGCCATGTACGAGGAGTTCTTATCTCTGAAGCAAGGAGGGCAAACAGTCCAGGAATATTACACCTGTTTCAAGGAGTTGGTGCGTTTCGCACCGAGACTCGTGCCGATAGATGCGGAGAAGGCACAGAAATTTGAAATGGGGCTAAACTTGGCTATACGAGAGGTGATCACTGGCGTCCCATACCTAGACCTGCAATCGGTGTACGATCGTGCGGTAGCTGTTGCAAGGGTGCAACAACTAAAAAGGAAAGTGAGCGGAGAACCCAGTCGAGGATCTCAGGGACAGGATAAGAGGAGTAGAGACAACCGTTCCGGTAACAATACTGTAGGGAACAACTTTCGGGGAGATCTGAACAGACCCCCTCAAAACAACAACAGAGGATATGACGATAGAACCCTTTTCCGGGGTAACCCGGTGCCGCCTTGCCCGAGATGCGGCAGGCCTCATTTGGCCAGAGAGTGCCCCCAACAGGGCGCCTGCTACAGGTGTGGTCGCATCGGCCACATGGCGAATGAGTGCCGCACTCGACTGGAAAACATCACCAAGAGGGAGGACTTGGGCACGGGGCCAACTCAGCCTCGCAATCAAGATGCACGGAATGGAAACAACCAGGGGTATAGACCCCCTCAAAACCAGAATCTCAATCAGAATCAACGTCCCCCACAGAATCCAAACCAGCAACAGAATCAGAACCCGAACCGGGATCAGCAAGGCAACCCGGGACGTCCAATGGGGTGATTGAATGTCATCAATGAGGCAGATGTGCCTATGCAAGGGGACGTAATGGGAGGTACGTTCCATGTCTTAAGTACACCCCTTAGAGTTCTGTTTGACTCAGGAGCCAGTTGTTCGATAATATCATCTAAAGTCTTACCTGAACTAGATCTACCTAAGTGCGAATTGATTAACTTAGGGATTCAACTTCCATCGGGAGAGGTAGTATCATGCTCTAAGTGATATAACGGAATTCCGATAGTTATAAAGAACGTAGAGTTTTTCACGAACTTGGTAGAATTCGAACTACAGGATTTTGACGTCATACTAGGGATGGATTGGCTAACCCAATATAAAGCCGTGATCGATTGCCAAAAACAAAAGATCACGTTGTCAAAGAGTAGAGGAAAGAGAGTCATCTTTTACTCCCAACCCCCTAAGAAGTCTACCAAGATAGTTAACGCCATTAAGCTATGTAGCTTAATGCGTAAAGGTTACGCGTTATATGCATGCTACATTCATAACCTTGAGGCCGAAGAGGTCAAGGTGGATAACATTCCGGTGGTGAGAGAATACCCGGATGTATTTCCGGAAGACGTTCCCGGCATGCCGCCTGAGAGAGATCTGGAATTCACCATAGATCTCATCCCGGGAACGGAGCCTGTCTCAAAGGCTCCTTACCGTATGGCGCCGCTAGAAATGAAGGAACTAAAAGAACAACTCGAGGAGTTGCTAGAGAAGGGCTACATAAGGCCGAGCACGTCCCCATGGGGAGCCCCGGTCTTATTCGTGAAGAAGAAAGATGGAGGTCTACGACTATGCATCGATTATAGAGGACTTAACCAAGTCACGGTCAAGAACAAGTACCCGTTGCCCAGAATCGAGGATTTGTTCGACCAACTGAAGGGAGCTTCAGTATTTTCAAAGATCGACCTACGATCTGGATATCACCAGTTAAGGATCGCCGAAAAGGATATCCCAAAGACGGCATTCAGAACTCGCTACGGGCACTACGAATTCACGGTGCTATCATTCGGGCTGACGAATGCCCCAGCGATGTTCATGAATCTCATGAACAACGTGTTTCGGGAATTATTAGATCAATGCGTAGTGGTGTTTATAGATGACATCCTGATCTACTCGAAAAGCGAAGAGGAACATTCCGAACACTTACACAAAGTGTTAGGGATCTTACGAGTGAATCAGCTGTATGGCAAACTGTCCAAATGCGACTTCTGGCTAAAAGAAGTGGCATTTCTGGGACATATCGTATCCGCCAACGGAGTGGCAGTAGACCCAGCAAAGATCTCGGCAGTGACCGAATGGGTGCCACCGAAGAATCCAACCGAGATAAGAAGTTTTCCCGGATTGGCAGGGTACTACCGAAGGTTTGTAAAGGATTTCTCAAGGATCGCTCGCCCATTGACACAGCTGTTAAAGAAAGGGGTGAAATACGACTGGACCATTGAGTGTGATTCCGCATTCCAAGAATTGAAGAAACGGCTTACTACAGCGCCGGTGTTGGCATTACCATCGGAGGATGGAGACTTCGAGGTGTACAGCGACGCCTCGAAGGAAGGATTGGGATGCGTGCTAATGCAAGATCAAAGGGTTATAGCATACACATCACGTCAACTAAAGCCACACGAAGAGAACTATCCGACGCACGACTTGGAGCTAGCCGCAGTCGTGTTCGCTCTAAAGATATGGAGGCACTACCTCTATGGGCGAAAGTGTCGGATGTTCACCGACCATAAGAGCCTCAAGTATATATTCACGCAAAAAGAGCTGAATTTGAGGCAAAGGAGATGGTTGGAGCTGATTAAAGATTACGACCTGGAAATCGCGTATCACGAAGGAAAAGCCAACGTGATGGCCGATGCCTTGAGTCGAAAGACTCAAAACGTGGTGAATTCACTTGTGGTACCGGCCGAGTTGTACAGAGACTTGGCAAAATTAAGTCTGGAGTTGGTACACTCTGGCGAAGTAAGTGAGGTCGTCAACACGATGGTAGTAGGATCTACCATACTCGATGAGATACGACTAGCACAACAGGGTGATGAAAAGCTGGAGGAAATTAGGAAGAGCATTGCTGAAGGAAAGGCAATGGATTTTAAAATCCATGAGGACGGAAGCATCCGCTTCAAGGGAAGGTGGTGCATACCACGAAAATGCGAGGACTTGAAGCAAAAAGTGATGGAGGAAGGCCATAATACCCCATACCCGGTCCATCCCGGAGGCGAGAAGCTATACAAGGACATAAAGAAGAACTATTGGTGGCCGAACATGAAGAGAGAAATAGCCGAGTTTGTGGCAAGATGCCTTACCTGCTAGAAGGTCAAGGCTGTACGACAGAAACCCCTAGGATTAATGCAACCATTGGAAATCCCAAGTTGGAAATGGGATAGCATTTCAATGGACTTCGTTTCGGGGGTACCACGTTCACCGAAGGGGATGAATAAAATCTGGGTGATCGTGGATAGGTTGACAAAAGCTGCCATATTTATCCCTATGAAGGATACCTGGTCCATGGACCAATTGGCAAGGGCATTTGTCGACAACGTGGTACGACGACATGGAGTACCACATGACATCATCTCGGACAGAGACAGTAGGTTCGTCTCACATTTTTGGACAAAACTACAAGAAGCCCTCGGTACGAAGATAAAGATGAGTACCGCGTTCCACCCCATGACGGATGGACAAACGGAAAGAACGATCCAAACTTTGGAAGACATGTTGAGGGCATGCGTATTAGAGTTTAAAGGAAGTTGGGAAAATCACTTACCCTTGGTTGAATTTTCCTACAACAACAGCTACCATGCTAGCATTGGCATGGCACCTTTCGAGGCACTGTATGGACGCAAATGCCGAAGCCCATTGAGCTGGGAAGAGGGCGAGAGGACTATGGTAATTGGACCGCAACTTGTTGAGGACATGGCTCAACAAGTCAAAATAATCCAAGGAAAGATGAGAGCCGCGCAAGACCGGCAAAAGAGCTATGCCGACGTGAGACGGCAAGATTTGGAATTCCAAATAGGCGATAAGATCATGTTAAAGGTGTCACCGATGAAGGGTGTGATGCGCTTTGGCAAGCGGGGGAAATTGAGCCTACGGTACATAGGACCATACGAGATCCTAGAAAGAGTGGGGAATCTTGCATACCGACTAGCATTACCGCCACAATTTGCTCGTGTCCACGACGTGTTCCACGTCTCACAACTGAAGAAATACGTCCATGATCCGACCCACATACTCCAACCGGAGGAAATTGAGCTGGATGATGACTTAAGCTACGAAGAAATTCCGGTGCGAATACTCGACAAGAAGGAGAGGGTAACAAGGAATAAGACCGTGAGAATGGTTAAAGTTCTTTGGTCTAACCACGAAGCCGAGACGGCAACGTGGGAGCTAGAGGCAGACATGAAGGATCGTTACCTAACCCTATTCCAAGACAATGCAACAACAGTTATGGGGGCATAACTGTAATCTTAAGAGGGGGAGGATGTGACGGCCCGAACATTTCCGGATATTTTATACGAATACTTTGTACCCCAAGTAAATAAATTCAAATTGTTTTGAACTACGTAATGACTTGATCCCTTCACGGGGTACGTAGGCAACTCGGAAATTTCAATTCTGGGTTCAGTCAAATAATAACAAACAACGACACACAATAATACAATCGCTTAATCAAACAATTCCCGAACTCGCGAGAGGATGAAGTGCAACTTCGAGGACGAAGTTGGTTCTTAGGGGGGTAGACTGTAATACCCGTAAATTTTAGAATATAAAAATAGGAATTAATCCAATAGGAGAGAAGGTTTTTTTTTCCGAGAACCCGTAGACGCGGAAATGCACGGAAGTCAAAGGACGACGAATTAGAACCCGACGGACCAAAACCGACGGTCTTAAGATTTCAAGCATGAAATCGAATTGAGACGGAATAAATTTATGATGAGAAGCATAATCCGAAAATGACCCGGAAAATCGAGCGCGAAAACGTGGAAGGATAGAAGTCCGAAAGAGAGGAGAAAAAGACCCGACGGATCGGATCGCACGGACCCGCCCGGACCGCAGTCCAGGCGGGGACCGCGCGCTGGCCGGGCGGGGTTTGGCCAAAAGGTGCGCCAACCCCGCGTGGCTCCACAGGTTTTGGCAAGTTGCGCGTTTTCGGCGATTTCTTACCATAATTCGACCCCCCGACATTGGAAAGTGGATTTTGGACGGGGGGAAGGTGAATAAGGTCGACCTAGGGTTGTCTCCCCACCCCATAAGCAGTCACAACAGCCTCCGAAAGCTCTCTCAAACTCTCCCAAGCCAAAACACTCTCCCGACGAACTTCCGACGGACTTCCGGCGACTTTCCGGCAACCTACAACGACCAAGCAAGGGAGTGGAACAAGGATTTCAGTGATAGATTCATTGGTAAGCCTTCAAACAGATTTGCATTCTCGTTTTTCCTCTCAAATCCCCAATCTAACTCTTGAATCGTTGATTGCAAATACGATCGTGGCCAAAGTCGGGAACTTTGCGTTTCGTAGATCCGTTCGTAGGATTTTGGACGAGCCGAGCGACCCTAGGACTACTCAAGAACACAACCACTGTAAGTTGAGCCTTCCATATCAATACGGGTGGTTTAGGGGCGTCCGGTATAGTCATAATGCAACGAAACGTAAAAACCGAAATTAAAAACCCCAACTCGCGCAGTTTCTGAAATCGGCCTAAAACTCATATTTCGAGGATTCAATCCGAGAAATTCAAAACTAGACTTTTAATCCTAACACATAAATATAGGTTGTGTAAAAATTTCAGACATTTTCGTTAACGTTTGCTATTTCAAATCGCGCCGAACATAAACTGTTTTACTAGGACTTTTCGAAAAACTGACAGTGATCATATTCGAACTTGATGAGCATGTTTCTATATTTTCTAGTCCGATTTGATCCTTGCAATCTAAATGAAAGTTGTAGATAATCATGTCTAGTATGTGCATATAAAATTTCAGAATTTTTGAAGTCCATTTGATATGTTAAAAAGTCGAAACTTTGAACTGTGTCAAACCTGAGTCCGGACAGAATTCTGTTTGCGAAATAAAATCGATTTTTGACATGTTTCCTCAACTTATTTCGAAAAAGTTAAAACACGAAATTTGTTCGTTAGGGTGTTTTGCATAGACTGAAATTTTCAGATTTTTCGGACTTAAACCGAATTTTTAAATTGAAAAGGCGTAAACTATGACGCCAAGTTACTTTTAAATCGAAGGATTTTGAAATTTCGAAACGAACGATCAAAGATTTGAAATACGATACATCTATACTTTTGAAAAACCCCGATACATTAAATCTAAACGATACATGAGATACTTAGGTGGAGGGTGAGTGCTCTGCAGGGTGCCCCTCTAGCCTTTCTCTTCGGGCCTATAATGGACGAGAGAATTTGATGAGATATTACGCCAATCGGCGGGAGATACATGGCCTACTCTCTCGGGTTGTCCGTATGGATTTCCCGAGGCTCCGGAGTGGTACTGGGTATGGCAGATACGGTTGCGGTCACCGGATCACCGGCTAAACGAGATACTTACGAAACGGCTGCGGCCACCGGATCACCGGCTATACAAAACACTGAGAAATGGTTACGTAACAGGGAAATAAAACGTTTAATATTTTTATGTATTTATTTATTTATGCATGTCTTTAAATTATGCATTTAACTTACGTCTTTACATTTCATATCATGACTAAATTGTTATTGTGGATTAAATGCATGTTCAAGTACGCAATTAAATATTATTTCCTTTAAATTTTGTGAATGCATGTTAGGAGTGAAATTTTAATTATCTAAATAAACCCCTTTATTGTTATGTTAGGATCGATTTACTCAGTATTTTATATACTGATAAAAATTGTTGTTTTTCTCTTTCTTTCAGAGTACGGAGATAATGCATAGCATGTGCATTTGGGGGATGGAATTATTAAACATTGTTTTATTGCTTTCATGATATTTGCATAGCGGGCATGTAAATCCTGAGTTTTGACCATGTCGGCCCACTTTACATTTTTCCGCTGCGATATATTATTACTACTACTATGTGTGTGGATAATACTTAATATTATTTTTAAATAGATTCCGGACTTGTTTTAAACCGTTTTGCAATACCTATAGCCTTGCATCTCTTTGGCAAGCTCGGAGAATCCGTGTCTTGCTAGAGAGATGTGGCGGTGACATCCCGGCCTGGGTTATCAAATCCGGGGTGTTACAATAAGACCGTGAGAATGGTTAAGGTTCTTTGGTCTAACCACGAAGCCGAGACGGCAACGTGGGAGCTAGAAGTAGACATGAAGGATCGTTACCCAACCCTATTCCAAGACAGTGCAACAACAGTTATGGGGACATAACTGTAATCTTAAGAGGGGGAGGATGTGACAACCCGAATATTTCCGGATATTTTGTACGAATACTTTGTACCCCAAATAAACAAATTCAAATTGTTTTGAACTACGTAATGACTTGATCCCTTCACGGGGTACGTAGGCAACTCGGAAATTTCAATTCTGGCTTCAGTCAAATAATAACAAACAACGACACACAATAATACAATCGCTTAATCAAACAATTCCCGAACTCGCGAGAGGATGAAGCGCAACTTCGAGGACGAAGTTGGTTCTTAAGGGGGGTAGACTGTAATACCCGTAAATTTTAGAATATAAAAATAGGAATTAATCCAATAGGAAAGAAAGTTTTGTTTCCGAGAGCCCGTAAAATCGGAAATGCACGGAAGTCAAAAGACGACGATCTAGAACCCGACGAACCCGAACACGTGAAATCGAATCGAGTCGGAATAAATTTATGATGAGAAGCACAATCCGAAAATGAACCGGAAAATCGAGCGCGAAAACGTGGAAGGATAGAAGTCCGAAAGAGGGGAGAATAAGACCCGACGGATCGGATCGCACGGACCCGCTCGGACCGCAGTCCAGGCGGGGACCGCGCGCTGGCCGGGCGGGGTTTGGCCAAAAGGCGCGCCAACCCCGCGTGGCTCCCCAGAATTAGGCAAGTTGCGCGTTTTCGGCGATTTCTTGCCATAATTCAACCCCCCGACTTTGGAAAGTGGATTTTGGACGGGGGAAGGTAAATTAGGTCGAAGGAGGGTTGGTTTCCACTCCATTTGTCAGCCTCCATTCACCCTAGAGCTCTCCCAAACTCTCTCCAAAGCCAAAACACCTTCCGACGACTTCCCGACGACTTTCCGATCACTTCTCGGCGATGAAAACCGACGGAGGAGGCGTGGAATACAAGATCCTCAGTGTTCTAAACTGTGGTAAGTCGTCCATAGGTTTCCATTTAAGTTTTTGAACCCGAAAACTCGATCTAACATTGGATTTCTTCTTCCGATTTGAAATCGTGGCCAAAGTCGGAAGCTTGACGTTGAGGAGATCCGTTCGTAGCAAATTTGGACGAGCCCAGCGACCCTAGGACGACCAAAACACCCTATCGTTGTAAGTTGAGCCTTCCATATCAATACGGGTGGTTTAGTGGCGTCTCGTATAGTTGTAATGCAACGAAACGTAAAAACCGAAATTAAAAACCCCAATACGCGCAGTTTTTGAAATCTGTCTAAAACTCATATTTCGAGGATTCAATCTGGGAAACTCAAAACTAGACTTTTAATCCTAACACATAAATCTAGGTTCTGTAAACATTTCAGACATTTTCGTTAACATTTGCTATTTCCAATCGCATCGAAAGGAAACTGTTTTGACAAAACGTGTTTGAAATCTGCCTATGAACATGTCCGAACTTAGTGAGTCTGTTTCTATATATTGTAGTTCGATTTGATCTTTACACTCTAAATGAAATTTGTAGATAATCATGTCTAGTATATGTGGTTAAAATATCAGAATTTTTGGAGTCCATTTGATATGTCAAAAAGCCAATTTTCCGAACTGTGACAAATCTGCTTCGGGACAGTAAACTGTTTCCGCATTAAACTCGATTTTTGACATATTTCCTCAACTTATTTCGAGAAAGTTAAAACACGAAAGTTGTTCGTTAGGGTTTTTTGCATAGACTGTGAAATTTTCAGATTTTTCGGACTTAAACCGAATTTTTAAATTGAAAAGGCGTAAACTGTGACGCCAAGTTACTTTTAAATCGAAAGATTTCGAAATTTCGAAACGAACGATCAAAGATTTGAAATACGATACACCTATACTTTTGAAAAACACCGATACATTAAATCTAAACGATACATGTGATACTTTGGTGGAGGGTGAGTGCTCTGCAGGGTGCCCCTCTAGCCTTTCTCTTCGGGCCTATAATGGACGAGAGAATTAGATGAGATATTACGCCAATCGGCGGGAGATACATGGCCTACTCTCTCGGGTTGTCCGTATGGATTTCCCTAGGCTCCGGAGTGGTACTGGGTATGGCAGATACGGCTGCGGCCGCCGGATCACCGGCTAAACGAGATACTTACGAAACGGCTGCGGCCGCCGGATCACCGGCTATACAAAACACTGAGAAATGGTTACGTAACGGGGAAATAAAAGATTTAATATTTTTAAGTATTTATTTATTTATGCATGTCTTTAAATTATGCATTTAAATTATGTCTTTAAATTTCATATCATGACTAAATTGTTATTGTGGATTAAATGCATGTTCAAGTACACAATTAAAATATTATTTCCTTTAAATTTTGTGAATGCATGTTAGGAGTGAAATTTTAATTATCTAATTAAATCCCTTTATTGTTATGTTAGGATCGACTTACTCAGTATTTTATATACTGATAAAATTGTTGTTTTCTCTTTTCCTTTCAGAGTATGAAGATAATGCATGAGCATATGCATTGGGGGATGGAAAAACTTTAACATTGTTTTTATTGCTTTTATGATACTTGCATAACGGGCATGTAAATCCCGAGTTTTGGCCATGTCGGCCCACTTTACATTTTTCCGCTGCGACATATTATCACTACTACTATATGTGTGGATGATACTTATTATTATTTTTAAATAGATTCCGGACTTGTTTTTAAACCTTTTTGCAATACCTATAGCCTTGCATCTCTTTGGCAAGCTCGGAGAATCCGTGTCTTGCTAGAGAGATGTGGCGGTGACATCCCGGCCTGGGTTATCAAATCCCGGGTGTTACATCCTCGATCAAAATGAACAATTGTAATTTATTCGTGTGGCAAAGTGTAAGAATCTTCGTGAATTATTTTTACTCGTCCTTTCTTTTTAAAATTTAAAATTCTATCTTGCATCTACTCTTCTAAAAACTCTAAAATTCGTTATGCTATATATTAACTTACGCAGTACCATTTGTACAGATTTCGCAGAGTAAGCAATTGCACGTTGGGATGGGACTTCGCAATAAAAAGACTTGTCGCATTTATTTTAATTTATTTTCTGCACTAGACTTTGGACTTTGGACTTGGTTTTGGCCGCTTGTTTGGCCCTTGTTTTGCTTTCGCACTACTTTATTACTTTATGCATGTAGTACTCTGATTTTAATTTCGGGCTTTATTGAATGGTTTTAAATTATTTTAAAGAATTGATACAACTAGCCTTAGCATCTTTCTAGATAAGCTCGATTTTGATCGCGTCTTATTTAGAAAGGTGTGGCGGTAGCTGTAACACCCCGGATTTGATAGCCCAGGCCGGGATGCCACCGCCACACCTCCGTAGCAAGACACGGTTTCTCCGAGCTCGCTAAAGAGATGCAAGGCTATGGTTTTTCAGAATTTAAAACATTCAAACCGCCCATTGTAATATAACTTAAAATTAATAATATCAAAGTTGCAGCGGAGAATAATATTTTAATACATGTATTGCAGCGGAATTTAAATATAGGGCCGACATGGCCAAAACACGGGTTAAACAGACCGTTCATGCAAGTCGTAACTAAATGCAGGAATTTAAAATAGATATTTCCCCAAATGTTCCCATGTATGCATATGATGATGCATAATCCTCATACTCTGAAAGAAAAAGGGGAAAAACGGTTTGGGTCAGCAAAACGTGCTGAGTAAGTTAACACCTAGCATGATTTAGGGGTTTCAAGGCCTTTAATTAAATTTAATAAAAACCATGCTTGTAGGTAATACACAATTTAAGTTAATCATCCACTAGTAAATAAATGGCATAATTTAAAACAAGGATTTCCACGTGATCATAACTCAATTTACATGGTAAAATGATTTGCAAGGCATAATTTAAACAAAAAAAAATATTCAAGTCTCTTAATTTTCTCATGGCTTCAAGATTTGGTATTTTAAGGATTTCACTCTTTCACTTTTGTTCGATATGATCTAGTATAATTTGTTCTCAGGGAAATGGACCCGCAAGAATTTAAACGCATCCTAGGGAATTAAACCCATAGGAATCAACACACATCCTGGGGAATCGAACCCGCAGGAAAACAAGCAATCGCCCTTGGGGAATTGAACCCGCAAGAACTCAAATACATCCTAGGGAATTGAACCCATATGAATCAACACACATCCTGGGGAATCGAACCCGCAGGAAAACATACAATCGCCCTTGGGGAATCAAACCCGCAAGGTAAGAACACATTTCGCAAATTTCACAAGTTTCTCAAAATATAACTTTACACAAGTCGCTGTCTTACTCCGTAATTATTTAAAAATTCATTTTAAGTCCGAAAATTCTGAAATTTTACCAGTAACTCGAAAACACAGAGACAAACAAGTTTTGTGTTTTAAGTTTCTTGATCCGGGTTATGGAATTAAGCCGAAAATCAAGTCTTTCACCAAAGTAGTATGCTGTCAGGTTCCAGATTTTGACACAGTTTCAAAACTCGACCTTTTGACACAACAAATGGACTCCAAAAATTTTGAAATTTTATATGCACATACTAGACATGATTTCCTACAACTTTTATTTAGATTGTAAAGATCAATTCGGACTAGAAAATATAGAAACATGCTCATCAAGTTCGGACCATTGCACCGTCCGATTTTCGAAAACGTTTTTCAAGGCAGTTTATGTTCGGATCGATTTGGGATAACAAACGTTGATGAAAATGGCTGAAATTTTTACACAACATAGATTAATATGTTAGGATCAAAAGTCTATTTTGAGTTTTTCGTTTTGAACTCTTGAAGTAAGGGTTTTGGTCCGATTTCAAATCTGTCACAATTTCAAGTTCGACTTTTAGGGCAGGTTCGTTGGAGGCCGTTTTTGGGTATCAAACACAATGAAAAATTATGAAAATTTTACACGAACTAGATCTATGTCTTAGGAACGTTTATCATGTTTGAGTTTTTCCGTTTGAGCAGTTTTAAGTGTTCGAAAAATTCGCACCAAATCGTTACGCCGGGGGTTTTTCGTGTTAACAGATTTTTGAGTTTCTAAATCTCTATGGTTGGTTGCATTTTAAGTCACACAAAACCAAGTAAGCATTAACTTACAGTGGGAATGATGTCTAGGACGTCTCTAGATCGATCGGGGCGCCCACGCTTGCTACGAACACGTCCCAATTACTCCGTCTCATCTCCGTTGGCCCCGAAACGAAACCGAAAGTAAGAATCTAGGGTTTGATCGGATTTTCGGACTCGAAAACTTAAACGAAAACCTATGGACGACTTACCACAATCTGGAATACTAAAGATGTTGTTCTCCACGCCTCCTTCGTCGATTTTCATCGCCGGAAAGTCGCCGGAAGTTCGTCGGGAGGTCGTCGGAAGAGTGTTTGGCTTTGGGAGTGTTTTGGGAGAGGAGAGGGAAGTTTGGAGACTGATTATGGGGTGGAATCTGTTCCCCCATCGTCCTAATACTCCTTCCCCCGTCCAAAATCCACTTTCCATAGTCGGGGGGTCGAATTATGGCAAGGAATCGCCGAAATCGCGTGATCTGCCGCAATCTGTGATCCCACACGGTGTTGGCGCGCTGTTAGGCTAAACGCCGCACGGCCAGCGCGCGGCCTCCGCCTGGACCTCGGTCCGGGCGGGTCCGTGCGATCCGATCGGGCCTTTTCTTCTCTCTTTCGGACTTCTGTGCTCCTACATTTTCGGGCTCGATTTTTCGGGTCATTCTCGGATTATAAATTCTTATCTTAAATTTATCTCGTCTTGAATTAATCCCGTATTCGAAATCTTGAGTCCGTCGCGTTTGGATTCGTCGACTTCTAATTCGTCGTCTTTTGACTCCCGTGCAACAATTTATCTAATTAAATTATTTCCGACTTCACGGGTTCCTGGAATTAAAATTCTTTTCTTTCTTGAATTTAATTCCAATTCTTTTGACTCGATTCATGGAATGTCTTCGGGCTTCCTTTCCCTCTTTTATTCCATTTTGAATTTTTGAATCTATCGGCGTTCCATTTCCGAGCAATAAATTTATTGTGACAAATTATTTTCTTCTTCTCGGAGATATTTCGACCTTGATTGGATTAAGAAATAAATTTTATTCCTTTGGACGCCGATAAAAATCCCGGGTATTACAGTCTACCCCCCTTAAGAATCAACTTCGTCCCCGAAGTTGGGTGTTAACTTCTCGCAAGCTTGGAACTAAGGTCCGTTCTATTTTGTGCTATTGTTTGATTGCGTGATTGTATCATTATGTGTTGTTGTTGTTGATATTGTTTGTATTATTTTATTATATCATTTGACTGAACCCAGAATTGAAATTTCCAAGTTGCCTACGTACCCTGTGAAGGGATCAAGCCATGACGTAGTTCAAAACAATTTGAATTTGTTTATTTGGAATACAAAATATTCGGAATAGAATATTTGGGTCATTACATCCTCCCCCCCTTAAGATTACAGTTATGTCCCCATAACTGCCTATATATTATTCACAAACAGGTTCGGGTATCGTTGCCTATGATCCTTCCTCATTGAGCTGGCAAGTCAGCTTGATCGATGCCGTTCAATCATCCCATGGCTCTTCCTTGATTTCCTTGTTGAGGGTCAACCGGATCTAGCCTTTTCTCAATCATCTCTTCACGAACATCGCATCCTCTATTCATGTGGTCTTCCCCACCACATCTATAACAAGTCCCGCGCCTTGGGCATTCGCGCACCAGATGGGCTTGGTGGCACTGCGGGCAACGTGGTATGGTTGTACGACGTATGCCATTTCTCCCATTATTGAAATCTTTATTCTTATTCTCCTTTGGCTCATTGTACCCAGCTTGACCATTATTCTTTTTAAAATTGCCATTGCTATTGTTTCGATTCTTTTTCTCAAATTCTTGCGAGTCCTTGCTCGACTCCCCATTTCCTTTGCGCTTCAGTTGTTGGACTCGATCAATTGCTACAGCTCGATCATAAACCGTCTGCAGGTTTGTGAATTGTCCTACTGCAAGTATCTCCCGGATACTAAGGTTCAGACCCATCTCGAATTTCTGGGCCTTGTCAGAGTCGGTTGGTACTATCCTCGTAGCAAATCGTACCAATTCCTTGAATTTGGTGTAGTACTCTTGTACTGTTTGAGCACCTTGTCTGAGGTTGATGAACTCCTCGTATTTCGCAGTCTTGGTGCTCAGTGGGTAGAATCTTTCCCTCAAGGCTTCCTTAAGTTCTTCCTAGGTGTAGGCTTCTTCGTCTTCCTCTGAATTCGTTCGAAGGTTTTGCCACCACTCATCGGCTTCACCTCCTAAGTAGTAGGTCGCCACGTATATCTTCTCCTCGTCAAGGCATTTGATAGCATTCAAGAGCTTATCAAAGGTACGGATCCAATCTTCCAATTTGGCCGGGTCCTCTTGGCCGTCATAATGGGGTGGGTTGTAGGGGTTTACCAATGCCAAGTAGTTGACTTGGGCTACTGGCGGAGGTACGACTGCTTGTGCCCTATGCACCTCAGCATTTCCTAACGCTACAAGGACTTCTTCCATAGTCCTTAGACGTTCTTCCATGTTGTTGGGTATAGGAGGCGCTCGATCTCCTACGTTCGGAGGAACCTCATTGTTGTTTGGTGCGTTTGGGAGGTCAGTGTCAGTGCCGTTTGGGCTTACCTTCCCCGGCTTTCTCCTAGGCGCCATTTCTCTGTTTTTAAGCACGCGAAGATGAGTTTCTAAGTGATCAAGATCTAGGACTAAGGTGAAGTTAGTCTTTAGCAAGCGCTCCTAAGTCAAGGTCATGTCGAATACTAATTTAAGAGTGTTTTCATAGAGTCGATGATTCACATAAAAAGAGTTAGTGCAATTATGTATGTATGCATATGCAATCCCCCCAATAAAAATTTAATTTATGCACGCATTTATTTATGCACGCATTTATTTATCCATGGGTTTTAAAAATAAATTTATTCCATGGATAGATTTTAAAAGAATAAGGTTAAAAGGTTTGGGCCACTATATTGGGCCAAAAGAAATAAATTATTTGGGCTTAAGTAAAAACAATGGTATTGGGCCAAAATAATTGGGCTTAACATGATAATTAAATATTGGGCCAAAAATAATTAATCTTTGGGCTTAAAATATTACACTATAGGAATAAAATTTTGGGCTCAACCTTTTGGGCTAAAAATAATACTAGTAGTTAAAAATAATAAAACTAAAAATAATACTAAGTTTTAAAATAATGGTTTAAAAATAATAATAGTAGCTTTAAAATTTTCCGGGCTCTGATACCACTCTGTAACACCCCGGATTTGATAACCCAGGCCGGGATGCCACCGCCACACCTCCCTAGCAAGACACGGTTTCTCCGAGCTCGCTAAAGAGATGCAAGGCTATGGTTTTTCAGAATTTAAAACATTCAAACAGCCCATTGTAATATAACTTAAAATTAATAATATCAAAGTTGCAGCGGAGAATAATATTTTAATACATGTATTGCAGCGGAATTTAAATATAGGGCCGACATGGCCAAAACACGGGTTAAACAGGCCCGTTCATGCAAGTCGTAACTAAATGCAGGAATTTAAAATAGAGATTTCCCCAAATGGTCCCATGTATGCATATGATGATGCATAATCCTCATACTCTGAAAGAAAAAGGGGAAAAACGGTTTGGGTCAGCAAAACGTGCTGAGTAAGTTAACACCTAGCATGATTTAGGGGTTTCAAGGCATTTAATTAAATTTAATAAAAACCATGCTTGTAGGTAATACAGAATTTAAGTTAATCATCCACTAGTAAATAAATGGCATAATTTAAAACAAGGATTTCCACGTGATCATAACTCAACTTAAATGGTGAAATGATTTGCAAGGCATAATTTAAACAAAGAAAATATTCAAGTCTCTTAATTTTATCATGGCTTCAGGATTTGGTATTTTAAGGATTTCACTCTTTCACTTTTATTCGATATGATCTAGTATAATTTGTTCTCGGGGAAATGGACCCGCAAGAATTTAAACGCATCCTAGGGAATTAAACCCATAGGAATCAACACACATCCTGGGGAATCGAACCCGCAGGAAAACAAGCAATCGCCCTTGGGGAATTGAACCCGCAAGAACTCAAATACATCCTAGGGAATTGAACCCATAGGAATCAACACACATCCTGGGGAATCGAACCCGCAGGAAAACATAAAATCGCCCTTGCGGAATCAAACCCGCAAGGTAAGAACACATTTCGCAAATTTCACAAGTTTCTCAAAATATAACTTTACACAAGTCGCTGTCTTACTCCGTAATTATTTAAAAATTCATTTTAAGCCCAAAAATTCTGAAATTTCTCCAGTAACTCGAAAACACAGAGACGAACAAGTTTCATGTTTTAAGTTTCTCGATCCGGGTTAAGAAAATAAGCCGAAAATCAAGTCTTTCACTGAAGTAGTATGCTGTCAGGTTCCAGATTTTGACACAGTTTCAAAACTCGACCTTTTGACACAACAAATGGACTCCAAAAATTTTGAAATTTTATATGCACATACTAGACATGATTTCCTACAACTTTTATTTAGATTGTAAAGGTCAATTCTGAGTAGAAAATATAGAAACATGCTCATCAAGTTCGGACCATTGCACTGTCCGATTTTCGAAAACGTTTTTCAAGGCAGTTTATGTCCGGATCGATTTGGGATAGCAAACGTTGATGAAAATGGCTGAAATTTTTACACAACAAAGATTAATATGTTAGGATCAAAATTCTAGTTTTGCGTTTTTCATTTTGAACTCTTGAAGTAAGGGTTTTGGTCCGATTTCAAATCTGTCACAGTTTCAAGTTCGACTTTTAGGGCAGGTTCGTTGGAGGCTGTTTTTGGGTACAAAACACAATGAAAAATTATGAAAATTTTACACGAACTAGGTCTATGTCTTAGAAATGTTTTTCATGTTTTGAGTTTTTCCGTTTGAGCAGTTTAAGTGTTCGAAAAATTCGCACCAAATCGTTACGCCGGGGGTTTTTTGTGTTGACAGATTTTTGAGTTCCTAAATCTCTATGTTTGGTTGCATTTTAAGTCACCCAAAACCAAGTAAGCATTAACTTGCAGTGGGAATGATGTCTAGGATGTCTCTGGATCGATCGAGGCGCCCACGCTTGCTATGAATACGTCACAATTACTCCGTCTCTTCTCCGTTGGCCCCGAAACGAAACCGAAAGTAAAAATCTAGGGTTAGATCGGATTTTCGGACTCGAAAACTTAAACGAAAACCTATGGACGACTTACCACAATCTGGAATACTAAAGATGTTGTTCTCCACGCCTCCTTCGTCGATTTTCATCGCCGGAAAGTCGCCGGAAGTTCGTCGGGAGGTCGTCGGAAGAGTGTTTGGCTTTGGGAGTGTTTTGGGAGAGGAGAGGGAAGTTTGGAGACTAATTATGGGGTGGAATCTGTTCCCCCATCGTCCTAATACTCCTTCTCCCGTCCAAAATCCACTTTCCATAGTCGGGGGGTCGAATTATGGCAAGGAATCGCCGAAATCGCGCGATCTGCCGCAATCTGTGATCCCACGCGGTGTTGGCGCGCTGTTAGGCTAAACGCCGCGCGGCCAGCGCGCGGCCTCCGCCTGGACCTCGGTCAGGGCGGGTCCGTGCGATCCGATCGGGCCTTTTCTCCTCTCTTTCGGACTTCTGTGCTCCTACAATTTCGGGCTCGATTTTTCGGGTCATTCTCGGATTATAAATTCTTATCTTAAATTTATCTCGTCTCGAATTAATCTCGTATTCGAAATCTTGAGTCCGTCGCGTTTGGATTCGTCGACTTTTAATTCGTCGTCTTTTGACTCCCGTGCAACAATTTATCTAATTAAATTATTTCCGACTTCACGGGTTCCTGAAATTAAAAATCTTTTGTCTTGAATTTAATTCCAATTCTTTTGACTCGATTCATGGAATGTCTTCGGGCTTCCTTTCCCTCTTTTATTCCATTTTGAATTTTTGAATCTATTGGCGTTCCATTTCCGAGCAATAAATTTATTGTGACAAATTATTTTCTTCTTCTCGGAGATATTTCGACCTTGATTGGATTAAGAAATAAATTTTATTCCTTTGGACGCCGATAAAAATCCCGGGTATTACAGTAGCGTCCCGGCCTGGGTGATCAAATCCGGGGTGTTACACCTTCTCTGTCTACCACTTATTTTGTATGTGGTGTAGAGGCACTTAAAATTCTTGTGATCGGAGTAGATTTGACACTTGGCACCATAAAGGTAATGCCTCCAAATTTTTTAAGGCATGGATAACCGCCGCCATCTCGAGATCATGAGTAGGGTAGTTAAAATATGAGGCTTTAACTGTCTGGATGAATATGAAATTACATTACCATTATGTATTAGTATACATCCCATTTCACGATGAGACGCATCGATGTAAACCTCGTACTCTCCTGATGAATACAAAAACTGGTGCCTCCGTCACCTTCTCCTTCAACATATCGAACACCTCCTGGCAATCCTCACTCCAACAAAAAGGCACATCCTTTCTTAACAACTGAGTCAGGGGTTGAGCAATGCTTGCAAACCCTTCGATAAACCTCCTGTAGTAACCAACGAACCCGAGGAAACTACGTACTTCGCTAACATTAGCTGGTGGATTCCACACCAACACTGCCTCAACCTTAGCGGGATCCACATAAATTCCCTCGCCTGAAATGATATGTCCAAGGAAAGCTACCTTATCCAACCAGATTTCACACTTCGGGAGTTTGGCATATACCTTGTTCTCTCTAAGCACCTGCAAAACCGTTCTGAGGTGCCCCTTATGCGTTTGTATGTTGGGAGAGTATACTAAAATGTCATCAATGAAAAAGGCCATGCAAACATCCAATCAAAGTCGGAAAACCATGTGCATTAGGTCCCTGATTAACAATGGTGCATTAGTCAACCCGAACGACATCATCGTAAACTCAAAAATGGCCATAACACGTTCGGAAAGCTATCTTCTCGCGGTCCATTTCCGCTGCACGGATCTGATGATAGCTCGACTTCAAATCAATCTTTGAAAACACCGAAGCTCCCTTCAACTGATTGAACAGGTCATTAATCCTGGATAATAGGTATCGGTTCTTGACAGTCACCTGATTAAGTCCACGGTAATCGATGCACATTCGCAAACTTCCATCTTTCTTCTTTACAAAGATTACCAGTGCTCCCCAAGGCAAACTGCTAGTCTAGATGTACCCCTTGTAAGTAAGTCCTTAATTTGTTCTTTCAATTGTCTCAGCTCCATAGGGGCCATCCTGTATGAAGTCTTGACGATAGGCACTGCCCCTTGCACCGAATCAATAGTGAAGTCTATCTCCCGAGCAGGCGAAAAGCAGGGTATCTCGTCAGGAAATACATCAGGAAGTTCATAAACGATAGGGATCTGTGACATTGATGATCCGAATGGAGATGACACAATCTCATGTACATGACAGATGTATACTGGGTACCCCCTTCCTAATTAATGCATCAAAAGACACAGGGAATGTAACTCGAACATTAGGAGGGTAGTAGGTAACTCTCTCACCTTCTTCATCGATGAAAGATATCCTTCGCACCCCCAATCCAATCTCGCCTGATATTTAGCTAGTCAATCCATCCCCAGTATGATGTTGAAATCTTTCAAATCTAACACCACAAGGTCAGTGCTGAACTCCCGGTCCTTAATGGTTATGCGAGCGTCCGGCCTCACTCAATCGCTCTGCATAATATCGCCAGATGGTAATGACACTGGAAGATGATATGTTCCTAAAGGCCCCAATCGATGCTTGGATATGAGGTCCAAAGATATAAATGAACATGATGCTCCAGTGTCAACCAACATAGGCTGGTACATTGTCAATCAATATGGTACCTATGTATTCAACAACAGGAGACAATATCCTGCTTATGAATTGCAATAGTTATAGTAAGCTCCACTTAGCGCTGATAATATTATGAAACTGACATGTTCCCACTTGCTCCAAAGTGAGGAACTCTCGTCTAATGGTATCCAACATTTGAGAGGTTTAAAAATAGACATCAAGGCATAGCACAATGCCTTCCAAGTGAATCTCAACCTCTTCACAAGCTCGTTTTCACGAGCTCGCAACCAATATAATGTAGGACCCACAAGATGTTGGCTCCCAACTCTAACCTTTCGGTTCTCAGGGTAGCCTATATTCTAAAAAACTATGTTCATTATATATGACCAATTGTTCGGAACAACTAGATCTGGTCCCCCGCTGAACACCGGCGGCTAATGGTTTCTAGCAAGGTAAGCATAGTCCATGGAATGGTTATTAGGATGAACTGGATCGAATCTCTGTCCCTAATTCATGTTCTTCATAATGAAGGTCCTTCCCATTAGTGAGATCATTCCTTTCGTCGAGAATATAGTGCCCACAGTCACCGATTATTGGTCCCGGATTTCTGTGAGGCCTTTTCCCGCCTCCTGGGTTTTCAACTCTGCGCGGCTATATCATGTACTCAAACAAAACCAACCATTGAGTAACTTTCGGAACTATACCGAATACTAAGTATAGATCTCCCGGGATATTCTTATGGATTGATTGTGGTTTGACTCACAAACCACAACTCAGTCCCATAAGCCACGCATCCCAAACAATGCAAAAGCAACATAAATATGAACATAATAAGATCCAAATCCTACACTATATGCTTTCCCCCCACACCTCACCACATTCTGTGGTTAGAGTTCTAAGCACATAAGAGCACGCATGGCTCTGATACCAACATGTAATGCCCCAAAAATTTAAAACCAATTTTTGTAGCGTCACGATCGTGTTATCTCTCCTAAACTATTGGCCAATCAATTTAGGATTAATAACACGAAGCCTGGTAAACAAAAATCCACAAAAACATAACGTCATAGTAAAAATCATCAATAGGAATCCAAAACATGACAAACAATCCGGCTTTCAGCCTCATAACAGTACTTCTCCACAGTACTAATCCTAATTTGTCGACAGAACCAAGTTCATAGCAGGAATAACAAAAAGGCGATTCACAGAACAAAACCAACATCATATTAGTACTCAGAAACAACAGATAAGTCACAGGGAAAATAACATAATCTCCCAAAATATTAAGTCAGTCTACACATAACAATGTATTCCTAATAGATCACTCACTCCCAAACCCATCATCATGATCGTGCTTTGCGTCCTCCTCGGGAGTATATATAAGAAAGACAAATTGCAATGTGTCAGTACATAAGTACTGAGCAAGAATAGGACTAGCTGGGAAACGGGGAACGAGATTTAGCACAATAAAAAGCAATTTATATAATTGCATAAATTAAACAATAAAAACATCACACCATCCTATACCGGTGCTTCAACCACGCCATACATTGCAAAACAGTAATAAGATGAATGATGAATGAAATGCAATGAACTAAGTGCCTATCTAACCTAATGCAAGACAGAAGATGTGTAGCATGCGTCCTAGTACCATGGTCGGCATTCTTTCCCATTAAGGATCCACTTCTCTTTAATGGTCGAACGAGATACCTACAGTACCCCCGCCGTGAACACTACATGCATTAAGGGTTAAGTGGACTTACGGAGTGGCATCCCAAGGATCGAACCACATCTAGCGGGTGCTGGCCCAGAGCATCTCGCTCTCGAAAGCCTACATGCCCAGAACATAGTAATCGAAAGCATAACATACAATCATAATAATAACATCCTCAAGATAATCAAATATTCAAGTACGCCCAGTTAACAACTCGAAAGCATCGACATGAAATTTGTATCCTCGAAAGCATAAATCACATAACCATAATTCACATGCCCAATCTCAAGACTCGAAAGCATAATAAGATAATTCCCAAGTCCATATGACTAAGATTTAGTTTCCGGGTAAGCCAAATCCCACATATCGGCTCGCAACTCTGTTAAAAGAGTTAGGTTCAAGCTCAATCGAATCTCTGTAGTTTCTAAGGCATGGTAGATTCCATAAATCCAATACCAAAAATCATAACATGTGTATCAACAATGCTTAGACAAGCTATAAACATTTTCCAAGGCATAAAAATGAGTAATCAAAGATAAGACACGAAAAAGGGCGAAAAACAGAAGAAAACAACAATTCGGGCGCGCAGGTGGCACCCTGAGGCGCCACACTGGCACTCGGGCCTGCTCTGAGGCACCAATCAGGCAAAGTGGTGCCTGGATTGGGCACCTGCAAAGCAGAGGCACCATTTTGGTGCTCCACCTTGGTTTTGGGCGCCGTTATGGCATAACGGCGCCTAATCTGGGCGCAAGAAGAACATCAGCAAAAATTTTAGCCGTCCTTCTCCCATTTTTTCCCTACTTTGAGCTATGTCCTACTCTTTCCTAGGATTTTGGTGTTCCAATATCTTTAATATCAACTCCCACAATCTCTCCAACACCAAATGCAAGCTACATTGCAAAAATTAACCCCAAAACATCAATAATCCTTCAATTTAAGCTCAACCCACAACATGCAAGAGTTTTGAGTTAAAACTTCAATTCACTCAAACAAAACTAAGAAAAATACTCACCTCAATCTCCCAATGCAAGAACTAAGCTCCAAAAGTGGAATTCCAAGCCTCAATCAAACCCAAACTACAGAACTTCCATTCAAATGCCAATTTTCTTCACTCAAAGAAATGCCACCCAAAATCACATCCAAGTACCAAAATGCAAGGGAAACCCAAGAAAAACACATACCATAGCCATATAGAGTAAACCCCCAAGTGATTCTGTAATACCCACGAACTGAGTCACATTTAAAAAGAAATGGAATTTAATTCAAGGATCAAAAGAATTTAAATTTTTATAAGCCCCGTGAAATCGAAATAATTTAATTAAATAAATTATTGCACGGGAGCCGATAGCCGAGGAATTCAAGATTTCAAATACAAAATTAATTCGAGTGATGAATTTAAAAATAGAAATTTATAGCCCCAGAGTAACCCGAATATTAAGTCCAAAAACGTAGAAAGAGAAAGTCCTAAAAAGGAGAGGAGAAGGAGGCCCAATGGGATAGCACGGCCGGCCCATGCACAAGCCCAGGCCAAGGCCGTGCGGTGGTCGTCTGGTGGCAGTGCGGTCTTGGCCAAAACCGCGCCATTACAGCAGCCTGCGGGAGAAAGTCGCGATTTGCGCGATTCTTGCCCTGATTTCGGTGCGTAACTTTGGAAACTTACCTTAAGTTGTGTAGGGGGTTGTGGGTCTTTATTACTCCGATCTTATGCCATTTTACAGCCCAAATCTGATTCAAAACTGCCCCCCATCATCTTCCAACCTTCAACCACTCTCAAAACCCTAGTTCTTGGACATTCGAAGACCATCCCGATGAGGAAGACGGCGTGTGGGGTGTGTCTAGCTTTTTTCGCAGGAGTAAGGTGTTGGTAAGTGACGATTTTAATTCTATTCCATGAGTTTTGATCGACTATAGGGGTTGACGTTTACTTCTTTCTTGTAATCACAAATCGGGACCGAAGAAGGAAGAGGCGAGTAGATTTGGACTTGTTCGCAGATTCCAGAGGTCATCCCGACGAATCTTAGGACCATATATCTAACTCTTAGTAAGTTAACTTCCTCTCTTATCAATTTTGGAGGCGTAGGGTCAAATAATGGTGAGTTTAATCAACAAATATAAAATCTGTCCCAAAATTTCCATGTGTGCGCAGTTTCGGTAATCTAATTATTAGGACCTTTTCGAGTGTTCAAAACGGAAAACTCTAAACTACAATCTTGTACCTAAGACCTTAAAATATAATGCTTTTAAAATTTCGTGAATTTTCATCAACGTGATTCTTCAAATTTAATTGGGTTGCCTCTGCCGTTTCTGTTAAAACCGAAAAAGCTGACAATTTTCCAAATTGAACTAAATCAGTGCTTTGCTATTAGATCCAGTCCGAACTAGCCTTTTCAATGTCAATAGGAGTTGCACATAATCATGTCTAGTATGTGTCTGTAAATTTTCAGAATTTTTTATGCTCGTTTGATGTGTCGAAAAGTCGAATTAGAACAGGTTGCCAAATCTAAATCCTGACAGTGTGCGTATTCTGTGGAAATCGCCTGAGAAACGAATTTTCATATGAAAAGGCGCGAACTGTGACGAACATATACTACTTGTTGAATTTGAGTTTTTCTAAATTAGATGGTTGAAAATCCTTATTAAAATAATAAAAATGATTTCAATAACCCGTTACATTAGGTTGAGCTAGATCTCCACTTGCGATGTAGGGGGTGAGTGCTCTGCAGGATGCCCCTATATGTTTTCACTTCGTGCCTAGAGGGACGAGAGAGATCTTTTATGATATTCTGCCAAAACGGCAGTTGAAATATGAGTCTACACTCTCGGGTGTATCTGTATGGGTTACCCGAGGCTCCGGAGTGGTATTGTATGGCGTGATATGGAGATTGCTTCGGCAATTCTGAAACTTGATACCTGAGAAACTTGATACTTGAGAACTTGGATGTGGCGTGCTCCTCTTAGTTAACGGGAATTAAAAGACTTTATTGTGTATTTAAATTGTCCGCATATTTTAAACTCATGTCCTACACTTTTATTTATTTATGCATTAGTACTTTGTCATCTTTTTAAATTAAATACACCTTTAAATTATGTATTTTACATTCTTATTAATTATTCTGTCAAATTATACCTTTATATTATATTAAGAATGCACATGGGTAAAAAGTATTTACTTTTATAATTAAATTTTTAAAATCCAGTATTGTTATGTTAGGAATTAGCTTACTCAATATTTTATATACATATAAAACCGTTGTGCTTTCTTTTACAGAGTATGAAGATGTGGCATGAGCATATGCACGCATATCGGGGCTCGGGAATTAATTAATAACTATGAATGTTGCATTTTATTTATACTTGGTTTACTCGTTGCGTTTTGGCCATGTTGGGCCATACTTAAACTTTCCGCTGCAATTTACTCTTATCATGCACGAATGCTATACTATTATTTTTTAATTAAACCAATTGGGCTTATTTTTAAATTATTTTTGAAGTACCTTTCGCCTTGCATCTCTCAAGTGAGCTCGAATGAAGTCGTGCCTTGCTTGGGAGGTGTGGCGGTGGCATCCCGGCCTGGGTTATCAAAACCGGGGTGTTACAAGTTGGTATCAGAGCCCGAAATATTTTTAAAGCTATTATTCTATTACTATGAATATTTGAAAGTTATTATTTTTAAAACCCAAACTTTTAGGCCAAATATTTTTGAAAGCCCAATATTTTATTTACTTATTATTTTAGTCGAATACCTATATTTTAATTAGAGCCCAAAAAATTATTATTTTGGCCCAATATAGAGGCCCAAGAATTTTAACTATTGTTTTTAAATTTTTAAAGTATTATTTCTGGAATAAATTTTATTTTAAACTGATAGAAAATGAATGTAAATAATATGCATAAATATATATTATCTTTGGGGGGATTGCATATGCATACTTGCATGCATGATTATATATACTTGCACGTTGCTAACCTTATTCCTAGACATGTTCCAACTTAAACCCATGTCGTTTGCACTAGATGGCTGACGAAAATATGATCAATTTGATGATGAAATTGACAAACGCTTACCTTGAATCCCAACAACATATAAACTATTTCAAGAATCATGTAGCCCAACTTGAAGTTGATCTGCACCATTTGGGAAATCTTAAGGCAGCTGACTACCATCATATAACCCAACTGGAACATCAAGTTCATAATCTTACTCAACAAAACCATCATATGATAGAGCGAATCGAAACTTTGGGAATGGACATGATCCACATCACTGACTATCTGCTAGCTCCCAGTCCCATAGCCGAGCATTGGGGCGCTGAGCCCAGTGGACCACAGAGCCCAGCTCCTGGAGCCAATGATCCACCAAGCCCAGTGTTCCATGGACCCTTGGGCACTGGCCCAATTTCTGATGAGGAGGAGGACCCGATGGAAGACCCTACTGTATATTTGGGAGGGGCTTAGGATCTCTGATGCACTATCTTTAGTACTTCTATTCTTTCGAGCCAAATTACTTTCCTTTCTAAGATTAGTCTTTCTTTCCTATCGCTTGTACTAAAATTTCTTATGTCGAATAATAAAATACAAGCTTTTATTTAATAAAACACTCTTTATATATATTCCAAATACCTTGTTGGGTTTCCCCAAACAACGTTAATCCAACTTTGCCTAAAAAAAAAACCTTATGTGTTTGCTCAACTCTAAAACCCTAAACCCTAAAACCTTAACCCTAAATGCCACTCCTATTACTACCTTTTGATTTAACAACTCATTGTCTAAACGCTCTATCAACTCCTTAGATCTAATCCTTATGTATTTAAATTTCTTAGGGACATTTCTAGATTGTGAAGATGTCCGCCAAACCTGGCGTTGTTGTAACAACTCTGCAACAACGCATGTATTCTTCACTGAGAAAGTCCAGAAACTACAGTGACATGGCAATCTCCCTTAGCAGGCTTTTAAGGGTTTTTGGATGGGCCTAAACACATATAAATACCTAATTTCGTCCTTGAGGTCTGCGTGAGAGTCCCTGCCGCATTACAGCTCAATTTACAGAGCATTTGAAGATTCTAAGATGCTATTATGGAGTAAGGGGAGCTGAAGGAGAAAATCCCCCAGTTCGTTGTTTACAGAAGGCAAAAACAACCATCCTATAGCTGGTATAATTCTCGTTGTTCTGCCTGTTGTATTTCCATGGGGATTTGAGTTTTGTGTTTATGCATTTCTTGGCATATCTCTAGTAAACACAATCTGTACTTTGTTTGGGTGTTTTACCACCATTGCGCCTAATCTGTTTGAGTATCTAGGTCTACAAACACCACTTTAGCATCTCTAATGAATTGACTGCATTTGGGTAGATAAGTTGAGGCTCCCATGTGTTTCTTTAGTCTAGTTGATCAGATAGAGAAGTTCGCCGGAATGAAAAAGATGTGTAAAGTGTGTTGATATGTGATTCAACCTGTTTGTGAGGATCTAGTGAAAACCTGGCTTGTAGCCCCCAGATGTAGATCAGTGGATCGAACTGGGTAACCAAATTCTTGGTATTCTTATGTTTATTTCCGCACTTTGTGTCTGCCTCTGGTTGTGATTTGCAGGTTGTTGAGACTACGCTCTAACTACGCATAAAAGGTTTTATATTTTAGCTTTGGCCTGTCAATTTGTATCATAGCAGGGCTGTAAAATTTATGTGAGCTAGTCCAAAATGAATCGTGAAGGTGGTTTTGTCTCAAGACCTCCTTTGTTCAATGGTTTAAATTACCCATTCTGGAAGAATCGTATGAGAATTTTTCTTAAGCACATAGGCGTGGAAGTCTGGAATGTTGTTCTAACACCCTGGGAGCAACCTATGAAAGAGGTTCGCACAACTACTACTGAAACATCTGCTGCCATTACTACTCTGGTTCCATCCACCCAAGAAGAGATGTCTACTGCCCAGAAGAATAAGGAGCAATGAAACAACACTGCTCTCAATTGTCTGTTTAATGCTGTGGATGAGCAACAATACCATATCATCTCAAATTGCGAGACAACCTATGAAGCTTAGACTGCTCTAGAAGCAGCTCATGAAGGATCATCTGACATGAAAGCTTTGAAGCTCCAGAGGATTGAGTCTGCATTTGATAATATAAGAATGCAAGAGGATGAAAACATTGCTGCTTATCATACTCACTTTAAGAAGCTGGTAAATGAAGCTTAGTCTCTTGGATTAAAGTATGATAATACGAAACTCATAAGAAAAATGTTGTGGATTGTTACCAGAAAGTATCAATCCAAGGTATCTACTCTTGAAGAATTTGACAAGAGCAAAACCTTCACAGTCGAGGCTTTTGTTGGTTCTCTTCAAACCTTTGAGATGAACTACTTGGAAGAGGAGCCAACATGTAATCTTGCTTTCAAAGTTGAGGATAAGATCCAGTGCATTGACAATGAGGAAAAGGCGTATCTAACCAAGAAATTGTCAAAGATGTTGCAGGATAAGAGAGCAAAGAAGCTAAACTACAAGAAAGATGACAAGGGTCTTTATCAGCGAGGTGTTGCATCATCCCGAGAACAACCTTCGAAACACAGATCAGATGGTTCTTATTAGAAAAAAGAAGAAATACAAGAAACTGGACTTACCTGAGACTTTTAGGGGTCTGAAATGTTATGATTGCGAAGGCACTGGTCATAAGGCATCTGAATGTCCTACTGCAAAGAGAAGAGTTGGAAAAGATCTTCAGGCTACCCTGAATGATGATGAGGGAAGCATTTCTTCTAAGGAAGAAGAGGATGACAGTGAAGACGAAGATGTAATAGAATTCACAATTCAGGATGTCCAAACAACCTCTGACTCTTAGTCTGAACATCTGTCTGATACAGAATCTCATGAGTCTGATAGTGAAGCAAGTTAGTTTGACAGTGAAGAACTTGATGCGGCCTTTGAAAGTGTGAAAGAAGATCTTGCTTGTGTTGTTGCTGAAAGCAAGAAGTTGTTAGCACAAAAAGGAGATTTATTGATCATTATTGATAACAAGGATGCAGATATAAAGTTAAAGAAGACCATAACTGCTATATCTGTTGAAAGGGATACTTTAATGGAGGAAAATGTTGCCCTGTCCACTAAAGTTCAAAGACTTAATGGCACGGTCAAAGGGAAAACTAAGCTTGATGAGATTATCACTCAAGGAAAACCCTCTTCTAATCGAAAAGGTATTGGATATAAGCGCAATACACAGTTTATCAAGAAATCTGTAACGACCTTTGTGAGTGCAAGTACTCTTGATGCAAATACATCCAAAGAACCTGTAAGTGATCTAGTTCCCAAGTCGTCGGAGGCAAGGAGACAGCGGGAGAAGAAGCATTGGACGAATCCAGAGATCCCTGGGCGTAGGTATACAGTGGGGTATGGTTTTGTCCATCTTTTTCCATTCAAAACTCGGATCCAAAGCTAATTTATTCCATTTCTTTTCTAAAACCCCGATCCGGACAAGTAGAGGGAGAACGAAGGATCTCGGGAGA
The DNA here is from genome assembly GCA_030278955.1 of Hygrophila difformis. Taxonomy (NCBI): domain Eukaryota; kingdom Viridiplantae; phylum Streptophyta; class Magnoliopsida; order Lamiales; family Acanthaceae; genus Hygrophila; species Hygrophila difformis. The sequence goes on along the minus strand of JAOANR010000013.1, from coordinate 28,808,528 downwards.
CGAACGGAGAACGTGGAAGCCACGACAATGAATTAGACGAGCCGGATAATCAATTCAAGTAAGTTAATGTAATCAATTCAAGTAAGTTAATGCTTACTTATGGTTTTGGGTGTCTAAAATCAACCGAACGAATAGATCTAATAAAAACCCTAATTTAAAAATCTGTCTACACCGGCGCAGCGTCTTTGCACGAATTTTTTAACCATTAAAATGCTCAAACGAAAAAACTCAAAACATAAAAAGTGTTCCTAAGACCCTGATCTATACCGTGTAAAAATTTCATAATTTATTATTAAGATTTGATACCCGAAAACTGATCCGGACGAACCTGCCTTCAACTCGAATCTTGAAATTGTGGCAGAATTATTTTTCGAAGTTTTTGATGATTTTGACATTAGATCTAGACCGGATTAGGACTTGAGTTGAACATGAAACTTGTAGATCTATGAGTTGTGAATCATACTATAAAATTTCGTTAAATTAGAAGTTCATTGATATGTTAAAAATTGGATCTTCGAAAATTTGCTACATTCTGAATTCTGGCAGTATGTTGTTTTTGTAATAATTTACAATTTTGACTTGTTCCTTAACCCGGATCGAAAAACTCAAAACATAAAACTTGTTAGTGACTGTGTTGTTGAGCTACTGTCCAAATTTCAGAATTTTTGGCCTTGAAACAAATTTTGAAATGAAAATGGCGCGAACAGCGACACGTGGAAGTCATATTTTGAGAAATGGAGACATTGTGAAACTTCCTTTTCTAAACAAGCAAATGAAACCCTTTTGAAATTAATAAAAGAAACGTTTTTGAAAAATCCCCTTGCAACTTGATTAAAAACAAATTAGGGGTGAGTGCTCTGCAGGGTGCCCTCCTAACTGCGTCGTGTCTGAATGGACGATGGTGTCAAGTATGAGAAATTATGCCAAAACGGCGAGATATATAGGGCCTACACTCTCGGGAGTATCCGTATGGGTTTCCCGAGGCTCCGGAGTGGTACTGGGTATGGCGTATTTGGCTGAGGCCAACGGTTACTTGAAAAACGGTAGAGATTGCGATGCAATCGAGAAATACTTGAAATACCTAATCCTGGAGTAATGGGGATAATTAAAAGTCTTTCAATTTATTTCTTTTATTTAAATTATGCTGTTAAATTATGTCTTGTATTTAATTTTTACCATGTGATTTATATGATGAGAATCCATATTTTAAATTTATGCAATTTTAATTATTAGAAGTTAAATAAATTAAATTGTATATTGTCTACTAGCATGCTTTTATTAAATTAATTAATGGCTTTGAAACACATTGATCATATGCTGACTAATAAATTAAATTGTATAATTGTATTAACTTACTCAGAACGTTTTTGCTGACCAAACCATACTTTCTCTTTTCTTTCAGAGTATGACAATTATGCATGAGTATTGCATGCATGGGGAGATGGGAAAAATATTATTTTTAAATTCTGTTCTTATTTATGACTTGCATAAACGGGCCTATTTAACCCGTGTTTTGGCCATGTTAGGCCAATTTAAATTTCCGCTACAATACATATATTCAAGTATTAATTTTTGTTGCAACTATGATGATATTATTTTTGAATTATTACATGGACTGTTTTTAAATGTTTTAAATATTTTAAATCCTGCAATACCTAGCCTTGCATCTCTTTAGCAGGCTCGGAGAAGCTGTGCCTTGCTAGGGAGGTATGGAGGTAACATCCCGCCCTGGGTTATCAAAACCGGGGTGATACACATACAAACCTTTATTTAATGTAAATTTTTTTATAATTTTTTTACATTTATTTATATAGGAAAGAGATATAGAAAAATAGGATATGAATTATTAATTAATATGGAGGATTTATGTTAGAATTAGTCAAAGAAACAATTAATATAACAATAAATTGATGAAATAGTGGTTTTGGGGAGAAAAGTTTTGGAGGATACTCAATTTTAGTACTTCCTTCATTTCTAAATAAATGTTACGGACCCACATTTCACAATTCAATACACATTTTTAATTATGAACTCAAATTCCATACAGGTAAAAATTATGAAAATTTGATATTCTAATCTGTGCGATTAGACACATCCAACAAGATCCCACTTGACTATATTTTATCTTATATAATTTTATTAAAAAGTCGAGTCAAAGTTACTCAATGAACAGTGACAAAAGTTAAAACGTGCATTTAAAAAGGAACGAAGGTAGTATATTATAAATGAATGGGTGTACTTTTGCTATGTGAAATGACGATTTTGCCATTAAGTTGTTTTTTATTTACTTCAAATGACATTGGTGGGTCCTATTTTCTTTTTTTATTTATTCCCAATGCCTTAAGTTGTGGCATGACGATGTTGCCCTTAAGTTGTTTTTTGTTTACTTCAAATGCCATTGGTGGGTCCCGCTTTTTTCTTTTATTTATTCCTAATGCCTTTAGTTTCGTATTTGACAATGATAAGATTTTGCATAAAATGAGCCATAAAAGTTGTTTTTTTTAACTTTAGGTTATGTCTTTATATTAAACTAATATTTGAAAATACAAATGTCATTTTTTCCCTTAGATTTTAGTCATTTTTTTCCTTAGATTTTAGTGTCGTTAAGGCCATCAGATGTAGTTAATTCTATATGAGGTAATTGAAGCAATCATATCATTATGATGTCATCGTCATCATCTACATAATAAATTCTACGACCAAGGGTGTAACCCGCTCCTAACAAGGACTATATATATATATATATATATATATATGTGAATGCACTGTGCATGGTAACATGATATTATCAAAATGCCCCATCAACTTACATCCATTTAGAGGGTGTCATTACCACCTGTGATGTTCTGATTTTATGGAAACTTGTTGTTCCGAAAAGGCCCGATGAGCATCTCCTTCCTCCCTAACCCTAATTCCATTCCAAAATTGTGAATATCTCTCACCCCCTTAGACCACCTCCAACGCCTACGCCATTTTGGCGTTGGACAGGAAAATGGAGATGGCGGGCGCTCCAACGCGCCCGCAAAAATGGCGGCCGGGAACGCCATTTTTGGCAATTCCCAACAGTGCACCGCAATTTATTGCAGTGCACTGTTCATCCCGCTATCCAAAATTACGGTGCACTGTTCATCCCGCTATCGATTTTTTTTCTTTCTTTTCATGTTTTATTTACTTTATTATTTGATTTTGTTTTTTATTTTTTTATATTTCCTTGATTTGAATTATTTTCTTTCTTCTCTAATTTTTTTTAATTTAAGTTCATATTTTTCATTTTAATATATTAAATTTAATAAAAACATAAAAAATATAAATTATTAGATTAAAAGACCATAACATTAAATTTAAATTGAAATAAGATACAAATGTAGTGATAAATTAATTAAAAAATTAATTAAAACATAATACAGTGAACTAAATTAATAATCTCCCAAATCATGGCCAGATCCGGAACCCCCGATGTCTCTAAAATAATTTTGAAAGCCAAAATTAGTGTTGGGAGTGGATGTTGACTGCTCCAGCATTCTCTCCATTATTTCGGCTTGTGATTGTTGGATGAACAGACGTCGGATGGGATCGGAAATTGTCATTGGATCAATCAACATAGTTTCTTGATCTTGCTTCCTCCTGGCCAACTCATTCGCCTGTTCAATAGGGGCAATCTTCCGTTTTGGGCTTTCTTTGTCTCCTCATAATATGCCTGCATTTGTTTATTATTTTCCAATAATGAATTAACAAAAAAAGAAATATCTTCACCTTTCTTCTTTTTCAGTTTAGATTTTTTAACACCCAAAGGGCGTTGAGATCCAGATCCAGATCCACTGCCGCTACCATCACTTAAATTGACAGAAAAAGGAATTGAGGGAGGTTGCATAGGAGATTCCGGCATCGGGGTATTTGAACTAAGTGATTGAGTTCAAAAATCTTCACATCGTGATTTTTGGGCCTTGCAAGAGAACTATTCGAAATCCTTCAATATATCCCACACATGCTCAAATTTGAATCCTTCGTCATACATCATTTCCATCATCATCAGCTCCTTCGCTCGTTTCAGCTGCATATGTAACACCCCGATTTTTGGTAACCCAGGTCGGGATGTCACCGCCACACCTCCCTAGCAAGACACGGTTTCTCCGAGCTTGCTAAAGAGATGCAAGGCTATGGTTTTTCAGAATTTAAAACATTCAATAGCCTATTGTAATATAATTTAAAAATCATAATATCAAAGTTGCAGCGGAAAGTATTATTTACATATGTATAATGCAGCGGAATTTAAAACTGGGCCAACACGGCCAAAACACGGGTTAAACAGGCCCGTTCATGCAAGTTCTAGTCTAATGCAAAAATTCTAAAATAAGATATCTCCCCAAAATTCCCATGTATGCATATGATGATGCATAATCCTCAACTCTGAAAGAAAAAGGGAAAATGTGGTTTGGTCAGCAAAACATGCTGAGTAAGTTAACACCTAGCATAATTATGGGGTTTCAAAGCCATTAATTTAAATTTAAAGAGAACATGTGCATAGAAGACATGATTTAATTTATTCATCTAATAATAATTTAATTGAATAATTTAAAACAGGGAATCTAAATGCTCATAATATAACTTTGCAAATTAAATAACAAACGGCATAATTTAAAACACAATTTAATACGGATTTAATTTGGAATTCTCATAAACTTCTCGTTTCATTTCGTTTATAGATCATCATTGCTAGGGCTCTTATGTCCGCCAGCCTTACGCTTGGGCTCTTATGTCCACAAGTATCATGGTCAATCTTTTAATAGGTTCATTACGTTCGCTAGCCATACAATCAATATTTTGCTAGGGCTCTTACGTCCACTAAACATACACTTGGACTCTTATGTCCACAAGCCGTAGACAACATTGATAGTATCCAGCTTAGTCATAAACCACAATGTTTTAATCTCCTCTTTGTTTAGACCAATTTCACAAATTTAGTGAGTTTCTCAAATATATACTATTTCAGGATGCTGTTCGTTCCAATATCATTTAAAAATCCATTTCACGACAAAAAATTCTCAAATTCGAGCAGTAGCTCGGCAACACACTAATGAACAAGTTTTGTGTTTTAAGTTTTTCGATCCAAGTTAAGGAAATAAGTCAAAAACATAGTTTTTCATCAGGATATTTATCTGTCCGAATTTTCACAGCCACGGTTTCTAAATTTCAAAATCTACCATAGAAAACAAACTCCAAATTTGATGAAATTTTATAGGATCATTTCTAACACAATTATATACAACTTTTGTTTAGAACTCAAAGCCTAATTCTCGTCGGATCAGGGGTTAATATTTGGATCAAGTTCGAAACTAATTTCTATCAGCTTTTATGAATTCGGTAAGAACGCAGATTGGTTCGGTTCAGGTTCGGAGGTTCAAATCGTAACAAAAAATTCTAAACATTTACAGAGGTGTTCTAAACTTATAGATCTACAACTCTTATGTTTAACACTATTCATAAATTGGTCTAGATCTAATGTAAAAATCACTAACAAGTTCTGAAGTAAAATCTGTCACCGTTTCATGATCTAAACCCAAGGCAGGTTCGTTTGAGACTGTTTTCGGATTTCAAATCTTAACCAAAAATCATGAACGTTTTACAGGGAATAGATCAGTGTCTTAGGAACGATTTTCATGTTTTAGGTTTTCCCGTTTGAACACTTTTAAGGGTTCGAAAAATTCGTGCTACGTGACTGCGCCGGTGTGAACAGATTTTTAGTTAGGATTTCCTATTAGATCTCATTCGTTCGGTTGTTTTTAGTCTCCCAAAACCACGGTAAGTATTAACTTACAAGAATTGGATTATCCGGCTCGTCGATTCGTAGGCGTGGCTTCCACGTTCCCCGTTTGACTCCTAGACCCCGTTTGACTCATAGCAAAATAGGAAGATGAAGAAGATTCAATTTTTTAAAAAATAAAATAAAAGGACGACATTTTAGAGATTTTTTTTTTCGGATCTAAGATTTATGCCAAATCTTTTCCAACATATTGGATACAACAATATACTAAAAATAGACTAAATATTGTTATAACTATCATGCATATATCTATATATTGTTTTATTATGCTAATTATTATTATTATTATTATTATTATTATTATTATTATTATTATTATTATTATTATTATTATCATCATCATCATCATGTATATATATTTATAAAAAGAAAGTGTTAATTAATTACTATGCATCTAATAATTACTTTAGTACTGAAATAGTTTTAATATTTATAAATAAATTAGTTTGAAATATATCTAGAATAATATAGGGTATTACAATTTTCGACTTCACGGGTTCGTGGAATTTAAATTCCTTTTTAATCTTTGGAATTAGATTCCATTTCTCTTTTTATTTTTATTTTATTTATCTATTTATTTATTTATGTTTTTATTTATTTATTTATGGGTGACTGATTTCACGGGTATTACAGCATATTTACTAAAGTTTTAGAATATTTATTGACATACATGAAAACAGATTGTCAAATGCATATCTATACTTACCAAATCATTTGTGGAGATACCACTTGGTTTCATATACTCGACTTGTTGGATGCAAGATTTAAGTTTCGTCGTGGCAGTCAAGAAGGTCTGCATTCGGCTCTCAACACAACGCCAGCTTCTATCCGGAACAGATTCATTGGGTTTTTGTAGGTTCAATATATCAGTAACACGTTGCCAAAACATTTCTTTTTTTTTTGGGATATGCCAATTTCAGGATCTTGGGAAATTTCGATGTATGCATGACATAGTTGTTTATCTTCATCAATGCTGTAATTGGCATTTCTTGAGCTTGCTATAGAGAATAAATAAAAGAAGGGAGAGTATATGGTTGAAAGATATGTTGTAAATGAAATGTGGGAGGTATAGAGTCTATTCCACTAGAACTTATTTATAAGTAACGTTCTCACAAATCAAACGGTCAAGATCCAACCGACACATCTAATGGTTCAGATTTAAAGAATGAATCCAATGGTTCAGATCGAGTCATTTGAATTTTATTTCACATCAACGGTCAAGACCCTATCGACACATCTAATGTTTCAGATTTAAAGAATGAATCCAATGGTTCAGATCGAGTCGTTTGAATTTTATTCCACATCAACGGTCAAGATCCTACCGACAAATCTAATGGTTCAGATTTAAAGAATGAATCCAATGGTTTTGATCGAGTCGTTTGACTTTTATTCCACATCAACGGTCAAGATCCTACCGACACATCTAATGGTTCAGATTTAAAGAATGAATCCAATGGTTCAGATCGAGTCGTTTGAATTTTATTCCACATCAACGGTCAAGATCCTACCGACACATCCAATGGTTCGGATTAAGTCTTTTTAAATAATATTCCACATTAACGGTCAAGATCCCACTATATAATGGTTCAGATTGAAAGCATGAATCCAATGGCTCGTATTCTTTCTAGATAACATTCAATTTATCTAGGTAGACATCTTGTTTAGAATTGCACACCACCATAATTTTCATTGTATTTTGATTATAAAAAAAAGTCTTAGGAACCATGAATCACATATTCGACGACGATGACGACCTTGAAGAGCTCCAACAAAGATTGCTTCAAGAAATGCATAACAACAATCTTGCAATAGGGGCATTATTAGCATCCCAAAATTCAACAAATGTTCATGGAGGTTCGGTTCGTGGGCGTAGAGTCTATCGTGATCGAGAAGGAGCTGCCGAACGACTTTTCAATGAATACTTTTCTGAAACTCCAACCTTCAATGAAGAGATGTTTCGCAGACATTTTCGGATGTCTCGACATTTATTTCTTCGTATTGTTGAAGCGTTAAGAAGCCACGACGAGTACTTCGTTCAACGTATGGATGCACTTGGGAGACCGGGTTTGTCCACTCTACAAAAGGTTACAGCTGCCTTTCGGGTGTTGGCGTATGGAATGCTGGCGGATGCAGTTGATGAATACATAAATAGTTGTGAGTCAACTACAATTGAATGTGTGAAAAGGTTTTTTCGTGCAATCGTTGAAATATTTTCCAACCAATATATGAGATCTCCTAATCCGAATGATGTTGCTAGACTACTGTATATTGGTAAACAACGTGAATTTCCAGGGATGTTAGGCTCTCTAAATTGCATGCATTGGAGGTGGAAAAATTGTCCAACTGCTTGGCAGGGCAATATGCGGGACGTAGTGGAAAACCGACAATAATCCTTGAAATTATTGCTGATTACGATATTTGGATAGGGCATGCGTACTTTGGGTTATTACCTCGCGGATGGAATATATCCACCCGCTAGAGGCATCGCTCCACCAGCACATTATGTCATCCAAGGAAAAGTGTACGATATGGGTTATTACCTCGCGGATGGAATATATCCATAGTGCGCAACACTTGTTCAAACTATTCACGATCCTCGCAGAGAAAAAAAGAGGTATTTTGTAATGAAACAAGAGTCATATAGGAAGGATGTCGAGCGGGTGTTTGGAGTTCTTCAAAGCCGGTTTGCAATTGTTGCAAAACCTTCCCGATATTGGAGCAATGATGATTTGCATGATATAATATCTGCGTGTATTATCATGCACAATATGATAATAGAGGATGAGCGGGATCTTAATATACCCATCGATGAAGCAAGAGAAGTTTCTATCCCAGACGTTGAAATTGTGAATGAAGGACTCGATCAATTCCAGACATTTCTCGCCCGATCTAAAAAAAAATTAAGGACAAATATGCACATATATCACTTCGTAATGCTTTGATTGAACATTTGTGGGAAGAACACATGAGTTATGATGTTTAATGTATTATAAGTTATGAAATGTGTTTAATAAATTATTTGTTTTTAAAATCGTTTATTTATAATATAGTTTTAAATTTTATTCATTATTAAAAAATTAAATCAAATATTAAGAAAATAATTTTAATATGATAATTATTAATGTACATAAATATAAATACAAAGTAATTATTATTTTTAATTAAATAATTTAAATATATTATACATATTTAAAATATGTATTAATATAATTGATAAATGAATTATTATATGAATAGTAAAGGGAATCAAATGGATTATTCTAGAGGGAAATTTAGAGTTGTGGGTTGGAAAGAGATAGTGGTAAACTATAAATCTAACTGTAAAATAGAGATAGTGTAACTGTAAAATAGAGGTGTGGGTTGGAGATGGCCTTACCCTTGAGCGTGTTCGGCTCTCCCTGCTGTGGAAATGGAATTGTCTACTTATCCCTCACCCCAATTTCATTATCAAATGGTGAATTCCTCAACCAGCCCGTCCTTCATTCTCAAATTCCGCTTCGATTTTGTGTGTGAACCCTCTGGGACGTGTCTTTTCCGCCGCCGTCTGCCTCGCTTCGCGAAACGTCCACGACATCTATTACCTGCGCCGGTCTTCATTGCTTCAATATTGGATTCATCGTCCACCTCCGCTGTGGCATTTTGGAGGTCTGAAACACTCACATCATGCCTTTCTCCCTCTTCCCTGTTTCTCCTTCCCTCACTTCCACTCCCGCAAGAACCACCACACTTGCCCGCCCTTCTGGTCGCATAGCCAGGTTTTCTGTCACTTATTTATGGAGAAAGAGATGAGAGAGGACGGAGGGTAAGGGAAATGCAGATGTACAGAGCTCAATTAATGGTAGATGGAGGCGGTGACGAATTTTAGGGATCTTAGGGGAAGATTGGAAGATATCACTGGGTAATTTCTTGAATCGTATTCTGAATTTTAGCTCTAAAAAGGGAGGGATCGCTCTCAAAATTGACATCACTAAAGCATTCGACACTGTTCGTTGGGATTTTCTCTTGACGGTTGCTCATCAAATGGGTTTCAACAATAAATTATGCGCACTTATTCACTCCATCCTTTGCACTGGGAAAGTTTCAGTGCTTATAAATGGGACTCCTCGTGGTTTTGTCTCTTGTGGCCGAGGTGTTCGCCAAGGGGACCCCTTGTCTCCACTCCTCTTTTGCATGGCAGAGGAAGTGCTTGGTCTTTGGATTAATCGTTGGATCTCCAGTGGGGAAATTCAGGTTGCTCTTGCCAGTAGATCCTGTCGATTCCCCCCTTTCCTTTTCTATGTTGACGATATTGTTTTCTTTTGCAAAGGAGATTGTAACTCTATCGATAACATCCATGTCATCCTTGATAAATAGCCTGCTCTTTCAGGTCAATCGCATAACCCTGCCAAATCAAGAATATTTCGGCAAGTATGTCTACAATAATCTCAAGAGGCGCATTCTATCTGATCATAGAATACCCGCTTGTCACTTCCCATTTAAATACCTTGGTTGCCCCATCTTCATTGGCTCTCCTAAAAATCAGTATTTTAGGGAGTACACAGATTCGATCCTTCAGAAATTCAGCAGATGGAAGGGCAACTCCCTTTCTATGGCCGGTAGAATTTGCTTGGTTAATCATGTGATTATTGCTTCCACAGTGCACTCAATGATGATTTATAGATGGCCGCGCCCTCAAATCAAACGAATCGAAGCTGCCTGCCGAAACTTCATCTGGTCTGGTGATATCAATAAAATTCATCGTTTTACCGTGGGATGGAAACGACTATGTTGTCCTACAACTGAAGGTGGGCTTGGTATCTGTTCAATTCGCGCGGCGAATGAAGCTTATATTATGAAGCTTGCTTCGGACGTTCTCCTGAATCACCCCTTTCTTGGATTTCTGAAGGATAGATGGTTTGTTCATGGTGTCTCTCGGAACAATTATTTAGCTTCTTCTATCCGCTCACCTTGCCTGGACCATGCTCGGAGAATTATTGAGGATGAATTTTGGATTGTTGGCTACCACTCCAAAGTCCGATTTTGGCTAGATAATTGGGTCGGCTGCATCATTGCGGATGTGCTGGATATTCCCGTGGATCTTAGGGAGTTTATTGTTATCAATCTATTAGTGAGTATTTCATTAATGGTGAGTGGTTCTTTACGGCTAATTTTGTGGACAATTATCCAGACCTCATTCATGCTATTATGGGTATCCGAATTTCTTCTAGCCCGACCGATCAGAGAGTATGGAGTAAAACCACTCATGGTAGAATACAGACACATTCGACCATCCTTTCCTGCTACTACCTGGGGTTCTTGGATCTGGGATAATTTTATCCCCAGACGTCGCTCCATTGTGGTTTGGAAAGCTGTCAGGGGAATTTTGCTCACTTGGGAGGTCCTCCAGTCCAGAGGTATCAACGGCCCCACCCTATGCTTCCTTTGTCGTTCCGCCGAACAAAGCCTTGACCACCTATTTCTTCAGTGTGAGGTTTCTTCCAAAGTCCTGCTTCATTTTGTTCATGCATTTGGGTTTCATAATAAGCTTCATTTTGAGGATAGTTTCATGGGGTTTCTGTTACAATGCGTTACAATTACGGCTAGCAAACAGATTCATTCTCTTTGGAGGTTGTTCATTGTTTCCTATGTCTGGCTTGTTTAGACTATTCGTAATGAGGCCATGCATGATGATTGCGTTTATAAAGGGCATTTTAGCCCCATCCGGACATCCAAACTCACGGCTACTATCATGGCCCTGTTGAAAGAAGCGGATTATCTTTATCTGGGAAGTATGCACAATTCCATGGATGACCTTCGTGTTATTAAGTCTTTCGGGCTTCGTGTCTCGATGGGAAAATCTCCTAAAATTTCCAGAGTTTGTTGGTGGCTTCCTCCCACGGGCTGGACTAAATGCAATGTAGATGGCCATGCTTCTAGATCTCCTGGTGTGATTTCAGGCGGGGGTATTTTTTGCAATTCCAGAGGGCTTGTCAATGGTTATTTTTCCTGTGGTTTAGGCCTCGGCTTCGTTTATGAGGAGGAACTGGCCACGGCTTGTATGGGTCTCGAATTTGCTCATGCTAATGGTTGGCTCAACCTCTGGATGGAGACTGACTCCACTTATGTGGTGCATGCTTTTACTAATCATAGCCCGGATATCCCCTGGCAATTTTATGGGAGATGGAAGGCGGCTTTCTGCTTTGGTACTCTTTTTTCCTCTCATGGGTTTTTCCCAATGAGTTTTCCCATGGAGGGTTTTAATGAGGCTAGCGGGGAGATCTTTGGGCACTTGCCCGGAAATCTTTTTGGCCTTGGTCACTGGCCAATTTTCCTTTACCACCGTGTATTTTGGTGGTTCGCCTTCTGTGGCTCCTCATCCTTTTCATCTTTCTGTTTTGTTCCTTTTTTTCCTTTCTCTTTAATAATAATCTCACTTATTGGTTAGATGATGCCGAGCATAGACTTACAATGTAGGGGGCATTTGGTTTGTAGGCATCCAACATTCCACTGGGAATCTTGGTAGGGAATGTTATATGCATGCGTTTGGTTCGCCGGCATCTTCGACGTAGGAATATCACATTCCCACCAAGGTGGGAATATTGAGGGTTTTGGGTGGGAATGTGATTCCCACCCGGTGGGAATGTGATTCCCACCCACGACATAGGTATTCTTAGATTACCACCTCAATTTCTCCTATTTTTATATTAATTTATCATTTATACCCTTATATTTTATACTTCTTTTATTTTATAAATTTAGATATTTGTATTCTAAAAAATGATAAATATATGGTATTTAATTTTAAAATCAATTGATAATTGTTAAATTATTTAATCATATTTTTTAAATAAATATTCTGATATTTGCTTAAAATTTATTAATCTTTTATATAAAAATTAAAAATAATAAGCATTTAGTGGCATTGAATTACTAATTATCATATAATAAATTATATATAACGATTTTTTTATATATTTTTAAAAATAAATTGGTTTAAATATTATCACTATTTTTTAGGAAAATGACATATTTATAAATTTGTTCAATTAAAATTCAAGGACATTATAGTAAATTGATTATAAATGGAAATCTGAGATTCTCAATCTAACCAAACGCAATAATGTTAACACACCAAAAATTAAGATTCCCGACAATCTTATATTTCCAGCAATCTTATATTCCCAACAATCATATTCCCACTGATAATCTAATATCCCTCCAACCAAACTAACAGAGTGATTATATGTTGTAGGTATTTCCTGTCGGATAAATTCAAGAGTTTGGATTCCTTTAAACCTTTGGTCAGTGGGTGGTTTGATAGTTTGATTTACATTTGTTTGGAGAAGTGTCATGTTTTTGTTGCTTATCTTATAGTAAATGGTGCCTTTGGGGAATATTATTTGACCCGCCCATCATCGGATTCAAATTAAATATCAAGTTTTATAAGATTTTACTTTCATAATCTTGGTATATACTCCCTCCGTGTGTAAAAGATATTAATGTTTACATAGTAAATACTATTCATTGAGTAACTTTGATTCGACATTTTAATACAGTTATATAAGATAAAACATAGTCAAGTGAGATCTTGTTAGATTCGTCTAATCACGTAATTTTATAATATTAAAAGTTTTATAATTTTTTATTTTATAAAATTTGAGATATTACTCTTTAGAAATATGTATTGGATTGTGTGAAAATATGAAAGGTTAAGATTTATAAAGAGATAAATATTTTTTTAGGCCATCAATAGACAGGTAATTCACTTTTGGGCCACGAAAGATTGAATTATGAAGTTGAGCCACCAACCGGCATTCGGGCCGAATTTAAAGCCAATTTGACCAATACCACACAAAATCGGGCCGCGTGCAATACACTCACCACACGATGGCTTAAAAGCGGAAATTGTCTCCCTTTGGTGGCCTGTTTTAATTGTTTGGTAATTAAAATAAAAATTTCTCCATCATTCCATTATTTATGCCTCACTTTCTTTTTTCTGTCTATTTCAACATTTTTGTCTCATTCTCATTATAGTAAATACTCCCTCCGTCCCAGTTTAATTCTCTTGTTTGACTTTTTGTCACTGTTAATTATTTAACTTTGACTAAATTAATTAAAAATTCAAATTTAATATATCACACAACTTTGCAATCCACTCACATCAATAATTAAAATTTCAAACTGACGACAATTAATAAATTCCAACACACGACCATACATCACACATAACTAAATTAATTAAAAATTCAAATTTAATATAATTATATCACATAATTTTCTAGTTTACTCCTACAATAAATAATAATATACACTACATTAAATATGCTCTATCCCCACATAAAATACCGTGGTCAAAATACCATGATGTGAAATAAACATTCATTAAAATAAATAATAAATAAAAATAAAACAAATATATATTATAAAAAATAAAAAAATAAAAAAAATAATAAGTAGAATTAATTGTATTAATAATAACATCAAGAATTAATTAAAGTATCTAACCTAAAATAAAAAATAAAAAATCTAAAAAATAAATTAAATTTTGACGGACAAAAAATATTGTGACGGACAATAAAAATGAAAGTGAGACATAAATAAATAGTTGGATGAAGTATTATTTAATTTAATTTAAAAATAGAAATAAAATAAAAAACCTAAAATAGGCCATCAAAAGGTAAATATTGCAACTTTTAGGCCAGCACGTGAGAGTGTGGCGAGTGGAGCACACGCGGCCCGTTGAGATGTTGACTTGGTCAATTTGGCCTAAAAAACCAGCCCGAATGCCTGTTTGTGGCTCAATTTCATAATTCAATCTTTCACGGCTCAAACCCTTTGCCACCAACCGTGCTTTAAAGGTAGTAACCTTCCCGTCAGGTCCCCTCTTTCTCCTAAAGACCCATTTGCACCCAATGGCCTTTTTGTCATTGGGAAGATCTTTAAGGTCATATACATCCATAGTATGCATGGATTCAATCTCAGAATCCATGGCATTTTGCCAAGCTTCTGCATCGATATCCTGGATCGCCTCCTTGTAGGTCCAAGGATTCGGTTCTTGTTCATCACTGGGAACTGAGTCTAAAGACTCTCCCACCAACAAGAAACGACTAGGTAAGCGAGTTACCCTCCCAACGTCGAGGCGATTCATGTGTGGTGACATCAGTGTCAACACGTTGTGCATTATTTTGTGGTATATCTTCTTGTACACTCAGTATGCTATTGTCTCCTCTTAGCTCATTGAGAATAATCTCACTTTTGGATTTATGCTCACTCACATAGTCTCCCTTTAGGAACCGGGCATTGGTGCTAACCACTACCTTATGATCCCTCTTGTTCCTTTGGGGTATCCTACGAACAGCCGCACTTCCTTCCTAGGTGCCAATTTATCAGCTTCCCTGTCCAACACATGTGCTGGGCAACCCCAAATCCGAATGTGGTTCATACTGGGCTTTCGCCCGGACCACAATTCCATTGGAGTCATTGGAACTGAACTAGAAGGCACGAAGTTCAGTATGTACGCCGCTGTTTCCAAGGCATATCCCCAAAACGAGATAGGTAGGGAGGCATAACTCATCATTGATCTCACCATATCTAACAGAGTCCTATTCCTTCTTTCAGCTACACCATTCTGTTGCGGAGTACCAGGTGCAGTCAACTGGGATCTTATCCCACTCTCTAACAAGTATTGCCTAAATTCAGTGCTAAGGTATTCGCCACCATGATCAGACCGCAGTGACTTGATACTCTTCCCTTGACCGTTCTCCACTTCTGCCTTAAATTCTATAACTTGTCAAAACATTCAGACTTGCGGTGCATCAAGTATATGTATCCATATCTCGAGTAATCATCAATAAAAGTGACAAAATACTCGAAACCACCCCTAGCTTGAATTGACATAGGCCCACATACGTCAGAGTGAATCAATTCTAACACATCATCGGCCCTATTACCTTGGACCTTATAAGGCCTAGAGGTCATCTTGCCTTCCAGGCAGGATTCGCGACTGCGAATGGTTCCACTTGGAGAGAGCCCATAAAACCACTACTTACCAGTCTTTGGATCCTCCTTAGATTGACATGACCAAGTCTAAGGTGCCACAAATATGTTTGATTCATTTTAGAAGGTTCCTTTCTCTTTAATGATGTAGATGCGTGAACTTGAGTTTCAGTTTATTGTGCACAAGTAATAGAATAAAGATCGTTTTCCATCGTGCCAGAACAGATAACACTGTTGTTTCTCATACTAATAAGAGAATCTTCATTTAAAACAACTGAATATCCATCCTTATAAAGTTTTAAAACTGAAATTGAATTCTTTCGAAAACTAGGCATAAATAAAACATTCTTCAAAACAAAAACAGAATCACAAAAAGATAAGTGCACATCTCCCACTGCAACCACCGCCACTCGCGATGCATTTCCCAAGCGAATGGTAACTCGCCCTCACTCATCTGCCTTTTTTGCAGAAAGCCATGCAAAGTACAACAAACATGATCACTGGCTTCAGTATCTACTACCCATGAACTGGTAGAACTATCCGCAAAGCATGTTTCGACAACTAATACTAGAGGAATACCATTTTTGCTCTTTAGGAGAGGACAATCAGCTTTCCAGTGACCCGTCTTACCGCACTTGAAGCACTTTCCTTTCGGTTTCTTCACGCCACCAGAAGGCGCAACCGACTTGCTCCCACTGCTTCCAGCATTTCCACTGCTCTTTTTCTTAATGGGCTTTTTCTTCTTCCCGCCCTTAGACGAAGAAGGTCCAGCCTGTACAGAAACCAGAGCCTGTGGAGTACTTCCCATAAGACCTTCTGCCGCAACCAAGTCCACTAGAAGCTCATCTAGTGTATAGTTCCTCTTAGTGAGGATGGTATTTAGGCGAAAGTTCTCATAGGACTTTGGGAGTGAGTGCAGGATAATATCGATCTTGGTGTCACCATCAATACTACCCCCGAGCAGCTCTATCTCATTCAAATTTTCCATTATCTTGAGAACATGCTCACGCACTGACCCTCCCTCTGGCATAGAAGAAGAATAATCTTCCTCATTGACTCAAACCTCGCAGACCTGTCTGACTCACCAAAAAGCTGCTTGAGACTCAACATTATCTCAGCAGCAGTAGACATACCTTGATGTTGCTGTTGTAGTACGTTGGTCATAGAGGCCAATATATAGCAACAAGCCATCCCATTTGCCTTATGCCACTTCCGATGAGCCTCCCTTTGCTCTTGGGTGGAACTATCAGTCAGGGCCGCCGGAGCAGGAGTAGTGAGCACAAATTTGTACTCTTCAGCGACAAGGACAATATCCAGATTTCGTTTCCAGTCCAAGTAGTTTGGACCGGTCAATTTGTTTTGATTGAGAATAGTCATAAGTGGATTGAACGACATGTCGACGACTGAAATAAATAAAAGATGCAAACACATAGGTATAAGCAATTTATTCACATTCTCATGAAAGCATAATAACATGAAAAACCTCAAAACCATTGAAATTATGCATTCCTCGACAGCTCAATAAATGAATATGCAAGCCATGTTAGGATGGACGTTTACACATGCATTTATCAAACAGGCACCCAGCCTCTAATTTCATTATCTCATCAACTTATCCTTATGACGAATGAAATTAATTGTCGATCTTTTAAAACTGGCCATGTAAATAAAAACAGGGACCCGGTTGGGGTGTTATGTTAAAATTCACATCTAAGTCTTGACCACAATTTAACCTTAAGGAAATTATGCACAATTAATACGCGACCGATGGGGTAGTCATATCGCATGTGAATAATCTCCTCTAGTTATCTTGAAATAATTTTTCTAGTAAACTTATGCGTGGCACATCCGTTAGGGAGGAGACCCCATGGGTCACGCGTATGCCACACACTTTACTTAAAATTAAATCATTAAATTAGAAATCTTATCTTGTAAGCTTGTGAAAGTCAACATCCGATAGGGAGGAGACCCCATGGGCCATGCGCATGACAATCACTTTACATAGAGATTAATTGTGGAGGCCCATGAATTAATTAAAATTCAATAATTTAGACTTAGTCATTTAACTTGTAGGTTTTTTCATAGCATGCATCAAGAAATAATTAAATTCCTAACATGCTCCTAACATGCAAATCACAAAACCCTAGCATGCCACTAGAATTAAAACAACATAATTCAAGGCTACTTAAAACGTGATTTCTAGCATGTTTAAAATTTAAATTTAAATTTAATATCACATCCACAAAGCAAATAAAGAAAGCAATAAAATAAAGCAATCCCCTGCAGCCACAAGAACCTATCTAATAGCCTAAAATAACTATTACAACATTCAAACGGGCGCCGAACGATGCCTGGATCCGCCTCTCATGCAATGCGATGAAACTTCACCAGACGTCCAACTTTAAAGAATGGCAAAAAAAAGTCTGTCAAACGTCCGAATCTGCTGATTGTAATACCCGAGAACTTTACAACATAAATAAATAAATAAATATTATAAATAAATAAACAAACAAATAAATCAGTAAATACATTAAATAAATAAATATAGAAGAAATGAGAAATGAAATTAATTAAAAGAGATTTAATTAAACAAAAGAAATTAAAGTTAAATAAGTCGTTACACGGGAACCCGATATAAATGAACTCGAGAATTCGAGCCAAAACGTAAATTTAGATCCAAAGGAAATAACGACACGAAATAGGAACCCGAAGAGAGTCCGGAAATTGGAATCCGGGAACATAGAGGGATAGAAACCCGAAAGAGAGGCGGAAAAGCACGACGGATCGCACGACCCGCCCGGACCGAAGTCCAGGCGTTCGTCGCGCGCTGACAGCGCGCTAATGGGGCAAAAGGCGCGCCAACCCCGCGCCACGCGACAGATTCGCCCGTTGCGTGAATCTCTCGCCCGAACGCGGATTTTTCGACTTTCGGTTGAACGTCTCTCGACTCAAGACCCTTAGGGTCAGATCTTGGACGCCCTAGGTCTTAGTTATCTATAAATAAACCCCCTCGGAGACCCTAAACCCTTTTTCAAAACCCTACGACACTCTCTAAACACAAAAGTAGTAATCCCGGAGTCAACGGAGGCACCAAGAGACCGAGACAGCGGCTGTTGGACGAAAATCGGGAGATCTCCAACGTGTGGTAAGCCCTAGTCTGAATAATCCTTGTTCGTTTCAATCCAAAAACGGATTCTAACCTCGTTCTCTTCTCTTTACACCCCGAATCGGATCTAGAACGAGGAACCCGACGAACGAGGAGGAAGAACGGTGAACTGGAAGCCACGCCTTCGAAATAGACATCCCGGACGTTCACAAATCAGTAAGTTAACTCTTACATGGTTTTGGGAGGAATTAAAACGTTCGAAACTAAAAGATTTAACAAGAAATCGTAAATCTGCCAACTTATGTTTTCTACCGACACAACAGTTTTGACGAATTTTTCCGAACCTTAAAACAACTTCAAATGGAAAAACTTAAAACACGAAAAACGTTCCTAAGGCTTAGATCTATCTACTGTAAAATTTTCAGAATTTTTAGAGACAATTTGATATGTGAAAACCAACCGAAACCGAGCTGCTTGAATCTAGATCTTGAAATTCTTGACAGAACTTAGGTTTGATCTTGATCACGTTTTTGACATAGGTTCCAGACCGATTTAGATCTTTGGCCGAACATGAAAGTTGTAGATAAATATCTTAATATGGTCTCTGTAACATTTCATCAAATTTGGAGTTGAATTGCTATGGTAGAATTCGAAATCTTTAAACTGTGACATAGGAAATTCGGACAGAATTATGCTTCTGTGAAAACTGGTGGTTTTGACCTATTTCGGTATCTCGGATTGAAAACGTTAAAACACGAAAGTTGTAGATCTCGACGTTTCTGAGTCATTCCTGAAAGTTTGGAATTTTTGGAATTAAATCTGATTTTAGACGAATTTTAGAGTAAACTGTGGTTTACCGGAAATCAAATCTTGAAATCTTGTTGAAACATGGAGTTAACCTTTAGGGTTGAAATAAATTGAAATATTGTTTTCAAATAAATAAAATTTAGATCAGATTTTTGAAAATTAAATCCCCTTACAAACTTGATAAATTAAAATTAGGGGTGAGTGCTCTGTAGGGTGCCCCCTAACGATTCACTTCGTGCCTTAATGGACGATGGTGACCCCGCGCGCTAAACTTGAGATAAGATATTGCCGAAACGGCATGAGATATAGAGCCTACACTCTCGAGAATATCCACATGGGTTTCCCGAGGCTCCGGAGTGATACTGGGTATGGCTGATACGGTTGCGGCCGCCGGGCTACCGGCTAAACTTGTTGAGATTGCGATGCAATCGTGAAATACTTGAAATACTAAATCTGGGATGTAATGGGGATATTAAATAAAATTAAATTAGATTAAATTATGTTTGTTGTCCAATTAAATTATTTAAATGCTTTATTTAAATTATGACTATTATTTTGAATCATGCGAAATGTGTTGTTAAATAAAGCCCTGAAGTAAATTATGCAATTGGATAGTTGATTAGATTAAATTAAATATTATGTTATTATCATGCTTTTATTTATCTATTAAATTAATGGCTTTTAAACCCTACGATCATGCATGTGTTAACTTACTCAGCAAGTTGTGCTGACCAAACCATTTCTTTTTATTTTCTTTTCTTACAGAGTATGTAGAGTGAACATGAGCACTTCATGCATGGGAACTTTATCTTTTGGGAAAACATTATTTTGTGTAAATTCGTACATTAGACTATATTATGAACGGGCCTGTTTAACCCGTGTTTTGGCCATGTCGGCCCTATTTACATTTTCCGCTGCAATACTATACTTAAATATTATTTCCGCTGCGCTATGATATTATTATTTTCGAATTATATTGTATGGGCTGTTTTGAATGCTTTAAATGTTTTAAATACTGGAGAATAGTTTTCTTCATCAGATGATGAATTAATTAAAATTTCCGACTGAGCAGGTCTCCTACGTTTCCCTAATCTAATAGCTCTAAGAGTACGCTCAATTTCAGGATCATAAGCTATTTCTGCTTGTTTGCTTCGCACTGCAAATATTAAATAAAAATAAAATAAAATAAGCAACAGTTAAATTAATATTTAACTTAATAAATTTAAATTAATAAACTAAAACAATTAAAAGTTCACAACAAATTCCCCGGCAACGGCGCCAAAAACTTGATGGGTGATTTTCACTACTCATATTTTACCACAAGCGGATGGTTGTCATCAAGTAATAAAAATCGGTGAATACCGGGTCGATCTACAGGGAATTTCAGAATATTATTTCATTCCGGAGAAGATTTTAATTGTTTCTAAGTTCATTAATTATATTTAATATATTTAAAGGGATTTTGATTAATTCTAATGGTGATTAAATTAAAAACAGTGACATTAAAGTTAAAATAAAGCAAGTTAAATTTATAATTAATCAAGATATAAATGGGAGATGCTTGTAGTATTTTGAATATTGCCATCTTTATATAGAGTAAAAATTGCATATTGATTTAGCATTTTCCAATGTCTAAAAAGATCAGTTTCTTAAAATTAGTTATTTTATAAAGATTAAAAATATTGTAATCTACTAATAATCAAATTATGCTTAAACGGATTTCATGGAAGCTGATTAAATTATCTAACATTCTGCAATCATTATTCTAGGCCTAAATTTGAGTCTTTCCCAAGCATACAAATTTTCCTATAGCAATTAAAAGGCACTTTTCATTTCCCAAATCATTGTGTACATGCCAAAATCCATTTATAATGTAATTTATTCCTAATTCCGGTACTAAAATATTAATTCTACTTTTTATCTCCCGATTTAGCAAAGCAGAAATCACAGAATTGGATTCTAACATTTAATTATGCAGGACAGTGTAAATAATTTAACAATTATGGTAAAATAATAATAAAATATGGTAAACTGGATTTAATTAATAATATTAAAATGCAGATAGATTAGAATTATTGCCAAATTGCTAAAAATAGATAATGCAGATTGATCGATTAATTCAGGGCCTTAGCAGATTAATAATTTAAAGAGCAGATTTGACAGAACACAGAATACCGATCAATTCAACAACATCTAACATATAATTCTAATACAGATTCTAACAATTTTTGCAGATTAACCCAGATTATATAAGAAAACATCGATAAATTATATTGCTTCTATAAAACAGATAAATTCATACTTCAAAGTGATTCTGAACTCCCGTTCTAGAACACTTCTAACACGAACAACACAGAAATCCGTCTACAAATTAAAAACATGATAGCAGATTACATTTAGAGGCAATTTCAATTCATTACAAAGCAAGAAAAAGAAAGGCAACACCTATGATAGGAAGAACACGCCCAGAAAGTCGTTCCTGATGCATTCCTCCAGCATGGATTTGTGTTTCTGGCCTTCTTCTCCCATTGAAATATGTTTACAGAGAGTTTTCTGATGTATTTTCGAAGTCTGTGTATGAGTCTGATGAAGAAAATGATGAAAAACGGCATTTAAAACCGAGTTCGGGAGGTTAGAAAACTGCTCAACCGCGACTGTGGCGCAAAAAGTGGCGCTCGGAAGAGGTTTTCGGCGCCACCAAGGAGCTGCGGCGCATACGAAGATTTTCCGAATTTTTGAAAGTGGCGCATTTTGTGGCGCTCCAAGGTGCTTTTCGGCGACGCCAAGAAGGTGCGGTGCATTCTGACAATTTCCTAAAATTTACCCTGCGGCGCAAAAAGTGGCGCCTGGAGGTGTTTTTATGCGCCACCAAGAAGGTGCGGCGCATCCTGAAGCTTTTTCCAATCCGAAATTTTCCTAAGTGTTGATGTGGACTGGCGCCTGATGTGGCACCTGAGCATGCTTTTAGGCGCCGCCATGCCTGTGTGGCGCATTCTGGAGCTTTTCCAATGTTGAAAATTCCGAATTTGACATCCTTTGACCTCCGAACATCTTCTTTCATCATTTTAATGTCTAAAACATCATTGCAATGTATTAGAATTGCCAAAGTCTTATTATTAAGCATAAAACAAGGTAAATTGGACTCGGATAAGCTCAATTTAACCAGTCTTATTAATATTTACACATCACATGAAATATAAACTAAAAAGCAGTAAAATAGGGTCACATGCATGCAATTTAGGTTCGTTTTAACACAATTTAAGCTTATTTAAATGTGGTTTCATAGGGTGCATCAGTATGCCTGAGCGTATCATTATCTATTGTGATAACGCTGGTGCAGTGGCAAACTCAAAAGAACCTAGAGCTCATAAAGCTAGTAAACACATAAAAGAAAGTACCACATCGTACGAGACATCGTAAGGCGAGGAGACGTGGCTGTGACAAAGATTGCGTCGTTGGACAACTTGGCAGACCCTTTCACGAAGACTCTGGCAATAAAGATCTTCGAGAAACATGTAGAGGGTCTTGGTTTACGATATCTTTCAGCTAGCTAGACTTTAAGTATAAGTGGGAGACATATTTGTGTATACTAAAATTTTAGCTTTAGTATAAGTGGGAGATTGATAGAGTATACAGTAAAGCAAACTTTTAGTGCGCTTTTGTATTTATTTGATTTCTATATTGACTGAAATAAATGGTTATTCACATTGTTGCTTTTGTATGGATGCTTGTATGTTTTCTATATAATTGCAAGTGTAACACCCCGGTTTTTGGTCACCCAGGTCGGGATGTCACCGCCACATCTCCCTAGTAAGACACGGTTTCTCCGAGCTTACTAAAGAGATGCAAGGCTAGGTATTGCAGTATTTAAAACATTTAAAGCATTCAAAATAGCCCATACAATATAATTCGAAAATAATAATAGCATAGCGCAGCGGAAATATTTAGTTTAGTACAGTATCGCAGCGGAAAATATAAAAAGGGCCGACATGGCCAAAACACGGGTTAAACAGGCCCGTTCATAATATAGTCTAAGTACGAAATTTAAAAGCAAAATAACAATCCCGAAAATCCCATGCATGATTCGTGCTCATACAGGCTCATTCCACATATTCTGTAAAGAAAGGAATAAAAATGGTTTTGGTCAGCAAAATTGCTGAGTAAGTTAACACATGCATGATCGTAGGGTTTAAAAGCCATAAATTTAATAATTTAACAAAAGCATGATAATAACATAATATTTAATTTCATCTAATCCAAATCCAATAGCATAATTTATCTCAGGGCTCTATTTAATGACACATATCACATGGTTTAATCATAAAAGCCATAATTTAAATAAAGCATTTAAATAATTTAATTTGACAACAATATCATTTAATCTAGTTTAATTTAATTTAGAATCCCCATTACATTCCCGATTTGGTATTTCAAAGTTTCACGATAAAAATCGCGATGTCACAAAGTTTAGCCGGTAGCCCGGCGGCCACAACCGTATCAGCCATACCCAGTACCACTCCGGAGCCTCGGGAAACCCATACGGATATTCACGAGAGTGTAGAAATAATTTAGAAATAATATCTCAATTCGTTTCAACCCTAAAGGTTAATTCCATGTTTCAACAAGATTTCAGGATTTCGTTTCGGTAAATCACAGTTTACTCCAAAATTCGTCTAAAATCAGATTTAATTCCAAAAATTCCAAAATTTCATATCTGACTCGGAAACATCAAGATCTACAACTTTCGTGTTTTAACTTTTTCGATCCGAGATACCTAAGTAGGTCAAAATCACCAATTTTCGCATAAGAAGAAATCTGTCCGAGTTTAATACATCACAGTTCAAAGATTTCAAATTCTACCATATCAATTCAACTCCAAATTTAATGAAATTTGACAGGAATCATCTTAAGACATTTATCTACAACTTTCATGTTTGGCCAAAGATCTAAAACAGCCTAGATCCTATGTCAAAAACGTGATCAAGATCATTCCTAAGTTCTGTCCAAGATTTCAAGATCTAGAATCAAACAGTTCGGTTTCAACGGGTTTTCACATATCAAATCAACTCCAAAAATTCTCAAATTTTTACAGTAGCTAGGTCTAAGTCTTAGGAACGTTTTTCCGTGTTTTTAAGTTTTTCCGTTTGAGTTCGTTTTAAGGGTCGGAAAAATTCACCAAATCTGTTGCGTCGGTAGAAAAACAAAAGTGGACAGATTTACGGCTCTTGTTGAATCTTTTAAGTTTCGAATGTTTTAAAATCTCCCAAAACCATGTAAGGTTAACTTACAGTGTCTATGAACGTCGGGGATGTCTAGTTCGGAGGCGTGGCTTCCAGATCACCGTTTCTCCTCTCCGTTCGTCGGGTTCTACGATCTAGATTCGATACGGGGTGTAGAAAGAAAAGAACCGAAGTTAGAATCCGTTTTCGGATTGAAACGTGAAAAGATTTATTGGACTAGAGCTTACCACAACGTTTGGAGACCTTGGATTTTCGTCCAAGCTGCTGCCTCCGTTTGGTGCTTTCCGTCGACTCCGAATTTAGGGTTTCGAACGTATAGAAGATTGTAGGGTTTTGTAAACTTGTTTGGGGCTCCCAAGGGGCTTATTTATAGAATTCTTAATCCCTAGGGCGTCCACAACCGACCTAAAAGTCTGGAGTCGAGAGATGTTCAACCGAAAGTCGAAAAATCCGCGTTCGGGCGAGAGATTCACGCAACAAACGAATCTGTGGGGTGGCGCGGTCGTGGCGCGCTAAAGCCACTTCACCGCGCGGCCACCGCGCCGACTTCGCCTGGACTTCGGTCCGGGCGGGTCGTGCGATCCGTCATGCTTTTCCGCCTCTCTTTCGGGTTTCTCTCCCTCTATGCTCCCGAATTCCGATTTCCCGGGGTATATTCGGGTTCATACTTCCTCTCTAATTTTATTCTCAGTCTAATTGGATGTTTTGGACTCGAATACTCGAGTTCATTAGTGTCGGGTTTTGGTGTACCATTTATCCATCCTTTTATTTAATTAAATTCCTTTAATTCCTTTTTAAGTAAAAATCTCATTTCTCATTTCCTTATCTTTATTTATTTCTTTTATTTGCTGGATTTGTTTATTTATTTATAGTATTTATTTTATTTATTATTTATTTATTTAATTATTGTTTTATTTTATGTTGGAAAATTCTCGGGTATTACAGTCTACCCTCCTTAAGAATCAACTTCGTCCTCGAAGTTGTGTTTCGGCTTTTCTCGTCTCGTGCTAAGGTCTTGTGTTTGTTTTATTATGTTATGACTGAACTTAGAATTAAAACTTCTAAGCTGCCTACGTACCCGGTAAAGGGATCAAGCCATAACGTAGTTCAAAAGTTTACAAAAATGCACGAAAAATTAGGGGGTATGACATCCTCTCCCCCTTAAGATTGCAGTTATGTCCCCATAACTGTGTCGGATTCGTTTTGGAACAATGTCGGGTATCGTTCCCTCATATCGGATTCTACTTCCCAAGTTGCCGTCTCACTTTCGTGGTTTGACCAAAGAACCTTGATCATTTTCATGGTTTTGTTCCTCGTTACTCGTTCCTTAGTATCGAGAATACGCACTGGGACTTCTTCGTAAGTCAAATCTTCATCGAGCTCAATTATCTCCGGTTGAAGTACATGTGTCGGGTCCGGCACATACTTCTTTAGTTGCGAGACATGGAAGACGTTATGAACTCGATCTAAGTGTGGCGGTAAAGCCAATCGGTAGGCTAGAGTTCCGACTCGTTCTAGGATTTCGTAAGGACCTATGTATCGAGGACTTAACTTCCCTCGTTTGCCAAAGCGCATCACCCCCTTCATGGGTGATATCTTTAGCATGACCCTATCTCTCACTTGAAATTCTAGGTCTCGTCGTCTCACGTCGGCATAACTCTTTTGACGGTCTTGAGCGGCTTTCATCTTCCCTTGGATCACTTTGATTTGTTGAGCCATGTCTTCGATAAGTTGTGGTCCCACTACCACGGACTTATCGTTTTCTTCCCAGCTCAAAGGGCTACGGCACTTTCGTCCATACAATGCCTCGAAAGGTGCCATGCCGATACTAGCATGGTAACTATTATTATAGGAAAACTCAATCAAGGGTAAATGAGATTCCCAATTTCCTTTGAATTCCAACACACATGCTCTCAGCATGTCTTCTAGTGTTTGGATTGTTCTTTCGGTTTGTCCATCCGTCATCGGGTGGAATGCGGTGCTCATTTTGATTTGAGTACCGAGAGCTTTTTGTAACTCCATCCAGAAATGAGAGACAAATCTACTGTCTCTATCGGAAATGATGTCATGTGGTACTCCATGGCGTCGTACCACATTATCAATGTAGGCTCGGGCCAATTGGTCCATAGTCCACGTGTCTTTCATTGGGATGAATAGGGCTGTCTTTGTTAGCCTATCCACAATCACCCAAATCTTGTTCATGCCTTTAGGTGATCGGGGTAATCCCGAGACAAAGTCCATTGAGATGCTATCCCACTTCCAACTTGGAATTTCTAGTGGTTGCATCAATCCTAAGGGTTTATGTCGCACTGCCTTAACCTTTTGGCAGGTGAGACATCTCGCCACGAAATTTGCCACTTCCTTCTTCATTCCCGGCCACCAATAGATCTTCTTCATATCTTTGTATAGCTTGTCACCTCCGGGATGTACGGAATATGGCGTGTTGTGCCCTTCCTCCATCAACCTTTGCTTCAATTCGGCACATTTAAAAGGCACACACCATCTGCCTTTAAAACGGATGCTTCCATCCTCGTGGACAGCAAATCCTATTGCCTTTCCTTCGGCAATATACCCTTTTATCTTCTCGAGTTTCGTGTCGCCCGGTTGAGCGAGTCGAATCTCGTCTAATATTGGAGTCTCTACGACCATGGCATTGATCGTTTCTCTCACTGTGCCAGGATGCACAAGTTCTAACTCCAATCTTGCCAATTCCATGTACAATGCCGGCGGAATTACCAACGAGTTTGTCACGTGTTGGGTTTTCCGACTTAGGGCATCGGCTACCACATTCGCCTTCCCCTCGTGGTACGCTATCTCTAAATCGTAGTCCTTAATGAGTTCCAACCACCTTCGCTGTCTCAAATTCAACTCCTTCTGAGTGAATATATACTTCAAGCTTTTGTGGTCGGTGAACATTCGACACTTCCGCCCATAAAGATAATGTCTCCATATCTTTAGAGCGAAGACGACCGCTGCCAACTCCAGGTCATGTGTCGGATAATTTTCCTCGTGAGGTTTTAATTGGCGTGATGCATAGGCTACGACTCTCGAGTCTTGCATCAAAACGCAACCTAAACCTTCCTTCGAAGCATCGCTATATACTTCGAAGTCACCATTCTCTGATGGTAATGTTAATACGGGTGTGGTTGTGAGTCGTTTCTTCAGCTCTTGAAACGATGTCTCACATGCTTCGGTCCACTCGTATTTCGCTCCTTTCTTTAATAGCTGGGTCAAAGGACGTGCAATCCTTGAAAAGTCCTTCACAAATCGTCTATAATATCCGGCTAATCCAAGGAAACTCCTTATTTCCGTTGGACTTTTCGGAGTTGCCCATTCAGTTACGGCAGAAACTTTCGCCGGATCCACTGATACTCCATCAGCGGATACTATGTGTCCGAGAAATGCCACTTCTTCCAGCCAGAAGTCACATTTCGACAGCTTGCCGTATAGCTGATTTCTTCGCAAGATTTCTAACACTTGATGTAAGTGCTTCGCATGCTCCTCCTCGCTCTTCGAGTAGATCAGGATGTCGTCAATGAACACTACGACACACTGGTCTAACAATTCTCGGAACACGTTGTTCATGAGATTCATGAACATGGCCGGAGCATTTGTTAACCCGAAGGATAACACTGTGAACTCGTAATGACCATATCGTGTTCAAAACGCCGTCTTCGGAATGTCCTTCTCGGCAATCCTCAATTGATGATACCCAGATCGCAAATCGATCTTCGAGAATACTGAAGCTCCCTTCAGTTGATCAAACAGATCCTCTATTCTCGGAAGGGGGTATTTATTCTTAATGGTCACTTGGTTTAGTCCTCGGTAATCTATGCAAAGACGTAGTCCTCCGTCTTTCTTCTTGACAAACAAAACCGGTGCTCCCCAAGGGGACGTACTCGGTCTTATGTAACCTTTTCCCAATAGCTCCTCGAGTTGTTCCTTTAACTCTTTCATTTCCAGTGGTGCCATCCGGTACGGAGCTTTCGAGACAGGCTCTGTCCCCGGAATGAGATCTATCGTGAATTCAAGATCTCTCTCAGGTGGCATGCCCGGAACGTCTTCAGGGAACACGTCCGGGTATTCTCTTACCACTGGTATGCTATCAACCTTGTTCTCTTCCGCCTCAAGGTTGTGCACATAGCACGCATATAGTTCATACCCCTTACGCATCAAGTTACTTAGTTTAAGTGCACTAACGATTTTGTTACATTTCTTAGGGGGCTGAGAGTAAAAGATAACTCTCTTTCCCCTACTTTTTGACAAGGTGATCTTTTGCTTTTGGCATTCGATCACCGCTTTATACTGGGATAGCCAATCCATCCCCAGTATGATGTCAAAGTCTCTTAAGTTAAATTCTACCAAGTTCGCGAAGAATTCTACGTTCTTTATCACTATAGGAATTCCGTTATATCGTTTAGAGCAAGACACTACTTCTCCAGAAGGCAATTGAATTCCTAAGCTAATTCTCTCGCACTTAGGTAGATCTAACGCAGGCACTATCCTTGATGCAATAATTGAGCAACTAGCTCCGGAATCAAATAAAATTCTCAGGGGTGTATTCAAAACGTGAAATGTACCTGCCATCACTTCTCCTTGCGCAGGCACGTCCGCTTGGTTTACCACATTGAGCCTCCCCACAGGGCGTCCCTGATTGCCCTGCTGATTCGCATTCGGCTGTTGATTTTGTTGCTGGTTTTGATTCTGTGGGGGCGGAGGTCGTTGGTTCTGGTTCTGGTTTTGCGGCCTATTTTGAGGGGGTCTGTACCCTTGGTTATTGCCGTTTCGCCCGTTTTGGTTTTGAGGCTGTTCTTGCCCCGCGACCAAATCGTCCCTCTTCGTTATGTTCTCGAGTCTAGTTCGACAATCCCGTCGAACGTGACCCATTCGACCGCATCGGTAACAGGCGCCTTGTTGCGGGCATCCCCTTGCCAGGTGTGGTCGTCCACATCTCGGGCAAGGCGGTACCGGATCTTCTTGATTGAACCTCCTCCCAGTGTTGTTTTGTTGGGGCCTATTCGACCCTTGGCGCTGCTCGTTCCTTCCAGTGTTGTTCTCGTTTCGTGAATCTCGACTTCTCTTGTCTTGAGGACCCCTGCTGGACTCCCCACTCACCCTTCTTTTCAGCTGCTGCACGCGTGCTACCGCTACAGTGCGATCGTATACGGCTTGCAAATCGGGGTAGTGTACCCCCGCGATCACTTCGCGCACAGACAGGTTCAGTCCCATCTCGAACTTCTGTGCCTTTTCCGCATCAGTAGGCACTAGCCTTGGTGCGAACCTCACCAGCTCCTTGAAGCGGGTGTAGTATTCCTGCACCGTTTGGCTTCCTTGCTTCAACGACAGGAATTCTTCGTACATGGCAGCTTTGGTACTCAAGGGATAGAATCGATCCCTGAGTAGTTCCATCATCTCCATCCACGAGTAAGGCTCGTCATCTTCAGTCAGTTTGGCTTGCGTTGCTTGCCACCAGTCATCAGCTTCGCCTCCCAAGTAGTATGAAGCGACATGTACCCTCTCTCCTTCCGGACATTTGACCGCTCCCAGCAGCTTGTCAAAAGTCCGGATCCATTCCTCCAGTTTAGCTGGATCCTCCTCACCAGCGTAGTGGGGCGGCTGGTAGGGATTCACCATGGCCAGGTAGTTAGGGCGAGCTTGGGGCGGAGGTACCGCCGCAGCTTGACCCTGGTTGACTTGCGCGTTTCCGAGCGCAATCAACACTTCCTCTATCGTCCTAAGACGATCGCCCACATTGTTCGGTGCGGGGGCGTCCTGCGCACCTTGGGGTTGTTCCATTTCAGGTTGAATCGGTTCAGTGACGTTTGGTAGTGTCTCAGTAGGAGTTTCAGTGGTGGTTTGGGGAGCGGTTTGAGTCCTTCCTCTTCCTTTGGGTGCCATTCTGGTACAAATATGATAGATTAGGGCTGGTGAATTTAGCATATAGTCTAAGCAATTTCCATGAAGGTATATGTGTGTAGTAATTTAGCACGTGGTGCTTTGTTCGGATTGAGAAGCATCGTATGCTTCGGGGGTTTATTTTATTTTGTCTTGTTTTGTTTTGATTTAAAAAAAATAAATCGGGCATTTTATTTCCTCGAACGAAATTTTAGTACAAAAGTAGAAATATTTTTCTAGCAAAACAATGTCTAACAATAGAATCTCTAGTGCCTCATGACGTCTCCCGGTGGGGTAGCAGGATCTTCCTCCGGATCTTCCTCCTCCGAACTCGGCGGTAGTAGGTCGTCAAAGATAGTGTTTAAGTCTTGCCCGTGGGCATCGATGTATTCCTTTAGTATTAAGTTTTGTGTAGTGAGGGTTTGGACTTGGCGTTCGAGTTGGTTTATGCGGTAATGATCCGCCTCTCTCAAGTTGCCCATGTGATGTAAATTGGCCTCCAACTGAGCCATACGGTACTTCATTTGCTCTAGGGTTTGGTGGGAATCGAGATGTACACTCATCATCCTGACCATCAACTGCATCATGTCCTGACTAGCCATCTAGCGCAAGCAAGAGATCTAAGTTAATATTCGCCAATATTCTAAGTTCAATTCGCCAAGATTCTAGGTTCGAGTTTCCAAGATTCTAAGTTCAAGTTTTGCCTAGATGCTAAGTTCAAGTTTCGCCAAGATTCTAAGTTCAAGTCTCCAAGATTCTAAGTTCATAGCAGAGATGCAACATGCATATGCAAATGATATTTCCCCCCAATAATAATTTAATGCACCATATATATATTTTTCCCATGGGTTTTAAAAATAAAAATTTTCTTTTCCATGGAAATAATAATTTAAAATTTAAAATAATAGTCAAAATATTAATAGTAGTTTAAAAATAGTAATGGTTTAAAAATAATAGTTTAAAAATAGCCGGGCTCTGATACCAACTTGTAACACCCCGGTTTTGGTCACCCAGGTCGGGATGTCACCGCCACATCTCCCTAGTAAGACACGGTTTCTCCGAGCTTACTAAAGAGATGCAAGGCTAGGTATTGCAGTATTTAAAACATTTAAAGCATTCAAAATAGCCCATACAATATAATTCGAAAATAATAATAGCATAGCGCAGCGGAAATATTTAGTTTAGTACAGTATCGCAGCGGAAAATATAAAAAGGGCCGACATGGCCAAAACACGGGTTAAACAGGCCCGTTCATAATATAGTCTAAGTACGAAATTTAAAAGCAAAATAACAATCCCCAAAATCCCATGCATGATTCGTGCTCATACAGGCTCATTCCACATATTCTGTAAAGAAAGGAATAAAAATGGTTTTGGTCAGCAAAATTGCTGAGTAAGTTAACACATGCATGATCGTAGGGTTTAAAAGCCATAAATTTAATAATTTAACAAAAGCATGATAATAACATAATATTTAATTTCATCTAATCCATATCCAATAGCATAATTTATCTCAGGGCTCTATTTAATGACACATATCACATGGTTTAATCATAAAAGCCATAATTTAAATAAAGCATTTAAATAATTTAATTTGACAACAATATCATTTAATCTAGTTTAATTTAATTTAGAATCCCCATTACATTCCCGATTTGGTATTTCAAAGTTTCACGATAAAAATCGCGATGTCACAAAGTTTAGCCGGTAGCCCGGCGGCCGCAACCGTATCAGCCATACCCAGTACCACTCCGGAGCCTCGGGAAACCCATACGGATATTCACGAGAGTGTAGGCTCTAAGTTTCGCCATTTAGGCAATCCATATCTCAAGTTTAGCGCGCGGGGTCACCATCGTCCATTACGGCACGAAGTGAATCGTTAGGGGGCACCCTGCAGAGCACTCACCCCTAATTTTAATTTATCAAGTTTGTAAGGGGATTTAATTTTTAAAATCTGCCTTCCATTGTATTAATTTAGAAATAATATCTCAATTCGTTTCAACCCTAAAGGTTAATTCCATGTTTCAACAAGATTTCAAGATTTCGTTTCGGTAAATCACAGTTTACTCCAAAATTCGTCTAAAATCAGATTTAATTCCAAAAATTCCAAAATTTCATATCTAACTCGGAAACATCAAGATCTACAACTTTCGTGTTTTAACTTTTTCGATCCGAGATACTTAAGTAGGTCAAAATCACCAATTTTCGCATAAGAAGAAATCTGTCCGAGTTTAATACATCACAGTTCAAAGATTTCAAATTCTACCATATCAATTCAACTCCAAATTTAATGAAATTTGACAGGAATCATCTTAAGACATTTATCTACAACTTTCATGTTTGGCCAAAGATCTAAAACAACCTAGATCCTATGTCAAAAACGTGATCAAGATCATTCCTAAGTTCTGTCCAAGATTTCAAGATCTAGAATCAAACAGTTCGGTTTCAACGGGTTTTCACATATCAAATCAACTCCAAAAATTCTCAAATTTTTACAGTAGCTAGGTCTAAGTCTTAGGAACGTTTTTCCGTGTTTTTAAGTTTTTCCGTTTGAGTTCGTTTTAAGGGTCGGAAAAATTCACCAAATCTGTTGCGTCGGTAGAAAAACAAAAGTGGACAGATTTACGGCTCTTGTTGAATCTTTTAATTTCGAATGTTTTAAAATCTCCCGAAACCATGTAAGGTTAACTTACAGTGTCTATGAACGTCGGGGATGTCTAGTTCGGAGGCGTGGCTTCCAGATCACCGTTTCTCCTCTCCGTTCGTCGGGTTCTACGATCGAGATTCGATACGGGGTGTAGAAAGAAAAGAACCGAAGTTAGAATCCATTTTCGGATTGAAACGTGAAAAGATTTATTGGACTAGAGCTTACCACAACGTTTGGAGACCTTGGATTTTCGTCCAAGCTGCTGCCTCCGTTTGGTGCTTTCCGTCGACTCCGAATTTAGGGTTTCGAACGTATTGAAGATTGTAGGGTTTTGTAAACTTGTTTGGGGCTCCCAAGGGGCTTATTTATAGAATTCTTAATCCCTAGGGCGTCCACAACCGACCTAAAAGTCTGGAGTCGAGAGATGTTCAACCGAAAGTCGAAAAATCCGCGTTCGGGCGAGAGATTCACGCAACAAACGAATCTGTGGGGTGGCGCGGTCGTGGCGCGCTAAAGCCACTTCACCGCGCGGCCACCGCGCCGACTTCGCCTGGACTTCGGTCCGGGCGGGTCGTGCGATCCGTCATGCTTTTCCGCCTCTCTTTCGGGTTTCTCTCCCTCTATGCTCCCGAATTCCGATTTCCCGGGGTATATTCGGGTTCATACTTCCTCTCTAATTTTATTCTCAGTCTAATTGGATGTTTTGGACTCGAATACTCGAGTTCATTAGTGTCGGGTTTTGGTGTACCATTTATCCATCCTTTTATTTATTTAAATTCCTTTAATTCCTTTTTAAGTAAAAATCTCATTTCTCATTTCCTTATCTTTATTTATTTCTTTTATTTGCTGGATTTGTTTATTTATTTATAGTATTTATTTTATTTATTATTTATTTATTTAATTATTGTTTTATTTTAGGTTGGAAAATTCTCGGGTATTACAGTCTACCCTCCTTAAGAATCAACTTCGTCCTCGAAGTTGTGTTTCGGCTTTTCTCGTCTCGTGCTAAGGTCTTGTGTTTGTTTTATTATGTTATGACTGAACTTAGAATTAAAACTTCTAAGCTGCCTACGTACCCGGTAAAGGGATCAAGCCATAACGTAGTTCAAAAGTTTACAAAAATGCACGAAAAATTAGGGGGTATGACATCCTCTCCCCCTTAAGATTGCAGTTATGTCCCCATAACTGTGTCGGATTCGTTTTGGAACAATGTCGGGTATCGTTCCCTCATATCGGATTCTACTTCCCAAGTTGCCGTCTCACTTTCGTGGTTTGACCAAAGAACCTTGATCATTTTGATGGTTTTGTTCCTCGTTACTCGTTCCTTAGTATCGAGAATACGCACTGGGACTTCTTCGTAAGTCAAATCTTCATCGAGCTCAATTATCTCCGGTTGAAGTACATGTGTCGGGTCCGGCACATACTTCTTTAGTTGCGAGACATGGAAGACGTTATGAACTCGATCTAAGTGTGGCGGTAAAGCCAATCGGTAGGCTAGAGTTCCGACTCGTTCTAGGATTTCGTAAGGTCCTATGTATCGAGGACTTAACTTCCCTCGTTTGCCAAAGCGCATCACCCCCTTCATGGGTGATATCTTTAGCATGACCCTATCTCTCACTTGAAATTCTAGGTCTCGTCGTCTCACGTCGGCATAACTCTTTTGACGGTCTTGAGCGGCTTTCATCTTCCCTTGGATCACTTTGATTTGTTGAGCCATGTCTTCGATAAGTTGTGGTCCCACTACCACGGACTTATCGTTTTCTTCCCAGCTCAAAGGGCTACGGCACTTTCGTCCATACAATGCCTCGAAAGGTGCCATGCCGATACTAGCATGGTAACTATTATTATAGGAAAACTCAATCAAGGGTAAATGAGATTCCCAATTTCCTTTGAATTCCAACACACATGCTCTCAGCATGTCTTCTAGTGTTTGGATTGTTCTTTCGGTTTGTCCATCCGTCATCGGGTGGAATGCGGTGCTCATTTTGATTTGAGTACCGAGAGCTTTTTGTAACTCCATCCAGAAATGAGAGACAAATCTACTGTCTCTATCGGAAATGATGTCATGTGGTACTCCATGGCGTCGTACCACATTATCAATGTAGGCTCGGGCCAATTGGTCCATAGTCCACGTGTCTTTCATTGGGATGAATAGGGCTGTCTTTGTTAGACTATCCACAATCACCCAAATCTTGTACATGCCTTTAGGTGATCGGGGTAATCCCGAGACAAAGTCCATTGAGATGCTATCCCACTTCCAACTTGGAATTTCTAGTGGTTGCATCAATCCTAAGGGTTTATGTCGCACTGCCTTAACCTTTTGGCAGGTGAGACATCTCGCCACGAAATTTGCCACTTCCTTCTTCATTCCCGGCCACCAATAGATCTTCTTCATATCTTTGTATAGCTTGTCACCTCCGGGATGTACGGAATATGGCGTGTTGTGCCCTTCCTCCATCAACCTTTGCTTCAATTCGGCACATTTAAAAGGCACACACCATCTGCCTTTAAAACGGATGCTTCCATCCTCGTGGACAGCAAATCCTATTGCCTTTCCTTCGGCAATATACCCTTTTATCTTCTCGAGTTTCGGGTCGCCCGGTTGAGCGAGTCGAATCTCGTCTAATATTGGAGTCTCTACGACCATGGCATTGATCGTTTCTCTCACTGTGCCAGGATGCACAAGTTCTAACTCCAATCTTGCCAATTCCATGTACAATGCCGGCGGAATTACCAACGAGTTTGTCACGTGTTGGGTTTTCCGACTTAGGGCATCGGCTACCACATTCGCCTTCCCCTCGTGGTACGCTATCTCTAAATCGTAGTCCTTAATGAGTTCCAACCACCTTCGCTGTCTCAAATTCAACTCCTTCTGAGTGAATATATACTTCAAGCTTTTGTGGTCGGTGAACATTCGACACTTCCGCCCATAAAGATAATGTCTCCATATCTTTAGAGCGAAGACGACCGCTGCCAACTCCAGGTCATGTGTCGGATAATTTTCCTCGTGAGGTTTTAATTGGCGTGATGCATAGGCTACGACTCTCGAGTCTTGCATCAAAACGCAACCTAAACCTTCCTTCGAAGCATCGCTATATACTTCGAAGTCACCATTCTCTGATGGTAATGTTAATACGGGTGTGGTTGTGAGTCGTTTCTTCAGCTCTTGAAACGATGTCTCACATGCTTCGGTCCACTCGTATTTCGCTCCTTTCTTTAATAGCTGGGTCAAAGGACGTGCAATCCTTGAAAAGTCCTTCACAAATCGTCTATAATATCCGGCTAATCCAAGGAAACTCCTTATTTCCGTTGGACTTTTCGGAGTTGCCCATTCAGTTACGGCAGAAACTTTCGCCGGATCCACTGATACTCCATCAGCGGATAATATGTGTCCAAGAAATGCCACTTCTTCCAGCCAGAAGTCACATTTCGACAGCTTGCCGTATAGCTGATTTCTTCGCAAGATTTCTAACACTTGATGTAAGTGCTTCGCATGCTCCTCCTCGCTCTTCGAGTAGATCAGGATGTCGTCAATGAACACTACGACACACTGGTCTAACAATTCTCGGAACACGTTGTTCATGAGATTCATGAACATGGCCGGAGCATTTGTTAACCCGAAGGATAACACTGTGAACTCGTAATGACCATATCGTGTTCAAAACGCCGTCTTCGGAATGTCCTTCTCGGCAATCCTCAATTGATGATACCCAGATCGCAAATCGATCTTCGAGAATACTGAAGCTCCCTTCAGTTGATCAAACAGATCCTCTATTCTCGGAAGGGGGTATTTATTCTTAATGGTCACTTGGTTTAGTCCTCGGTAATCTATGCAAAGACGTAGTCCTCCGTCTTTCTTCTTGACAAACAAAACCGGTGCTCCCCAAGGGGACGTACTCGGTCTTATGTAACCTTTTCCCAATAGCTCCTCGAGTTGTTCCTTTAACTCCTTCATTTCCAGTGGTGCCATCCGGTACGGAGCTTTCGAGACAGGCTCTGTCCCCGGAATGAGATCTATCGTGAATTCAAGATCTCTCTCAGGTGGCATGCCCGGAACGTCTTCAGGGAACACGTCCGGGTATTCTCTTACCACTGGTATGCTATCAACCTTGTTCTCTTCCGCCTCAAGGTTGTGCACATAGCACGCATATAGTTCATACCCCTTACGCATCAAGTTACTTAGTTTAAGTGCACTAACGATTTTGTTACTTTTCTTAGGGGCTGAGAGTAAAAGATAACTCTCTTTCCCCTACTTTTTGACAAGGTGATCTTTTGCTTTTGGCATTCGATCACCGCTTTATACTGGGATAGCCAATCCATCCCCAGTATGATGTCAAAGTCTCTTAAGTTAAATTCTACCAAGTTCGCGAAGAATTCTACGTTCTTTATCACTATAGGAATTCCGTTATATCGTTTAGAGCAAGACACTACTTCTCCAGAAGGCAATTGAATTCCTAAGCTAATACTCTCGCACTTAGGTAGATCTAACGCAGGCACTATCCTTGATGCAATAATTGAGCAACTAGCTCCGGAATCAAATAAAATTCTCAGGGGTGTATTCAAAACGTGAAATGTACCTGCCATCACTTCTCCTTGCGCAGGCACGTCTGCTTGGTTTACCACATTGAGCCTCCCCACAGGGCGTCCCTGATTGCCCTGCTGATTCGCATTCGGCTGTTGATTTTGTTGCTGGTTTTGATTCTGTGGGGGCGGAGGTCGTTGGTTCTGGTTCTGGTTTTGCGGCCTATTTTGAGGGGGTCTGTACCCTTGGTTATTGCCGTTTCGCCCGTTTTGGTTTTGAGGCTGTTCTTGCCCCGCGACCAAATCGTCCCTCTTCGTTATGTTCTCGAGCCTAGTTCGACAATCCCGTCGAACGTGACCCATTCGACCGCATCGGTAACAGGCGCCTTGTTGCGGGCATCCCCTTGCCAGGTGTGGTCGTCCACATCTCGGGCAAGGCGGTACCGGATCTTCTTGATTGAACCTCCTCCCAGTGTTGTTTTGTTGGGGCCTATTCGACCCTTGGCGCTGCTCGTTCCTTCCAGTGTTGTTCTCGTTTCGTGAATCTTGACTTCTCTTGTCTTGAGGACCCCTGCTGGACTCCCCACTCACCCTTCTTTTCAGCTGCTGCACGCGTGCTACCGCTACAGCGCGATCGTATACGGCTTGCAAATCGGGGTAGTGTACCCCCGCGATCACTTCGCGCACAGACAGGTTCAGTCCCATCTCGAACTTCTGTGCCTTTTCCGCATCAGTAGGCACTAGCCTTGGTGCGAACCTCACCAGCTCCTTGAAGCGGGTGTAGTATTCCTGCACCGTTTGGCTTCCTTGCTTCAACGACAGGAATTCTTCGTACATGGCAGCTTTGGTACTCAAGGGATAGAATCGATCCCTGAGTAGTTCCATCATCTCCATCCACGAGTAAGGCTCGTCATCTTCAGTCAGTTTGGCTTGCGTTGCTTGCCACCAGTCATCAGCTTCGCCTCCCAAGTAGTATGAAGCGACATGTACCCTCTCTCCTTCCGGACATTTGACCGCTCCCAGCAGCTTGTCAAAAGTCCGGATCCATTCCTCCAGTTTAGCTGGATCCTCCTCACCAGCGTAGTGGGGCGGCTGGTAGGGATTCACCATCGCCAGGTAGTTAGGGCGAGCTTGGGGCGGAGGTACCGCCGCAGCTTGACCCTGGTTGACTTGCGCGTTTCCGAGCGCAATCAACACTTCCTCTATCGTCCTAAGACGATCGCCCACATTGTTCGGTGCGGGGGCGTCCTGCGCACCTTGGGGTTGTTCCATTTCAGGTTGAATCGGTTCAGTGACGTTTGGTAGTGTCTCAGTAGGAGTTTCAGTGGTGGTTTGGGGAGCGGTTTGAGTCCTTCCTCTTCCTCTGGGTGCCATTCTGGTACAAATATGATAGATTAGGGCTGGTGAATTTAGCATATAGTCTAAGCAATTTCCATGAAGGTATATGTGTGTAGTAATTTAGCACGTGGTGCTTTGTTCGGATTGAGAAGCATCGTATGCTTCGGGGGTTTATTTTATTTTGTCTTGTTTTGTTTCGATTTAAAAAAAATAAATCGGGCATTTTATTTCCTCGAACGAAATTTTAGTACAAAAGTAGAAATATTTTTCTAGCAAAACAATGTCTAACAATAGAATCTCTAGTGCCTCATGACGTCTCCCGGTGGGGTAGCAGGATCTTCCTCCGGATCTTCCTCCTCCGAACTCGGCGGTAGTAGGTCGTCAAAGATAGTGTTTAAGTCTTGCCCGTGGGCATCGATGTATTCCTTTAGTATTAAGTTTTGTGTAGTGAGGGTTTGGACTTGGCGTTCGAGTTGGTTTATGCGGTAATGATCCGCCTCTCTCAAGTTGCCCATGTGATGTAAATTGGCCTCCAACTGAGCCATACGGTACTTCATTTGCTCTAGGGTTTGGTGGGAATCGAGATGTACACTCATCATCCTGACCATCAACTGCATCATGTCCTGACTAGCCATCTAGCGCAAGCAAGAGATCTAAGTTAATATTCGCCAAGATTCTAAGTTCAATTCGCCAAGATTCTAGGTTCGAGTTTCCAAGATTCTAAGTTCAAGTTTCGCCTAGATGCTAAGTTCAAGTTTCGCCAAGATTCTAAGTTCAAGTCTCCAAGATTCTAAGTTCATAGCAGAGATGCAACATGCATATGCAAAAGATATTTCCCCCCAATAATAATTTAATGCACCATATATATATTTTTCCCATGGGTTTTAAAAATAAAAATTTTCTTTTCCATGGAAATAATAATTTAAAATTTAAAATAATAGTCAAAATATTAATAGTAGTTTAAAAATAGTAATGGTTTAAAAATAATAGTTTAAAAATAGCCGGGCTCTGATACCAACTTGTAACACCCCGGTTTTTGGTCACCCAGGTCGGGATGTCACCGCCACATCTCCCTAGTAAGACACGGTTTCTCCGAGCTTACTAAAGAGATGCAAGGCTAGGTATTGCAGTATTTAAAACATTTAAAGCATTCAAAATAGCCCATACAATATAATTCGAAAATAATAATAGCATAGCGCAGCGGAAATATTTAGTTTAGTACAGTATCGCAGCGGAAAATATAAAAAGGGCCGACATGGCCAAAACACGGGTTAAACAGGCCCGTTCATAATATAGTCTAAGTACGAAATTTAAAAGCAAAATAACAATCCCCAAAATCCCATGCATGATTCGTGCTCATACAGGCTCATTCCACATATTCTGTAAAGAAAGGAATAAAAATGGTTTTGGTCAGCAAAATTGCTGAGTAAGTTAACACATGCATGATCGTAGGGTTTAAAAGCCATAAATTTAATAATTTAACAAAAGCATGATAATAACATAATATTTAATTTCATCTAATCCATATCCAATAGCATAATTTATCTCAGGGCTCTATTTAATGACACATATCACATGGTTTAATCATAAAAGCCATAATTTAAATAAAGCATTTAAATAATTTAATTTGACAACAATATCATTTAATCTAGTTTAATTTAATTTAGAATCCCCATTACATTCCCGATTTGGTATTTCAAAGTTTCACGATAAAAATCGCGATGTCACAAAGTTTAGCCGGTAGCCCGGCGGCCGCAACCGTATCAGCCATACCCAGTACCACTCCGGAGCCTCGGGAAACCCATACGGATATTCACGAGAGTGTAGGCTCTAAGTTTCGCCATTTAGGCAATCCATATCTCAAGTTTAGCGCGCGGGGTCACCATCGTCCATTACGGCACGAAGTGAATCGTTAGGGGGCACCCTGCAGAGCACTCACCCCTAATTTTAATTTATCAAGTTTGTAAGGGGATTTAATTTTTAAAATCTGCCTTCCATTGTATTAATTTAGAAATAATATCTCAATTCGTTTCAACCCTAAAGGTTAATTCCATGTTTCAACAAGATTTCAAGATTTCGTTTCGGTAAATCACAGTTTACTCCAAAATTCGTCTAAAA
This sequence comes from Hygrophila difformis, assembly GCA_030278955.1. Classification (NCBI taxonomy): domain Eukaryota; kingdom Viridiplantae; phylum Streptophyta; class Magnoliopsida; order Lamiales; family Acanthaceae; genus Hygrophila; species Hygrophila difformis. The sequence continues at coordinate 28,767,061 of JAOANR010000013.1, read as the reverse complement.
TCAGATTTAATTCCAAAAATTCCAAAATTTCATATCTGACTCGGAAACATCAAGATCTACAACTTTCGTGTTTTAACTTTTTCGATCCGAGATACTTAAGTAGGTCAAAATCACCAATTTTTGCGTAAGAAGAAATCTGTCCGAGTTTAATACATCACAGTTCAAAGATTTCAAATTCTACCATATCAATTCAACTCCAAATTTAATGAAATTTGACAGGAATCATCTTAAGACATTTATCTACAACTTTTATGTTTGGCCAAAGATCTAAAACAGCCTAGATCCTATGTCAAAAACGTGATCAAGATCATTCCTAAGTTCTGTCCAAGATTTCAAGATCTAGAATCAAACAGTTCGGTTTCAACGGGTTTTCACATATCAAATCAACTCCAAAAATTCTCAAATTTTTACAGTAGCTAGGTCTAAGTCTTAGGAACGTTTTTCCGTGTTTTTAAATTTTTCCGTTTGAGTTCGTTTTAAGGGTCGGAAAAATTCACCAAATCTGTTGCGTCGGTAGAAAAACAAAAGTGGACAGATTTACGGCTCTAGTTGAATCTTTTAAGTTTCGAATGTTTTAAAATCTCCCGAAACCATGTAAGGTTAACTTACAGTGTCTATGAACGTCGGGGATGTCTAGTTCGGAGGCGTGGCTTCCAGATCACCGTTTCTCCTCTCCGTTCGTCGGGTTCTACGATCTAGATTCGATACGGGGTGTAGAAAGAAAAGAACCGAAGTTAGAATCCGTTTTCGGATTGAAACGTGAAAAGATTTATTGGACTAGAGCTTACCACAACGTTTGGAGACCTTGGATTTTCGTCCAAGCTGCTGCCTCCGTTTGGTGCTTTCCGTCGACTCCGAATTTAGGGTTTCGAACGTATAGAAGATTGTAGGGTTTTGTAAACTTGTTTGGGGCTCCCAAGGGGCTTATTTATAGAATTCTTAATCCCTAGGGCGTCCACAACCGACCTAAAAGTCTGGAGTCGAGAGATGTTCAACCGAAAGTCGAAAAATCCGCGTTCGGGCGAGAGATTCACGCAACAAACGAATCTGTGGGGTGGCGCGGTCGTGGCGCGCTAAAGCCACTTCACCGCGCGGCCACCGCGCCGACTTCGCCTGGACTTCGGTCCGGGCGGGTCGTGCGATCCGTCATGCTTTTCCGCCTCTCTTTCGGGTTTCTCTCCCTCTATGCTCCCGAATTCCGATTTCCCGGGGTATATTCGGGTTCATACTTCCTCTCTAATTTTATTCTCAGTCTAATTGGATGTTTTGGACTCGAATACTCGAGTTCATTAGTGTCGGGTTTTGGTGTACCATTTATCCATCCTTTTATTTAATAAAATTCCTTTAATTCCTTTTTAAGTAAAAATCTCATTTCTCATTTCCTTATCTTTATTTATTTCTTTTATTTGCTGGATTTGTTTATTTATTTATAGTATTTATTTTATTTATTATTTATTTATTTAATTATTGTTTTATTTTATGTTGGAAAATTCTCGGGTATTACAGTCTACCCTCCTTAAGAATCAACTTCGTCCTCGAAGTTGTGTTTCGGCTTTTCTCGTCTCGTGCTAAGGTCTTGTGTTTGTTTTATTATGTTATGACTGAACTTAGAATTAAAACTTCTAAGCTGCCTACGTACCCGGTAAAGGGATCAAGCCATAACGTAGTTCAAAAGTTTACAAAAATACACGAAAAATTAGGGGGTATGACATCCTCTCCCCCTTAAGATTGCAGTTATGTCCCCATAACTGTGTCGGATTCGTTTTGGAACAATGTCGGGTATCGTTCCCTCATATCGGATTCTACTTCCCAAGTTGCCGTCTCACTTTCGTGGTTTGACCAAAGAACCTTGATCATTTTGATGGTTTTGTTCCTCGTTACTCGTTCCTTAGTATCGAGAATACGCACTGGGACTTCTTCGTAAGTCAAATCTTCATCGAGCTCAATTATCTCCGGTTGAAGTACATGTGTCGGGTCCGGCACATACTTCTTTAGTTGCGAGACATGGAAGACGTTATGAACTCGATCTAAGTGTGGCGGTAAAGCCAATCGGTAGGCTAGAGTTCCGACTCGTTCTAGGATTTCGTAAGGTCCTATGTATCGAGGACTTAACTTCCCTCGTTTGCCAAAGCGCATCACCCCCTTCATGGGTGATATCTTTAGCATGACCCTATCTCTCACTTGAAATTCTAGGTCTCGTCGTCTCACGTCGGCATAACTCTTTTGACGGTCTTGAGCGGCTTTCATCTTCCCTTGGATCACTTTGATTTGTTGAGCCATGTCTTCGATAAGTTGTGGTCCCACTACCACAGACTTATCGTTTTCTTCCCAGCTCAAAGGGCTACGGCACTTTCGTCCATACAATGCCTCGAAAGGTGCCATGCCGATACTAGCATGGTAACTATTATTATAGGAAAACTCAATCAAGGGTAAATGAGATTCCCAATTTCCTTTGAATTCCAACACACATGCTCTCAGCATGTCTTCTAGTGTTTGGATTGTTCTTTCGGTTTGTCCATCCGTCATCGGGTGGAATGCGGTGCTCATTTTGATTTGAGTACCGAGAGCTTTTTGTAACTCCATCCAGAAATGAGAGACAAATCTACTGTCTCTATCGGAAATGATGTCATGTGGTACTCCATGGCGTCGTACCACATTATCAATGTAGGCTCGGGCCAATTGGTCCATAGTCCACGTGTCTTTCATTGGGATGAATAGGGCTGTCTTTGTTAGCCTATCCACAATCACCCAAATCTTGTTCATGCCTTTAGGTGATCGGGGTAATCCCGAGACAAAGTCCATTGAGATGCTATCCCACTTCCAACTTGGAATTTCTAGTGGTTGCATCAATCCTAAGGGTTTATGTCGCACTGCCTTAACCTTTTGGCAGGTGAGACATCTCGCCACGAAATTTGCCACTTCCTTCTTCATTCCCGGCCACCAATAGATCTTCTTCATATCTTTGTATAGCTTGTCACCTCCGGGATGTACGGAATATGGCGTGTTGTGCCCTTCCTCCATCAACCTTTGCTTCAATTCGGCACATTTAAAAGGCACACACCATCTGCCTTTAAAACGGATGCTTCCATCCTCGTGGACAGCAAATCCTATTGCCTTTCCTTCGGCAATATACCCTTTTATCTTCTCGAGTGTTGGGTCGCCCGGTTGAGCGAGTCGAATCTCGTCTAATATTGGAGTCTCTACGACCATGGCATTGATCGTTTCTCTCACTGTGCCAGGATGCACAAGTTCTAACTCCAATCTTGCCAATTCCATGTACAATGCCGGCGGAATTACCAACGAGTTTGTCACGTGTTGGGTTTTCCGACTTAGGGCATCGGCTACCACATTCGCCTTCCCCTCGTGGTACGCTATCTCTAAATCGTAGTCCTTAATGAGTTCCAACCACCTTCGCTGTCTCAAATTCAACTCCTTCTGAGTGAATATATACTTCAAGCTTTTGTGGTCGGTGAACATTCGACACTTCCGCCCATAAAGATAATGTCTCCATATCTTTAAAGCGAAGACGACCGCTGCCAACTCCAGGTCATGTGTCGGATAATTTTCCTCGTGAGGTTTTAATTGGCGTGATGCATAGGCTACGACTCTCGAGTCTTGCATCAAAACGCAACCTAAACCTTCCTTCGAAGCATCGCTATATACTTCGAAGTCACCATTCTCTGATGGTAATGTTAATACGGGTGTGGTTGTGAGTCGTTTCTTCAGCTCTTGAAACGATGTCTCACATGCTTCGGTCCACTCGTATTTCGCTCCTTTCTTTAATAGCTGGGTCAAAGGACGTGCAATCCTTGAAAAGTCCTTCACAAATCGTCTATAATATCCGGCTAATCCAAGGAAACTCCTTATTTCCGTTGGACTTTTCGGAGTTGCCCATTCAGTTACGGCAGAAACTTTCGCCGGATCCACTGATACTCCATCAGCGGATACTATGTGTCCGAGAAATGCCACTTCTTCCAGCCAGAAGTCACATTTCGACAGCTTGCCGTATAGCTGATTTCTTCGCAAGATTTCTAACACTTGATGTAAGTGCTTCGCATGCTCCTCCTCGCTCTTCGAGTAGATCAGGATGTCGTCAATGAACACTACGACACACTGGTCTAACAATTCTCGGAACACGTTGTTCATGAGATTCATGAACATGGCCGGAGCATTTGTTAACCCAAAGGATAACACTGTGAACTCGTAATGACCATATCGTGTTCAAAACGCCGTCTTCGGAATGTCCTTCTCGGCAATCCTCAATTGATGATACCCAGATCGCAAATCGATCTTCGAGAATACTGAAGCTCCCTTCAGTTGATCAAACAGATCGTCTATTCTCGGAAGGGGGTATTTATTCTTAATGGTCGCTTGGTTTAGTCCACGGTAATCTATGCAAAGACGTAGTCCTCCGTCTTTCTTCTTGACAAACAAAACCGGTGCTCCCCAAGGGGACGTACTCGGTCTTATGTAACCTTTTCCCAATAGCTCCTCGAGTTGTTCCTTTAACTCCTTCATTTCCAGTGGTGCCATCCGGTACGGAGCTTTCGAGACAGGCTCTGTCCCCGGAATGAGATCTATCGTGAATTCAAGATCTCTCTCAGGTGGCATGCCCGGAACGTCTTCAGGGAACACGTCCGGGTATTCTCTTACCACTGGTATGCTATCAACCTTGTTCTCTTCCGCCTCAAGGTTGTGCACATAGCACGCATATAGTTCATACCCCTTACGCATCAAGTTACTTAGTTTAAGTGCACTAACGATTTTGTTACTTTTCTTAGGGGGCTGAGAGTAAAAGATAACTCTCTTTCCCCTACTTTTTGACAAGGTGATCTTTTGCTTTTGGCATTCGATCACCGCTTTATACTGGGATAGCCAATCCATCCCCAGTATGATGTCAAAGTCTCTTAAGTTAAATTCTACCAAGTTCGCGAAGAATTCTACGTTCTTTATCACTATAGGAATTCCGTTATATCGTTTAGAGCAAGACACTACTTCTCCAGAAGGCAATTGAATTCCTAAGCTAATTCTCTCGCACTTAGGTAGATCTAACGCAGGCACTATCCTTGATGCAATAATTGAGCAACTAGCTCCGGAATCAAATAAAATTCTCAGGGGTGTATTCAAAACGTGAAATGTACCTGCCATCACTTCTCCTTGCGCAGGCACGTCCGCTTGGTTTACCACATTGAGCCTCCCCACAGGGCGTCCCTGATTGCCCTGCTGATTCGCATTCGGCTGTTGATTTTGTTGCTGGTTTTGATTCTGTGGGGGCGGAGGTCGTTGGTTCTGGTTCTGGTTTTGCGGCCTATTTTGAGGGGGTCTGTACCCTTGGTTATTGCCGTTTCGCCCGTTTTGGTTTTGAGGCTGTTCTTGCCCCGCGACCAAATCGTCCCTCTTCGTTATGTTCTCGAGCCTAGTTCGACAATCCCGTCGAACGTGACCCATTCGACCGCATCGGTAACAGGCGCCTTGTTGCGGGCATCCCCTTGCCAGGTGTGGTCGTCCACATCTCGGGCAAGGCGGTACCGGATCTTCTTGATTGAACCTCCTCCCAGTGTTGTTTTGTTGGGGCCTATTCGACCCTTGGCGCTGCTCGTTCCTTCCAGTGTTGTTCTCGTTTCGTGAATCTCGACTTCTCTTGTCTTGAGGACCCCTGCTGGACTCCCCACTCACCCTTCTTTTCAGCTGCTGCACGCGTGCTACCGCTACAGCGCGATCGTATACGGCTTGCAAATCGGGGTAGTGTACCCCCGCGATCACTTCGCGCACAGACAGGTTCAGTCCCATTTCGAACTTCTGTGCCTTTTCCGCATCAGTAGGCACTAGCCTTGGTGCGAACCTCACCAGCTCCTTGAAGCGGGTGTAGTATTCCTGCACCGTTTGGCTTCCTTGCTTCAACGACAGGAATTCTTCGTACATGGCAGCTTTGGTACTCAAGGGATAGAATCGATCCCTGAGTAGTTCCATCATCTCCATCCACGAGTAAGGCTCGTCATCTTCAGTCAGTTTGGCTTGCGTTGCTTGCCACCAGTCATCAGCTTCGCCTCCCAAGTAGTATGAAGCGACATGTACCCTCTCTCCTTCCGGACATTTGACCGCTCCCAGCAGCTTGTCAAAAGTCCGGATCCATTCCTCCAGTTTAGCTGGATCCTCCTCACCAGCGTAGTGGGGCGGCTGGTAGGGATTCACCATCGCCAGGTAGTTAGGGCGAGCTTGGGGCGGAGGTACCGCCGCAGCTTGACCCTGGTTGACTTGCGCGTTTCCGAGCGCAATCAACACTTCCTCTATCGTCCTAAGACGATCGCCCACATTGTTCGGTGCGGGGGCGTCCTGCGCACCTTGGGGTTGTTCCATTTCAGGTTGAATCGGTTCAGTGACGTTTGGTAGTGTCTCAGTAGGAGTTTCAGTGGTGGTTTGGGGAGCGGTTTGAGTCCTTCCTCTTCCTCTGGGTGCCATTCTGGTACAAATATGATAGATTAGGGCTGGTGAATTTAGCATATAGTCTAAGCAATTTCCATGAATGTATATGTGTGTAGTAATTTAGCACGTGGTGCTTTGTTCGGATTGAGAAGCATCGTATGCTTCGGGGGTTTATTTTATTTTGTCTTGTTTTGTTTTGATTTAAAAAAAATAAATCGGGCATTTTATTTCCTCGAACGAAATTTTAGTACAAAAGTAGAAATATTTTTCTAGCAAAACAATGTCTAACAATAGAATCTCTAGTGCCTCATGACGTCTCCCGGTGGGGTAGCAGGATCTTCCTCCGGATCTTCCTCCTCCGAACTCGGCGGTAGTAGGTCGTCAAAGATAGTGTTTAAGTCTTGCCCGTGGGCATCGATGTATTCCTTTAGTATTAAGTTTTGTGTAGTGAGGGTTTGGACTTGGCGTTCGAGTTGGTTTATGCGGTAATGATCCGCCTCTCTCAAGTTGCCCATGTGATGTAAATTGGCCTCCAACTGAGCCATACGGTACTTCATTTGCTCTAGGGTTTGGTGGGAATCGAGATGTACACTCATCATCCTGACCATCAACTGCATCATGTCCTGACTAGCCATCTAGCGCAAGCAAGAGATCTAAGTTAATATTCGCCAAGATTCTAAGTTCAATTCGCCAAGATTCTAGGTTCGAGTTTCCAAGATTCTAAGTTCAAGTTTCGCCTAGATGCTAAGTTCAAGTTTCGCCAAGATTCTAAGTTCAAGTCTCCAAGATTCTAAGTTCATAGCAGAGATGCAACATGCATATGCAAATGATATTTCCCCCCAATAATAATTTAATGCACCATATATATATTTTTCCCATGGGTTTTAAAAATAAAAATTTTCTTTTCCATGGAAATAATAATTTAAAATTTAAAATAATAGTCAAAATATTAATAGTAGTTTAAAAATAGTAATGGTTTAAAAATAATAGTTTAAAAATAGCCGGGCTCTGATACCAACTTGTAACACCCCGGTTTTTGGTCACCCAGGTCGGGATGTCACCGCCACATCTCCCTAGTAAGACACGGTTTCTCCGAGCTTACTAAAGAGATGCAAGGCTAGGTATTGCAGTATTTAAAACATTTAAAGCATTCAAAATAGCCCATACAATATAATTCGAAAATAATAATAGCATAGCGCAGCGGAAATATTTAGTTTAGTACAGTATCGCAGCGGAAAATATAAAAAGGGCCGACATGGCCAAAACACGGGTTAAACAGGCCCGTTCATAATATAGTCTAAGTACGAAATTTAAAAGCAAAATAACAATCCCCAAAATCCCATGCATGATTCGTGCTCATACAGGCTCATTCCACATATTCTGTAAAGAAAGGAATAAAAATGGTTTTGGTCAGCAAAATTGCTGAGTAAGTTAACACATGCATGATCGTAGGGTTTAAAAGCCATAAATTTAATAATTTAACAAAAGCATTATAATAACATAATATTTAATTTCATCTAATCCATATCCAATAGCATAATTTATCTCAGGGCTCTATTTAATGACACATATCACATGGTTTAATCATAAAAGCCATAATTTAAATAAAGCATTTAAATAATTTAATTTGACAACAATATCATTTAATCTAGTTTAATTTAATCTAGAATCCCCATTACATTCCCGATTTGGTATTTCAAAGTTTCACGATAAAAATCGCGATGTCACAAAGTTTAGCCGGTAGCCCGGCGGCCGCAACCGTATCAGCCATACCCAGTACCACTCCGGAGCCTCGGGAAACCCATACGGATATTCACGAGAGTGTAGGCTCTAAGTTTCGCCATTTAGGCAATCCATATCTCAAGTTTAGCGCGCGGGGTCACCATCGTCCATTACGGCACGAAGTGAATCGTTAGGGGGCACCCTGCAGAGCACTCACCCCTAATTTTAATTTATCAAGTTTGTAAGGGGATTTAATTTTTAAAATCTGCCTTCCATTGTATTAATTTAGAAATAATATCTCAATTCGTTTCAAACCTAAAGGTTAATTCCATGTTTCAACAAGATTTCAAGATTTCGTTTCGGTAAATCACAGTTTACTCCAAAATTCGTCTAAAATCAGATTTAATTCCAAAAATTCCAAAATTTCATATCTGACTCGGAAACATCAAGATATACAACTTTCGTGTTTTAACTTTTTCGATCCGAGATACCTAAGTAGGTCAAAATCACCAATTTTCGCATAAGAAGAAATCTGTCCGAGTTTAATACATCACAGTTCAAAGATTTCAAATTCTACCATATCAATTCAACTCCAAATTTAATGAAATTTGACAGGGATCATCTTAAGACATTTATCTACAACTTTCATGTTTGGCCAAAGATCTAAAACAGCCTAGATCCTATGTCAAAAACGTGATCAAGATCATTCCTAAGTTCTGTCCAAGATTTCAAGATCTAGAATCAAACAGTTCGGTTTCAACGGGTTTTCACATATCAAATCAACTCCAAAAATTCTCAAATTTTTACAGTAGCTAGGTCTAAGTCTTAGGAACGTTTTTCCTTGTTTTAAGTTTTTCCGTTTGAGTTCGTTTTAAGGGTCGGAAAAATTCACCAAATCTGTTGCGTCGGTAGAAAAACAAAAGTGGACAGATTTACGGCTCTTGTTGAATCTTTTAAGTTTCGAATGTTTTAAAATCTCCCAAAACCATGTAAGGTTAACTTACAGTGTCTATGAACGTCGGGGATGTCTAGTTCGGAGGCGTGGCTTCCAGATCACCGTTTCTCCTCTCCGTTCGTCGGGTTCTACGATCTAGATTCGATACGGGGTGTAGAAAGAAAAGAACCGAAGTTAGAATCCGTTTTCGGATTGAAACGTGAAAAGATTTATTGGACTAGAGCTTACCACAACGTTTGGAGACCTTGGATTTTCGTCCAAGCTGCTGCCTCCGTTTGGTGCTTTCCGTCGACTCCGAATTTAGGGTTTCGAACGTATAGAAGATTGTAGGGTTTTGTAAACTTGTTTGGGGCTACCAAGGGGCTTATTTATAGAATTCTTAATCCCTAGGGCATCCACAACCGACCTAAAAGTCTGGAGTCGAGAGATGTTCAACCGAAAGTCGAAAAATCCGCGTTCGGGCGAGAGATTCACGCAACAAACGAATCTGTGGGGTGGCGCGGTCGTGGCGCGCTAAAGCCACTTCACCGCGCGGCCACCGCGCCGACTTCGCCTGGACTTCGGTCCGGGCGGGTCGTGCGATCCGTCGTGCTTTTTCGCCTCTCTTTCGGGTTTCTCTCCCTCTATGCTCCCGAATTCCGATTTCCCGGGGTATATTCGGGTTCATACTTCCTCTCTAATTTTATTCTCAGTCTAATTGGATGTTTTGGACTCGAATACTCGAGTTCATTAGTGTCGGGTTTTGGTGTACCATTGATCCATCCTTTTATTTAATTAAATTCCTTTAATTCCTTTTTAAGTAAAAATCTCATTTCTCATTTCCTTATCTTTATTTATTTCTTTTATTTGCTGGATTTGTTTATTTATTTATAGTATTTATTTTATTTATTATTTATTTATTTAATTATTGTTTTATTTTATGTTGGAAAATTCTCGGGTATTACAGTCTACCCTCCTTAAGAATCAACTTCGTCCTCGAAGTTGTGTTTCGGCTTTTCTCGTCTCGTGCTAAGGTCTTGTGTTTGTTTTATTATGTTATGACTGAACTTAGAATTAAAACTTCTAAGCTGCCTACGTACCCGGTAAAGGGATCAAGCCATAACGTAGTTCAAAAGTTTATAAAAATGCACGAAAAATTAGGGGGTATGACAGCAAGTATGTCCAATTATCTAATATTGTAGACAACATGGTGTGTTAGGAGTCACACAGAAGATCATGTTGTCGGTTCCTTATAAGATATAAACAGTATTTACAACTGAGATAGTTTGGGACATAACTATTGGTTTATGTTGTACTGGAAACTTGCAATTAGTTTATCTTGACTATTAGTTTGCAGTAGTGCGCAGCGTCGCATTGAAAGGATCACAAATGAGATGCATTCTTCTATTCTGGCATGAGAAGAATCAAGATCTCGGCGACTCTGATTAATTCTTAACCCTATTAGAGATAAATCTGAAATATGGAATATTTGTTGGTCGCTTTGATTTACCATGAGTGAGAATCCTAGTTGATTCAATATGCTTCGTATTTTGGGCGCCAATATTATTTGCATGGTGTCTATTTATTCTCACTAGGGCATTGTGTCCTGGTTATCCGGGTTGATGACGTCCCCTTAAGGAGCTCAATAAGGATCATTGTATGAACCCTGCAGGTGGATTTATGCCGTACAATGATGAAGTTTGAGTGGTACTACTTAAGGATTAAAAGAGATTAATTAATTAAAATTGTTAGAAGTTTTAATTAATTAATGGACGTGCGATATCTTAAATATAGGGAATAAATTGAGTCTAATAGAAGCCCAGATTCAATCTGGATCAGGCCGGGAGTGCAATATTAATTATTTAGTGGAATTAATTAATATTTTATAGGCCAAATTATGTTCTGAGCTGAACATAAGAATTTGAGTCTGTAAAGGAGCCTGAGCCTGATACCTTCTAGTGGATCCCCAGTCTGGCCTTAGGACCAACTAGGAGAGTTTATAAATAGGTCTTCAAGAAACCCTGGCCTCCATAATAACACAATCATAATTCTCCTACCAAGAGAGTGTGTAACACCCCGGTTTTTGGTCACCCAGGTTGGGATGTCACCGCCACACCTCCCTAGCAAGACACGGTTTCTCCGAGCTTGCTAAAGAGATGCAAGGCTAGGTATTGCAGAATTTAAAAAGCATTCAAACAGCCCATACAATATAAGTTTGAAAATAATATCATAATACAGCGGAAAACAATATCAGAGTATAAGTTTTACAGCGGAAAATGTAAATAGGGCCAACATGGCCAAAACACGGGTTAAACAGGCCCGTTTATACTACAGTCTAATGCAAGCGATTTAAATATAAAAGTTCCCCAAAATCCTATGCATGTACGTGCTCATGTTCATTCCACATACTCTGTAAGAAAAAGGAAATAAATGGTTTGGTCAGCACAATTTGCTGAGTAAGTTAATACAGACATGGTCGTGGGGTTTAAAAGTCATTAATTAATATTTGAATAAAAGCATGATAATAAATCATAAATAAGTCAATTTAGTTATCTAACCAATTTGCATAATTAATTCATGGCACTAATCAATAATACATTTAGCATAATTTAAATAAAAGTCATAATTAATTTAAATGAAGCATTTAATGATTTAAAAAGGACAATAAATAAATATTTAACTATCCCCATTACTCCCAAGATTAAGTATTTCAAGTATTTCATGATTGCAATGCAATCTCAACAAATTTAGCCGGAAGCCGGCGGCCGCAGCCGTAACTGCCATACCCAGTACCACTTCGGAGGCTCGGGAAACCCATATGGATATTCACGAGAGTGTAGGCCATATGTCTCATGCCGTTTTGGCAACATATTTCAAAATTTCACGCGGGTCACCATCGTCCATAAAGGCACGAAGTGAATCGTTAGGAGGGCACCCTGCAGAGCACTCACCCCATAATTTTAAAAGATCAAGTTCGTAAAGGGGATTTCCTAAATTTCAGATTTCATGTATTTATTTCAAAGAGTCTTCTACTCGTTTAAACCTTAAAGGCTAGTTTCATCGTTTCAACAAGATTTCAAGATTTGACTCGGTCAACCACAGTTTACTTCAAAATTCATTAAAAATCGAGTTTTAAACCACAAATTCTGAAATTTAACCAGTGACTCCAAAACACATAGATAAACAACTTTTATGTTTTAAGTTTTTCAATCCGAGATACGGAAGTAGATGAAAAACGTCAATTTCAAACAGGATGCTAATCTGTCCGAATTTCATGTACAGCAGTTTCAAGATTTCGAGATCTACCATAGCAAATCAACTCCAAATTTAACGAAATTTTACAAAGACCTTCGTAAGACAATTATCTTCAACTTTCATGTTCGGCTAAAGATCTAATTCGGTCTAGATCTAATGTCAAAAACGTCATCAAGTTCGAACCTAAGTTCTGTCCAGATTTCAAGATTCAAATTCAATGCAGTTCGGTTTGAGAACGAATTTAGATATCAAATCATAACGAAAAATTATGAAATTTTTACAGTAGATAGATTAATGTCTTAGAAATGTTTTTCATGTTTTAAGTTTTTTCGTTTGAACAGGTTTAAGGGTTCGGAAAAATCAAGCAAAAACGCTGCACCGTTAAAGATTTCGTTTTGACAGATTTTACGTTCATGATTTAAATCGTTAGATCAAGTGTATTTTAAATTCTCCCAAACCATAGTAAGATTAACTTACTGATTGTTGGGCATCCGGGATCGTCGATTCGGAGGCGTGGCTTCCAGTACACCGTTTATCCTCTCCGTTCGGGTTCTTCGTTCTAGATCCGATTCGGGGTGTAGAGAGGAAAAATAATGAAGTTAGAATCCGTTTTTGGATTGTATATGGAATAAGCTTCGGATCAAAACTTACCAAAATGTTAGAGATCTCCCGATTTTCGTCTACACAGTCCTCGCCTTGGTTTCGTGCCTCCGACGACTCCGGAATTAGGGTTTTTCGAACGTATAGAGATTTGTAGGGTTTTGGAAAATGTTCGGGGCTGACAAGAGGTGTTATTTATAGATGGGCACGACCTAGGGACGTCCAAGGTCGAGTGAATCCGGATTCGGGCGAGTGAATCTCGCAACGGCCAAATCTGCAGGCTGGCGAGGCCGTGGCGCGCCTTCTAGCCATTGACCGTGCGGCTGCCGCCTGGACTTCGGTCCGGGCGGGTCGTGCGATCCGTCGTGCTTTTCCTCCTCTCTTTCGGACTTCTATCCCTCTATGTTCTCGGATTCGGATTTTCGGGGTATCTTCGGGTTCCTACTTCCTATCTAAATTTTATTTGGGTCTAAATATATGTTTGGACTTGAATTCTCGAGTTCATTGGTGTCGGTTTTCGGTGTTCAATTTATTCGATTAAATTGTCTTGAGTATTAGAACTTTAATTCCTTTTTAGACTAGACTTCATTTCGCATTTCTTTTTCTCTTTATTTACTTAGTGTATTTATTTATTATTTATTTATTTATTAATTATTTATTTAATTATTTTTTTGTTTATTATTTATCTTATGTTGCAAAATTCTCGGGTATTACAGTCTACCCTCCTTAAGAATCAACTTCGTCCTCGAAGTTGTGTTTCGGCTTTCTCGTGCTAAGGACTTTTGTTTGTTTTGTTATTTTGTGACTGAACTTAGAATTAAAACTTCCAAGCTGCCTACGTACCCTATGAAGGGATCAAGCCATAACGTAGTTCAAAACAATTTGAATTTGTTTGTTTGTTTACAAAAGATGCACGAAACACGAAAAAAAATGGGTATGACATCCGCTCCCCCTTAAGATTACAGTTATGTCCCCATAACTGTGTCTTCGTCGGTTTGGAACAGTGTCGGGTATCGCTCTCTCATGTCGGATTCCAATTCCCAAGTTGTCGTCTCACTTTCATGGTTTGACCAAAGAACCTTGACCATCTTGACGGTCTTATTCCTCGTTAGTCGCTCCTTAACGTCTAGAATTCGCACTGGAACTTCTTCGTAAGTGAGATCCTCATCGAGCTCGATCACTTCCGGTTGAAGTATATGTGTCGGGTCCGGCACATATTTCTTTAGTTGTGGAACATGGAAGACATTATGAACTCGGTCTAATTGTGGTGGTAAAGCCAGTCGGTAGGCTAAATTCCCGACTCGTTATAGAATTTCATAAGGTCCTATGTATCGAGGACTCAACTTCCCTCGTTTGCCAAAGTGCATCACCCCCTTCATTGGTGATATCTTTAGCATGACCCTATCTCCCACTTGAAATTCTAGGTCTCGTCGTCTCACGTCAGCGTAACCCTTTTGACGGTCTTGAGCGGCTTTCATTTTCCCTTGAATCACTTTTATTTGTTGAGCCATTTCTTCGACAAGTTGTGGTCCTACTATCACAGACTTATCGTTTTCTTCCCAGCTCAACGGGCTTCGGCACTTTAGTCCATACAACGCCTCGAAAGGTGCCATGCCAATGCTAGCATGGTAGCTATTGTTATAGGAAAACTCGATTAAGGGTAAATGAGCTTCCCAATTGCCCTTAAATTCCAACACACATGCTCTCAGCATGTCTTCTAGTATTTGGATCGTTCTCTCGGTTTGTCCAACCGTCATCGAGTGGAATGCGGTGCTCATTTTGATTTGAGTACCGAGAGCTTTTTGTAATTCCGTCCAGAAATGAGAGACAAATCTACTGTCTATGTCGGAAACGATGTCATGTGGTACTCCATGTCTTCGTACCACATTATCAACGTAGGCTCGGGCCAATTGGTCCATAGTCCACGTGTCCTTCATCGGGATAAATATGGCCGTCTTCGTTAGCCTATCCACAATCACCCAAATCTTGTTCATGCCTTTAGGTGATCGGGGTAATCCCGAGACAAAGTCCATTGAGATGCTATCCCACTTCCAACTTGGAATTTCTAGTGGTTGCATCAACCCTAAGGGTTTATGTCTCACTACCTTAACTCTTTGGCAGGTGAGGCATTTCGCCACGAAGTTTGCTACTTCCTTCTTCATTCCCGGCCACCAATAGATCTTCTTCAGATCTTTGTAAAGTTTGTCACCTCCGTGATGCACGGAATATGGCGTGTTATGTCCTTCTTCCATCAACCTTTGCTTCAACTCGGCACACTTCTGGGGTACGCACCATCTCCCTTTAAAGCGGATGCTTCCATCTTCATGGATAGCAAATCCTATTGCCTTTCCCTCGGCAATATACCCCTTTATCTTCTCGAGTTTCGCATCACCCGGTTGAGCGAGTCGAATCTCGTCCAATATTGGAGTCTCTACGACCATCGCGTTAATCGTTTCACTTACTGTGCCCGGATGCACAAGCTCTACATCTAATCTCGCCAAATCCATGTACAATGCAGGCGGAATTACCAACGAGTTTGTCACATGTTGGGTCTTCTGGCTTAGGGCATCGGCTACCACATTCGCCTTCCCTTCGTGGTAGGATATTTCCAAGTCATAGTCTTTAATAAGTTCCAACCACCTTCGCTGTCTTAGATTCAACTCCTTCTGAGTGAATATATACTTCAAACTCTTGTGGTCGGTGAACATTCGACACTTTCGCCCATAGAGATAGTGTCTCCATATTTTTAGAGCGAAAACGACCGCTGCCAACTCCAGGTCGTGTGTCGGGTAATTCTCCTCGTGAGGTTTCAGTTGGCGTGATGCATATGCAACAACCCTTGAGTCTTGCATCAAGACACAACCCAAACCTTCCTTCGAAGCATCGGTATAAACTTCGAAGTCACCATTCTCTGATGGTAGCGTTAATACGGGTGTCGTTGTGAGTCGTTTCTTCAATTCTTGAAACGCAACTTCACACGCTTCGGTCCACTCGTATTTGACTCCTTTCTTCAGTAGTTGGGTTAAAGGACGTGCGATTTTCGAAAAATCCTTCACGAAACATCTATAGTATCCAGCCAATCCAAGGAAACTCCTTATTTCCGTTGGACTTGTCGGCGCTGCCCATTCGGTTACGGCAAAAACTTTCGCCGGATCCACTGAGACTCCATCAGCGGATACTATATGTCCAAGAAATGCTACCTCCTTCAACCAAAAATCGCATTTGGACAACTTGCCGTATAGTTGGTTCTTTCGCAAGATTCCTAACACTTGATGCAAGTGTTGGGCATGCTCCTCCTCACTCTTCGAGTAGATCAGGATGTCATCGATGAACACTACGACGCACTGATCTAACAATTCTCTAAACACATTGTTCATGAGATTCATGAACATTGCTGGAGCATTTGTTAATCCAAAGGATAACACTGTGAACTCGTAGTGGCCATATCGAGTTCGAAACGCCGTCTTCGGAATGTCTTTCTCAGCGATCCTCAATTGGTGATACCCAGATCGCAAGTCGATCTTCGAGAATACTGAAGCTCCCTTCAGTTGATCAAACAGATCCTCAATTCTCGGCAATGGGTACTTATTCTTAATCGTCACTTGGTCCAGTCCCCGATAATCTATACAGAGACGTAACCCTCCGTCTTTCTTCTTGACGAATAAAACTGGTGCTCCCCATGGGGAAGTACGGTCTTATGTATCCTTTTCCTAACAGCTCTTCGAGTTGTTCCTTTAACTCCTTCATTTCCAATGGTGTCATCCGGTATGGAGCTTTTGAGACAGGCTCGGTTCCCGGAATGAGATCTATAGTGAATTCAAGATCTCGCTCAGGTGGCATGCCCGGGACGTCTTCAGCAAACACGTCCGGGTATGAAAGTATCGGGTATTTTGGTCTCCTTCCTTCACCCATCGGATCCGAGATTTTTGGTGCCACCTCTTCTCTTCGGCCAAAAATAGTTTTTTCAATTCCTCCTTCTTACCCATCCACTCAACCTTACCAGCATCACTCATCCCACTCCCCTGGACACTAACCTCCAGCGTCTCCACTTCGGCTAACAACTTGTTGATACGGCTATTTAAGTCTGCCGCCCCATAGCCCTCCCACTCTCGAATCCTTTTCTTTAAGAACCTCATTTTCCCACACAGACCCACACCCCTCGGCCTCTCTCTACCCTGTCCAGCTTCTGCCCAAGACTCACTAACTAGGCGTGAGAATCCTTCTGCCCAAGACTCACTAAGCTTGTTTTTTTTTTTTTTGGATGAGCAACTCACTAAGCTTGTTGATCCGCTGAGACTTTTTCTTTTTGATATGGGAAATTATGTTTTTAGTTCTTTCAAATGTACTCAAAACTAGGACACAAGAATAACTAAAGATAGGAAAATTTCTAATGTCAAAGAAGAAGCCAAAAAAAAGGGAAAAAAAAAAGATAGGAATATATCTTAATTCTTAACTAATATTGAGACTTTCATGAATAATCGCTTCAATATAAAATTGTTGTCTACTAAACGCATTGAAAATCAAGTTTTCTTTTTTCTTTTTTTTTTCCCTTTTCCTTTTTTTTTTGCCAACTCCTAAATAAAACATGGGCTTCTTTTACCAAATCGAGGGAGTATATTTTTCCTCTTATGCAAAAATTAGATATTATCGCCAGGGGAAATGTTAGGAATCTAGTTTTATTTTTATTTTTATTATTTAATAATCAGTTATTTACATGGCTTATTGGAAGTAAGACTAATCATCGAGTATCGGTTGCATTTAAGGATTGTCTATCCCACCAAATCAGAATCTATATATATATATATATATACACAAAGGCTCGAGATATTTGCTTAAGCTGCTAGAGCTCTATACCACTCAATCCAACTGCATTTGGCGAAACCCTTTTTTTGTTGAATAGTCTATACATGCTAGGAAATGGGTGGCGGAGAGCCGATATGATACCATACAAATTATAAATGAATAAATGGGAGGGATAGAATCGGATGAAAAATTGAACCCACAGCTTGAATGTTGGAAGTCAGGGCTTGACCAATTGACCAAACTCTGATCACCGTCAAACCTAAATTTTTTCACATTACAGCCAATTAAGTGTCTGTTCTCCTGAACTTATTTCCAGGACTTATTACTTACTAGATTTTTTCGCCCGCTGCGCATGGATGTTGAACTTATATGAGTTTACAAAATGAGAATATAATTTTTTTTTGGATTACATGAGCTTAACAACGAACATTGCCAAAAATAATTACTTCGAGCATAGTCGAGGGAGTTTGATCTGCGGGCCTTTTCTGGATCAAGTTTTTTTTATTCTTTCATTCATTTTTTCTTCCTATTTTTCCTTATTTTTCTTATTGTTTTAGCCGCTTTCGGGCATTGTTTACCAAAAAAATATTCCCAAAAATAATTCTTCATCAATCTGTTGTAACAGAGTTTGCTACATCATCATCTTTTTATTCTTAAGCTCCCGGCAGTCGGTTATGTTGTTCTTCAACCATGTTCATAAAGTCATCACAACATCGATTATCTTCACAATTTTATCCAAACTTAGACCTAGCATATCTTTGCATTATTAAGGTTCTAGAAAATATCATTTTATTCGCTAATATGTTGTCCATTTTGACTATTATCTCAATACTTTTTAAAGAATATTATTTATGTATTTTGGAAATATACTGGGTATCTCCATACTACATTGGGCCTAAATTAATTCCTTGAGGATCTGGTGGGGTATTTAAGTGTTGTCTCTCCCAAAGCATAATTCTGAATGCATATATACACAAAGCAAACTAATTCTAAGATTATTTTTGTGATTTAGAGGATGGGGGGCTTGGCCTAGTGGTCAAGTCACCAAACTCTTAACCTATGGGTTGGGGGATTCGATTCACCACCCGGCCCCTATCCGGCTATCCCACCCGTTTTACATTTGTAATTTGTGTGCTATGAGCTCCTACAATTTATTTCCTAGCCTGTTTAGGCTGTTAAGCAAAAAAAAAAAAATTAATAATTCACCATACATTATTTAAACTTTTTTGTCATCTTTTCATTCATTAAATCTTATAAATGGATTTTTAATTTTTGTTTCAATTAGTTTATAGGACTACTCTTAATTTTATGATTAATAAATTTTAATTATAATTACTTTTTGATTATACTTTAAGTTTAAAAATATTATGAAGATTATGAAAATTTTTTGGTAGTGATTATAGGAATTAGTGTTTTCTATAATATTATTAAGTTATTATTAGTATGTATTTTAAAATTCAACGATAAATAGAAATATAACTCTCAAAACTATAAAAATTTAGTTCATATACCAATCAGGCAATCAGATGGTTGTCGTCGGGCTGCAATCAGTTCTTGGATGTAATGTAGGTCATAAAATTTGATTAAGTCTTTCATATTTATCTTTACTATAGTCCGTCATTTGCAATTGGCGCTACTTTCGTATAATTTGTCATCAATATTTTTAGTTGTCAAACTTTGTGCACTTCAAAAATTTCTTGATATATAATTTGATTGGGGAATTTTTATAGAGTAAATTTTCCTTTCTTCAAAAGAATTACAAAGGCGTGCATATGATTTCACCATATAAAGAGATGCATGTGATCATACTGTTATATTAATCATTATGTCAATATTGTAATATAAAAACTACTTATGTAGATGTGATTATGTAGGAAATTAGTATATCTTCACAATGACATCAAATAATAATAACATGCTATGATTTTCAATTCTTTATTTCATAATGTATTGTAACTGTTCCGTAATTGAATCACTCTTACAATCATTCTCCAATCATATTTATTTTACTGAGTGAATCCAAACTATCATACTTTATTATATTCGTCATTTCTCTTAAATTTGAATAATGATTTAATATTGGAGAATAAATCCAAAAATGAGTTATTAATCATTGTATATAAAATTATTGGATAATAATTTTATTGATTATTTCCCTAATTATTATAATTAGTTATTTCGTTAAAGCAGCAGCCACTTTTTTATGCTTATATTTTAAATCACATTAGCAATCTGTTCAACTATAATAGAATGATCATTCATCGGATTTTCTCTTTTTCTTGCTAATATATCGTCCAAAAAGTTTTCATGATTTATAATAAGAGATATAATATATAAAGTTAAAGAATTTATAATATATTGTTATCAAAAAAATTTATATATAATTTCAATTAATATTTACAAAATATAAAAATAATAGTATAATTTAAACTATTTTAATTTATACCTTTTTAAAATACATAGAGCATTGGTTACAGTGGGTCTGGATCAAATGGGGAGTGCGATTTCTTGCATTGCTTTGGGTTATTTGGTGTCAAAGAAATGCTAGGGTCTTCGGGGGCATCGAGATGACAAGTGATCGAGTATGTGCTAAGGCTACTCGGCTGTGGCTTAGATTAGATCGAGGAGGGGCTGTGAGTAGGGAAACGAGTGTGAGGATCATTCGGTGGAAGGAGGAAGAGGTGAATGGCAATATTCTGCATTCGGACGGCTGTGTTCTTGAGGAGCCTTGGAGATCGGGCTATGGGGCTGTCATTAGGGATTCCAATGGGCAATGGTTAGGAGCTTGCAGCGGCTTGGTGGGCAAGAGGAAAATTCTTGAGGTCGAATTATTGGCGCTTTGGTTTGGTCTCATGTTGGCCTCGCAAATGGGAATAATATTGAAGGCTTGTTACTGTGATTCTATCGAGGTGACGCGATTGGTGCTAGGTGATGCGCTCCCTCGGCATTACTAGTGGCCTATTATTCCAGAGGTGCGAGGCTTGCTTCACTCTATGGACGGATGTGTTCTCAGGCATGTTTGTCGGGAGGGTAACCAGGTTGCGGATGGGTTGGCTCGGAAGGCAGCACGCTCGGAAGACTTCTACACCACATGGGCTTTTCCCCCGTACGAGATTTCTAGTCTTCTATATAGAGATGCTAGCGGTAGTGGTTATGCTCGTTTGAGCTAATCTTTGATTTTCTTTTTCATTTCTTCCTTTGCTCGCCTCTTCAGGCTGTTTCACCAAAAAAAAATACATAGAAAGATTTTTTTTAATTAATATATAGATTTATTTTCTAAATATAGATGAAATCTTAAAAATATATTTTTTTAAGAAGATTAGATTAAATTTAATTCAGGATTTATTCTATAGATGACACGTGGCAACTTGTGGTATTTTTGAGAGGATGATGTAGCGTTTATGATGTGTCATGATAAGAGCCGTTGATATGTTTGATCATGTTTTATAATGATTTATAGATATAACCTTGATTTGATATTTTTTAATAAGAATGAATATAAAAATATAAGATACAATAAGGGCAATACAGTCTGCACATGCCAAAAAGTATTCAGAATTTATTATATCTTTTATATATATATATGTGTGTGTGTCACTTTATAATGAATAGTGAATTTGCGAGGAATAGTACTATTTTCTTTTCTTTGTCCGAATTTACGATTCTTGCCCTTGCCCATCGTATTGCCTCAATTTTGCTCCGCCCTAATTACAATGGTCTCGCCCCCCGTCCCGCCGAAGCCCACCTGCGCAACCTCTCCACGCGCAACCTCCCCGTCCCGCCGCAGCCCACCTGCGCGTGCCACCGCCGCCTGCGCGGGACACCAGTTACTACGTTTTCCGTTGATTAGTATTGCCCGATCTATGGTTTTCGGCCAGGAGTAATACTCCCGCGATTCATGTCTTTCCATTGCCCTAATTTCCCTTACCATTGCTTTCCTTTGTGTTGTGGCGAGTGCAAGATTGCTGCCGTCGCCCTGCGCACCACGCCGGGCATCTGTCCCTCGTCGATCGCCGCTCCGTCACCGCCTCCCCCCTTGGCTTGCCAAATCAATTATCCGGGTAAGAATTTCTGTTAGGGTTCATTAGGGTTTGGGTTTTAGGTTTCAATTTAGCTGCATCTTCATCAATCTTTTTAGGGTTCGTCTAGAATGTGGTTTGTCGAACCCTAATCCTTTAATCCTTGCCTCTACCGTTGCTCTGTCGAACTCTAATCCTTTAATCCTTGCCATCTCGGATGTGTCTCGCTTTCTCACGTCTACTGTCAGAATTGATGACGAGTTCGAGAAGCTTGTGATTAGATGAACCAACCAAGGTATTCTGTTTTATTTTGTTTTGTTTGTTTGGGATTGAATTGTGGTTAGTTTTTTGTGCATGTTTGAGAATTTTATGTGGATAAGCTTTGAAGAAAAAATGAGTTTCTTCTTTAGTTACTGTTGACAATGCATCTGATAGTAAGACGACTCTGATCAAGGTATTATAATTTTTATTTTTATTTATTTTCGGTGGCGGCTGAATTTGAATGATACACTCTGTTTGATCCGGGAAAATTTTGATTTATTGCCATTTTTGTTGTTTTTCCCTAAAAATTAATATAGGTTGACAGTGCCAATAAGAGGGGAAGCCTGTTAGAGGTTGTACAAGTTCTAAGCGATCTGAATTTGATAATCAAGAGGACTTACATTTCCTCAGATGGTGGATGGTTCATGGATGGTGATTTGTTTCTTTTCAATTTTCAATTCTTGGATTACGATTCTGGCTATGTTATGTTATTGAGAACTGAAGTGAAATTCTTGTGTTCATATTGTTACAACACAGTTTTTTATGTGACTGATGAAATGGGGAACAAGGTCTATGATGATAACGTCTCCGACCAAATTCAACAGGTAGGAGTTCCGTGTTTATGACTATATATTGAATCAGTTTTATTTCAATTGAATTGTGCAAAATTGTGTTGTAATGTGAACAAGTCTATTACTATCTAGGTTGAAATGTCTTGTTTGTAACTGCATTTATTGTTGACTATGTGTTTGGATGGTAGTCGTTCAGGAATTCTTTTAATGGCAATGGCATGGTGAAGGTTCTAGACACCAAACAATTGAATAATAGTGTAAAAGAGAAATATAGGAAGAAAAAAACTCATTGAAGAGATCAACAACTTGGTAATCTGGAGTCTGACTATTACTATATTGGATGCTTTGTTTCGGAGTCATTTTCAATTAAGTTTATTTGGATATTGCATGTGCACTGAGGCCTTGTAGGATTGAAGGAATTTGATTTGAACAATTGATTTGTAGATTAACAAGGGTCCAACGAACAGTTAAATTCTTTCTTCCAATCTCGTATTCAAGTAGAATTTTATAAATCCAAATGAGATTTTGTGTTTTTGAATGATTATATACTAAACTGGTATTGCCTTATAATGTCGCTGCTAAAATTGTATTTCAGTCCTTGGGACCAAGAGGGCACAGCTTCTGGTCATTGGAGCAATCTGTTGGTGTGCATTCTGCTGTGAAGCATACAACCATTGAGTTATCAGGCAGAGATCGACCAGGATTGCTTTCTGAGGTCTCTGCTGTTCTTACAGATCTCAAGTGCAATATAGTTGCAACTGAATTATGGACCCACAATTCAAGAATGGCTTCAGTTGTTTACATCACTGATGAAAGTACTGGATTTGCCATATACGATCCTGATCGCCTTGCTAACATCAAACAGCTTCTTCTTTATGTTCTTAAAGGGAATGGAGAATGGAAATGCGCCAACACAGCTGTTTCTGTTGGTTCAACTCATACACAGAGAAGGTTGCATCAAATAATGTACGCTGATCGTGACTACGACAATGAAAATGTGGATGCTGCCACAACTGTGCGGACCAAACCCCTTGTGACTGTTGAAAAGTGCATAGAAAAAGGATAACTATGGTGAACGTGCGATGTCAGGACCGACCAAAGCTGCATCTGGAGCAATGTCTGTTACATTGGGACTTAAATTTTGCATTCCATAGTTTTAAGGGATTTGAATATACAATACCTCCCTTGACATGTAATTGTCCTCTGCTTTGGTTGGTTAGGAGTCATTCATTGCTTGGAAGCCGCAATTAAAAGGAGAGCGCCTGAGGTACCCCACAACACGAGACAAAGAAAAAATTTCGTGTTTCTTGTCATCTTCTTTTTGCCCATCTAAAACAACTTCGACTTATCCACATTTTAAAAATGTGTGCAGGGAGTGCGACTTGAATTATGCAGTGAGGACAGAGTTGGCCTTCTTTCTGATGTTACCCGAATATTCAGGGAGAATGGCCTGTCAGTTTTCCGAGCAAGCTAATTTTAAAAAAATAACATTATGATAGTAACGTAGGCCAGCTATGCGAAAAGCTTGGTCATCAGTCACTTGGCATTTGCCTCAATGCAATTCAGTAATGTTCTTGTGGGTTTCATTTATACTTTTTTTAATGGTCATTTAGAAAGCCTGTCAATTGTGGAACTTGGGCCATATTGCAATTCCTCTTAAAATCTCTTGTATGGTTGCTAGCTGTTCGTCTGTTGGTGTTGCATTTGGGTTGATTTTATTTATTCAAGTAGAAATTGTCGGTGGCACATTCTTGGATATGAATGGATTGTTCTGTGATCCTTTATGGCTATATTAATTTTGTTACTCATTTATCTTTCATTTATGTCAACGTGACCTTCCCCATGATCTGAAGCTTTTAAATGGATTGTTAAAATTTCACATCTTGCATCTGAATATTTGATCCATCTCGTATATTTTATTTAAACACTTACCAGGCTGTAATGCAAAACAGTCATATGCTATTTTTACTTTTGAGCACTCTCACTGATGAATATTTGGTCAGCTTCTTTAAAATGGAAATGAATGTCTTATATATTGATCAGATTTAACCATGTTTTGTTCCTCTTTACCAGGCCAAATTTTTATCTGCAAAGACAATGAATTGAAAAAAATAACAGATATTCGAGTTCATTGGGATAATACATCTTAAATACAAAGTTTTGGGGCTTTTTTCCAAGTTAAATCAAGTATTCAATCGCTCTTGGTCATAATTGTTCATTTGTTTGCAGAGGAGTATTAGATTGCTGGTTTAATTGTGAAATTGTTTTGTGGGGAAAGTAATAAAAACGGCCATTACAAGGAGCCTATTCCACTTTTAGGCCATTATAAGTTGAATTTCCAGAATTAGGCCATTACAAACACATGTTGAATGAAATAAAGCCATAAGGACCAATTTGAAAATTAATTAATTCCCAACAACTTTTCCTTTCTTTCATTAAAACCCCAAGAAAGTTTGACTTTATTTACTTTAGTCCTTTGTCAATATACTTAAGTTTTCACTATATAAATGACACCCAATGCGCTTGAAAATTGGTATCAGAGCCTAGGTTTTATTGAAGAACATATTAATTATATTATTTATAATATTTTATTTCTTAATGGAGAAGATTTAATTATTTAATGGATTCAAATAATTTGAAACCCACGAGTTGTTTCCAAATTTTGGAAATAAAAAATAGAAAATTCTAAAGGAATTTCTTGAACTTGTCCATGGGACAAGATATTATCAAAATCAGTATTCTTTCCTAAAAATGAGAGGAACGGACTGAAAAGAAATTGATCCAGATAGCTCTAAGTTCTCACAGGACTTAAGGGAAATCCAAAAAACGATTCAAGATTATGGTAACCGGGTATTAATTATACCTGGAAAAATAGATAACTTGAATCAGTCAACAGAGGAGATCTTGAAATTATTTCAAGATCTAAAGAAAGAGATTTTGAATCTGAAATTTGACATTTTGGATATCAAGAAAAGGCAGAAGGATATTCCTGGATCTTCCAAGAATAACCAAGCCAATATTAGAGATGCATTCGGACCAGTACTAGCTTTACATCAAAAGGGTAAAGCAACTATGGTTCCAAAGCAGAAATCACAAGAAGAGCTTATGATCGATCTCCTGAAAACAGTCGAATGAGTATTTCCAGGGCAGATCTATCAGATCTACAAGAATTAGCAGAATCACTTTCCCAACTTGGGATTATGGATCTCGTTAATGTAAAACCCAATGAAGTTATTCAATTGGGTTATGTGGAGGAATCAGGATCCAACGTGACCCACGATGGACCGCCTGATGTCCCAATGAGAGAAAGTACAGACTTCCACATGAACATGTATCCTGAGGTGCATCTCAATGAAAGAGACCTTGCAAAATATAGAAAGGATTTTAGACCACTCCTGAAAGAGACTGAAAGCTCTAGATGGAAATGGGAAGAAATTCATACCAAGAGAATTCGTGAACTAAAGCAAGTCTGCAATAGCTTGCCAAAACTCGCGATACCTCAGGATGAGGATGAGCTGGTAGTCTACACAGACGCCAATGATTTTCGATGGGCAGGAGTGCTCATGAGAAAAACAACTACGGGTCAAGAACCTTGTAGATACACAGGAGGGTTGTTCACTGAACAACAAGCCAAACTTTGGCATATTAACGAGAAGGAATTCTTTGCAGTATGGAAAACATTTAAAAAATGGCCTTTATTCTTACTTGCAAAGAAATTTGTATTAAAAGTTGATAATACTAATGTTAGGGCTTTTTTAAAAAATAAACTTGAATCAAAAATTGAAAAAGCTCGTATTATCAGATGGCAAGCTGAATATCAATATTATACTTATGATATTGATGTTATAAAATCTCATGAAAATGTTCTTGCAGATTTCTTGACGAGAGATGGAAGCATTTGAAGCTGATTCCATCATTACGAGATTCAGGCACCTCAGAGAAAACCTAGAGGAGCTATCGAAGCATTTTGGACAGCTCGAGATCAATGCACGAGCAGCTGGCCAAATACAACAGAGCGATGTGGACATGGTCCGCAACAATATACGAACCTCCCATATAGCAATGACAGCACTATGGGAAACATTATTAGAGCCAATCAGGAAAGCGTCAGCTTCCCTGGTAAACAAAGAGAAATGTGCCCAAAAAGCTAAAGTGGTCACATATGAAGAAGCAGATTCAAGCACTGCTTCAAAGGAACCATTGTCGGATACCGACAAAAATGTTGAGCAAGAGGAAAGTCACATTTCCGAAAGCTCAAGTCAACCCACTGCCTCTGGGGTGAAAGAGGAAGAAATTAACCTTAGGCCAATGACAGGCACCTCTAAGGTTAATTCAGATGAGAAGGTCCTATCTACTGCCTGGCTGGACTACCAAGGAAAATGGGAACAACTGGTTTCCAAAAAGGGAATTAACCCTAGCAAAACAGTAATCGAGACATCCGGGAGATACAATAGGGTATGGATGCTCGAAGGATCGAAACCAGAAGAGGTTCGAAAGTGGTATGACTTTGGAGAATTAGCATCTGTTCATACTACATCACCAGGGTTTCCGGAAATCGAAAAACTTTCGGGATGGATAAGTAGTGCGGTGCATGAATCATGGCAGAACAACCCGCACCTGCAAAGAGGAGATATTCTGGAGCTTAAGTTCATTTCAGCGGCACCAGAGATAGTCGGAAAAGGTTCTTATCCGGTCTTTCAATTTATTAAATTACAGAGACCTGATATGATTGCCTTCAACAGAGTTAAGTCTATGGATGAGAAGGCACCATTGGTATCTTCAATCAGCGAAGATGAAATCTCCACCCGACGAGCATGGGGATTCTGGGTCTGTCTCACCGAGATGGAAAAGGTTAAATATCCGTTTAAAATATTCTCAAACAATTTAAATGGATCGTTCCTGGTTAATTCTTTAACAGGGAAAAGCACAGAGTTTGCGGAAACCTCATTCGAAAAGAAGAGGTTACTCATCTGGGAAAACAAGTTGCCAGCAACCGAGTCTACCAGAAAAAAGGCATGCAACATGATGCATGTTGGCCAATGGGATAACCACATATGCCCATATTGTGCAGAACAGGAGAAACCCCTATTCGGTACAAAGATCCGGGTAACCCAAAAAAAATCCGGACCCGAACAGGACAAAGGGAAGAAACGTCCAAAAAACTTTCACAAGCCAAAGTAAGATTAGCTGGATGTAAAAGAAAGAGAGGTGTCGGCAACACTCATAATTAAAAGCCGACAAAGAAGGGCAGAGTAGCTGGCAGAAAGTGGCCGACAAGAGAAGGTGGAAAGTTGACAAAAGCCACCTAACGCAATAATTCAAAAGAAGACAATAATGTAGCCGGTGGAAATTAAGGCCAAGTGACGAACGCAGTGACGTCACAAGGATTTAGAGGAAGATTGGAATCCGGGGCTGAAGTCCGCGGGCGCCTATAAATAAAGGAGTTTGAAACAGATGGAAGGCATCGAAAATTCCTCCCAACTCTTCAAAATATTTGTAATATTTCTCTTTCTGCATATTTCCTTTCGAGTCTGTAAAAGTATGGGGTATTTTCTCAAGAGTCTTGTATCCTCCATGAGGAACTAAGTGTCTGTCTTCTCCGTTAGGGGAAATTCTGTTTAAATAATATTTTTAGTATTTCTTCAGTAAAATCCAGGCTTCCAAATATCCCAAATATCCCGATAATATAATTAAAACCCTTTATTCATATCTTGATACGTCCTAAGGTAAGAAACGAAATAGGACTGTGCTGTTTGTTGCTGAAGGAGCCAAGAATCAGTGAACCATCGGTCGCGGCTGCGTGGTTGGAGGAAGTCCGTAAAATCCCGGAGCTTAGGAAACCCGGCAGCAAGGCGGTCAAAGCCAAGGTATGAAGCTTAGTGCTTAATTTAATTATCGGAAGCATGATGGGCTGATATTGGACTAATGGTAATGAAGAAACTAAAATCTGGGGTCAAAATGAAATAAAGTAAAAGTTGGTAGGGTTAATTGAAGTTTGAAAAAGTCAAAATAGTCAAAATGGCCTTAATTTGGTCAAAGATGGTTTCTAATGGCCTAAAATTGGAAATTAATTTCATAATGGCCCAAATGTGGAACTGGTGCCTTGTAATGGCCTAAAAAATTCATTTCCTCTTGTTTTGTATATTTTTTTTATCTTTTCCTCATCTGCATTACTGAATTGCTGTGTATAGAAATAAATTTTCTATAGATGATTATAGATTTTGATCATGTTTGGCAAAACAGCTAAATCCAATCAGTTAATCTGTCTCACAATATGAGATAAAATAGCTTATTTAAAAAGACAAAATAACTTAAAATAGTGTTCAATCAGCTCTTTTTGAAACCGCTGCAAATAGCAGCATTTTGGATTTTAACTTATTCTAAGCAAAAAATTAGTCTCGAAATTATCAAATAGCTAATTTTAACTAATTATTACTCACACAATCAGTTAACAGCTAACAACTAATTTCCAAACACGGCCTTTATTTGCCTTGCAGGAGACTAAAGACTCGGAGACTCACCAAAATTGATTATGAGTTTGCTTCATTTATGCATCATGCAGAAATTCCTTAAATTGATTTATATTATGGAAGTGCTACCTCTTTATTCGACTTTGGTGAATACACAAGCTTGCATCATAGTTTGAGAAATTTTTTAAATTAATGATGATAATTGTATGCCTTAATATCTTTGCTGCAGATTTTCCATTTTATCACACAACCTTTGATTCCTATGAATGGATGGTAATTGGCAAAGCATGGCGATCCCTCATTCCAGCGGCATGTAATGGGTTTCAAGTTATATTCTCGATTGGAAATATTGGAAAGTTTTTCTGCTGTAGCAGTTCAGTGTGTTGCTGGTTCTTGTTGGAATCGAAGGAGGAGCTCCAGATTCTTGGTAAGACATAAATCTTAGCTCTGCATGCCTAACATTTTAAATATACCATTCTTAGCTCTGCATGCCACATCCACTACTCTAATCAAGGTTTCTAGCTTTTTCCATTTCTCCTGCTATGTATTTTCTTCCAAGTTTGAATTTTTTATTTTTATGGATTTGATCTGCATTTTGATCTGATGAATTGAAGGGTGATTGATTGAATCTTCAATGGCTTCTTCTTCTTCAGGTTAAGGAATTTGCGGAATTTGTTTGGTCGCTCTAAGATTGAGTGATTTGAGAGATAAATAAGGCGATTGAATGCTTGTTCAAAGGATGGGATCCCAAGGTAGTGGTAGTAATAGTGTCGGGGGAATCTAAATTTGAAAGTAAGACCCCAATTCCAGTGCAATTGTGCAAACATGTGCTGCTCGTGATGTATTAATTTTAAAATTGTAAATAAATTAGTTAACTTTAACTGAATTATGGTTATTAATTATTAATTAATATTTTAATTTATTATATTGATTGAGGTTAATATTTCAGGCTCAAATTTTTTATATAATTAATATAATATATTTTGAAAATATAACATAATCAATTAAATAATATATGTCGAGCAAAAATTAAAAAATATATATTGGTTTAACAAAATCTGTCATAATATCAAATATATTAGTATAATTGCTCATCCAAAAAAATATATTAGTATAATTTATTTCCAATTTATATCCTTTTTGAATACGTGAAAAGATTTTTTCAAGATTTTATTATACTAATAAATAGATTTATTACCTAAATATAAGATTTAAAAGATTGATGACTTCGCAAGTAGGATGATTCGGTGCTGACTTGTAATTAATTTGGATGACTGTAAGTTTCTGGATAATTAATCAGCATTTACGTGGAAACCTAAGGCATAATTACAATATAAACCTTAAAATTAAGAAAAGATGGAGTATATTTAATAAGGACAATACAGTCTGCACATGCCAAAAAGTATTCTGGATTTATTATATAGATATAGATTCTTATTAAAATCAGATCAGATCAGATCAGACCAGACCCATTCAGATCAGACCAGACCAGATCATACCACACTATATATAGTTGCAATCAGATCAGACCAGATCCAATCAGATCAGACGAGAAACATTCAGACCAGACCAGACCAGACCAGATGAGAT
The DNA here is from genome assembly GCA_030278955.1 of Hygrophila difformis. Lineage (NCBI taxonomy): Eukaryota > Viridiplantae > Streptophyta > Magnoliopsida > Lamiales > Acanthaceae > Hygrophila > Hygrophila difformis. Next base: position 28,736,412 of record JAOANR010000013.1, on the reverse strand, counting down.
CTTATAAAATTCAAATTAAAACACCTTATTTCAGGCTAAGAGAACAGGGCCTAAGCCTAGAAAAAGGAACAAAAAAATTAAATAATTGAATAAAAATTGATGTGGGGCCGGTGAGATGCGGCCCACATGGATCGGCATAATTGGGTATGAAGGAGTGTTCACACTACGGCCTATATCGGTCTAAAATAAGGTCCATTACTTGTTGGTCCATCATCACGCATTTTAAGGCATTTGCATACGTGGCATAGGATCATTTGTCCACGTGGCTCTACCAACATTTATCCTACAAGATAACGAACCACCTAAAAGACATACATATAAATGAATAAAATACATACATTTATATTTATATTATTAGGGGAAGGGATGGGGACCAAAAGAAAGAAAATAGACTTGTACAAATTAAAAGATCTTTCATCAATGTTTGATATTTCAATGTCACATAGGGTTGGGACTTATCCTAGTGGTCAAGTCCCCTTCTCTCAACCATAGGTTGGGAGTTCGATCCCCACCCGACCCCTATCCCCTTCCCTTTATCCCCTTTGTAATTTGTGTGGTTTGGGCTCCCACATATCTTTGTCGACACATGAGTGTCACTGTTTACCAAAAAAAATATTTCAGTGTCACATATGTATGGAATTTGTATATATACAAGTAACCTAATATTTATGGAGTAAAGCATAATAAAGTTATATGGGTCTAAGTCACACCAAAATCCGGTTTTAATTTAATGTTCTTATTGAATAAAATTTACTATCAGTACAAAAAAGTTTATTTAATTCTTATCAATACAATTTCTGCAATCAAACGGTCCCTTGATGAGTAGTGGAGAGGAACAACGGTAGCGAGGAAGAGGCAAGGAGTAGTGGCGTCAACAGTTGTGCTATGATGGATGACGATAAGCCGATAAGATGTTAATATTAAAATGTGCCATTGCAAGAAATTTTTTTTATTTTTTATTTTCTATTTTAGTTCACTTCAAACATCAGTTATGGAAATAGGTCACAATAACGGTGAATTGTGATCCAGTTTTTTGTGTTAAACCAAATGCATTTGAATTGAGAAGATTGCTATTTAAGTTATAAGATGCGGCATATAGTCAATGACAAGGGAAAGGGGAAAAAATTGGCAATGTATATCGGCTATGATAGAATGCCCTTTTAAAATTTCAACTAGTGGGAAGATCGTATGGAGAGGAGATACCATATTATTGTGATAAAACTCAAAATAATAACAATAACGTAGGCCGTGTTTGACAAATAAGTTAAATGAAATTAGCTTATTTTAGTGAATTGAAGATAAATTAGCTTATTTAAAAAGACAAAATAAGTTAAAATTAATATTCTATCAGCTATTTTTGAAATCGCTGCAAAGAGCAGCATTTTGGAATTAACTTATTCTAGGCAAAAAAAATTTACCTCAAAACTGTCAATAACTAATTCTAACTAATTTATTACTCAAATTATTCTCATAATCAGTTAACAGCTAACAACCAATTCCCAAATATAATTGCAAGAAGATGGAGGAAGCATAAGGTTCAAAATTCAAATGGGTCCATAAATGTAATTTCTTTGTTGGAAATAAATTCAATTTCTTAAGTAGGCAAAAAAGTCGTATAAAACATTAACGGCAACCATAACCTGAATTTTATTTAAATTACATGTATTAGTATTATTGTGGATAAGAATGAAATAAATTTGATCTTCATATAGAAGCCGTGGTCGCCGACCTTCCCTTCCCTTCCTATTCTTATTTCTCCCCGACTATAAAAACCACCTCTCCTTCAATCTCAATGCTCAATACGCTCACGCAATACACACGACCTATTTCTCCTCTGTAATCTCCATCCATGGATCCGTACAAGGTACCCATTCAATTACACTTTTCCGCAATCTGTTCGTTGATTTTGATTGTTTGAATCCTTCGATTGATTGATTGATTCATTCGTCGAGTGATGTGAGGTTTTTGTTGCCTAGGTTTTGTTCGATTTATGATTAAATCTTTTTATTATTTATTTATTTGTTGTTGTTTTTGTTGTTGTGATTGTGATTAGAGTGACTGTGGTGTTTTTGATTTGGTGACGCGCTGTTTGTTTGATTGGATTTGGTTATGATTGTGCAGTACCGCCCGTCGAGTGCGTTCAATTCGCCTTTCTTTACCACAAACTCCGGCGCTCCGGTCTGGAACAATAACAACTCCTTGACTGTCGGAAACAGAGGTAATTTCTTTTTCCGTCCCTGCACAGCTGCACTCCACCTTGGAATTTATGCGTTCTACGATTTCCAGTCCGTTCTAGGTTTCACTTCAGTAAAAAACCAGGACTTGAAAAAAGTTTTTTGATTTTCTCGGGATTCAGAAATACTATAAGTAATTCTAGGCTCGCTTAAAGGATAAAATTAATTAAATATGCGTGTTGCTTTTGGAAGAAATAGTATGTTGGATTAGGTGATTTGATGGATGGTTTTTTACTTTAAATTTTAATTTTTTACATTAAATCTCACTAATTTAAAGATTACATAGGGAATTCAATCGAATGGGCTATAGTGCAGTTTTTCGGATAATTAGGTTCAGTGTGGATTATGGCTGCTAATTTTCCTTGGATGATTTAAGGATGTAATGCCATTGTTGACGTTGTTTGACAGTTGCAGGTTGATGTGTGTATTTTGTTAGTTTATTCTCGAGATTGATGTGTTTTCCATTCTTTTTTCTGGGGAAAATTTTTCTTGTAACCTGTGAGTGAGTTTGATTCCGCTAATGTTTTGAGTTTACTATATTGCAGGCCCGATCCTCCTTGAAGACTACCATTTGATTGAGAAGCTTGCTAATTTTGATCGTGAAAGGATCCCAGAGCGTGTTGTCCATGCCAGAGGTGCCAGTGCCAAGGGTTTTTTTGAGGTTACTCATGACATTTCTCACCTCACCTGTGCTGATTTCCTCCGATCTCCTGGAGTTCAAACACCTCTAATTGTTCGATTCTCCACTGTCATCCATGAACGTGGAAGCCCCGAAACTCTCAGGGACCCTAGAGGATTTGCTGTCAAGTTTTACACCAGAGAGGTACTCCTTGGTTGTTAGTAGAAAAAACACTGTGTTTACCATTTGTGCTGTTGTACTTGATTTTAAGACTCAGAATTTTTTGAATTGAACATTGGTCTCATACTTTCTGTGGATGCAGGGTAACTTTGACTTGGTAGGAAACAATTTCCCAGTTTTCTTCGTTCGTGATGGAATGAAATTCCCGGACATGGTTCACTCCCTGAAGCCAAACCCCAAGTCCCACATTCAAGAAAACTGGAGAATCCTGGATTTCTTCTCCCACCATCCTGAGAGTCTTCACATGTTCACTTTCCTCTTTGATGATTTAGGCATTCCGCAAGATTACAGGCATATGGATGGATCGGGAGTCAACACCTATACTCTGATTAACAAGGCTGGGAAAGTGCACTACGTGAAGTTCCACTGGAGGCCTACTTGTGGTGTGAAGTGCCTTTTGGATGATGAAGCTATTAAGGTTGGAGGAAGTAACCACAGCCATGCCACTCAGGATCTCTACGACTCAATTGCTGCAGGTAACTACCCTGAGTGGAAGCTTTATATTCAGACCATGGATCCTGCGGATGAGGACAGATTTGATTTTGACCCCCTGGATGTGACCAAGACTTGGCCAGAAGATGTTTTGCCCTTGCAGCCAGTGGGGCGTATGGTTCTGAACAAGAACATTGATAATTTCTTTGCTGAGAATGAGCAGCTGGCGTTCTGCCCTGCTATCACTGTCCCTGGAATCTACTACTCTGATGACAAGCTGCTCCAAACTCGTATATTCTCATATGCTGACACTCAGAGGCACCGACTTGGGCCAAACTATCTGCAACTCCCAGCTAATGCTCCCAAGTGTGCCCATCACAACAATCATCATGAAGGTTTCATGAACTTCATGCACAGGGATGAAGAGGTATTTGATGTGTTTCAAAATACACGAATTGCTATTCACGGCTATGTGCAGCATATAGTCAAATTGTGTAGATTATGCATTTAACAGTTCTAACGCTCTGCAGTTAGTGTACCATCTTTGTGTGGTGTGCATCTTGAGCTGATATTGTTCCATCTCATTTTCAGGTGAACTATTTCCCTTCAAGGTATGATTCCTGCCGTCATGCAGACAAGTACCCCATTCCTCCTGTGGCATTGTCTGGGAGGCGTGACAAGGTTTGTAGTTTTAATTGTACTTTAAATCTGATGGCATTTACTTTCTTATTGTGGTGAATTAAGTGTTATCTTGAGAGCATACATACCAGAAAGAACGAAAAAATGATATTCTTTTACTATAAATTTGGGTATGATGGGTGGAAGATTAAAACCCTTGCCAAAACTATAAGGGGACATGTGGCCTCTTGAGCCCCAATTCCCAAGCAGAAACCATAACCTGGTAAACAGATCAAATATGAATGACCAACATCAGCCTATAATTCTCATGCGAACTTGAAATTTATGTGTATTAGTCAAAATAAAATCGACTGTTAGTCTTGAATTTGACTTTCAATGCACTACCAGATCTGCATTGAGAAGGAGAACAACTTTAAGCAGCCAGGGGAGAGATACAGATCCTGGGATCCAGCAAGGTATCCCCTTCCCTACTCTTTTAAAAGAAAGTAAACATTTTATCTTTAATAAAGTGTTTGTTTCAGTATTTCTTATGTTTCATATTCAGGCAAGAGAGATATGTTAAGAGATGGGTTGATGCTTTATCTGACCCTCGTCTCACCCATGAGATTCGTGCTATCTGGATTTCATACTGGACTCAGGTAATCTAGTTTGTTAATTCATAATGTATCTATCAGTAATCTAATCTTGAGGATGAACATAAATGAGTCGTTATTTCAAACTGACCTGATTTGAAAATCTCTATTGCAGGCTGACAAGTCTCTTGGTCAGAAACTTGCATCCCGTCTTAATGTCAAGCCAATGATGTGAAGATCCGAGAATGCCGCTAGCCTGTTTGTATGCAAGAGCAATGTTGATAAAAAAAGGGGATCTCATTTCATGTGTGTTTAATTTATACTTGGGATGATGATACTGCTGTAAACTGCGATGCTAATAAATGAAGATGAGCATGTGTCATTGTGCTTCTAGGCTTGCTTGATAGTCGTCTCTTGTTATTGTTGGTTTTTGTGTGTTCTTTGCATTTCCTGGAATTATGTTTGTGATTGATTTCTTTCTTGGCTTTCTGCTGACTCTGCAATTCGTCCCTTTGGAGAATTAATTTACATTCACAAGATAATAAATTGAACCGATTTCTTGAGATCGACATGAATTTGCTCTATGAAATTTGGTCATAGAAAATGTTCATTATTGTGTTGAATAAATTCAAATTTCTAGATGTTGTTTCAAATTGTTTTCATGACAAGAGAAGTTTAACGAGTTTCGGGTTTTGTCCTTTCAATTCAGAGTTGTTGGGCCTTAAAACAGCCAGCGTTCAAGTGTCTGTTCCAACTTTGCACAATTATTATATTATAAAATCCAATGTGTTTTGATTAAACTGGATTTTTTTGTATTGTACATCGTACGTCATCACAAAATTAGGATCTGCTTTTCGTAAATTCATGCATAATTGTAGAATAGAGTACTTACAGATCGTTTGCAAATGAAGGTTTCCGTCGTTTGACCAATAATAGCAGTGCAGCAGAGACGGGGTTACTGAAACCCCGCTCATCAGTCCCACTACCCAGTCAGTCCACTGCAAAACCATCGCAAATACTAGTAAATGTTTACAACATGTTCAAATTTACGTGATTTCCCGGTGGCCCAAAAGAAACAGTTTCAATGTATCACTTTCCAATGAACCTGCAAAAGTGTATCAACAAAAATTACCGATTAGAAAGTTTTGGAGTGCTTGCTTATCTTATCAAGTCTCAAAATAACCATATGCATGGCACAGCTCGGCAGACCCGCAAACTGTTGGACGATCCCTATCAGGAATAGGATATCTGGTGGATATGTGATCATTTATTCAATTGCTAGCTCAAGGCTGAAGACACAGCATAAAGTAATAATATTACTGGTTTAAAGAAATATAAGTACTATTTAAGTGAAATATTCTCCCTTTCACAGATGACTAGATGAGTGGGTACCCTATTTTACCAATCAACACACAGCAGCAACAAATCAATTGTCAGTATAAGAACATTTAAGTAAATAATTTAAGAGCATCTCGAATTTTCAAAACAAATCATATAAGTATGTAGTAATAATACAATTTATTTTAAATATTTTTATACATGCATAAGCTATTTAGGTTCATTTTCATGTATAGGTACGTGAATTGTCACATAATAATGACCATTGTTGATTAACCACTCTCCGATCCCCCGTCGGAATATTGAGTCAACTTCCGAACCTCCATTAGTCCATTATATACACTCACTGAACATATACAAAATACAAAGATAGCCACCAACCCCACTCACAATATTATGAGATTATTGATCCAAGACTAGTCTTGACTCACTGCCCTCTAATTCCAGTTTATCATATCATCCATTTACTCACAGCGACGGATCCCCAAAAATTTGGCATAGTAGGGGTGGCAAAAAATGGTATACCAAAATATCGTTACTGTTACCGTTACCATATCGTACCGAAATTTTCAATATGGGTAAAAAACATACCGATACCAATACCGAATCTTTCGATATACCGATTTTCGGTATATCGAAAATTATGTTTCCTATAATATATACCGTTACCGTACCGAAAATTATATTTATCGAAAAATTCTGTTTCCTATATATTTTCGATATTTTTTTCCACCCCTAGGCACTAGTGTCATAAAATATAATGGAAGCTAGGATGGAATTATGAATAGTAGTGACAACTCAAAAAACATAGAGAAAAGCTAAATTGGATTAGATAATAGAAGTAGTTGTGACAACCACAAAATTGAGTGATTACACTAGGGTAAATCAACCCAAATATATGAAGTATATAAGAAAATTAAGCTTGAAATAGTAATTTCATCAATTTAAGTAGTGTCATGTGCCACCATCCCTCTCTACCTCTACCTAAATCTGCCTATGAGTATACAACCCGCTTTATCTTTCAAAATAATCTCCTCATTTTTTATATAATTAAATCCTTCAAAAGAATCTATGTTGTTAAGATAAGGACAGACCTAAATACACACACATAATTAAATATGACTGAAATATATTATTCACGCCGATGAAGGTTGGAAGAATTTAAGGCTCACCCAAGCCATAAACAAAAATAATCCACACCATACTAGTATGTTTATTTGAATGAATAATCAAGAGCTACATCAATACTATTATATTATAAAATATATATAGGCTATAGCTAATTCTTAAGCAGCTTCACAAGATCTCTAACCTCAACAAAAATTCATATCACATAAAGGTAAAAGCTAAATCCTTCAGTGTTATCACATACATAAACATGAACTTTTCGAAGCATTAACTATGCGCAAATGGCTGGGGATCATATAAGAACAGTACATACTTCATTTCTTGCAGTGAGATCATATTAAATCAGAAGCCCAATCAGTTTCTCAGAACGAAAGATGATCTTCAAGGAACCACTCGAGTATTTATTACTGTTTACTATTTGTACTACTTCATATCAAAAAAACCAAGAGAGTAAATCTAGTTTGTTCAGTAACTGAGGAATCCAAAAAAAGGTACTACAATAGATCTGAAATTCAGTTATCAACAATTAATCATACTCGGAACTCGAAAGAAATATTACCAAAGCGATTGTCATATCAGAAATCATCTCTGTGCGGCCAAAGTTGAAGGAATCGGATGAGCTCCCAAAACCTGAATAAAATAAATCAGATGTAATCTAAACCGAAAATCTCAACCAGAAATCAGGTAAATGCAATTAAATAACAAACCAAACCTTTTGTAACCGTTCCTGAGCTCTCTCCCCCTCGGCAAATGCATCAGTACAGCTACAAAGAAGAACAAATGGCTTGGAAAACAAGAAACAACTGAATTCGAAGGAGGAAAATCGGAAACCAAATCAACGGTTATGCCTTCATGCATTCGAAAACAACGGAGGGAGGATTAAAAAAAATGCCTGAAACTGGAAGACGCCAAGGGGTGAATTTTATAGAACAATTTATTTCCGGAAAAAGAAAAATGAAAAGTGAAATACATAAAAAAGGGTGGATTCAAATTTGACCCCCACAGTATAGCGTATTTCATTTCGACCCCTGAGATTGACGTGTATATTGTCTCCTCCAATTATTGAAGTCATTGGTCATTTTCCAAAGGTGAGTAAGGACAGTTGTATTTTTGTCTTGGGGCATTTGAGTAATTTGCTCCTCTAGTACACATGGTCCGCGTGTATCAATCCGTTGGCCGTCGGTGTCACCCTGAGGATATTTTTGTAATTTCAGATTCTAAAGCCCCGTTTGGAATGACTTTTGCAAATGTGCTTTGGCTTTTGCTTCCGTCAAAAACACTTTTGATGAAAAAATAATGTTTGATTTGACTTTTTAGGAAAAGCAAAAGTACTTCGAAAAGCTGTAAAAATGCTTCTGGGAGGGGTGCTTCTCCGAAAAACATGCGTAAACCAAAAACATTTAGTAATGTGTGTAAAGTCTTAAATGCCACCACTAATATATTTAAATTATGCTATAAATATGCAATATTCTCATAAGTAACATGTACTTTTGGGTATTAGAACATTCCAAAAGTATTTTTCATCTTTACGCATCCAAATACATTTTTAAAAAAAAGCTGTTTTTCAAATATTACATCCAAATACAAAAGTTACCTGCTTCTACTTTTGGCTTCTATTTTTTTTTCAAAATTCAATCCAAACGGCCCTAATTTGGTGTGGGGTTGCTTTCACCTTTGGTCTCTCGGAGTTGGTTTGGTAATTTTACATAGATTGATATAGACTACATACAATAGAGTGTCCACTTGAGTCGGAAGCTTTGGTTCCATAATTCAGACTTGATAATCGATACACAATCCGTTTTTTAAAAATAGTTCAATTTTTATTTTGGACTATTTGATTACTCCAACACATGAAAATGAAGTGGAGAAAATAAATTAAATTAGAGATTTGGAATTTAATATATATGACAAAGCACAACTTGAATAATGCACCTATTTCTAGCATAAATAAACTATTCGGCAAAAACAAAAATGAAAGAAAAAGAAAAATGGTGCGATGCATTGACCAAATGCAGTTGGTCTGGTATATGTTGCTCTGGCAGCTTAAGCAAATATTTCGCGTGTTCAAGTTTTTTGTATACAAAATTCTACTTTGAGAAATGCAACCTTTCAATATCCATCAATCCTCGAGGAATTAGTATTGCACCCAATGTAACATGGGGATACCGGGTATAGGCTAAAAAATGGTTTGATGCATTGAGAAACAGAAAAGGAAGAAGATGCATGCATCATATCCTTCGAAATCTCTATAAACGGTCCCAACTCTAATAATTCCAGGCTTTGCTTCCCGATTGCTTTCATAACCATCCATGCTTTACACCCTCTATTTTGCGTTTTTGTTTATTTTAAATTATTTATTGAGTAAAAAAATATACTTTTTTTTCCCTTTTATAATACATTGGGAAATGAGTAGCTTTTACCTATTACAAAGGGAAAATGAGAATGATATATTGAATACAAGTGGAGACAAATCATGATTGCTAGAACATTATACCTTGTAATAATATAGTTAAAAATTATCATCACATTTTTGGGCTGTAGGGGTCAAGAAAATTCATCTGATTCACAAAAATATGTTATCAATCAATTTTTTAAAATTTATTTGCTGGTAGAAGAGTATTACCAATCATAATAAGATCAATATTGCTTTGAAAAAAGGGATAATGAACCAAACGCAGTTGGCTTGAATGGTATGTGGCTCTGACAGCTTAAGCAAAGGTTTCATGTTCGAATTTTTGTGTATGCAGAATTCTGTTTTGAGAGAGGCAATCCTTCAATGCCCACCAGATCCCCGGATGATTAGTTTTGGGTCCAACTTAACATGGGGATACCCGGTACACACAAAAAAACAAAAAAGAAAAAAGGATGAAGACTTGACCAAGTGGTCAAGTCCCTGACTTCCAACCTAAAGGTTGGATGTTCGATTTTCCACCGGTCTCCCAAGAAAATTACTTTGAAAAAAATAAAGAAATAAAATATCATTTATTGATTCACTGTTTGAAATATTCATTAATTAATTAATTACTAGATTTTTCTTTCGCGCTTCGCGCACGGGTTCAGTGTACGGGTGTTAATCTTTTTTAAATACGAACTAATATTAATTCAATTAATTTAAATTAATAGATATTGTTTTAGTATATTTATGTAAAAAAATTATAAAATATAATTTCTATTATCATTTTTTTTTCAAAATGACAGATAAAATAAATTTTTAAAATTTTTTTATAATACATACCAAAGCATAAATTCAAACTTTTATGCAAAGAAAATATCAATAGAAAAATTAATTAAATAAGATTATCACCCCTCCTAATTATAAATATTATATGTATAATCAAAATGATTAAATACATTAAATTTTCGACTATGTAACTCACTCTTAGTCACCCGCAAAAATTATTGATTGTATATAAATATTGAAATATAATATGATATGATATCATTATTAATAATATAATATATATAGATTTATGACTAATAAAAATATATAAAAGATAAACTATCATGATATTAATTTTTATGTACCTAAAATAGTATAGTGAAATTTTCTTACGGATGGAATACATGTTTTTTTTTTCCATATTATGTAGTTTTCAAAATTATTTTTTTTCAATAAAAAGTTAAATTTTAGTACTCATAAATATTTTTAGTGAAAATAGTATGTGATTTTACTTTGATATGTATTTTATGATAGACATGGATTTCTTTAAAATAAAATTATTGTTTGAACCCATAATATATAATTATTATAAAGAGATTAATTATAATGATATTAATTATAACTTAAAAGGTTAATATAGGCAGCACAATAAAAATATGATTGCAGGATTTAGATAGAGATCAATAGATTGTAATCCCACGGTCATTGAATTTTAGAATGAAGTGGTTTTACCTTCTAAACCTTTGATATGTATCTTTATGATAGATATGTGTATCTTTGAGGTATAATTACTGTTTAAACCCACAATATATAATTTCTAAAGAGATTAATTATAATTTAAAAGGGCAATATAGTCAGCACAATAAAAATATGGTTCCATGATTTATTATAGTATAGATAGATAACTATGTCCCTTTATTACAATCATAAAGTGAACAACAAAATTAGAGCAAATGTATATTCTAATCCCCACCAACCTTATCTTAGGTAATTTTCCTAGCTACTAAGAATATATATATTTTTTTAATAAAAAAATTTTATTGTCGGTTTTTTTTTTTTTTTTTTGCAGTCTATTCCCACAAAAATTGCCACAGCCCACAAGATACCATTATTTAGGGACGAAAACAAAATTTATGGAGAAATATCATTTCAATCCCAAAACTTTATTAAAAAAACAAATTACCAGAAGTAGAATCATAATTTATCAATACAAATAATGGAATTGGAATCAGTTCATTATTGGTATTGATATTATAGGTTTGTTTTGGGTAATTGAAGTTTTTAAATATAGATGCTGGATGGAAACTATCATTTTTTATAAATTTTATTTTTTTCCCCAAACAATGGTGCCTCGTGTCATTTTTGATAGAAAATAGACGGGCAACACAATAAAAAATTGGAAAAAGCATAATGTCAAGGGACTAAAATGGAGAATTTTGGAAATATGAGACCAAAAGTTGGAATGAAAATACAGCAAATGTAAGTTTAATGCCCAATGGCTAAAATACACCCACTTCAATACCCCTATACCATAATACTTCAAGTTCAATGCCTACCCCTTCATTTACCTTTTGTTTTTGAAATTTAAATTGCAAAATGACAAAAATGCCCCCGGATGGAAAAATGTGCCAAGTAATAAGAGGGAGGATAGAGATGTAAATTCAACTTTATGACATGGGTCACATCAGCAGATCCCTTTTTTCTCCCCCCTCCCTCAATCTCCGTCCAATTCCCCCATTACTACACTACGCGAGCGGTTTCAAGAATGAAGAAACGGAGGTCCGTTCGAATCTAACCACTACGCGGAGGTTTGGAGTTGAGACGAAGAGGCTGTACTTTCGTGGCCCAAGCTCGTGCGCAGCTGCAGTTAAATTCGAAGGCTGTTGTACTCCGTTTTCCATTACGGTTCTAAGGGTTTCCATTCTGGAGGTTGAAGAAGGGCGAAATCCGGCGATCGACGGGAAATAGATAAGGGAAATGGCTGTTCCGTATGTTGAAATCTTCAATGGGTTATTTTCTTGTTCTTTTGCTTCGTTGCTTGCTCATTTTTTTTGTGAGGGTTTGGCTAATTTTTGCTTCAATGGGTTATTGCTCATTTTTGTGAAAATTTCAGAGGTTGTAATGCTTGCTCATCAATAGCTTTGAAATTTCACAGCATGTAATCTTGGTCGAAGACATTGGTTTTGTGCTTCTTTCCGAAATAAGTTATAAGTTAGGGGCTTATGGTTTAATGATCTAGTCCATTATGCAGAATTGATTTTGCTATACCCGTGAATACCTTACAAATACTAATGATGAGCATGAGAAACATTTATGTGGTGTGTTGCGTGTACAGCTTTGTCCCTATGAACAACACTATTGTATGTTTGAGTGTATACCAATTGGCCTCGAAGTATTTTGTTCCAAGTTATTGAGTTCAAATCTATGCAATGGTGGACAGGTTTCTATAGTATTATTGTTTATAGACGAGTCTGGTATTTGGTGTCCTGAAGATTAGTGTGAAATAATGTATTTTGCGAGAAAAGGAAAATGCCGCCTAAGGGTAATAGGAAATGGAGTAAAATAGAGGAAAGTAAAAAGGGAAGTAAACCGAGTAAAAAAGATGAAAGTAAAGAGGGAAGTGAAGCGAAGGATGAAGAACGTGGCGGGGCAATGTTTACGGCGAGGTGCAACATGTCGGTACTTCAGGAGGCGATGAGCACACTAGAGGGCAGAATGACAGAAGTACAATTGAATGCCATTAAGCAGACAACGTTTTACCATTTTGCAAAGGTGGAATGTGCTTATTCCAGCAGGACAATGCTGCAGGCCCTTGTTGAAACTTTTAGTGTGGAGAAGTTGGCATTCGTTTTAGGAAATGGATTTAGCTACCGTTCAAAGCATGGTAATTTTCAGTCGTGTTGGGCCTCCCACACAAGGGGATACATGTGCACTCTGAATTTGATCCGGTGTCCCGGGAAGTAAGGTCGGTGCCGCATTCTGGAGCAGTTGGGGGGGGGGGGGAGACACCTGTAGTGTTGCAGTCTGGCCAGTTAGACGAGAAACCCTCTGTAGCAACGCAGACTGCTAAGGTATAATGCCCCTTCTCATCCTAATGCTACTACTTACGACGATCTACACTATTGTAGTACATATTGGATACTTCTCTGTAACGTGCGCTAATACTACTGTTATGAATTTTGATACCTCTGTTTCCATTCATATCATACTAGTCTTCTAAGTTTTTCTTACATGACATTGCTTAACTGTAGGATGGAGCAGCGGATGAGGCCACGCCATCTGAAGATCAATCTACCCACCTGGATGACGAGGTAATTGATGCAGTTCCCATTCAGGTGATTGACACAAGGCACTTAGCTGTCCTAGCTCTGCAGGTGCCCGAACTTCCCCACGTCGTACAAAAGAAGCCAGCTCCATCTAGCTCTGCAGCTGCCGTCAACCCCGCTGTTGCTGCCGTCGTCCCCGTTGGCGCTGCCATTGAACCCCCTGTTGCTGCCGTCGACTCCCCTCCTGCTACCGTCGACCCTTCTCCGACCGTCGTCGACCCCCGTGCTGCTGCTGTCGACCTCCCTGCTGCTGTCGTCGACCGCCCTGTGGCTGCCTTCGCCCCCTGCTGCTGCCGTCGACCCCCTATTTCTTCCGTCGACCCCCCTGCGGAAAAGAATTTTCCCTACGATGAGGCAAACGCTGTTGCTGATCCCTCTACTGAAACTGATGCTGGACCGGCTACACATTGATGTTAGGTTTGTACTTTGAGGAGTGTTGGTGACTAACTGTATTGGATGAAACATAATTGATGTTGGGTATGTACTCTGACAAGTGCTGGTGTCAAACTATTTTGGATTTTCTGATGTTGGACATTTATATTCGGTTGGCATGTGCGTAGTACACGCCACATGCTGCTATTTTGTTGATCGTATGGCGTGTTATGTATGGATGGATCTTATGTTTTAATGCGAAAATGGTGCACGTACCTTTTCCTATTTTAACACATACTATGGCGCACGATCACACGTAGGGATGGTTTGGAATATGTTCAGTACACAGCAAGCCAGAGTGTGATGTTGTGAAGAGAAATGAATATAGGGATGGTTAGGAAGATGTTCAGTACACACTAAGACATAGTATGGTGTTAGTGGTTAGGAGAACATGAGTATCATGCAGGTCCAGAGAATAAGTTATTCCTCATGGTGTAATCATATTGTACAACGTTTGTGGTGCTTGTGGAACAACATTGCCAGATCAATAGTAGAGAATTATGGCAATTGAAGGCATAGAATGAACCCCACAATGCATTCAATAGCCAAAGAACTAATACTGAGCATGATACTACATATAGGGATGGTTGGGAAGATGTTCGGTACACACCAAGACATAGTATGGTGTTAGTGCTTAGGAGAACATGAGTATCATGCAGGTACAGAGAAGAAGTTCTTCCTCATGCTGTAATCATATTGTACAATGTTTGTGGTGTTTATGGAACAACATTGCCAGATCAATAGTAGAGAATTATGGCAATTGAAGGCATAAAATGAACCCCACAATGCATTCATTAGCCAAAGAACTAATACTAAGAATGATATTATATATAGGGATGGTTAGGAAGATGTTCAGTACACACCAAGACATAGTATGGTGTTAGTGGTTAGGAGAACATGAGTATCATGCAGGTACAGAGAATAAGTTCTTCCTCATGGTGTAATCATATTGTACAACGTTTGTGGTGTTTATGGAACAACATTGCCAGATCAATAGTTGAGAATTATGGCAATTAAAGGCATAGAATGAACCCCACAACCATCACGGCTTGCTGAATGTCGAAAGTTATTTTGCCTACGAAACCAGTATTGCTTTTCAGCCTGTATGGCGTTTTTGTAACTAATTTTATCGTATACACATGAAGAAATAATGGTGTTGGCATAGCGAATAATTGGTATTTTGGTCTGACCATTGTGTGGTAAGTGATTTCCGCTGAAACAAAGCAGCGGGGATCACAACCATCAATTCATGAAATGCCACTGACAAAAAATCTGTCATAGTACATTTAAGAATCTCTGCATCTCTGAAAAGACACTTTTGTGTGCTTTTTCCACCTTTTCCACTTTTCCCACTTTCCAATTTTGACCCATCATGACACATACCATACCTCCCAACTTTACATTACATGTACAATCCCAAACCCATACGAGCAGTGGACTGCTAGAAATATGTTCAGTACATACCAAGAAAGAGTATGGTGTCGATGTTTGATCGCATGAACAACAATACGAAAACCCTCCAAACAAACGGATGGCCGAACGAATTTGTACACACCAAGGAGAGTAGTATTTCTATTGGATGTGTATGGTGTTTCTGTTGTTATCGCTTTCGTATAAGCACGAGGAAACCTTCCATTGCAAAATACACGGATCTTGTCGAAAGAATAGTAATCGTCTCCATGCAATTCTTTCATTGCAGCCTCCGTTCCATTCCAAGCAGTGCAGTAGCTAATTTTAACTTTCAAAGCGGTGTGAATTTCATCCACAACCCTATTCGGTGCATAATTAGGATCCCGTCTCAACTTCTCCTTTATGAATGCGGCAACCCATGGAGCATTCGCCTTCGGATGTGTCCTTGACTGGAGATTATTTACGCCACATGTATGAGTCAAAGTGCATGTGCGAATGGCAAAGGACTCGTCGGACTTGTGGTGTGATGCATACACCCGCCATCCATAGCCTTCTATGGAATATTTCACAAGAATTTTCTTCGTATGGTTAATCACATAGTAATATTGGCGCCGAACCACAATACAATAATTTTTCAACACCATGCGGAAGGCTGTGGATGGCGACATTGCACTATTATAGGACACATACATGATCTTTCCCTACAACACCTAATACTACATTACTCTATGCAAAACACCATAATATATGAATGGCAAACACAACAATTGCATAAGTGGTATACACTACTGTAGTAATTCCTCGATTGTGATCCACTACATATCTAAAATCATGTTTCATTTACTGCATATGTCCCAACACTCCTATCATTTGCATGCGCAACATAAATACTCATTGAGTCAATAATAACCCATTTATGCTAATCAATACAATACCAATGTGCGAAAAAAAAAGAAAAAAAAACTAAATACCAGTTCCTAGCATTCTAATACCATTGTGTATTTTGTTTAACACAACACTCACCTCTGTCCCTCGTTTGCAGCTTCCATGTTCATCAACCTCATCTTTCTGAAAGCTTGACCCTTTGCTCGATTCAAACAGAACATTCTTCTTATATCTTCAAGGAATAGGATCTCCATCGTGCGGTCCCCGTCGGGCACATAAAAAAGCAAGCTCACTGTCGGACCCATTTCTCTGCCAACTTTGCAAACAAATCGGCCACAAGGTCGTCGTCCCTAACCCGTAGAAGATGAACCTCGGTGTTGTAGTGACAGGATAACATCATCTCTGCCCCGTTTCCTACGCCTTCACTGCCGCTCTCCATCCCCCTTCCGTTCGGACGTTGTCCCTTCGAAAACCCTAATCGATGTTGTTGCCCTTACCCAAAACCCTTCCCTTCATCTTACCGTCGTCTCCTCCAACCTAAAAAGCTTCAAACCCTAAACTCTACAAACCCTCCTCGTCGCGCGGTTGTCCTTCCCGAAAACCCTTCGTCTTTTCCAAAATCCACAACCAACGACGAGGAGTGAAGCCCTGCCCGTGTTCTCTTCTACGGACCGGCGCATGCGGAGGATGAAGAAGCCCTCCGACGAAGCTTCCCCAACAAGTTTCTCCTCCGCCGGCTCTCTTCCTTCCAAAGACACTTTGGGGTTGTTTGATTCGGTCACATGTTTGGAGTGTGGAGTGCTTATGCCCCTGTCAAATCACCTGCAAAAAGTGGGGGTATTTTGGACATTTCAGAATTACATAATGATTTCCCTTTAGTTTAATTGATGGGGTACTGAATAGGAACATATTTGCAACATAGGTAGTAATACATAATATATATAGTATACAGGTACTGAACTTACATATTTTTTTACTTGGGGTATTTATCTCTCAAAACCCCATGAAAATATCCTATGAGACCAACAAAATAAATTATCAAGAGTTTACTAATTCGAAAGCTTTTTTTTTTCTTTTTTTTTTTTAATTTTTTACTGAGATAATATATAGAATAACATATGTTTATTGCACGCCAAACCTTTACTAATATGTGTAAATAAATAAAAGGTGTGGATCTCAAATATACACCGTTTGCATTATCCGAATTCTTATCTCTTCAACATTCGAGCTTAATACAGTATTAATTTAATATCATTATTATTAAGATTTTGTTTGGATACTGAATCAATTTCAGCTGAAGTGCTGAATAAATGTTTTGTATGTACTGATTGTTTTTATACATCACAGACATCATAAACTTCATTAACACCTAACACACATCATCGGCCCACCAATGTCACCCAGATACTAACCCTTATTATTAATTTAACTAGCAAGTAACCCGTCGAGATTCGACGGGCATATTTATATATTTATATTATATAAATTAATAATAAATTATATTTTGAGTAATGAAAAATATATAATAATTTTATATAGATTCGAAAGATGAGTATATGATAATTTAATTTAATTATTTTTAAAACTAACAAAGAAATCATATTATATCATCTTCTTTAGCTTCTGTGCCTTGTCCGGTATAAACCTAACATATCAATTAAAATAATTATTAAAATAATATTTTTATTTAATTTAAAATTATAATTAAAATAAAATTTAATTTAAATATAAGTATTAAGCATAATATGAAAAATTCACCCACAATTTGCTCAAAATTTCATTGTTGAAAATCTTATTGGTAAGGGTTTGTATAACACTATCCTTAAAAATGTCTGTATTCGAAGTGGTGCAGTTTATATTTGTATATGTACTCTAAAAAATTGTCGTTATTGGATCACACGTAAAAGTTTATAAGAATATCATCCTGAAATGTCACATCTGATTGTACATCTCCAAAATCCATTACAGCTTTACCATCACCTACATCAAACATCAATTTTGTAATTTTTTTGTCATATATAAATTTCATTGTAAACATTTCTTGTGATATGTTGAATTAATCATTCTTAATTGTATATTAATACTTTGAGTCACATCTTGCTAGTGACACGAAATATTGCAACATAACTTTTAATGACTAAAAACTGGTTTTGGAATATAAAGTCCAACATTCTTTAACGATTGACATTGACTTTTTGTTTATAATCATAGCAAAACAAACCGCGAGTGAGAATTTTCTCATCTGAAATCGAATGGGGAATTTGGTTAAATCAGATAGACTCATAATCATTCTACCAATCATAAATTTTCTATTTTCATAGTTTCTCGAAAATTAATTTAACCTCCATTATATGGTTCTGCGATCAACCTACTTCCATTACATAATTTATTTGATGGATCTATATTCCTAAGAAGCATGACTATGCAACCCTCATTCAACTATATTTTTCGTTAATCCAGAATAATTGATTGTGTATAGATATTCCAGTAAAAATAATTCATTGGCTTTACTTGTGCTTTCACCATCTTGATAAATATTGTTAGAACTGATATATATATATATATACATTTTCATTTGTAGAGATATGTTTCATGATGTAATCATTGATCGTATGAGCATTCATTGGTATGGGTTAGTATAACATAATCTTTAAAAATATCTGAATTTGAGGTGCTGCAGTTCATATTTGCATAAGTACTCACCGCTATATGATCCTCCATATATTTTATATAATTATCATGGAAATGTCACATTTAATTATATATCTCCAAGATCAATACCAGATTTACCAATTGCCACCACGTACATGAAATATTCATTATGCAAATTTTTGCCATATATAATTTTCATTGTAAACAATATTTCTTGTAGTATATTATGTTAATCCATCTTAATTACATATTAATACTTCGAATGCTCTTTTTCCAATGACACGAGATATTGCAACATATCACTGATACAGGTAAAAACTTATTTTGAAATTAGAGCCCAACTTTCTTTAAAAATTGACATTGAGTTTTTTTTTTAATAGTCATAGTAAAACAAACTGTGAGATGAGAAATATTTCCTCTAAAATCAAATAGGGATTTGGTTAATTCAGACATGCTCATAATCAATCTACCAATCAAGAATTTTTATCCCAAATAATGACTTTTGTTTTATTGAGAAGAGAAGTTAAATAATTTTATGGTGTATGTTTTTTGCAGGTAGAATTCTCGTCACAATCTAGTTGAATACTATCTCTATTTTTTAATAACTGCTCCATTTTGTATTTCACGCAAACCAAGACACGTATTTAAATCTTAATAACACAAATTGTATATAAGTAAAAATTATAAAAATTTGATATTCTAAAACTACGTTATTGGACGAATCCACCAAGATGGCACTTGACTATGTTAACTCTTATATAACTATGTTAAAAAATTTGATCAAAGCTACTCAATGAATAGTACTATGCAAATGGTTCATTTATATCAAAACAGAGGTAGTACTAAATTTAGAATATGATGTCCACTGGATGCTACAGGCATCACCATATTATATTTTCTAGATAAATTATTGATAAATGTCTTATCAGTTTCACAACGTAAAGAAAAAAATCAAACATCATCACTATCAACTGCAAACATTATTTTATTATAAACATTATTGTGCCCATCAATCAAGAAACATGATAGCTTAGCATGACCCGCCTTCATTTATTCCTTATTATAATATGTCAGTTCTAGTATTAATAGATTATATGTTTCAGACGTTAAAACTTCATTCAGTATCGGAATTCCAGATAAAACTTTCAAACACATATAATTTGCAGCAATTAGCATTTCAATTCCTAGTAAAGCTATATTTATATTTGTTATTCCATCAATTACAAATCTGTTAAACTATATATTAATGAATTATTTCTTAAAAAATAGATTTAAAAAATTCCTTTATTTACTGATGGATCTATTCGCACTCCCAATAACTATTTATACATCATATTCTTTTATTTATAATATGCTTTATGAAAATAATTAATTTAATTTAGACCAATTATGCAAAGAATATGAATTTTCACATTTCCCTTAATAATTATAATTGTTTTGAATTGTTTTTAGAGATAATAATTTTTTTTGCCATTAAAATGATCAATTTTCAGATTTTAGCCATTTTAATTACGGGGTCACTACAAAGCTTTTGGACCTACAAAAAAAGCCAAAGCGGACCGGATGTTATTTAAATCGCCTCATTATGATGCCAAAATGGAAATCACATCCCTCTGATACCCTATTTAAGTTTTTTTATTACTTTTTTATGTAACTAAAATAAATAATATTCATTCCATCCCATTATTTATGTCACCCTTTTCTTTTTTGGCATTTCGAATTAAAAAAATAACCAATTAATAACAATGTGTCAAACCATATCTCGATTCCATATAAATTAAAAATTTCATATCTTTTAAAACTGAAAATTGGGTAAAACTGAAAATTATGTGAATATATCAATCCAAAATCTAAAATAAATAAATAATGCAAAAATCTAAAATAATAAAACAATGCAAAAATCTAAAATAAATATGTAAGTAAATGCAAAATTAAAATTTGAAATCCTTTAAAAGCCAAAAGTTATAAGAATTCCATACAAGTTAAAGTTATAAGAATTCCATACAAGTTAAAAAATTTATATCTTTAAAAAATTGAAAATTGTGTAAAAATAAAAAATATTGGAATAAAAAGTGCAGAAATCTAATATAAATAAATAAAAAAAATAAAATCTAATATAAATAAACAAAAAAACAAAATCTAATATAAATAAATGCAAATATACAAAATTTCAAATTTCAAATCTTTTAAGATCGGTAATTATGATAATTCTATATAAGTTAATATTTTCATATCTTTTAAAAAATGGAAATGAGGATTTCCATATCCAAATCAATAAATATTTTGACATAAATAAATAGTAAATAAATAATAACAAATATAAAAATCTAAATTTAATTAATAGAAAATGCAAAAATCTAAGAAAATTAGAAATTTAGAATGGAGACACCACATTAAATGTTGACTTGGTTGACCACTAATGGTATTAATAATATATAGATTATTAACCTATGATCGACATAATTTCAAAAATAAAAGATAAAATAAAATAATGTAAATTCAACCACGTTGGAGCATTTTTACTAATAAGTTGTGCAAATAACCGATTCTACGGAGTAGAGAAAAAAACTCTTTCGAAGACTCATCAAGAGATGAAGAATGGTTTTGAGATATCTTGTTATTCGGATTCTTTCTTCTTGAATCGGTCTTTAATTTTACGAGTAATTCGAATGAGTGATTATCATTTTACGACTAATTCGAAAATTCACAAAGATTATCATTCTAGAACTTCACATACACCAGCTGTAACACTCCCATTTTCGGCGCAGCAGAAAGACAAGGTGTTACTCTAGATGTTGCCGGCTCCGGAGTGAAGGCTGTCCCCACAAACCAACATGAGCTATTTCCAGTGCGCTTTGGCCTCACTCGCGCACACCCTGGGAGACTTCCCAGGAGGTCATCCATCCTAGAATTACCCCAAGGCAAGCACGCTTAACTTTGGATTTCTTATAGGATGACTATCAAGAAATAAAGGTACCTTGTTGGTATGAGTAGCTTATTACACCCCATTTATGCTATATTCCGGGGTATTACACCAGCCTTGCTTTGATCAAGTTCATAGAACTTGCAATGGCGTTTCGTTCATTATTCATGATGTACCATTCAAATGTCATTGTGTCTTGGTTGAATAAAGTTAAGAAAAAAAAAAGGGTTGCATTTTGTGCGTCAGAATAGAGAGTTGACAATAATGCTTGAAATGCGGATATGATTGTGTTAACTCCATAAATATTAGGCCCAATACGTTTAGCCCAATCCCTTTTCGAAGGGCCCAATCCAAAGGCCCATTAAGCTAAGCCCAATCGAGAAGCCCGGTCCAATTTATAATTTATCCCGATGAAGGCCAAGTGGTGAGAAGCCGCCATCTAGTTCAAGACCTATCCGAATGTTAATCATAATGAGAGGCAGCGCCATAAGCAGTGGAGAGTGAATCCTGTCAACATTAAAGACTTGGAGAAAATTATGGCATTAAGGATTGAGAAGCTGCAGCTTTGGAAAGGATGGTGGAAGCAGGGGAGGTTACAAGAGAATCCCAACATCAACGCCGCATTATCATGGGAGGAGGATCCGGGGTTTTATGATGCCTGGTGAAGACATGCATCACCCCATCCCCTATATAAGGTTGACGGGTACATAGGAGCAGAGGATCTACACACAACTCCCCAGAGGAAATCGCACTTTTCATATCTTTACTTCCTGTCATTTTCTTTTTGCAAGTTATTTTTCAGTGTTCTTCAATTCTGCAATTTTCATTCCCTTTACAGCTTTCTTAAATTTTCTGTAATTCTCCTCAATTCTTGTAACCATCTTCAAATCATATTCAATAAAAAATTCTTGGTTAACAAATTGGCACGCCCAGTGGGACACGAGATTGAGACCATATCCACTTAGGAGTGTATGCTACTTAGATCTGGACGAGTAGTAAGGAACTTGACTAAAAAATTCGAAATAATGTCGCTACAAGAGAACACATGGGTTAGAACATCCTCTGAGAACGCCAATAATACGGCGAGCACTTCTCAACCACAACAGGGAACAATGCGAATCCCTACCCTATCTGAGCAAATACGGCTATCGATAACTGAATCGATGACCGAATTCATGCCTTTACTCACAAGGTACCTAATGGATGTGTTGCGGCCTGCCATGGCCGACCAAATTGACAAGATATGTGGATCCTTGTGTACTCAACAAAATGGATATGCTCCAGCAAATGGCACTATTGTGCCGCCATGTCCAGGGCCGTCTGGCGGCCCACAGCGGAGTTGGGGAACCACACTTGGCCAGCCGCCATTCCCGGAGTCCGGAGGCCTGGCCACTTTGCCCCCATTCCCATATCAGGCCACCTATGCTTTCACTCCTGCGGCACCTAGCATGCCGAACTTCGGTTATGCGGCACCTCCCGTGCCGATGGATGCTTCATCATGCTGCTTGATGGCGGCCAGCGCTATACCAGGCTGTACGACAATCCCCGATGCATCCGGCATGGCACCACGTCAAGCGACGGCGGTGCCCCTAAACCCTAGTTGGATGCCGCCGACGGAAAGGGGGCAGGCACCACAGCCATATGAAGTGGCTTTGACACCTTCGATGCCTCCCACATCTGCTATGCCTATACCGGCGCCCGCACCGAACCCTAGTTGGATGTCGCCGGCGCAAGGGAGGCAGGCACCACAGCCATATGGAGTGGCTTTGACACCTCCTACGCCTCCCACAGCCGCCATGCCAGTAGCGTCTCTCCCACCGAACCCTAGTCCGATGCCGCCAACGCTAGGGGGGCAGGCGCCACAACTATGTGGAGTGGCCGCGACACCTGCCACACTTCCAGCCGCCATGCCTCCTACACAGGCACCGGCGGTCCCGCCCGAGTTGCTAGCAGACGTAATGCATCAACGTTTTGGGATTCAACTAAGGCCGATGGAGCGGCCTACATACAGGAAGCCATACCCTGATTGGGTAGACACCATGCAGCCGTACCCCAGGGGCTTCAAGATGCCCGAGTTCACCACCTTTTCAGGGGATGATGGCAAGTCCACTGTAGAACATGTGGGCAGATTCACAGTTCAGTGTGGTGAAGCGGCGGCCAACGACTGGCTGAAGTTGAGGCTGTTCAGTTCATCCCTCACTGGACCTGCCTTCGCATGGTTTGCATCCTTGCGGCCTTACACAATTCAAAACTGGGCCGATCTTGAACGGGCATTCCATGACAGGTTCTATATGCCACTGTCACGGGTGAGTCTCGCAGACCTTACTAATGTCAAACAGTTTGCCGATGAGGCGGCAAGCACCTTTATTAACCGACTACAGCGGATTAAGGGCCGATGTACAATGGCAGTCCCTGATAGGGAGATAGCCAATATTGTAGTGGCTAACATGTTGCCAAAATTGAAAGAACATTTAATTGTGCATGATTCTACTGATCTTGCCCAGCTGGCCGAGAAAGCGGCTCCCTTGGAAAAGTTCCTGGAGGAACAAGATGAAAAGCGTCTACCTACACACGAGACTCGTTTTGAGAAATTAAAACATTATAAAGAGGAAGACGAACCAATAGTGATGACCTATGCAATAACCTTGGGTGGTAAAAACCCTGGATAGTGGCCCTGGAACGCCATCAACAGCGGCCTTGGAGGCCGAAGAGTTGGTGAATGAGGATGACGCGTGGCTGAGGACGGCGGCCTAAATGAGGATGGCGCCCCGACACATGAGCTAGCTCCGAGGTACGGACCGACTTCGAGGCATAGCGGTTTGGAAGTGAGTCGTGAAACTGGAGCAAGTGGCGGCCCCCGGAACAGGTTGAGATGGCGGCCCAGGACGGAGCTGATGGCGGCCGGGAGCAGATCTGAAGGCGGCTCGGGGCAACTCTAATGACGGCCCAAGGTGGCATCCCCAGCAGATGAAGATGGCGGCCTGGTGCTGGCGGCCGAAGAAGAGGTTGGCGGCTTGGTGCTGGCGGCCTGCACGGAGGAAGCTGGTGGCCTGAAGACATCCCGAGCAGATGGCGGCCTGAAGCTGGAGCTGGCGGCAGCCGGAGAAGAGACCGGCAGCCTGGGCAGAAGTTGCATGGCGGCCTGGAGCTGGAGCTGGCGGCCGGTGGCTGGTAGCTGGCGGCGCTCAACAGTTGGCGGCTGGAAGCTGGCGGAACGTTGGCGGCTGACGGCTGGCGGATGTAGGGTTGCTGTCGGCGCCCAACTCCACACCCAAGCTTGGCGGCTGGCGGCCAAGGAAAGGAGGTGGCGGCCCGGGCTCAGCTGGCGGCGCGACCGAGATGTGTTGGCGGCAGGCAACGGTTGGCAGCCTCGCAAGTTGGCGGCTGGGCAGCGGGTGGAGACAAAACAGCCTTGGCTGGCGGCAGGCATCCTCGAGATGGACCAGGCTGGCGGCGCTCTGGAGACAGGCTGGCGGCCAAAGAAGCTGCTGGCGGCGACTAGATGGCTGGCGGCCGGCGCGGCAGGCTGGATGGCTGGCGGCCTGATAGCTGCTGGCGGCACACGAGGAGGCCGGCGGTGCAAGGGCTGGCGGCAGATGCAGCAGCACGGCAACTGGCGGCGCTGGACCAGGCTGGCGGCAGGCTCCGAACTGGCGGCGTCGACTCGGGCTGGCGGCGTCCTCAAGCTGCGACAAGCGAAGGCTGGCGGCAGGAGTTGGCGGCGCAGCAGGCGGCACCTTGGCTAGCGGTGGCTGGAGATGGCGGCACTCGAGGATTCGCTGGCGGCGCTCGGAGGACCAGGCTGGCGGCGCTTGCGACCTAGGGCTGGCGGCGCTCACAGGACTGGCGGCCAAGGGGTTGGCGGCGCTCGCAAGCTGGCAGCCAAGGGGTTGGCGGCGCTCGCAAGCTGGCGGCCAAGAGGCTGGCGGCGCACGACAAGTCACTGGCGGCGTTCGGGGAAAGTGTTGGCGACGTCTTCAGGCTATGGTGGCGGCGGCCTTCTCGGGCGACGGTCCTATTCGAATGGCGGCCCTCCCCGAGGCAGAATCCAGGCTTGGCGGCGCTCTCAGGTGGTGGCGTGCCGGGTCTTGGCGGAGCTCGACAGGCAGGCGGCGGCAGCACTCCTTGCTGGCGGATAGATAAGGTGATGGATGGCAGCTTGAATCGGGCGCTCAACCCAAAACCTGCTCAACCTCCGGGCAGTAACGACGGGGACGAAGGCAACATCCACAACGAACTCTTAATGGTGTCCTAAACTAGCAAGCGGAGCGGCGAAAAGGACCAAAAGAATGGAGAGGAGTAGAAAGAGTAAAATTTCAAAAAATGGGCAAAAGTTTTAACCTAAAGATGGGAAGTGGCTTTTTATAGAAGCCAATGGAACTAGGGTTTTGGAATGAGCTAATGGGCCAAGCTTATGATTTGAACGCGCAAATCTGTCTTCAAATCCTGATCAGACAAATTGCGCGAGGGGGCATCTGTTAACTCCATAAATATTAGGCCCAATACGTTTAGCCCAATCCCTTTTCGAAGGGCCCAATCCAAAGGCCCATTAAGCTAAGCCCAATCGAGAAGCCCGGTCCAATTTATAATTTATCCCGATGAAGGCCAAGTGGTGAGAAGCCGCCATCTAGTTCAAGACCTATCCGAATGTTAATCATAATGAGAGGCAGCGCCATAAGCAGTGGAGAGTGAATCCTGTCAACATTAAAGACTTGGAGAAAATTATGGCATTAAGGATTGAGAAGCTGCAGCTTTGGAAAGGATGGTGGAAGCAGGGGAGGTCACAAGAGAATCCCAACATCAACGCCGCATTATCATGGGAGGAGGATCCGGGGTTTATGATGCCTGGTGAAGACATGCATCACCCCATCCCCTATATAAGGTTGACGGGTACATAGGAGCAGAGGATCTACACACAACTCCCCAGAGGAAATTGCACTTTTCATATCTTTACTTCCTGTCATTTTCTTTCTGCAAGTTATTTTTCAGTGTTCTTCAATTTTGCAATTTTCATTCCCTTTACAGCTTTCTTAAATTTTCTGTAATTCTCCTCAATTCTTGTAACCATCTTCAAATCATATTCAATCAAAAATTCTTGGTTAACAGATTGAAAGGAAATAGGGGACGACATTTTGGAGAGATAGAGATGAGGAAGTGCGCTAACAAAAAGAGTGGATTCTAAGTCATTATAATTCTATCTGTTTGTTGGCTAGAGTGTGAGGAGCAAGAGAATTAGTTATATATAATTCATATTTGTACACCTTGTTATTATATGCCCGTGTTGGAAACTGATAATTAAGCATCATGTATAATTGGTATCTTCCAAATATAAGCTCTTCTTTCATCTTAGTATTTTTGTTATGAATCACTTTTTGCCACTATTTAGTAGGGGTGTCAATTTCAGGTTTCGGGTCGTGTTCGGGTCGGGTTTATCAGGTTGTATAACATTTCAGGTCGGGTTTTGGGTCGACCTGATTTCGGAAAAAACCCAAAATGACCAAACCCAAACCTGAAATTTTTCGTGTCGTTCGGGTTTGTTTTTTCGGGTTATAGGCCAAAATTGTCATAATTTCAGATTTCGGGTCGTGTTCGTGTCAGGTTGAGCAGGTGGTATAATATTTCAGGTCGGGTATCGGGTCGACCTGATTTGAAAAAACCCAAAATGACTAAACCCAAACCTGAAATTTTTCGTGTCGGTCGGGTTCCTTTTTTCGTGTTCGTGTCCAAATTGACACCCCTACTATTTAGTATTTTAGTGTTTAACTTTAATTCAAATTTTTATCATAACTAGTAAGTAACCCGTCGAGACTCGACGTGCATAATTATATATTTTATATAATATATATACTTATATTATATAAAGTAATAATAAATTATATTTTGAGTAATGAAATATGTGTAATGATTTTATGTATATTCGAAAGAGGATGTATATGATATATTGTATAATTTAATTATTTTTAAAATAAACAAAGAAATCATATTATACCGTCTTCTTTAACTTCTATGGCTTATCCGATACAAACCTAACAACTTAATAAAATAATTATTCAAAAAATATTTTTATTTAATTTGAAATTCAAATTAAAATAAAACAAAATTTAAATATAAGTATTAAGCATAATATGAAAAATTCCCTCACGATTTGCTGAAAATCTCATTGGTAGGGGCTAGTACAACACTATTGTAACACCCCGGATTTGATAACCCAGGCCGGGGTGCCACCGCCACACCTCCCTAGCAAGACACGGTTCCTCCGAGCTTGCTAAAGAGATGCAAGGCTATAGGTGTTGGAAAAAGTTTTAAAAGCAAGTCCGGAATTACTTAAAAATGATAATGTAATATCATCCATACATTATAATAAAAATAATAGGTTGCAGCGGAAATTAAATACAGGGCCGACATGGCCAAAACTCGGGTTAACAAGCCCGTATGCGTCATGTAGAACAAATAATTAAATACCCAAAGTGATCCCCGATGCATGATCATGCTCCGTACTCTGTAATGGGAAAATGAACAACGGGGTTTATCAGTATATAAAATACTGAGTAAGTTAAGCCCTTACAAAGCAATTTAAGGGGTTACATGTGTTTAAATCCGAAGATTCACTTGTCATGCATTACTTTAAAAATCCATATTTTATTCGCAGCGGAAAACATGTTTAATTTATTCAAGACGACAATGCATAATTTAAAAGACTAAATTTTTAAAGGCAGAATTTAAAGGCATAATTTAATGACGTAATTTAAATGCGTAATTTAAAAACCTGATACAAAAGATTTAAGCGTAATCAACACTCACACAAGTCTTTTATATTTTATCCCGCAACTGAGAAGAGGACACCACACAAGAGAGATCACTAACGAGGCAATCTCAAAAGATCATAATCAGTTAGCCGGTGAACCGGCGGCCGCAGCCATATCAGTATTGACTGCCGTTTTGGCTAGCCATGTATCTCGATTGCCATTTCGGCAAGCCGTGTGTATCTACTGTCAATTTGACAGGCATGTATATCAACTGTCGTTTGACAGGCCTTTCAAACGGTTTCACTACCACTCGGGCAGGCCGTGTATTTCCCACTGCCGATTTGGCAGGCCATGTGCACAACTGCCGTTTTGGCATATAAAGGAGACCACTAACGAGGCAGTCTCAAAAGATAGTAGGACCACTAACGAGGCGATCCACAAAGATAGTAGGACCACTAACGAGGCGATCCACAAATACAGCGCGCGAGATCACTAACGAGGCAATCTCAGATAGTAAGGAGACCACTAACGAGGCAGTCTCAAAGATAATGATAGTATGAAGATCGGCTCAGCCTAGTGAACGGGATTTTTCGAAAGTTCGTATTTCAAAGTTATCAAAGGATCGTTATCGCGTTTTCATAGTTCGAGTTTTCTCAAGTTCGAAAAATCCTATTCGAGGCAGTTCACGCCTTTCTTAATTTAAAATTCGTCTTTCCTCCAAAAATTCTGAAACTTGGCCAGTAATTCAAAAACACACACACGAACAACTTTCATGTTTTAAGTTTTTGGAAATAAGGTTCCGAAGTGAGTTGAAATTTGAGTTTATTGCAAAGAATAATTTACGTCTTAAAAACTGTTTTCGTCACAGGTTCGTGTAACGCCGATTAAAAATTCATTTCAAAACCAATCGATGTGAAATTTTTACAGTAGCTACACGACACATTAAGGAACAACTTTCATGTTTTAAGTTTTTGGAAATAATGAATTCTTGGTACTCAAAAATCGAGTGCAACTCACTGCATACTCATGGCCCTTAAAACGAATTCAAAACAGTTCTAAAAACTTGGCCGTTTGACATATCAAATGAACACCAAAATTCGTGAAATTTGGTAGGCATAATCTAGACACAATTATCTACAACTTTTGTTTAGAAATGCAAAGTTAAATCATTCGAAAAATGGGTGAAAAACATGCATCAAGTTGAATGAAGGAATCTGTCACAGATTAAAATCGTTCGGTTTGATACAGAAAGTTCATGGCGAAAATTGGGATAGCAAAACTTAATGTCAATGGCTGAAATTTGGACACAAAATAGATAAAGGTGTTAGGAACAACTTTTATGTTGAAAAGTTTTCGGTTTGAATTCCCGAAGGTCGAGTTTTTGGCGAGTCTTTAAAATTGGACGAAAATAGGGTTTTTGAAAACCGATTTTTGTTACAAGCCTATATCTCGAGATTTAAACAACAAACAACCACGAAAATTTGTGAGTAAGGTTTTAACTTACTTAGGATGATGATAGGGTCGCTGGATTGGGTTTCCGGATGTCCTAGGGTCACGACGAACGGCCAACTTCTCCGATCGCTTTTTGTTCGTTTTCCGACGGGAAATCGTAGTAAGGAAATAGTGTTAGAATTCGAGTTTCTGAGACTTATGGACGAATTGAAACTTTGTACAATAGCTTACCAAGAGTCTAGAGGGCAGGGCTTGGTTCCTTTCGCCTTGCCGTCGCCGGAATACTTGCCGGAAAGTGAGTTCGGAGAGGTTTCGACTTGGAGAGGAGTTTTGGAGGTGTTTAGGGTTAGGTTTTCTGAGAATTATGGGGAGGGGCGCCCCAAATCTGATCTTATGCCCTTCCCCATTGTTGTGATCGACTTGCCATTGATTGAGGTCGGATTTTTGGCAAGAAAATCGCCATGGAAGGAAAGTTTACACTTTCAGCACCTCTGGCGCGCTGGTGGCGCGCACCCAAGCTTTTGTGCGCGCGGAGCACGCGCGACCAGCCTGGAGGCGCGACGCCCTTGGCCGCGCGGGCAGCGCGGGCCAGCCGGACCGGCCGGTTCGGCGGTTCGCTTGCTCCGTCGGGTCTTTCCTTCTTTTCTCGATCGGGTTTCTATCCCCTACGTTTTCGGTTCGACTTTTCGGGTCATTTCTGGGGTTACGATTCCTTTCTAAATTTTATTTTGACTCCAGTGAATTTCATATTCGAAACCTTGAATCCGTCGAGTTTGAATTCATCGTCTTTCGACTCCCGTGTAGTAATTTATCTGATTAAATTACTTCCGACTTCACGGGTTTTTAGAATTAAAATTCTTTTCCTTCTTGAATTTAATTCCAATTCTTTTAACTCGATTCATGGAATTTCTTCGGCTTCCTTTCCCTCTTTTATTCCATTTTGAGTTTTTGAATCTATCGGCGTTTCATTTCCGAGCAATAATTTATTGTAATAATTTATTTTCTTTTCGGAAATAAATTTTTATTTTGCTGTAAAAATCCCGGGTATTACAGTCTACCCCCCTTAAGAATCAACTTCGTCCCCGAAGTTGCGCCCTCACTTCCTTTTGGCTCAATTTAATGTTGGGGTATTTCCATCTACCTTCCTTTAAGGATGAACGTCTTCCACGAGAAATTAATTACATTCCTTTGAATGTGAATTAAATTTCTCGGGTGTTACATCCTCTCCCCCTTAGGAATCAACTTCGTCCTCGAAGTTGGGCGTTAGCTCCTCGCGAGCTCGGTCGTTGTTTGGTTGCGTGATTGTATTATTGCGTTTTATTGTTTGTTATTATTTGACTGAACCCAGAATTGAAATTTCCAAGTTGCCTACGTACCCTGTGAAGGGATCAAGTCATTACGTAGTTCAAAACAATTTGAATTCATTTATTTTTGATTGGATACAATTCTTAGAGTCGTACTCAAAAATAAATGTAGTTTGTCGATGCTTGAAAACTTCTTACGGTTACTTGGGCCGAGTGGTCACGTCCTCCCTCTTGTTTATATTCTCTATTCGCGTCCGGCAGTCACGCAGCCGATGACCATGTCGACCGCATCGAAGGCATGCTCCAGGCTGAGGGCATCCTCTCGCATAGTGTGGTTTACCACACTTTGGACATGGTGGCGCATAGTCGCCATGGTTGAAGACTATCCCCTTGTTTCGTCCATTGTCGTTTTGATGTGGTCGGTCCAAGTTTCTACGGGAATGGTCCTTATTCCTCTTGTATCGTCCTTGTGGTCCTTGCTTAGTCCCACCTACCGGTTTCTGTTTCAGTCCTTGAACTCGTGCAACCGCTACTGCACGATCATACACAGCCTGTAGGTCAAGATAGTGCTCGCCCGTGATCACCTCTCTAATAGATAGGTTCAGTCCCGTCTCGAACTTCTGTGCCTTCTCTACATCAGTTGGCACCAGTCTCGGCGCGAACCGCACCAACTCCTTGAAACGATTATAGTATTCTTGGACCGTCTTTCCTCCTTGCCTCAGTGTCAGAAATTCCTCATACATAGCAGCCTTCATGCTCATGGGATAAAAATGATCCCTAAGCAGATCCGTGAATTCTGACCATGTGTAGGGCTCGTCGTACTTTGCACGTTTCCCTTGGGTGACTTGCCACCAATCATCCGCCTCGCCTCCTAGGTAGTATGAAGCTACGTGAACCTTTTCCCCGTCGGGACACTTTACGGCGTTCAACAGCTTGTCGAACGTCCGTATCCATTCCTCTAGCTGAGCCGGGTCCTCTTCGCCGGCGTAGCGGGGTGGTTGGTAAGGGTTTACCAAGGCTAAGTAGTTGACCCGGGTTACCGGTGGTGGTACACCCGCTTGTGCACGTTGCACTTCAGCATTTCCTAATACTACGAGAACTTCCTCGACAGTCCTTAGACGCTCATCCATATTGTTGGGAACATGAGGCACTCGCCCTCCTATGCTCTGAGGGATCTCATTATTGTTCGGTGTGTTGGGGAGGTCAGCGTTAGTGTTGTTTGGGATTTCCTTTCTCGATTTTCCCTTAGGTGCCATTCTCTGTTATCAACGCACGTGAAGATGAGTTTCTAATCTAAGGCAAGTTAGCGTTCAAGAAAATCTATAAGGTAGGATTGGAAAGAGGTAATAGATAGGAGAATGCTAAACTTAGGTGATCAAATTATAAGACTGAGGCAGAATTAGTTTAAAGCAAACGCTTCTAAGTCAAGGTCATGACCAATTTGAAGGTAAGAGTTTTGACACTGCTAATTCACATAAAAAAAAAAAAAAATTAGCGCGATATTCATGTATGTATGTATGCGAATGCATGTATGCTTTATACAATGCTACCCCAACCCCGAAAAATATTTTCGTGACTTTAAAAACTTGTTGGAAAAATTTCTATGCATATGTAAATATTTTCCATGGGTTTCAAATAAATTTTGTTCCATGGAAATGAAACTTAAAATTTAAATAATAATAATGGTACTTAAAAATTTTAAAATAATATTAATATTTGTTTAAAAATCTTGGGCCTCTATATTGGCCAAAATAATAATAATAATTAAAAAATATTTCCGGGCTCTGATACCACTCTGTAACACCCCGGATTTGATAACCCAGGCCGGGGTGCCACCGCCACACCTCCCTAGTAAGACACGGTTCCTCCGAGCTTGCTAAAGAGATGCAAGGCTATAGGTGTTGGAAAAAGTTTTAAAAGCAAGTCCGGAATTATTTAAAAATGATAATGTAATATCATCCATACATTATAATAAAAATAATAGGTTGCAGCGGAAATTAAATACAGGGCCGACATGGCCAAAACTCGGGTTAACAAGCCCGTATGCGTCATGTAGAACAAATAATTAAATACCCAAAGTGATCCCCGATGCATGATCATGCTCCGTACTCTGTAATGGGAAAATGAACAACGGGGTTTATCAGTATATAAAATACTGAGTAAGTTAAGCCCTTACAAAGCAATTTAAGGGGTTACATGTGTTTAAATCCGAAGATTCACTTGTCATGCATTACTTTAAAAATCCATATTTTATTCGCAGCGGAAAACATGTTTAATTTATTCAAGACGACAATGCATAATTTAAAAGACTAAATTTTTAAAGGCAGAATTTAAAGGCATAATTTAATGACGTAATTTAAATGCGTAATTTAAAAACCTGATACAAAAGATTTAAGCGTAATCAACACTCACACAAGTCTTTTATATTTTATCCCGCAACTGAGAAGAGGACACCACACAAGAGAGATCACTAACGAGGCAATCTCAAAAGATCATAATCAGTTAGCCGGTGAACCGGCGGCCGCAGCCATATCAGTATTGACTGCCGTTTTGGCTAGCCATGTATCTCGATTGCCATTTCGGCAAGCCGTGTGTATCTACTGTCAATTTGACAGGCATGTATATCAACTGTCGTTTGACAGGCCTTTCAAACGGTTTCACTACCACTCGGGCAGGCCGTGTATTTCCCACTGCCGATTTGGCAGGCCATGTGCACAACTGCCGTTTTGGCATATAAAGGAGACCACTAACGAGGCAGTCTCAAAAGATAGTAGGACCACTAACGAGGCGATCCACAAAGATAGTAGGACCACTAACGAGGCGATCCACAAATACAGCGCGCGAGATCACTAACGAGGCAATCTCAGATAGTAAGGAGACCACTAACGAGGCAGTCTCAAAGATAATGATAGTATGAAGATCGGCTCAGCCTAGTGAACGGGATTTTTCGAAAGTTCGTATTTCAAAGTTATCAAAGGATCGTTATCGCGTTTTCATAGTTCGAGTTTTCTCAAGTTCGAAAAATCCTATTCGAGGCAGTTCACGCCTTTCTTAATTTAAAATTCGTCTTTCCTCCAAAAATTCTGAAACTTGGCCAGTAATTCAAAAACACACACACGAACAACTTTCATGTTTTAAGTTTTTGGAAATAAGGTTCCGAAGTGAGTTGAAATTTGAGTTTATTGCAAAGAATAATTTACGTCTTAAAAACTGTTTTCGTCACAGGTTCGTGTAACGCCGATTAAAAATTCATTTCAAAACCAATCGATGTGAAATTTTTACAGTAGCTACACGACACATTAAGGAACAACTTTCATGTTTTAAGTTTTTGGAAATAATGAATTCTTGGTACTCAAAAATCGAGTGCAACTCACTGCATACTCATGGCCCTTAAAACGAATTCAAAACAGTTCTAAAAACTTGGCCGTTTGACATATTAAATGAACACCAAAATTCGTGAAATTTGGTAGGCATAATCTAGACACAATTATCTACAACTTTTGTTTAGAAATGCAAAGTTAAATCATTCGAAAAATGGGTGAAAAACATGCATCAAGTTGAATGAAGGAATCTGTCACAGATTAAAATCGTTCGGTTTGATACAGAAAGTTCATGGCGAAAATTGGGATAGCAAAACTTAATGTCAATGGCTGAAATTTGGACACAAGATAGATAAAGGTGTTAGGAACAACTTTTATGTTGAAAAGTTTTCGGTTTGAATTCCCGAAGGTCGAGTTTTTGGCGAGTCTTTAAAATTGGACGAAAATAGGGTTTTTGAAAACCGATTTTTGTTACAAGCCTATATCTCGAGATTTAAACAACAAACAACCACGAAAATTTGTGAGTAAGGTTTTAACTTACTTAGGATGATGATAGGGTCGCTGGATTGGGTTTCGGATGTCCTAGGGTCACGACGAACGGCCAACTTCTCCGATCGCTTTTTGTTCGTTTTCCGACGGGAAATCGTAGTAAGGAAATAGTGTTAGAATTCGAGTTTCTGAGACTTATGGACGAATTGAAACTTTGTACAATAGCTTACCAAGAGTCTAGAGGGCAGGGCTTGGTTCCTTTCGCCTTGCCGTCGCCGGAATACTTGCCGGAAAGTGAGTTCGGAGAGGTTTCGACTTGGAGAGGAGTTTTGGAGGTGTTTAGGGTTAGGTTTTCTGAGAATTATGGGGAGGGGCGCCCCAAATCTGATCTTATGCCCTTCCCCATTGTTGTGATCGACTTGCCATTGATTGAGGTCGGATTTTTGGCAAGAAAATCGCCATGGAAGGAAAGTTTACACTTTCAGCACCTCTGGCGCGCTGGTGGCGCGCACCCAAGCTTTTGTGCGCGCGGAGCACGCGCGACCAGCCTGGAGGCGCGACGCCCTTGGCCGCGCGGTGGCCGCGCGGCGGCGCGCGGGCAGCGCGGGCCAGCCGGACCGGCCGGTTCGGCGGTTCGCTTGCTCCGTCGGGTCTTTCCTTCTTTTCTCGATCGGGTTTCTATCCCCTACGTTTTCGGTTCGACTTTTCGGGTCATTTCTGGGGTTACGATTCCTTTCTAAATTTTATTTTGACTCCAGTGAATTTCATATTCGAAACCTTGAATCCGTCGAGTTTGAATTCATCGTCTTTCGACTCCCGTGTAGTAATTTATCTGATTAAATTACTTCCGACTTCACGGGTTTTTGGAATTAAAATTCTTTTCCTTCTTGAATTTAATTCCAATTCTTTTAACTCGATTCATGGAATTTCTTCGGCTTCCTTTTCCTCTTTTATTCCATTTTGAGTTTTTGAATCTATCGGCGTTTCATTTCCGAGCAATAATTTATTGTAATAATTTATTTTCTTTTCGGAAATAAATTTTTATTTTGCTGTAAAAATCCCGGGTATTACAACTATCTTAAAAAATATATGAATTTGAAGTAGTGCATTTTATATTTGTATATGTACTTTAAAAAATTGTTGCTATAGAATTACCCGTAGAGTTTATAAGATATCATGCGGATATTCAATCTGATTGTACATCTTCAAAATCAATACCGGCTTTATCATCACCTAGATCAATTATCCATTTTGTAAATTTTCTGTCATATATAAATTTCATTGTAAATAACATTTCTTGTGATATCTTGAGTTAATAATTGTTAATTGCATATTAATAATTTGAGCCACATCTTGTTAGTGACACGAAATATTACAACATAACTATTCATGGCTAAAAACTGATTTTAGAAGATAAAGTCCAACATTCTTTAATGATTGACATTGACCTTTGTTTATAATCATAGCGACACAAATTGCAAGTTAAAATTTTCTCATCTGAAATCGAATGGGAAATTTGTTTAAATCATATAGTCTCATAATCATTATACCAATCAATAATTTTTTACTTTCATGGTTTCCCGAAAATTAGTTTAACCTCACTTATATGGTTCCGCATATTGGTATCTATCAACCTACTTTCATTGCATAATTTATTTGATGGATCTATATTCCTAAGAAACATGACTATGCAACCCTCATTCAACTATATTTCATGATTCGGTAATCCAGAACAATTGTTCGTGTTTAGAAATTCCAGTGAAAATAATTCATTGACATTATTTATGCTTTCATCCTCTTGAAAAATATTGTTAGAACTGATATATACATTTTCATCCGCAGACATATGTTCCATGATGTAATCATTGATCATATCAACAATCTCAATGGTAAGGATTAGTATAGCACTGTCTTTAAAAATATTTGGATTTGAAGTGGTGCAGTTTATATTTGTATAAGTACTCTACAATAGCCGCTATAGGATCTCCCGTAGAGTATAAAATTATCATATGTAAATGTTATATCTAATTGTACATCTCCGAGATCGATACCAAATTTATCATTTACCATCACCTATATGAAGTATTCATTGTGCAAATTTCTGTCATATATAATTTTCATGTTGTATCTTGAGTTAATTCATCTTAATTACATATTACTACTTCGAGTCCCCTCTTTCCAGTGACACAAGATCTTGCAACATATCACTGACAAGAATAAAAACTGGTTTTGGTTTTTTAAGATAGAGTCCAATCTTCTTTAAATGTTGACATTGACTAATAGTCATAATAAAACAAAATGTGAGTGAGAATTTTGTTCATCTGAAATTGATGGGGAATTTGGTTATTTCATACGGGCACGTAATCATTCTACCCGTCAAGAATTTTCATCCCAAATAATGAACTTTGTTTTAATGAGAAGATAAGTTAAATGAATAAGTTTTTTGCAGGTAGAATTCTTGTTACAATCTAGTGGAAGACCAAATCTAGAATGTGTTGCTATACCTCTTCGAAGGAGTTGGGTGCTATTCCATTGGATGCTACAGACAGCACAATATAACCTCTCCCACAAAGGGCTAAACATAATATTTTCTAGATAAATTATCGACAAATGTCATGTCAGTTCCACCACATAAAGAAAAAATAATCAACCCTCATTACTATCAACTACATACATTATTTTATTATAAACATTCTTATGCTTTGCATGATCCGCCTTCATTTATTCCTTGTTATAATATGTCCTCTACTATCAATAGATGATTTGTTTCAGATATTATAACCTCATACAATACCGGCATTCCAGAGAAAATTTTTAAATTTATAGAATTTACAGCAATTAGCCTTTCAATTTCTAACAAAGCTAGATTTATATTTGTTCTTCCGTCAACTGCAAATCAATTAAAATATAGATTAATGAATTACTTCCTCCGTTTGTTTTTTCAGTGTTATACTTTCTTTTTTTTGGATGTTTGGAAATAAATGTTACGTTACCATATTTGGAATATTTTGAAAGTTAATATTTTTTACTAATTATAGTTAAATTATTAATTTTTTGATGTTCATTAATAAAATTTAAAATGAATAAAGTCAAATATGACTCATCTTATTTTATTTATTTAATTATTGTAATTCTTCAACTAAATCAATTTTGTTAACTTACATTAAATCACGTGTCATTCCTAGTGTTACACTTATTAAAAAAGGGAGGGAGTATTTCTTTAAAAATATATTAAAAAATAAATTTTCTTTATTTATTTACTGATAGATCTATTCGCACCCCCAATAACTCTTTATACACCCGATTCTTTTATTTATAATACGCTTTACGAAAATAATTAATTTACTCTAAACCAATTATCCATATAATATGAATTTTCGCAATTCCATTAATAATTATGATTGTTTTGTACTTCCTCCATTTTTGTTTTAATAGCTACATTGGCTAATTTGCTACTATTCACATACATACTTTGACTTAAAGTTTTATTATAGTTATATAAGTTAAAATATAGCCAAGCGGGATCTTGTTAGATTAGTCTCGTCGTGTAGTTTTTATAATGAAACTTTTAGAATTTTTACTTATACCGAAATTAAGTTATTAGTGGTTTAAGATGTGTATTGGACTTCGTGAAAATGGGTCCATAGCAAATAAAAAACAGGGAGCATTATTTTTAATATAATAAAACATAAATAAGATTTTTATTATTTAGTCTAGATTTACATACGATTTGAATGATATAATTATAAAACATATTTTAAACGATTAGCAACTTCTATGCACAAAAAAAAAATGATTAGCAACTATATAATTGTATATTACTTTTAGGAGAAGCGATATATTTTTGTAAAAATGTGACCTATATATACATTAGTTTATACTTCATATTCAAATCTTTTCCATATATTCATTAATGTTCTTTTAATAATATAAATTCCATATATATATATACCGAGGAATCCATATAAATTTGAAAATCCAAATCTTTACAAACTGAAAATTGTGGGAACTCCATATAAATTGGAAATTAAATATCTTTTAAAAACTAAAAATTGGGATTGCCATATACACATTAATTATATATTTAACATTGTTTGGCTGGGTGCTGTGCCAAAGGACCTTTTTCTCCTCAAGGGAGGCTACCGGAGAAAGGATCAAACCGGTTACGGGTCCGGATTAATGATAATGCGCCCAAACTTGACAAATCACGCCCAAACTTGACTGAATATTCCTTAGAATTTTCATGGCAACAAAATACAAAGGAGAATCTACCGGTTGTTAAGAAACAACGGCGAATTCACCGGAAAAACTAGAACCAAACTACCGGTTGTTAAGAAACAACGGTGGACTTGGAAGTAACCGCTACAAGCTAAGCTAGAATCTAGGAAAAACTGTAAAGGAAAGCTGTAAAGATACAAAGAAGTAAATTTGATAAGGGAATTTGGGGGTTGGATTGATCTCTCTGATTTTGTGTATGGCATCCCCTATTTATAGCCGGAGCTAAAATAACCGCTCTCCGGCCGATTACCCTAAGCCGACTCCCACCTTCCTCAATCGGCTGATTTGACTCCATTTCGGCCGAAATCTTTTCCTTCCGAAATCTTCCTCCGTTCGGATCTCTTCTTTTGCTTTGGATCGTTCCCTTTTAATTTCTCGGCCCAATAGATCTCAAACTCAACTCTTTTTAGAAATTCTTCTTCGGCCCATCTTCTATAGCCCAATCCTTTTTCCTCGCGGCCCACTATTCTTTGTGGCCCCAACAGATGCCCTCTTTACTTGGGCGATTTTTCGTCTTGAAAAGAGCTCAAGTAATTTCCTCTCTTTATCTTTCTCGTGTGCTAACTTCTCCTTAAAATCCAGTCACGCCTTTTCGTCTTCCCTTATCTTTTTAAACTACTCTTCCTTCTTCTTTTCATATTCCCTCCTGTGTCTTTCCTCTTTTCGTCTTTCTCTCAATGGCGCAACCGACTCTTTCACCTTCTTCTCAAAAGATTAAAGATGTCGAAGATTCCCTCGCCGATACCTCTTCACTTCGTCCTATTGACGGCGATCTTACTGCTCTTGGGCCTCTTGCAACTTCTGCCGAGGCCGCAACTTCCGCTTCTACTCTTTTTGGGGAATCGAAGACGATCCCTTTATTTTCGGATTACTTTTCTGCCAAGCTTATTAGTCCTCTCAGTACTTGGCCTTTGGTGACTCCAGAACATATTGCTTGGTACGAAAGGGCTCTTCCTCACTGTGGATCGGTTTGGGTTACCTCTGGTGTTAATCATTTGATTAAGTTGAGCACGCAGTCTTTCCCCACTACTTATAACTACATTCAGGCCCTTCTTTGCTTCTGGAATTCCTCCATTAACTGTTTCTGCTTCCCCTGGGGTATGATGACTCCGACTATTGAGGACGTTAAGCTTCTTCTAGATTTACCCTCTCTTGGAAAGCACGTTCTAGGTGTTCCTGGCTCCGACAAACCCACAACGAAAAACTCCGGCTATGCTTCAGGACTCACTTTTTCCTCGTGGATTAATAAGTACCGTGGTACCAAGCCCGAATTCCCCCAGGTGGAATCTGTGGCTTTTATGATGCATTTTCTTAGTCGATTCTTCTGGTGCGCACCTGCCAAGAATGTTATTCTTGAAACCTACCCTTTGGCCAAGGCCATTATGGATGATGTTCATTTGCCTCTCACCGACTACTTTTTGGTGCATTTGTATTCTGGTATTTCGTCCCTGGGTCATGGATGGGCTGATGGTCACTCCAACAGATCTCATGGCCCCCTTTGGTTCCTTCACCTTTGGCTTGTCTGGCATTTCAGGGATATGTCTGGTTTTGAACCCCAACCTTTCGATACTACCCATCCTTCGGCCAATGATCTTCTCAGAGTCCGATTTCCCGAAATGCGTACTGAACAATGGATTTAATATTTCATGAACCGATCCCCACTTGATCCCTCCTCTTGCCACCTTTACTCTGGCACTCCGGATAGTTGGGTTTCGGCTATCACTGTTCCTCCTTTTGGTAGGCCCCTTTTGAAGGCATTTGCTCAAGTCTGGAATGCTTGTATCATTCCTCGTCATGTTTTTAATTGTTCGCTGTTTGTTCCTCCCGAACATCCTATCCTTTCTTAGGTTTATAACCCTCACTTAGTCAGCTGCCAATTCGGCCTTGCTCAAGATGTAGTCCTTCCTCTTTATGGAGATCCAAATCGATACAGTAAATCTTTCAAAGGATTCGGCCCTGAGAATAGCCGAAATCTTTGTCGCACATGGGCTCTCCGAATCTGCAACTTTGAAGTTCGTTCTCTCGACATCCGTCCTGGCCTATCGACCAAGCGTTTTGATGACTGGTGGGAGAAAGTTCTTTCTTATGCTAATTTCGGCACTAATTTGCAGAGCTTCCTTATTTCTCGTGGTTTCCCAGGTATTATGATGTTTTCGGTTGTTGGTTCAGCCCCCGGTTACTCCTGTTCTTCTCAAGAGGATGACCCTTTACTCCCCTTACTTAGTAAGTCTTTTTGACTCCTTATATTGCGTGCCGTGTATCTTTCTCAAATTTTCCTCTTATTCCCGTCTTGCAGAGGCTGCTTTGGATGATGTTTCGTCTCTTCCATCCCGTCCACGCGTTTCGTCTGCTCCTACTACTTCTGCAAAACGAAAGCGTACTGCTTCTGGTTCGGGAAAGTCGAAAAAAGAACCTGCATCCAAGACACTGCGACGTTCGACTCGTTCGCCCCTTCCTAGTTTGGCTGTGTCCGCTAATCAGGTCTCCTGCCATTTTTCTCCCTTATCTTTTACATTGTTACCTGTCGCCTAATTGACATTTATTTCCTCCTCTTTTAGGTTCCTCGTGTTGCAGTTTCTTCTGATCTTTCTGTATCGCCTGATCCTTCTACTACGGCCCTTGACCCTATTGATGAGAATCCGGCCATTACTTCTAGCATAACTCATGTTTCATCGGCCGGTATGGAGTCTGGCTCGATTTCTCATGTTCTTGAAGGCGGCAATACTGATTCGATTGTTCCCGGTTCGGCTGTTTCTCTAGCGATTGCCCTTCCTTCTTCTTCTGTAGTCTCTATTCCTGACCCTTCTCTTGCCCGCACTCGGCTAGAAGAGTTAGCCGTTGGTGATGTTAATCCTCATTCTCCTTTTCCAGATAGGAGTATTCTGGATGATTTCTTTTCCCCTTCGTCTATTCCCTCTTCATCAGAATTTCCTCATTCTTTCAAGGCTTGTTTGGGCAAGTTGGAATGTTTGATTTCTGAACAGTCCGATGCCTTCTCCGTTCAAACCAAGCCCATTCTCCTGCTTCTTTCACATATCAGGCAAGCATTTTCCCAAGATCTTCTGGCTTCTGGTCTGTCGGATGCTATCGAAGCAATGTTCACATGCCTCTTACGGATAGACTTGGAGCTTCCGAGTATTTTGGCTACTCGCAAAAAACTTGAGGATGAGCAAGCCTCTCTTACCCTTCACAGGGTGGAATTTGACAAACATGCTTCCGATTATCGCTCCTATATGGGTAAGTTATTGACCAATGATAACCTCAGATTTGAGTATTTGCATCGTCTTTCTGCCATTGACTCGGAAATCAGCCGACTTCAGCATGAGGCGCAAGGCGTGAAGAGTGCCTTGGCTGAAGTTGATGAGGAATCGGCTCACCTGCAAGGTCTTGTAAAACAGCTCCACAAATCTGCTCAGGCTCCAAGAGATAAGCTCGCTAGTCTCAAAGAGAAAATGGATTATCTTTCTTTGAGGTTATCCTTTAGTGATAATATCCTTGATATTTTTCGTGGTTTGTGGTCGAATACTCAAACGGTGACTCACCAAGTTCGTTCTGTCGTGGCCCAACTCCCTTCTGCACCGAATGTTTCGACGGTCTCAGATAACCCTGTTGTCGATTCTTCTATGGGGGATAATCCAAAGAATTCCGGTAATATTTAATTTGTTCTTTTAGCCTTGATGATATACGATGAT
Organism: Hygrophila difformis; assembly: GCA_030278955.1. NCBI lineage: Eukaryota > Viridiplantae > Streptophyta > Magnoliopsida > Lamiales > Acanthaceae > Hygrophila > Hygrophila difformis. The sequence continues at coordinate 28,693,141 of JAOANR010000013.1, read as the reverse complement.
TATGTCTTTCTTCTCTTTTGATTTCTCTTCTTAGATGCTCAGTGTGATCCTTTTCAAGACACTTCCGACCAACTTTTCTTGTCCCAACCTGATGACCCTCCGGTTTTGGCCGAAGCTGAAGCTCGATCATTTCAAGAGTTTCAATCTGTCTTGAATTCGGCTACTGCTCGCAATTCGGCCGCTATCCTTTCCAGTGATTTCGACGAAGACATTGCTTATGATTTGAGTGGAGATTGACATTTGTTGTTTTTTTTACCTGAATGTAATTACATCCCCCTTGATGTACTTCTGACTCTTATTCCGGCCGATCCTTCTTGTATGCTTGATCGGTCTGTTATTAAATGTTTGTCTTTTGTGGATTATTTCATCTGTTTCTTTCCATGATCTCGGGGATACCCCTTGATATAGTAATATTTCCTGCAGCTTTATTGGGATTCCTGAAACGTCTCATCCGTGATTAATGCTTTTCTCTTTACGTTTCTATTCTTTGCCATAAATGACACTCTCTTCATTTTTCTCTATAAATACCAACACCTCTTTGCTTCTCATTTCATAATCTCGCAATGTTCTTCATGAGTATCTTCATACTTTTTACTTCTTTTCCTTCCTGGCCTCTTTGGCATGCTGACTCTCTAGTTGATCCTTTACTCATGATCCGAAAACCCTCCTTTTATGCAGAGTGAGTCCAGCTAATCTTTTTATCACCACCTTCATGTGGGCGAGGAACTCTCAGCACTATTCTTAACATGTATTTCGACGGTCATGTTCGAGCTCTGCTCTATTTTTTAATATTAGTGTGACCTGTCGTAACCCTACTAATATCGGTCCCAAAGTCTTGGGCGGTCGAATGATAATCGCGCCTTTCTATGGGACCGAACTATCCTTTTAGCTCTGAAGGCCATACCCCTCGAATTTCATCCCTATCTTCCATGCTAAAAAGGGGGTGTCCTTGCTGGAGCAGATAAAAATTTTCTTCTTCCTGGTCTGGGAGTTGGCTTTATTGGCACAGCCATCTCTTCTCTCGCCGGCGGGAAGAATTTGGGCTTGGGAATGAATGTTGGACATCTACCACTTCAGATCCCACTGGCCTTCGTTTCTTCCCAGCCTTTTTAGCCCAGGACGTTTCCCTTGTATATTGTAATTTCGGACTATCGACGTCGTTTTCGGCCGAAGTAGAACCTTTTTGTAATACTTGCTCATGCAATAAAATCTTTACTTTTTCGCCTTATTTGATGTTTAATCCCATGCTGATGGATAATATTTCTTCATATATCTCGCATTTACTGGATTTGACATTTGCTCACCATTTTCATCAACTAATATGTATGCTCCATTCGGTAATTTCGTCGGAACAATAAACGGCCCTTCCCAATTGGGGCTCCACTTACCTAATCGGCCATCCTTCTGTTTAGGTGGCCATATAACTTTCCAAACTAAATCACCGACTTCAAATCGCTTTACACGAATTCGCCTATTATACCAATCGGCCATAATATCTTTATTTTTCTGCAAATTCTCAAAGGCTTGCACCCGATCGGAGTTAACTTCCAATAATTCATTTTTCATCGCACAATCATATTGTTCGGCCGACATTAAATCTGCTTGGCTTGTACTTAAAGTCGGTACTGTTATTTCGGCTGGAAGTACTGCATCCATTCCATAAGTCAGCCGAAAAGGTGTAAATCCAGTGGCTGAAGTCTTGGCATTTCGATAGGCCCACAATGCTTCAGATAGCTTCTCATGCCACTTCCTTGGTTGATCTTCGATCATTTTCTTTATAATTCATATTAACTGCTTATTCGTGGCCTCTGCCTGCCCATTCCCTTGTGGATAATAGGGCGACGAGTGCACAATTTTTATCACATACTCTTTTGCAAAGGCCTTGACTTTTTCTCCCACAAATACAGTTCCTCTATCTGTTAGAATTGTTTGTGGAATTCCAAATCTATATATCAACTGTCTCTTAATAAATTCGATCACTTCTTCTTGTGAAATGCTGACATATGCCTGAGCTTCGGCCCACTTTGTGAAATAGTCTGTTGCCACTAGCACAAACTCATGCCTTTTCGACGAAGAAGGATGAATCTTCCCAATAATATCCATAGCCCATCCTCGAAATGGTCATGGCTTAATCATTATATGCAACTCTTCGGCCGGTAACTTTTGAATCGGCCCATGCTTCTGACATTTGCGGCATCCTTTAGCATATTTCTCACAATCAATTCCCATATTCGGCCAATAATACCCCAGCCGAATAATGCTCCATTTCATCGATTTTCCTGCACGGTGTGTGCCGCATATTCCTTCATGAACTTCTCCCATTACTCTTTTAGCATCTTCCTCTCCGACGCATCTGAGTAATACTCCATCAATGGCTCGCTTAAAGAGTAACCCTCCTATCACTATGTAATCCATCACCTTCTGCTTTTCGACTGGACTAGCTTCGGATGGATTTTCCAACGTTTGTGCTATCTTCTTTATCCATTCGGCCTTTTCAGTTTCGGCCAAATATATTTCCAAATTTCCCGCTATCGGCATCAGCCGATACCTGGTTGCATGTTGAGCCAACTCGTTAGCTAATTTGTTCTTCTCCCTTGGGATGTATTCGATGTAAACCTCGTCGAACTCTTCTAACAAACCGATTGCTTCTTCGTACAATCTGATTAGTTGAGAACTTTTGACCGAAAAATCTCTTAATAACTGCTGAATAACTATTTGCGAATCTCCTCTGATTACGATAGCTCTTACTCCTTCTTCTATTAGACGTCGTAATCCCAAAATTAACGCTTTGTATTCAGCTTGGTTGTTCGTATAGGAATTCGGTAACTGTACAAATACTTGTATATCTTGCCCTCCGGTGTATGTAGAGTAAACCCTGCTCCAACTCCTGAAGCGGCTTTTGAACCATCGAACATCATTATCCATGGCTGTAGATATACAATCCCTACTTCATTTATTTCTTTCGGCCGAACTTGGTCTCCGATATCGTCGGACACTGGGAGCATCGCATGATCGGCCAAAAAATCGGCTACAATTTGACCTTTCATAGCCCTAAGTGGCTGATATTTCAAATCGTATGCATTTAACTTCATGGCCCATTTGGCCATTCTTCGGCTACTGATTGGATCGTTCATCATAATTTTTACTATATCAACCGAAGCTACCACTATCACTTGCCGTGGTTGAATATAGTATTCCAACTTTTGACATGCATGATAAAGACTTAAACACAATTTATGAATCGACGAGTACCTTAATTTGGCATTCCTAAGGATTCGGCTTAGATAGTAAATCGCACGATCTCTTCCTTCATCGTCTTCTTAAGCCAACAACGCTCCAATAGACTCCTCGGCCGTTGCTATGTACAATTTCAGCGGTCGGCCCAAAATTGGAGGGACCAACACTGGCGGATTCACCAAAGCTTGCTTTAATTGCTCAAAGGCTCTTTGTTGATCAACTCCCCATATGCATTTCTCCTCCTTCTTCAGCCTTAGTAAATCGGTTAATGGTTTCGATTTCCCGGCCGCATTTGCCAGAAATCACCTCAAGAAACCGATCTTCCCAAGGAATTTTTGCAAACTCTTCTTATCATGTGGAGGTCTGGCTTCTTGGATTGCTCTGGTCTTATTTGCATCAACTTCTATGCCCTTACTGTGTACCAAGAACCCAAGAAAATTCCCTGCTTGCACTCCAAAAGCACACTTGGCTGGATTCATCTTTACTCCATGTAATCTCATTCTCGTGAATACCCTTCGCAAATCGTCCAAGTGACTTTCCATATCTTTGGATCTGACCATGACATCGTCCATGTAGACTTCGACACATTCTCCTATTAGATCATGGAAGACATAATTCATGGCCCTTTGATAGGTAGCTCCTGCATTCTTTAACCCGAATGGCATTACTACCCATTCGTATATTCCTATGGCTCCAGGGCACCGAAATGCAGTTTTATGGACATCTTCTTCGGCCATAAAGATTTGGTTGTATCCTGAATATCCATCCATAAATGACAACATCCCCTGTTTTGCGGCCGAATCAATCAACAAATCAACAATAGGCATCATATACTCATCTTTAGGAGTGGCTATATTAAGATTTCTGAAATCGATACAAACTCTCAACTTTCCATTCTTTTTGATTACAGGAACAATATTCGATAACCACTCTACATATTTAGCTGGCCTCACAAATCCGGCCGCTAACAATTTTTCTATTTCCTCTTTTATTCTTGGGACTATTTCAGGCGCTGCCCTCCTGGCCGGCTGTTTATGCGGCCTGAACCCTTCTTTGATCGGTAATCTATGCTCCACAATCGATCGCTCCAATCCTGGCATCTCTGTATAGTCCCATGCGAAACAATCCTTGAACTCGATTAACACCTCCTTGAATAGGCTTGTCATCTACTGATCTAAATTTGCACTCAATGGGATCTCTCTCGGGTGTTCATCTGTACCAACATTGATCATTTTCAAGGGGTCTTGAGCTTTGAAATCCGGTGTTCGTTTTGGAATAGCATCCATTAATTCGCTCCATCCTGCTTTATCTTCTGAAACTCCGAGTTTGGCCAATTCGAACTCGATCGCTTGATTCGGTTGTGCATCCATCATTTACTTTCTTCCTCAACTGGCCGTTCGTCGGCCTGATACCTGACCTCGAACCCCAAATCTGTCCAATCACACTCAACAACCTGCGGGAACCGATCCCCTACCACTGCTAGGAATGGTTGTATGGGCTCTTCGAACAATACCGCATCAATTCGGCCGGCTGAGCTGACTGGAAACGGAGGTTGGTCTCCATCTACTTCTTCAACTGTACTATCCTTTTTCCAGAACCACACCTTCTGGTGTAGTGTTGATGGCAAACATCGAGATGTATGTATCCAGCATCGGCCTAGAAGGGCCGCATACGGGACTTCCGCATCTACAACAAAGAACATGGTCGGATCCCACAGGCACATTTGAATAATTTTACCAATTAAGGAAATAGCCGTTGGTTCTCATTTCAGAAAAAGAGCCGTTGGGGTCTTCTCGTACTTCGGTCTCTTTTCCATAGCGCAGCCCAAGACGAAGACAGTACAACCAGAAGTCCTATCCACTAAGTTCAATCATCGGTTATGAACTTCCTACAAAAGCTACATGACTCAACAATCTCCCCCTTTTTGGCAGGAAGTGAGCCAGCTATTACAAATTGCAAACCGATGATGAACTCCAATGGACACTAAGACACATTTCCCATACAGAATGCTCTTTACATGATATAGGACACCAGAAAGAAGCAATAGAGCTTGTACACACGAGATGCAGGGGAAATATTCGTCCACTAAACAGAACAATAAGAGTTCAAACAAAGTCCAGCTACGCAATACATAATAAACAACCCAGATCAAACCAGCAAAGTCCACAAATTGTCCAAAACACAGCAAAATATAAATCCATAGACATAGATATTTAAAGAGATAGGGTTAGAGAGATTATACCAAACATCCAGAGGTGCGAAGGTGGCAATTGCAGTTTCAATTTGCTTACTCCCCCTCTGGATCAGCTTCCTAGGCAAAAATCAGTCTGAGTCCCCATCATCACCAGAATCAGCTTCGTCTTCCTGTGCATCTCCCTCTCCAGATTCATCAGCAGCATTGTCAGACCAGTAATCAGGCAAGAGGGCTAGGGCCTGATCAATCCAGTTCTCCTCTTGTTGGATGATGGCTCGCAGTCCTCTGAATCGTTCACGGGCCTGATTCAGAATCTCCTTTGCTCGAGTCAGCGCACTTTGATTGCTTAAGGCACCATCTGCACTTGGTATATCTGGAACCTTGGCTTGAAGTTTCTGAGAAAGGACAAATTCAAAGATCTTCTCTTTTGGAGCTGCATTGTTTCCACGAATTTTCAAGGATTTGAGAAACTTGTGAATTAGACCAGGATAGGGAAGCAGGGTCTTGTGATCGGAAGTCAGAGATTCAACAATGTCGACCATCTGAGAAAGCACTAACTGGCCATAGTTGATTGGGACTTTCTGATCAATAGCATAGATCAAATGACACATTTCCCGAGTGACCAAGGAGTGTTTTCCAGTGGGCATCACATTGGAGGCACAGAACTTGTACAGCATATAGAACTTCTGTGTGAGCTTCTTTGGCTGGACTCCTCTCCCTGGCATCTTCTTAACCTTGGTCTTGGTTATGGCATGGCTACCTGGTTGCTATCAAAGGATACCCCTTTCTTAAGAATTTCATCAAAGTCGACCTCAGGAAGTTCCAGCACAGCGTTGATCTTGGCTGCTGTGATGTCATAGAGCACTCCCCAGGTGAAATTCTTGTTGAACCAAGGAGTTCCTGGATTGATCACATCCTTCCTCAGATTTGCATAAAATTGCATTACAAGTTCAGGCTTATAGCTCCTGACCAAAGTGGCCCATCCCAGTAGTCCTCTATCATCGAGATATTTAGTCCATCCGAGCTCCACATACTTCCCTCCACAGTAGGTGTGTTCTTGCCGAAATTTCTTTTTGGACAGGACTTTTGTGAAATATGACTCACTATCTTCATAATAGAACGACTTGGAGTGAGCTAGATCAGCATCAAGAACTTCGCGCTTCTTGGACTTGGAAGAGGATGGTCCTTTGATGTCAAGCTTGGATTTCTTCCTGATTTATTCTCTTCAGCATCACGAATCCGTTTCCCTTTGCTGACAGACTGAAGGGGTTGGGACACACCCTTAGTAGCCGAAGGAGCTCTAGCATATGCTTCTTCTTCCTCTTCTTCTGAACTGGCAGAACTGTCATCCTCACCACCAAGTTCATCCTCAGCGTTGAACTCACTGTCTGAATCTTTCTCCTTGTGCACTTTGGGAATAGGAACTGGTGCCACCTTAGAGCCAATGCCAGAGGGTTGCCCAGGTTCTTCAGCACTGGATCCTTCTTCTTCACTGCTCCCTTCGGATTCTTCTCCAGATTCCTCTTGTTCCTCCTCGAAAGTCTCTAACATCTTTGAGGGTTCATTAGACTGATCATGCGGTTGTGATTTGGAGGTAGCAGAGGGTTCTTCAACAGCAGTGGAGTCTTGTGAAGGTTCTGATTGCTTGGGTTCTCCTGTCTGAGTTGGAGGCAGTGACTCTTGTTGAGGTTGTTTCTCAGGACTCTCCACTACTTTAGGCTTCTCAGAGGATTTAAGAGGCTTCTTGGCTTTAGAGGATGCAGACGATCCTTTGACAGATGCTTCAACAGCTCCTTTAGGAAGGTCAGAGGGCTGAAACACCGGTTTGATAATCTTCAGAGGCACAGCAGCAATCGCTTCACCCTGAGACGGGGGTCCCTTGGCTTTAGGTACAGATTTAGAAGCTTTCTTGGAGGCAGCAGAGCTGGAGATCGCCTTAGATGTTTCTTGAACAGGAAAGGCAGGTTTTGGCGAATCTGCACCCTTCTTTATGAGATAGGCCGTGACCGGGGCTAACTCAGCTAGAGTGTTTGAGCGGTCTAGGTCTTCATCCACACTGGTACCTAGAGGAGTAGGGGTCCCTGAAACAGAGACATTCGTATCAGTAGAGGTTTTCTTGGAGGTCTTTTTACCTTTCTTGGAAGACTTCTTCGGTTTGGGACTCCCAGAGGCGGTAGAGGCTAGCAACTTCAAGTTTGTCGGAGAATCCATAGTGGGTTTGTCTTTGGAGAGCGAGTCGACAATCCCTTTTGAAGCAGGAACGCCAGAAACCGCCAAAGGTTTAACTGCCTGAGACGTGGGTAGTGCGGAAGAACCACCAATAGCAGTTGTCTCCCCCTCAACTGCCACACCCGACTCTTGAAGTTCAATACGGATATCCAGAGGGTCAGTCACACCAGTAGCTTGAGTGGCATTTGTGTTTGACTCCGGAAAATCCAGTTTCTTTTTGGCCGTGGAACCTCCTTTCTTCGATTTAGGGTTCTTGGGACCCTGAGGTGTCTTCTCTCCTGAGTTGGAGCCTTTCGATCTTCTGGTTTGAACCATATTAACTGCAATCGAAACAACTCAAAGCACACGCAAGAATATGTGAAAGAAACGGAAGGGAAACTAAATGAAAGACGAGTCGATTGAGCTACTCAGAGGTTACTGAGACAGATTTACAGAGGGAATCACAATCATGAAGTTTTGATATGACCCTTCTCGCCATAGACTCTGGAGACTAGAATCATCATTATCCTCCAATGGGCCTGTTGGGCCGGATAATTTTAATAAATTTTAATTAGGCTCATTTGTCCGGCCTTTGGGCCATGGTCTCCCCCTAGAGAAAATAATTCTTGCACCCAACAATGTGTTAGCAAGTAAAACTTATTGACAAGAGTTGAGTTTAGAAATTTAACCAATTTGTACTGTGGGGAGACCCAAGTGGCATCATTCATATCAGGTTGCAAAGTCCAAGGTCCCTTCTGAGTGATTCAAATCGATCACTGTTGAGAGCCTTGGTAAAAATATCTGCATGTTGAAGGTCGGTTCCAACATGTTGAATGGACACCACCTTATCTTCAACCAGTTCCCTGATGTAATGATGTCTAATGTCGATGTGTTTAGTCCTGCTATGCTGTACAGGATTCTTAGCAATGCTAATGGCACTCATATTGTCGCACATCAGGATCAGTTCCTTCTGCTCCACACCATAATCCTTAAGCATTTGCCTCATCCATAGGAGTTGGGCGCAGCAGCTTCCAGCAGCTAGGTATTCAGCCTCTGCAGTGGACAATGAGATTGAACTCTGCTTCTTGCTATACCAGCTTACCAGATTTGTTCCCACATAGAAACATCCACCCGTGGTGCTCTTGCGATCATCTACACATCCGGCTCAATCAGCATCACTGTAGCCAATAAGTTGAAGGCTTGAGTCCTTAGAGTACCATATTCCCAGATTGGCAGTTCCTGAGATGTACTTGATAATCCTCTTGGCCGCATGAAGGTGAGATTCCTTAGGGTCAGCTTGATATCTTGCACATACTCCTACGGCGAAGCTTATGTCCGGCTTGCTGGCTGCTAGATAGAGTAAGCTTCCGATGATGCTTCTGTACAGCTTAGAATCAACACTAACACCAGTGGGATCAAGACTGATCTTGTCATTTGTCCCAATAGGAGTTCTGACCGCTTTACTTGATTCCATTCCAAACTTCTTGACCAACTCTTTGGCATATTTGGATTGGTTGACAAAGATTCCTTCCTTCTTTTGAGTGATCTGAAGACCAAGAAAGTAGGTCAGTTCCCCTACGAGGCTCATCTCGAATTCACTGCTCATGATTTTGATAAATTCATCCTTGAGAATGTGAGATGTCGATCCAAACACTATGTCATCTACATAGATCTGAGCAACAATGAAACCTTTGGATTCCTTCTTGATGAACATTATCTGATCTGCACTTCCCCTTTCATATCCATGCTCCAGCAGATAACTTGATAATCTTTCATACCATGCTCTAGGGGCTTGCTTGAGACCATAGAGAGCTTTGTTAAGCCTGTAGACAAGATCCGGATGATGTGGATCCTCAAATCCCTTGGGCTGTTCAACATAAGCTTCCTCTTTCAGATACCCATTTAGGAAAGCACTCTTCACATCCATTTGATACAGTTTGAACTCAAAGGAACATGCCACTGCAATCAGAAGTCTTATGGCTTCCAACCTGGTTACCGGAGCGAAGGTCTCACTAAAGTCTATTCCTTCAATTTGAGTATACCCCTGAGCAACCAGTCTGGCCTTGTTCCTTGTGATTTTACCATACTCATCAGATTTGTTCTTGAATATCCATTTGGTACCTATCACATTGACATCAGCTGGTCTTTCCACTAGATCCCACACATGGTTCCTGGAAAATTGCTGAAGCTCATCTTGCATGGCAGAAACCCAGTGTTCATCAGAAAGAGCTTCTTCCACTTTTCTTGGCTCGATCCTGGAAGTGAAACAATGAAACCCTGCCAGCTCCCTGTAGTCAATCTTCTTCTTGGCTCTGGTCCTTCTCCCTTCATTAATATCACCAATAATGTCTACTTCCTCATGGTTCTTGTGAACTTTCTTTTCAGTGGGAGAACAGGACAGTAAGGGGTTCAGTTCAGTAGAATGAACTGAACTCTGATCAGCCTTTTCTGGGGTAGATAACTCAGGCGAGTCTGACTTAAGATTGACAGTTTCCTGAGCAGAGACATCTGGAATGGCTTCTGACAGGAGGCTTGGCTTATCTTCAATGACAATGTTGGCTGACTCAATCACTTTCCTGGAAGAGGGCAAGTAGACTCTGTAGGCCTTGCTGGTAGAGGAATATCCCATGAAGACTCCTTCTTCACTTTTCTCTTGGAATTTTCCCACGTGTTCCCTGTCGTTCACAACAAAACACTTGTTTCCAAAAATATGAAAGTATGAAAGAGTAGTCTTTTTACCAGTCCAGAGTTCATATGAAGTCTTCTGAGTTTTGGCTCTCAGATGGACACGGTTAATGACATGGCATGCTGTGTGAACCGCTTCTGCCCACAAGTATTGAGGAACTCCTTTAGCATTCAGCATGACCCTTGCCATTTCTTGAATGGTCCTATTCTTTCTTTCCACAACACCATTTTGTTGAGGAGTTCGATGGGCTGAAAACTCGTGCTTGATCCCAGCATTACTGCAGAATTCTTCAAAGGCATGGTTTTCGAACTCTCCACCATGATCACTTCGAATGCTCTTGATTTTGCAGTCCTTCTCATTGGACAGTTGATTGCACAGTTTGATGAAGGCCTTGAGGGCTTCGCTCTTTTCCCTGAGAAAAGATACCCAAGTGTAGCGTGAAAAGTCATCAACACAAACAAGAACATAACTTTTACCTCCAAGCTCTTTACATCAGTAGGTCCAAATAGACCAGTTCAAGATATTGGGTTGAGCCATTTTGATCGATGGACTTGTGAGTGGCTTTATGTTGCTTGTTTTTCATGCACTTGTCACATATCTTCTCCTCTGGTTTCCTCAGAGTGGGCAAACCCTTGATAGCTCCAGTACGACTGAGCTTGATTAGGTCTTTGAAATTCAGGTGACCTAATCGTTCATGCCACAATTGAGTTTGAAGAGATCCTGTACTTTCAACAAGAAGACATGATTGTGAGAGCATATAACAATCATTATTAGATCTCAGACCTTTGATGATGCACTTGTAATTTGAGTCGAGCACTTCACAGCTATCTTCATCGAACAGGACTTTCAACTTGTTGTCACAGAGGTGACTAATGCTTATGAGGTTAGCACAAAGACCTTCCACATGGTAAACAGTCTTGAGAGCAAAGAACCCATCTTCAGTAATGGACCCTTGTCCGACCACCTTTCCTTTATTGCCATCACCGAAGATGACAAATCCTCCATCAACTTCATGGTAATCACTCAGAAGATCCTTGTTCCCTATCATGTGTCTAGAACAGCCACTGTCGAAGTACCAACAAGTCTTCTTCCCACTCTTGGAGGTAGAATGAAAAGCCATGCTGCACAGCATATTGCATTTGATTCTCCATTCTCTCCTTGATATCTTCCTCTTGATATCTTCACTGGGCCAGATCATAGGCTTTCCTGAAAAAGCATCTCTGGACAGTAGCCGACAGGTTTCAGTTTTGTGACCATATGACTTGCAGTAAGCACATTCAAGAGGAACAGCAGGAGGAATCTTCCTTCTGACTTTCTTGGTCTTGGAGTTCTTATCATGCTTAGGTGAGTCGTCAGAATCCTTTCCTGAGGTGCCAGAACTGCTACTCCCTTCTTTGACAAAAGTCCTTGGAGCAGATGAGTTGCTTCCTTTCACAAAGCCAATTCCTCTCCTATCTCCATGGACTTTAGAGGCTGAAAGGATTTCTTAGAGAACATCCTTTCCTTTGTTCAACCTGTTTGCTAAATCTTCAGATTTGGTGACTTTTGAGGTGAGTTCTTGGACTTGAGAAGATAGCTTGGCTACAGATTCTTCAAGCTCTTCTTTGTTATCACCAAGAGAAGTGACCTGCTCAATGAGAGCCCCATTCACAACCTTCAGGTCTGTAAGTTGTTCAGTAAGATTGACCACTTGAAGTTGAAAGTTGTCCCGTTGAGTGGTGAGTTCAGAGACTTGATCAGACAATTCCCTTTTAGCTGTCATATATTCACCAAGCTCAATCGAGAGTTCATCCACCCTGACACAGTACTCCATGTTGGCAGGTTGTAGGTGAGCTGCAAGGTACTCCAGTTCATCTCTCCTGTTTTCAGCAGCTCTGAGTGATCTCCACTGCTCAAAGTGTTCATCCTTGAGTTGGTTAAGCTCTTGCAGATACTCTCTAGCCTCTTCACCTTGAACATAGTGCTTGGCAATCAGCTCATCAAGTTCATTGTTGAGATATGCAATCTCCTGCCTGCTTATGGTAAGATCAAGTAGAGCACCCTCTAGTTCATCAAGTGTCTGTTCCAATCTGAGGTTTGATTCATCATACATGTTGCTAAGTGCTTCAATTCTTTGATTGTCATCCCTATAAGAGGTAGAAGCATCATCATTAGAAGAAACAATATTAACACTGGAAGAGGAATTACCTGCTTCAAACTCAGATTCGAAGGCTTCATCCCAAGGACAGACAAGAGCTACCCCGACCTCATCTCCACCCTCATTTGAGTTGGATTCATCATCATCACTGAGAGTGACATAGTAGGATTTCTTATGCCCAGAGGATTTGTTCTTGAGATTGGCACACTCAACTCGAACATGGCCATACCCCTTACACTCAAAACACTGAGTCCCCTTTGAGTCAGAGGATTCCTGAGAAGGTTTCTTGGCATGTTTGTCTCCTCTCCTCTTGTCAGGCTTGCTACTGGTGGAACTTTCACCCCTTCGATTTCCAAACTCCTTGGATCTTTTGTTTATGAGGATACGAGCAACTTGTTTGGACAGCAAGGCAAGGTCCTCATCATCAGAGGTGAGACCCGAGTCCTCAGCAGCGGAGACAGTCTGAGCTTTGGTCTCGGCCTTGAAAGACAGACTTCCTAGTGAACTTCTTGCAATGACTCATTTCCCAAGATTGCAATATTCCCATTAGCTCATCCACTCCTATGGTAGCATAGTTGTCTTGTAGCTCCAGAGCAGCAATCTTGGCATTGAATCTCTCAGGTAGAGTACCTACAATTTTAGTGACTATCTCCTTCGTGGAGTAGGTCTTACCAAGTTGTTGGGCTTGGTTTGTTAACGTACGAACTCTACTAAAAAAGCTATTGACAGATTCATTCTCATCCATGCAAAGTTTATGAAACTGAGCATCAAGAACAATGAGTTTGGAAGTTCTTACAGAAGCAGACCCTTCATGAGAGTTTACCAATATCTCCCAAGCTTCATAGGCAGTGGTGCAGTTGGAGATAAGGAAGTATTGGTCATCAGTGACTGCACTGAAGATGGCGTGCAGAGCCTTGGAGTTCATGTTCGACAAAGATTTCTCAGTAGCACTCCATTCACTGATAGCTTTCTCCTTGGTAACACCATCAGCAGTCACACTTGGTGGCACATATTTGACATTCACAGCGTTCCATGCCAAATCATCTATGGACATGAGGAAGGTTCGCATTTTGTTTTTCCAGAAGGCAAAGTTGGTGCCATCCAACAGAGGAGGCTGAGTGTAGTTCCATCTTTGGCTCATCTTGTTGTAGGGATCTCTCTCGGAAGAGTGTGGCTCTGATACCACTTGTTAGGTTTCCAGCACACACAAGATGTACTCTTTATGCACAGTTCAATGAACGGGTTCAATCTATCACAGTGAACACACAGAATCAAACATACCAATGTAAAACATAAGCAGAAACTCATGCACAGCGGAAAGGTAAATAAGCAACAAGCATAAAGAGTAAATGGAGACACAAGGGTTGTTGACCCAGTTCGGCCTTCGGCCTACATCTGGGGGATACCAATCCAGGAGAGAGTTTTACTATGTGATTCAACCATGGTTCACAACCATACACATTAGCAGAACTCAACCAATGGCTTCACTCCAGTCTTCCAGGAGGTAGGTTGGTTGATCAGGAACCTTCCCAGCTTCTGACTAGGTATCTCCACCTATAGCAACCTCCCAAAGCTTCCCACCTTGAGTTCTCCTTGAAGACCTCTGTGAATCCACTTACTTCAGAGCACCAGAATTTGGTTTAACAGACGAATCCCCAAGATCCCTTGGACAACTTCCCTTTAAGTGATTGACGACTCACTCAGGGAGTAAGGAACACGGCTTCGCACAATCTCGTCCAAGGATTACACTGATTTTGCAGCTACAGGATGAATCGATGCGCACAGTCGCTGCGTATCAGTCTAGGGTTTTTCACACTTTAGCTCTGAAGAACCTTGAGAGTATTTTGAATGTTGTAATATTTGGACGTTGTAACTCTATCTCTCAAATGCCAAAACCCCTCACTTAAACCAAGGATCCCACAGGCACATTTGAATAATTTTACCAATTAGGGAAATAGCCGTTGGGATTTTCCAAGGTTTAGAGTACCTGCTCTATTCCTGAAATGGGGGAGTTTTCCTGCAAGAAATACATGTTAGTATACCTCCTCTCATTTCAGAAAAAGAGCCGTTGGGGTCTTCTCGTACTTCGGTCTCTTTTCCATAGCGCAGCCCAAGACGAAGACAGTACAACCAGAAGTCCTATCCACTAAGTTCAATCATCGGTTATGAACTTCCTACAAAAGCTATATGACTCAACAATAGGTTGTGGACTTGTGGTTGTGTAATGAAAGCCGGTCTAAGATAACTGTGCATATCACATATACCCACCCGGACATCACTAATACCTACTCAAACATCACAATAAGTTATAGTTCTCTTTTTCTTTTTTTGTTGTGTTGATAATAAGGTATTCCACCCTCCCCGGCCCGGATCTTCTTTATATTGATCATAGGGGTGTAACCAAATGTTCTACGGTGTGCTCGTGATGATGAAATCATTGCAAGTTAACCTTAATGAAAAATTTCTATTTACAATAATAACTTAATCTCTGAATAATAATAATTGTGTATACAAAACAAGAGGATAGAGAACAAATCTTCCAAAAATCATAAGATATATATGATCAAACATATATAATCCATATATATGTCACTCATGATTCTAATGGTTTCCTTCAATAATGGATTACCGACATAAAAAAAAAAAATGATTAAAGAGTCTATTACCCAAACATTACATAATTAATCATACACTATAATCATCACACACTATAATAATTATACTCCCTCCCATCATCAATGTAGATGCAGATGCAGATGTCTGCGTTGTATCCACTCTCTGTAAACATGTCAAGTCTCAAACTCTCAATCATCTTAATTCCACAAATAATCCAAACGCATAACATGGACCGTACTAAGGAAAGGTGGAAAACTCGATGTAATTGGGAAGAGTCAAGAGGAGATCCAACAGCACACAGGTGTAATCAAATTTTTTCTAACATCGTAGTGGTGGGAGCCCACTGCATAGACTTTTATTATACAGCACTACTGTTGGGCGTTGGCGATATCTGTCTGGCCTGTCATTCACATCCGCATTATTGGAGATAAGATAATCTGGACCGTCCAATGATATGTGCATGAGCTGGCCATAAAAATATCCATAACGTATTTGCAGGATAAGGTCACGATTTGGACATATAGCTAGTCGACGACGTATTCGTTACTTCATTAATTAACTAGTTTTTGTTTTACTTTTCTGGCAGCCCCCTCAATTATTTTACTTTATTTTTTCCATTTTCACGCAATCAGTAATTTTCCCAATTTGCCGAATCGCTTGGTATTGATTGGGGAGCCGTTGGAAGAATTGGTCGATCGATATTTTTCATTTACATTATGTGGAATGTAATAAGAACCCAAAACGTCCTATGCACCAATATTTATTAATTTTGTTATTTCATTTTATTAATTATCAAAATAGTCATGTAATTACCAAGAGCAGTTGATTTGAGTGGATGGAGGCTCTAGTCGCTTAAGCAATATCTCGGGTTTCGAGCATTGTGTATGCAAAAAACTGCTTTGGGAGAGGCGCCCTTAATTGCCCTTGCAGATCCTCGAGTGATTAGTCTTGGGTCCAATATGGCCTGGGAATACCCGGTTTCACCAAAAAATAGTAATGTAATTATTTTATTGTGACCAATTTTGTCGCGAGGACACTTTAGCAAATTATTTTTATTCCCCGAACTTTTAAATTGTTAGTTTTTATATTTGAAAAATTTTAGATTTGTACAGTTTCGTACTAAAAATAATTTGATCAGAAGCGCTATTGAGACCTAAAAATAAGTTACTTGAAATGTCCTCGAAATTGATCATAATAGGATAGTTACAGGACTATTTTGATAATTAGCAAAATTAAATAATGAAACTTGAAATTATCATTACACAGAGGGTGTTTTGGTTCTTATTCCGTACGTGGAATAATAATACTTTTGAGATATGCAAAATGTTCAGTAGAAGTATAATTATATGTGATGGTTGGAAAAATTTCCTACAATCCTAAAATATACTAGTACAGTATATAATTGTCAAAGCTGTTCTTTTTGAAATTTTTGGGCTTGGTGTTTAACATTCTGGCTGCATAAAAACTTCGATTGGCTTTAACTTTCTCATATTAATTTGGATTTGAACGTTTTTTATATGAAAATTCATCTACTCGATACAAGGAATCTAAATATCTTACCAAATTTTATAAAATCCAAACAGAGAAATAGGAGTACATCTGGACACGAGAAGGAATTGTCCGTCTATACTATTTTTAGCCTTACTAAATTGTAAAATGATCAAAATGACAAAATTACCCTTACAGTTAATATAAACCATTGGATTTTAAATTTCATCAGTGGCTTGTGATCGTCCTCCGCACCCTACTGCGGCTTTTTGTCCGCACGCTAACATAGGTGGAAATTGTAAGAATGAATCAAAATTCGAAAATCATACCAAATAGGGAACAAGGGATGAAAACAATTATACATATTAACAAGAAAAATCATACTTTTGTGATTAAAAAACTTATAATATGAATAATTTATTTTTATTCAATTAAAATACATAATTCATTTTTCTATATACACTTCCTCCGTCTCAATAGAAAGTCTATGTTGGACTTTTTCTTACTATTCATTGTTTAATTTTGATTCAAATTTTATCATAGTTATACAATAAAAAATATGGTCAAATAAGATCTTGTTAGATCCGTCTAATCTTGTATACAATTTTTATAATTGTGCATATGGTCAAATAAGATCTTGTTAAAATATCAATTTTTTTAATTTTTACTTGTACACAATTTATGTTATTGATCGTTAAAATTGAGCATTAGCAAACGTGTCTAGGCCCAACGTAGCGTTTTTAATGAGATGGAGGTAGTATATACTAAGACGACCTCTTTTTATTTCATATGTTTAGGAATCCTTCATGGCAAAATAACATAGAGTCATAGGCATTGTTATTTTTATAGATCCTGCATCACCCATGAATTTTTTCCACTTTATCGTAATCACAGTTTCACTTAAACAATAACAATGTATCTTACAAACAAAAATATACATGAAACTATGAAGCAAAAACAACAGTATCGTACCAAAAAAAAAAAAAAGAAATCAAAATTAAACATCAAGCATGGAGCACAAACGTGATTGTATTTTCCTATATACATATATAAGGAGTTACATGTTTAATTTTTAAAATCAAAGTACCAAGTCTACTTTAAGGCCAAAGCATAAAATCAGTCATTGGGGATGATAAATTGAGAGCATATTTTAGACTGTGGCAAAATTTGGTATTGAATGGTAAGATAAGATTGCCTATCGATCTTAGGCTCCTCATACAATCCCAACGATCTTGTGCCGATCTTACTAGCTAGTTTTGAGATCTTAGAACGACATTGCTCGATTTTGGGAGTGAGATCTTATTATCCGCGATCCTACTATCAGAATCCCAATCTTGATAATTTTTGAAATAATACAATACCCCATTTGATATTTCGACACTTTTCATTGTTCAACTTTAATTTAATTTTATTGTAAACATATAATAAAAATATAATCAAATCGTGTCCTTGTTAGATCTAATCGCATTATTTTTTTAATAAATTATATAGTATAATTTTTATTTATATGTATTTTAATATATTAAACTACGTATTCAAGTCAAATGAACCTTGTATAGTGGGTTGAGGGAATACAATACTTCATATTTCAGCTTATTGGATGCAATGTTACAAACTAATTCCCTTTTTTGTTTGGGTAAAATTTTTACAAGTTTGGCTTGAATATGAGTGTCTCTAATTACATTAGTACGATGTTTTCTTTTCTTTTTTTCATTAATGCCCAAAAATAAAAGTAAAATCGTATGGACTTGACAAAAACGGATGATAAACCAAATAAAATATAGGAGTATCATATACGTATGCATATATTCCAATTCAAAGCTAAGATACCACATACGTGTATAATTTATACATAGTGCTAGTTGATGATATATATATCAGCTTGATTGGGAGGCTTGATATTTGATAGGAAAAATGACATGAAAAGAATTTGCACGTACAAGAATTGAGGAAAACTGGAACTTAAGGGACAATCCAATTACTATACAGGCAATGGCAATGGCCTTTTATACATATTGATAGGTACACATGAATAAAGTATATTACTATTTATTTGATTGTAATATGTCTGTCATTATCTTTTATTTTTCCAAACGCATACATTACTCTCCACCTTACCATTATTTTTTAGGGGTTTGGGTATCACGTCACTACACATTATTTTTCAGGCGCATATTCATTCTATATCTAACCATCATTTTTAGGGGTTTGATATCACAAGAGCATGTACTGTTGTCTGCACCTTATTACTCATTCCTCTTAAGAGATAAAGATCCTACTCACCTTCCGAGAAAGGCATTTAATTCGAATTTGATTGAAAACGAACATGAGACTTTACCTAAAATACAACATGCACCAAATTATCATCATTTGTTGTTTTTTATAATAAATTGCCAATCATATCATTATGAAAGTTAATTGTTTTTCCTTATTATTATTTTTTTAATAAACAACATGCAAAATTCAAATTACACCACATGTGGAGATAAAGACTTGGCCTAGTGGTCAAGTTTAATTCTCAACTTTTAGGTTGAGGGTTTGATTCCCCATCTGTACCCCATCACTCTCCTTTGTTCTTTATAATTTGGGCATGGATCTCACTACCTATTTTCTAGTCTGTATAGGTTATTAAGCAAAAAAATAACAAAAAAAAAAAATTACACCTATGGCTGGCACAAGGATTGATATGTCGGTAGGTAGATTTAGGGCAAGTTTAATATTTTTCATTTTTTTTCTTCATAAATGAAAATGGAAACCATTACCCATTATTAAAATTAATAAGGCTATCCGGGGGCCAACGTGGATCGAAACCCTTATGATTTTTGAATTGGAAGGTAAAGACCGACTATTAGGCCAAAATTGAATGATCTAGGATGAAGATTTTTCTTTTGGATGAGGTCTAGGATGAAGATTGAGTATGAATAATAACTAAATGATAAATTTAAAATTAATAATTTTATAATTATTTTTTTCTTGTAATTTTTAAAGATATTGAAAATTATTTTTGACCCATAAAAATAATAAGTGAAAATCAAATAACAATATATTCCGATCTCTATTTACTAATAACATTCATAGTCATTTCATTAATTATTTGTAGTTTATTAATTGTTAGTATTGGGATGAGAACTTGACCTAGTATTGTAGTTCATTAATTGTTAGTGGTCAAGTCCCATGACTCTCAATCTTTAGGTTGGGGATTAGATTCCCTACAGGGCCCCACATCTCTCGCATTTGTCCGTTTCTAAATTGTGTGACATGGATCCGCATACCTATTTTATAACCTGTATAGGTTGTTCAGCAGAAAAATAAAAAAAATAAAAAATTATTGTTAGTATTGGGTCCAAAGTGATTAGTGCTGAACTTAGTATGAAGGTATGGTTCGATACACACAACAAAGAGGTAATTAGGTAATTCCTAGTAAGTAGCAATTAGAACGACTTTTTATTCATTGCTGTTGTTGCAGCTCTTCCTATTTCTTCCTATCCATATCTATTCGATGATCAAGATCATTTCAAACTTTATTGGGGCCCTAAGCCAACATAAAATTTAGATCCTCTCAACTCAATTATTTATCAACAACCTAAATTTTGAAGAGAATAGGAATAAGAAGAACAATAAACCATTAGCCATTGAATCAAAGAGTTGCCATAATCAATTAGTCTTTGTTTGGTTGGATGAAATAAATTTTTCGCTCTCGGGTCAGATCAGTCGGCACAATGAACCGAATACTGATGATTGATCCTTAACCCGACTGAAAAAATACAATAATAAATTAAATATTTAAACCATTAAAATGAAGTGATATGTATATTGTATAGAAACAACTAAATTGCCATTTTGTTGGAAAGTTAATAATCATAATTAGATTAGACAAATTTATTTTCTCAAACTCTCGGTTCATCAGCCTAAAAAACTCTAGAAGGATTGAATTACCCGCCAAGGCACTCTTCATAAATATTGTATAATTTCTTTTAAAATAATATTTTTGTTTACGTTATTAATAATCAAAATTGTATGGAGTAACTCAGACCACTTTGCCAACATCCGATTGTCAAATTTACCAAATCCGAGTGTCAAGTTTACTAAAAAATGTGGAGTAGTAACAAACAACAGTAAAGTTAATCAAGATCTCGAATTTTAGTCTTGTAAATTTTCCTGGAGAAATCTGATCGATCGGACAAGAGCATAAAGGTTAAGAATAACAATATAAAAAGGAAAAAAGACAAAATGTTTTTCCATTAATAAGAAAAACAAATGGGACCAGAAAAATATCTATTCCCTGTAATAGATATGGATTCATTTAGGACAACTGCTTCCGCTATCACCTCGAGCACATTAACCATTAATTCTTCCCTTGTCTATTTTACCGAAAATGGTACCAACTAGAAAATTCAACCCACGTGAGTAGGAAATAAATTGGAAAAAGAAAATAACTAAAATAATCATATTTTTTGGGATGAAATTTTTTTTCCTAAGCCGAGAAATAAAGGTGGTGAGGACTATGCTACATAAATTACAAAGGGATAAAAAAAAGAATGATGTATTATTGTAGGGGACGAAGTTGGGAATCGAACCCAACCATATATATAGGTAAAGGCAAAGACTTGGGCAAGTCCTGGAGATGGTTTTATTTGTGTTTTCTTTTTCTTTTTCTTTTTTGAAAAATAATGTTTTCATGAGAAAATAAATCATAGAAATAAATATTTTTTGGGTACCTGAATGCACGTAAATAATTTTTTTAGAAAAAATATTGACACTCAAATATTGATAAAGAGGTGTGGGACGGAAATTAAAACTTTGACCATGCTTCAAATCAACTCCGGAGCTTAGGAAACCCGGCAGCAAGGTGGTCAAACCCAATGTATGAAATTTAGTCCTTAATTTTATTGTCGGAAGCATGATGGGTTGTCACTAGACTAAAAAAAAAATATATAAAGTTTTGGATCAAAATGAAATAAAGCAAAAGTTATTAAGTTCATTTGACTTTTCAAAAAACTTGATGGCCTAAAAAGAAGAGAGGAATGGTTTCAATGGCCTAAAACAGGAAATTCGATTTATGATGGCCAAATAAAAATTAAGTGCCTCATAATGGCCTGTGACTATTAACTCTTATTGGTGTAGCGGGTCTAACAACTCTTCTCAAATTCTATTTACACACTCCGACAAAAATTCTATTTACACATATTCATTTCATAGCTACAACTTTTAAAAACTAGTATAAAGAAAATATATATTGTTTTTTTTGGGGTTGGAGACTTACCCTAGTGGTTAAGTCCCCCGTCTTCCAACCATAGGTTGGGAGTTCGATCCCCACCCGGCCCACTATCCCTCCCCTTTACCCCCTTTGTAATTTGTGTGGTTTGAGCTCCTACACACATTTGCCGACACATGAGTGTCACCGTTTACAAAAAAAACATATATATTGTTTTGAGGGATAATGACCAATTTAGTCCTGTAACTTTTCCTTAATTCCCATTTGGTCCAGAAAGTATTTCAATTACCCAAATGGTCCTGTAATTTTTATTTTCCCAACCAATTTGGTCATGAGGACCTTTCTGCAAAGTTCATTTGGACCCTCACATTCTATTTGGGGCATTTGACTTTTGAAACTATTACCTTTACCCACAAAACTTTATTTTTATGCAATTTAGTCTTTATTACATACATTTAAATTAAAAACATAGATTTGCTTGAAAATTAATATCAGAGGCTAGGTTTTATTGAAGAACATTTTAATTATATTATTTACAATATTTTTTCTCTTAATGGTGAATATTTATATAATTATTTTATGAACTCAAATAGTTTGAAACCTACGAGTTATTTCCATAAAATAATTATTTTATGAATACACAAACAAAAAATAAATAAAAAACTTACAAATACTTTCTCCGTATCACAAAGTTTATTACATTCCCAATTTTCAAGCAAATCAATGCACATTTTTAATCATTAATAACTCAAGTTTGGTACAAGTAAAAATTCTAAAAGTTCAATATTTAAAAACTACACGGCGAGACGAATCTAACACGATCTCACTTGACTATATTTTAACTTATATAACTATGATAAAACTTTAAGTGAAAGTCTGTGTATGAATAGTGTCAACTATTCCAATGTCAAAAAAAATACAAATACGGAGGTAGTAATTATTTTATGGATACATCAATATAAAATAAATAAAAAACTTACTGATAACTATTTTATGGATACAAACAAATAGGAGTAGTTTTAAAAGTCAAATGGTACAAGTAGATGTGAGGACCCAAGTAGAATTTGCAGAAAGGTCATCAAGATCAAATTGGCTGGGAAAATGAAAGTTATAGGACAGTTTTTCTAATTAGTAAACTTTTTGAACTAAATTAGTTTTTAGCGATAGTTATGGGACCTTTTTGGACATTGTCCCATTGTTGGGATATGTAATCTATATTCCGAAAAGTTGCGTACATGAAAGACCATCAATCCAAGAGTTTATAAATTTTTTTTGGACTCTCATTAAAGTTTGATGCTTTCAATTTGAATTAAAAGTCTTTAAAAATCGTAAAGTATTTAATACGGGATTTTAAAAGTCCTTATAATCCCCAACTATTCAATTTGGATTTTAAAAATTCCTAAAAATCTTTGGCCCTTCTGATTTGCCGAAATGTTTTGCAAGATTTTAAATCCGCAAATGATTTGGATTTGACAGAATTCGGATTTATTTTATTTTATTTTTTTTATCTATTTGGTTTGCAGGATTTCAAACTCATTAGGAATATGCAAAATTATACTTCCTCTGTTTTTTAATGTTTGCTATGGACCTACACAGCACGCAGTCCAAGGTATATTTTAAATCATTAATAACTCAAATTCGGTACAAGTAAAAATTTTAAAAGTTTCATCTCTAAAAGCTGTAAGACGAGACGAATCTAATAAGATTCCACTTAACTATATTTTAACTTGTATAACTATTGTTAAGTCCTTGAGTCCGGTGTTGTAAAGATGATCAACGTTGTTCTGTAGTTGTGACGATGACTCATGAACAACGTAATCTGATAGTGGAGAAAGGACAAAAAGGGACGCTGACGTGGCAAAGTTTGTACAGCAGATTTGAATTTTTGTGCAGATACTCGTTGTCCCTCTGATGTTGAAACAACCTATCGACAACGGGTATAGCACAACTGGAAAGTATAAATGACAGTGACGTGGCCATTTCCTCCCAGCAGGCTTTTTGGGTTTTGAATGGGCCTTGTACTCCTATAAATACTTGTTTTCAAGTCTTCCTCATAAGTACCAATATTCAGCCACTCCAAAGAAGAGAAAACAGAGCATTTCTAAGGTCATTTCACTGCCATGGATTTCTGATGAAGATGAAGCCACAAAACCCCCTAATCCGTTGTTTGCAGAAGACAGGAACAACCATCTGCTACTGGGTACATCTCTTGTTGATTGTCTGCTGTCATTTATTTGGGGTTTTTTATTTGTGTTTAGATTTCTCATGATATATCTCGTGTGAACACAAACATGGGCTTAAATTGGGTGTTGTATCACCATTGAACTTGATTAGATTTAAGTAGCTAGATATCTTAAACACCATTCTAACATCTGCTAGTGAATTAGTTTTGCAATTGGGTAGATAGTTGTGAAGCTCCCATTTGTTTCCTTAGTCCATTGGAGGGATAAGGAAGTTCACCGGAATGTAAGGATGTGTAGAGTGGTTGATGTTGCATTCAACATGTTTGGAGATGTTCTAGTGAAATCCTGGCTTGTTGCCCCCAGATGTAGATTGGTGGATCGAACTGGGTGAACAATTTGTGGTGTTCTTTGTTTTATTTTTGCACTCTGTTCTGTTCATAGCTTCTGGTTCTTCATTGGTTGTTGACTGGTTGTTTGGATAACGCTCCGACAACGTTTCCGCATTAATTTGTTATCTTGACAACTGGGAAACTACTTACTCTGTATTTGGTATTGGTTTTTTGCCTGTCTTTAGCATTTTTCTGTTCATGGGGGGACCTGTCAATTTGTATCAGACCTTACACTCTAACATAGCTGAGTGAGATCCGAAAGATGGGCAAGAAAGGAAGGCTTCAAAATCGTAATCCTCATAAAGTTACTCTCAGCAGTGGTGGCGATGTTGGGACAATTGAAGAACAACGAAGCAAATGTAGAGATTTTGCGGATGCATTATCAAGAAATGGAATAGATCTTGAAAAGCTTGATGTTACATATGATGAGCTCTTCGAAAAACACAGAGCATATGTAAAGGAGAAAAAGAAGTTGTTGGAACAACTTGCTGACATCAGGAATTCTTATGATCTGGTATTAAAAGAGAAAGATGTACTTGAAAAGAAGAATCAGTCATATAAAGGTATTATTGAAGATTTGCGGAAAGAAAGAGTTGAATTAATCAAGGATAAAGAGCATTTGATCAATGAGAAAGAGGTGTTGATTGAAGAGAAAGAAGCACTAAAGAAAGACTCCCAAGATCTTCAAGAGAAGGTTCATAAATTGGAAAGAATGGTGAAAGGAAGGGAGAAGCTCGATGAAGTCTTGGCAATGGGAAAGTCTTACAAGGATCAAACTGGGATTGGATATCAGTTTTCCAGCACTCCATCAACAACTAAATTTGTGAGTGGAGGATTTCTGGAACAAAAATCATCCCCAAGGAGAAATAAAAAAGTAGTTGTTGCAAAGCCTACTGAAGTAGTTAAGAATGTTGTTGAAACATCTGGCCGACAACCAGTTAGAAAGATCTACAAGGAAAGATATGTTCAGAAGTTTCAACAATATTAGGACTGTGCTTATTGCAAATTTCCAGGACACACAGCTGATCAGTGTTTTCGAATTGTAAAGGATTTGATGAATGGTCACCCTATTGTCTGGCCTGCTGAAAAACTACGCAAGAGGGTTAAGCTAAGAAGAGTTTGGGTTCCAAAGAAATCCCAGTGCAATTGCTTTGGCAAGAATGGGATTGAAGATATGCACCATATTTCGTCCGAACAACGAGCAGACTACCTGGCTAAGTCCCTTGATACAGAGAAGCTTGAAGAGCAAAGAGGGAACTTGGGCTTGTGCCACTCTCCTTAGCACCATGCTGCGTTCGGGGCCCTGGATTACAAGGAATATATTTTGTGGGCTTAATCCATTAGAAAGGGAGATGGTACAGTCGAGCTACTGAAGTGGAATAACAAGAAAAAGGCAAAGATGTTTTTGAATGATCATACCGAAAAGGGGGAGAATATGACATGCTTTTATTGTTCATGAGCATCTTGAATGGTTTTGGTTGATCATATCCATAAAGGGGGAGATTGTTAAGTCCTTGAGTCCTGTGTTGTGAAGATGATCAACGTTGTTCTGCAGTTGTGGCGATGACTCATGAACAACGCAATCTGATAGTGGAGAAAGAACAAAAAGGGACGCTGACGTGGCAAAGTTTGTACAACAGAATTGAATTTTTGTGCAGATACTCGTTGTCCTTCTGATGTTGAAACAACCTATCAAAAACGGGTATAGCGCAACTGGAAAGTACAAAGAACAGTGACGTGGCCACTTCCTCCCAGCAGGCTTTTAGGGTTTTTAATGGACCTTGTACTCCTATAAATACATGTTTTTGAGTCTTCCTCATAAGCACCAGTATTCAGCCACTCCAAAGAAGAGAAAACAGAGCATTTCTAAGGTCATTTCACTGCCATGGATTGCTGAGAAAGCTGAAGCCACAAAACCCCCTAATCCGTTGTTTGCAGAAGACAGGAACAACCATCTGCTACTGGGTACATCTCTTGTTGACTGTCTGCTGTCATTTATTTGGGGTTTTTGGTTTGTGATTAGATTTCTCATGATATATCTCTGGTGAACACAAACATGGGCTTAAACTGGGTGTTGTATCACCATTGAGCTTGATTAGATTTAAGTAGCTAGATATCTTAAACACCATTCTAACATCTGCTAGTGAATTAGTTTTGCAAATGGGTAGATAGTTGTGAAGCTCCCATTTGTTCCTTAGTCCATTGGAGGGATAAGGAAGTTCACCGGAATGTAAGGATGTGTAGAGTGGGTTGATGTTGCATTCAACATGTTTGGAGATGTTCTAGTGAAAAATGGAGGAAGTATTTATGATTGTTTATTTGTCAAACATTAGTGATGTGTATAAAGTTTATATTCTTCAATTTAATTATATATTTTTTACTTTTTATTTTTAATTTCTATTCTATTATTATAATCACTTATTATACTACTAAATTATATTTTATATTTTATTTATAATTTTATATATTATTATTTTTATTTTCCTTGTTCATCCAATGGAATTTGAATTCACTTGTATAGAAATGATTTTTTTTATTTTTTATTTTTTGCAAAACAACCTATACAAACTGTATAGAAATGATTTTGAAATAACATTGTAGGGTAAGAATTTAAAAATCCTATATTTTGCAGGACTTCAAAATATCAAAAGATTTTTAAATCATTTGTCTAATTTTTACTAAACATAACTAGAAAGATTTGAAAATCCAAATCTTCCAAAATTCCACCATTTTCGACAAACCAAACGGGGCTCAGATATTCAAGAATCTATAGATTTTGGTATACTACGAATTTTAATGAATTCGTTTAAAATTTAAATATATTTTACTATACAAAATATTTGCTAACAATCAAAATATTCCTACGGGGTAAGGAAAGGATTCAGGAAAAGATTTGCATCCTAAAAAAGATTTGCATCCGGTTTTCCCTTGATGTCTCTCGCTGCTCCTCCGTCGGTCTCCCCTGGCCGGCCTGCTCCGGAACCGCCGGATCATGCTATGGGCATGGCCACTCCCAATCTGTCCTTTAAGGAGGTTACCTGCCGGGCGTCTCATGAGGACGTTCCCTTGGCATACTCGGACGTTCCTTTTACGGAACTAGTGGATACAAATTGGTTGGACAATAACCCGCTCCTCCCCACGGTGGATTTCCATGCTGCTACAATGGATCGTTTATGTGCCCCCTATAAGGACGTTCTTGTCGTCAAGGTTTTGGGCAGACATATTGGATTCCCTCTGCTTAAAGAACGGATTTTGAATTTGTGGAAGCCGAAAGGAGACGTGGCAATAACGGATACGGCTAAGGGTCATCTTCTTGCGAAGTTCAGTCTTAACGAGGATAGGAAGAAGGTTATTTTTGATGGTCCATGGTCTGTGTTTGATCATCATGTTGTAGTTGTTCCTTGGTCGAGGGACTACTTGAAACACGCGGTGCAAATTACTAAGTCGACGGTTTGGGCGAGGATCTTGGATCTTGATCCGGTTTATTACTATGAGGATTCGCTGTGCATCATCGCTAATATGATTGGGAAATTTCTAAAAACGGATACTACTACCAAGGTTATCAATCGAGGCCAATTTGCTAGGGTTTGTATCGAAGTGGATCTCTCCAAACCTCTGGTGGGCAAGATTCGTATCGATGGCGAGTGGCACTTGGTTGTGTATGAGGGTCTTCATAATATCTGTACTCTATGTGGCAGGTTTCGGGTTGGCAAAGGGGCTTGTGCTCATGAGGGGACGGAACATGTTGTTCCTGATGTTTCTCCGTCTCCGAGCCCGATGGCTCAGATGGCGGTGCAAAGGAAGGATCTTCAGGTGGTCAACTTTGCGGAGCCGGTTCCCTCGGAAGCTTCTCCATGCTCCAAGGATGAAGACAATCAACGTCAGGATAGTGTGGATGAACTACATTCAGTTGCCATGGCTACTGACATTCCGGCTCAGACTCATGGGGACTGGATCATGGTAGCAAGGAGACCGAGGACGGCTAGGAATTGGGAGAAACAGTCGGGGCGATTGCATGGCAAGGCATCAGGGCCTCGACAAGCTCCTCCTCATCGTCCTGACCAACAGCGTCGGGATCCACACGTAGACTCCTATCCTTCTGGCTCTTCCGTCCAGCATGCAGACCTAGCTAGGGCTAGGGAGCGGGGCAAGGGGGTGATGTTGAGTGCCCTCCCTACTGCCATTCCCTCATATGAAACGGATTTAGGCCAATCTCCGCGATCGAATGCTAAAAGGCCTCGCGCTTCGATACCCCCGGCTGGTTCAGGTCATGCTTCCCCCAGTAATGCGTTTCAAGCATTGGAGTGGCTCCCTCAGAACATGGATACGGAAGTTGGCGGTGAACAACCGCGGGAGGATCTTTCCAAGGGTTCTCAATGATTATGTTCAATACTTTTTCGGTCCTCTCATGGAATGTGTGTGGCGCCATGGGACGGAGTTCACAACGCCACATTTCTGACGTTCTTCGGGAATTACAGCCTTCCCTATTTGTTCTTATTGAGCCGCAGGGCCCTTTTGAGCGTATGCGGATTCCATTATATCATGTTGGATATAGTGCTATTCAGATTATTGAAAGTACGAGTAGGGCGGGTGGCTTATGGATCCTTGCTCGTCTCGGTTTGCCGTTTACATATCACGTGGTTGGCGTGCATCCTCGCATGGTTACTCTATCTGTCAGGCATGGTCAGACAATATGGTGTTTGTCTGCTATCTATGTCAATCCGGTCAGAGGTGATCAGGAGGCGGATTGGGCTAACTTACGTTCGGTGGCGGCGTCTATCCGAGGTCCTTGGTTGGTGATTGGGGATTGGAATGACATAGAATATTTGCATGAAGCTATTGCATTATCTCCTTCTGCGCATCAGTGTGAGCTGTTTCGGGAACTCCTACATGATTGCGGTCTTTCCACGGTTCATACTATTGGTGAGTTATTTACGTGGCAGAAAAATAATTCTGGTGGTTCGTTGGCTAGGAAACGACTCGATAGGACTGTTGCCAATTTTGCTTGGTTGTCCTCATTCCCAAACAGCCTGGTTGAAGTTCAGACGCGCAGGTGTTCGGATCACAATGCTATTATGTTGCGTTGCTCGCCAAGGATGAGTTCTGGCAAGGATCGGACTTTCCGCTGGGAGTATGCTTGGACGACTCATCCTCACTATGAAGCTATTGTGGATTGTGCTTGGAATTGTGATCATTCTTCTTTGCTCACCCAATTGGGCCAAGTCCGACAGTCTTCAGAATTCTTTAATAAGAACACATTTGGCAATATTGTTAGACGGAAGAAACGATTACTACGGAGGCTTGCTGGTGTGCGTCGGTGTCTTGCTCGGGTGGATTCCGCTCAATGGTGTATTCTGGAAGCTTAGTTGATGAAAGAGTTAGATAAGACCCTCAAGCAAGAGGGGAGTTTGTGGTTTCAAAAATCACGGGATAGATGCATTCGCTTGGGCGACCGAAATACAAGTTACTTTCACGCAAAAACCCACATCCGGCGTCAACGTAGCTGCATACAGGGGTTGGAAATCAATGGTGTGTGGACGATAGATGCTGAGGCAATGAAACTCCATGCTATGAATCATTTTAATTGGCTCTTTTCTTCTTCTGCCATGTCGGCTCCGCTGCCTTCTCCTTTGGAATCTCTTCCTGCGGTTTTGGATTGTAGTAGTTTGGCTGATGAGGTTCAAATTACGGAAATTGAGAATGCTATGAAGGGTTTTAGTAGCTTTGCCGCTCCGGGGCCCGATGGGTTTCTGGCCATTTTCTATAAATAATATTGGCACATTATTGGTAGTTCTGTGATTTCCTTTGTCCGAAATGCTTTTCTTTTGGGCTCCTTTGATGTTGCCATCGCTGCCACTCTAATTTGTCTTATTCCCAAAGTGGAGGTTCCTAGGGAAATTCGCCAGTTCCGGCCGATCAGTCTGTGTAATGTTAGCTACAAGATCCTAACTAAAATTATTGTCAATCGCCTTCGGCCTTTTTTATGCACGTTTATAGGGCCTTACCAATCGGTGTTCTTGCCTGGTAGGGGGACAACAAGCAATGGAGCGATATTACAAGAGGTGGATACAACCTTTTGTAATCGTGGTCGGCGTTCTCAGGATTTTCTGTTGGAAGTAGATTTGGAAAAAGCTTATGAGAATATTTCGTGGGACTTCTTAGAGATATGTCACCAAGAGATGCTTCTTCCTACTTCCCTGGTGGACATCATAATGTTTTGTGTTCGTTCACACACTTACTCGCTTTTGTGGAATGGAGCTACTCTTCCGCCCTTCACGCCTGCGAAAGGTCTCCGTCAAGGAGATCCCCTCTCTCCATACCTCTTTATTATAGTCATGGAAAAGCTCTCCAAATCGATCCTGGCCAAGGTAAATGTGGGAGCTTGGAAACCGGTCTCCATCAGCCGCGGATCAGCTCCACTTTCCCATCTTATTTTTGCAGATGATTTACTTCTCTTTTCGGAGGCGTCTGTGGGTAGTGCTTCTTGTATGGATGAGGTCCTCTCCAGTTTTGCTTTGCACGCTGGTTTACGCGTCAACTCTCTCAAATCGGTTGCCTTTGCTTCTTCGGCTGTGGCTCCCTCCTTGGTCGTTGAGTTATCGTCCATTCTCAATATTAATTTCTCGGATAGCCTGGGACGTTACTTGGGTTTTCCCGTCATCCAGGGTGCTGCCCGTCCGGTTCATTTTGAATTCTTGGTAGAACGTTTGCATGCTCGGCTGAGTACGTGGAAGCGAGCTCTACTTAATAAGGCGGGTAGGATGGCTCTCGCTCGTTCAGTGTTAGCGGCTATCCCTACATATGTAATGCAACTATTCTGGCTCCCCTCGTCGATATGCGATAGGATTGATCGATTTATTCGGTCTTTCATTTGGAAGGATTCTCAGGGGCGTGGACTTCATCTCATTAGTTGGAAGAAGCTGGCTCTGCCTAAAAGTATGGGAGGAGCTGGTATTCGGACTTGTCGTAAAATGAATGTGTCTCTCATCGGTAAGTTATTTGCGGACTTTATGAGACAAGATTCTAAACCAGCTGTGCAATTGCTGCTCGCTAATATGGCAGCGGACGAGGAGCCTTGCGATCGCGTCCTGGCGCTTCTCTAGTGTTCAGGGCTTTGGTACAGGTGGCGCCGCTGCTTGGTGAAGGATTCCGGATGTGCCTCGGTTCCGGGGATTCCAATCTTTGGAGCACTGCCTGGTTGAAAGGAGGGCCAATTGGATCACGGGTTTTCTATGTTCATATTTCGGAATCTCATCTCAGGGTGAAGGATATTTTCTTTAATAACAGATGGAATTGGGATATCTTATGGACTGAGGTGCCAGCGGACATTAAGCAAGAAGCGGCGGAGGTTGGTCCCCTTGTCACGCATTCATCAGCTTCTGACCTGCTCGTCTGGACTGGGGCTTCTTCCGGGCAGTATACGGCACGGAGTGGATAGGAGTGGCTGTTAAAGACGGGTGGCTGCTGTCTGGATCGTGATCGTGCATGGGTTTGGACGGTGGGGGCGTCGGAGAAGGTTCGAGTCATGTTATGGCTTGTGGTTCACAACTCCCTTCCTACAAATCTGATTCGATCCTCGCGGCACATGGCAGACTCAGCAGCTTGCCCTTTATGTGGAGCTCCTTCCGAGTCTATATTTCATCTCTTTTTTGCTTGTGCATGGGCGGTTACCTCTTGGTCTTTGATGGGGGTTGCTTTCTCCATAGATGAGCAATCCTTCCAGGCGTCGATCGGGGCCTCACTCAAAGCTTTGTCGCTAGAATGGAAGGGTATGCATTGGGCGTTACTCTGGGGCATTTGGTGCGGACGTAATGCATATAGTTTTCGAGGTGAGGTTCCTTGTCCTCAAGTGGTTGTGCAGCAGGCTGTCCAGTTGGGGGAGGGTTTTGATCGGGTGTTCTTGCGGAGGTCCAAGTCAGTGTCCTCTAAATACGTGGGGTGGAATCCTCAGTCTAGCGCTCCTGTTGTTCTACATGTTGATGGGAGTTCTCTTGGCAACCCGGGTCGTGCGGGGTTTGGTGGTGTCCTGCGGAATGGTGATGGCTCATGGATCGAGGGTTTCTCTGGTTCCGTTGGGGTGTCCACGATCCTAGTGGCCGAGTTGCATGGCATTTGGAGGGGACTTCAACGTCTCCGGGAGTTGGGTATTGATCATGTATGTTGTTATTCGGATTCCTTGGAGGCGTTGCGGCTATCTCATCGGGCTGTGGAAAGAATTCATACTCTCTTCCCGTTGATCCAAAGTATTGTGGATATCATGGCTCAAAAGCCTGGTTATCGATGGTTTCATTTGTTCCGTGAAGGTAATTTTGTTGCTGACGTACTGGCCAAGCGAGTGGCGAGCTCGCTTGAGTTTTTCACCACTTGGGCGTTTCCTCCAGACGAGATTCGGCAGCTTCTCATGAATGATATGGCTGGGGTCTGCTTCCCTCGCCATTGATGATCTCTTTTTCTTGTTTTCTTTTTCTTTTGCTGTAGATTTTTTAATTTTTTTTAGCTTTTTTAGCCGACGCTTGTGCGTTACTGTTCCTCAAAAAAAACATATTTCTACGGGAATTTTATATGAATCAACCAATCTCTACAAAAATTTATATAAAGTGAGCAAACTTAGCAAGTCTAAATTTTCTTAATGACACATTTTAAAATTCTAATATCAAACTGAATTTCAGTTTAATCACCTCATTTCATACCCTTTTACTACCACTCTAGATATTTACCAAAACAATAATTAAAAAGAACAAAAACTTTACTGTATACTACTTATATTAGAAAGTTTCCGTACTAAAATATAGTAGCAGTATTTTTTAGGCAACACTCTAGAAATAAATAAATTTCGTGCGCAGACTGGCAGACAGTATATACTTCCTCCGATCAATAGGTTTGCAACATTGAAAAAATTTGCACGGTTCACAGTTTTACTTTGTTCAAAAAAATTTCATGGGCTTACCCAAAAAAAAAAAAATTCCATGGTTATTGAAGAAAAAATATAGTCAAGTGAGATCTTGTTAGATTCATTTAAACTTGTAGTTTTAGAATATAAATTTTTATAATATTTAATTGTATACAATTTAAGTTATTAATAATTGAAAATATGCATCGACATGCGTGTTTGTTCCCAAATGTACAAATCCGAAAAAACGGAGGGAGTATTATGGACTTATGGTTGTCCTCAATTATTGGTAAATTTAAATAAAAAGATATAATGTATAGGATAAAAGTGATAAGGTTCTGTGGAATTTGGATGATATTGAGCCACAGAAGTTCCTTTAACGCAACCCTCCAACAAATGTTGATTGGAACTATATGCCCCACTTGAATTTAGTTTTTAATGAATAAATAAAAATACCAACAAAAAAACAAGAGTCACGTTGTGCATTATTAAACAAGAAGATATGATTAGGGATGAGTACTTAGCCCAAGTGGCTAAGTCCCTTGACTTCCAACCTTGAGGTTGGACGTTCGATTCTTCATCGGCTCCTATCCCTCTTCTTTATTCCGTTTATAATTTGTGTGGCATGGACTCCCGTCACCTATTTCCTAGCCTGTATAGGCTATTCATAAATATATAAAAAAAAAAGAAAAAATACATGATTAATTTATTGGACTGAAGCCTAATTATTTGTAAAGTTATTTGTGATTAGTGTGTCATTTGGATGTATTCGTGTGTGGAGTAGTACTTATTTATTATACTGTATTAATTTTTGGGAGAATAAATGTGGAAAAGAAATCAGAATTTGTATTCAGTGGCTCTTAATGAGCCTGTTTGTTTTATTTTTATTTTTTCTTTATTCTTTTTAACTTTTACTTAATTTAAAAGTTTTTTTAAACTTTTTAGCGTTTTGTTTTGAATTTGTTAAAAAATAGAAAATAAGTAAAAGTTGAATTTTTTTTTTCAAAGTAGGTAGAGGGTTGGTTACTTCCAGAAAAATGAGAAATCATTTTAGGAATTAAAATATAAAAATATCCCTATAGGAAATAAATAAATTGTAAATATTTTTAATTTTAAATATAAAAAGTACTTCTACGTACTTTCATCCAAAAATATTTACATTGAAAATCAGCTTTTAATACTATATATCAATCCAAATAACTATTTGTGTTGATTTTGCTTCTAAATTCTCATTCTACTTCATTCTAGTTCTACTTACTTGTTCTTCTTTTCAGAAGTCAAAACAAACATATAATCAGTTTGTTTACTGGTTTGGGCTATCAT
This sequence comes from Hygrophila difformis, assembly GCA_030278955.1. Lineage (NCBI taxonomy): Eukaryota > Viridiplantae > Streptophyta > Magnoliopsida > Lamiales > Acanthaceae > Hygrophila > Hygrophila difformis. Next base: position 28,658,575 of record JAOANR010000013.1, on the reverse strand, counting down.
AAGCCGTCCTAATTTATGGACATTAGTTCTTATAATACATCAATTATTGATGTTGTTAGTGAGGATTACTTTGTTATTTTATAGCTAATTCGTTATTTTGAAAGTTAAAATTGATTATATGTGTGTACTCGAGGTTTTTTTGTTTTTTGTTTTTGTTTTTCTTTTTTTAAGTTCAAAATATAATCATTGCGTTCTTCAAATTTAAAACATACTGTATGTAATACTACTATAAGATAATCTATATTGCTATTGATTTTGCATTCAGAATTTGAATTGTATGTTCCCAATTGTCCCAAGGGCCTCTTCAATGTCCACCAAAGGAGTACATTAGGATCTCTAAATTAAACTTCTACTCGAGAAATTATAATTTCAGAATTTAGTAGTACTTCCTCCATTTGTTTTTTTTAAAGTAACACTTCTCATTTATACGTATGTCAATGCACATTTTCAACGATTAATAACTCAAATTCGGTATAAGTAAAAATTCTAAAAATTTGATATTTAAAAACTACAAGATGATACGAATCCAACAAGATCTCACTTGACTATATTTTGTCTTCTATAACTATAACAAAAATAGAAGTCAAAGTGCTACAATGAACAGTAAAAAAAGTCAAAACGTAATATTTAAAAGAAAAACGGAGGGAGTATAAGTAAAACTACAACAACTATCGTTGTAATGACGACGACGACAACAATAATAATAATAATAATAATATACATTAAGTACTTTTTTTTGAAGAGCTATTAAAGGTCTGAAAAGGGGTGGTGGCAACACATGTCACACAAATTACAAAGGAGATGGATGGGGGGCCGGGTGGAGATTCGAACCCCCAACCTATATGTTGGGAGTCGGGAGACTTGACCACTATGGTAAGTCTCCAACCCCTATAGATTAAGTACTTATTACTTAAGTATATGTCAACTTAATCAAGCAGGGCTACTTCATATCACAAATATCAAACTTAAGCTTTATCAAACACAACCTTAATATAGTGGTTATGAAATGAGCTTTTAGTAGTTGTTTGGATATATATGTATTTGCAAAATACAATTATCCGATAACTCAATTACTGTATTTTATAAGCACGATAATAATCATATCATTTATTTGGTTTATTACACACTTAGAACGTTTACTAATCGAATAGGATTATGTGAGTATTTCGTTTACAAAATGCAATATTCAGACAAATTAGTTTGTGAATACAATATTTTGTAATGTTATTTGATGAAGTGTGAAAGTTGAATTATTGAGTGATTGAATTTTAACTATTAAGAAATAAATTTAACATGATCAAAATTATCTTTAATCTTCCAAACATAATTATCAAACTTGTTTTTAATTGAATAATAATAAAATAAAAATAAAATATTTACTCATAACATTTTTGAATAATAATAAAATAAAAATAAAATATTTACTCATAACATTTTTTTAAAAAAAAAATTGGGCCATTGGCACAAAGCGACATCGAGCTTAAAGAGGGAAAAGAGAGTAGAAAGAGGGCACGGGTTAGGATTAGTGACAGATTCAACAATTTTTGTGAGTGGTATTATAGAAACTTGTGGAAGCTAATTTGTAATTGAAAATAGTAGTGGCAAAAAATAAAAAAAGAAAAAAAGAAAAAAAAAAAAAAGAAAGAAAACATTAAGGGAATCTATTAGAATTGATGATAGTAATGTTGACCACAAGTTAGAGATGGGCCAAGCTAAATATACAAAAAATCTCTAATTGATTAATTTGAGTGGTATTTTATACACCTAACGTACTGGAAATAGTCATAGATCGACCCATAGTTAGGAAACATAAAGAGGAAACCAAACACCATTTGATGAGCAAGAAAAAAAATAAATAAATAAATAAAAAATCCCATGGCATTTATTGACACAATAACACACACAAAAACAGATATCTCATCCGTGGGGAAATAATGCCTATATGTTGTGAAAAAAACTCTTGGCTTTGTGCTCCTCATCGGGCAATTAAGCAGCGCCTTGGTGATCGTTTTTGCTTCTAGGAATTAGTAAGATTTACACCAGTCGATACGTGGAATGTATACCCCTCAAGAGTACGCAGTATCTCATATAATAAGCCGCAGCAAAGCACAAGAAGGGTGTATCTATTCTTTAATGAGTGGTCGCACAGAAAATCATTCAAATGTTTTTAATGAACACAGGGGGCCAGGCCAATGCATTCTTTAATGAGTTGTAGTATTAAGTAAGTTGTGCATTCATAATTTTTATTGATTACTATATCTAATTTTGCCTTTATTATTATTATTATTAATGATAAAAATGCCTATCCTCTACTCTACTCACTACTCAGTGTCAACTAGACTTATTCAAATAGATGAGTCGTCTCGAGGTTCATTCATTTATTTGAAAAACAAACAAGTTCCAATATATTTTATCACTTGCAAAGTAAATGAGTGAGTTAACTCGACTTAACTTGATAAGCTTGGCATTTAAATTCTATACAATATTATTAGATTTGGTAAATTTTCTTCTTTTTTATTTTTTTTTTAAGGATGAATTAAATTGTTTAACCAGTTCATAATGAGCTTGACTCACTGTTGAACTCAAAATTTAGATTCCAATGATGAGTTAGTTTGAAACTTGATGCTCGACCAACTCGTTTAAACTTAATGAACCAAATCAAACTTAATTCCATATCCATAAATTTAATAAACCAAGCTTGGCTCGACTCATTAACGGATCTGCTATCAACATTCAAACATAAATAGTAAAATATCATTAAAAAAATAAAAATAAAAATTCAATAACAAACAACAATAAGTTTCCACTTATTAATGCCTTAATCAACCAAACATAAAGCAATAATTTGGAAAATAATAATAAAAAAAATGAGATAATATAATTATCAATTAAACAATGCAGTCCTACAAGGAACCGTTCTGGAAAAAAAAGAAAAGAAAAATGAAGGAAAAGGTATATAGATAAGCATGAAAAAAGAGAAGACATTTCAAATAATATAGAAACAAGTTAAGAAAGAGATATAAATAAAAATTTCCACAGACAACAAAAAATTCCAAACCCACATCATCTCATCAATAATTTAATACTTCCTCCGTAAAACCACTTTTCACCCGTTCAAAGCATATTTTAAATTATTAATAACTCAAATTCAGTATAAGTAAAAATTCTAAAAATTTGATATTTGAAAACTACAAGACGAGACGAATCTAACAAAATCTCACTTGATTATATTTTAACTGGGAAAATGACCCAATTGGTCCGATAATGTTGCAAAATTTTCCAAACAGTACAAAAAAGTTCGAATTAAATGAACTCGTCCATTAAATACCCTAATCATTGCCGAACCCATCCATGAACCGATTTTTTTTACTAATCATTGCCGAACTCGTCCATTAAAGTACCCTACTGGAGGGACCGGTTCGGCGACGAGTAGGTATTTAATGGACGGGTTCGGCAATGAATAGTAAAAAAACCGGGTTTATGGACGAATTCGGCAATGATTAGAGTATTTAATGGACGGGTTCATTTAATTCGAACTTTTTTGTACTGTTTGGAATATTTTGCAACATTATCGGACCAAATGGGTCATTTTCCCATTTTAACTTGTATAATTATGATAAAATTTTAAATGACAGTCTGTGTATGAATAGTAGCACATTACCAAACGTGATAAACGAGATGGAGGTAGAAATATATTAGTTTATTATGATATCTCACAATATAATCACAGTAATTTTCCAAACATTTACAAAAAAAAAAAAATAGCTCTCCACTCGAGACCCATAACCATTCACCATTATTCTTCTTCTTCACTCACAAGTCACAATTTACAAAAATCCATTTGCAAATTGCAAGAACCCAAAACGGGTTCAAACCCGACCCTACCCGAACCCTTTAGTTCCCCTATATATACCACTCCCTAAGTTTGGCTTCCACACTCCTCACCCACTCCCCCCCTTCATATATCCTTTTTCCAATCTCCTCTCCATGGATCAGTCTAAGGTAACTCTTCTTTCCCATTTTCCAATCTATTTAATTTCCATTGTAATTCCCTTTCATTTAATTCGTTTTTTATACACTTGTCTAGCTACACTTCAAAGATAAGATAGAAAACCCTATTTCCGATCACTCTTTTGATGGCTAAAAAAGAAATTATTTTGTGATGGGTTTTTCATTTATTGTCTTTTAAAACCAACTAAAGACAATAATCACGAACACTGCACTCTAGCTACTTGGCCACTTGTATTTAGAAAATTAAACAAAAGACGAAACAAAATTAACAAGGGGCACTGAACGTGTACGAGAATTATTAAGGTTGACTGTTCTGAATGTAAAGTTTAAATAGTTTTTGTTGCTTTCTGTGATACTGTATTTTAAATCAAATTTGACAACTTGTTAAAGTATTTTTATTTATAATAATAATAATAATAATAATAATTATTATTATTATTATTTACATACGTATTTTTGTGCAGTACCGTCCGTCGAGTTCGTTCAATACGACCTACAAGACGACCAACGGTGGACAGCCCGTCTGGAACGATAACAGCTCCTTGACCGTTGGATCTAGAGGTACGTTAGTATTTAATTATTTATGTTTTAATGTTTTTTTAAATTTTTTAATGTTTTTTATTTGGATAATGGTATTTTTTGGGAAGATCTAAGTATTTGTCGTGTATCTTTGATGTATGTATCTTAGGAAGAATTGATTACGCATGAGGGTTTAGTAAAACGTCACCAACAATGAGATTAGATACGTATGTGAATTTACTATTTTGTCCTCAGAGACGGAAATTCGCTGTGACAAAAATACCCTTGGAGCAAATTTGTGAACATGGACTTTCCAAGGGACTGATTTTGTATTTTGTATTTTTGAATGGACGGGTAACGGAGGAAGTGGGCCTACAAAATGTTTCCTTTCCAAACAGTACGGCGGTAAAATATAAATTACTGAATTGATAAGGAAATCAAAGCGGGCATGTCTGGTGATGTTAGACTCAATCTGATAAATTTAAATTATTTAATAAATAATTTGAATAAATAAGCAGATTTTCAAAAAAAAAAAGAAAAGAAATAAGTAGATTTGAATATTAGTAGGTTATAAAAATAATATTTAAAATTAAATGATTTTAATTTTTATTTAATGATATTCATTAAAGAATTTAAATATAGTAAAGTAGGTGGTGATTAGGATTAGCCCAAGTGGTAAAATCTTTGATTTACAACCTTAGGTTGGGGTTTTGATTCCCCACCTGGCCCCCTATCTTATCCCTTTATTTCTTTTGTAATTTGTGTGGCATGAGCTCCCACCTTATTTCTCTGGTTTCGGCTTCTAAAAACATATATAGAGTATGTTTTTAATAAATTTATAATCATCTAATTATTTAAATTATTGAAAATTTATGATTTAATGATTATTTAATTGTTTACATTTTACATCTATTGTCTGTTTAATTCCTTATGGGGGTTAATTAGCAATAGTAGAATTTAATTTGTATTGCTTTGTTAATACGTGTATTTCAGAGGTTCTAATGTAAATACCGTTATACGGAAGTAGTATATCCATGATCATTTGAGTCCGTACATGTATATATAAGATTATACTTAATTTGTACGGACAAAAATTGAATTCGCGGTTGAACTTTTCTTCAATCGGCACGAAATGTTTTTATATGAATCCCGAGTTGGAGCCTAATCGGCTTTTCTCATGGTTTTGTTGTGAATTTCCATCTCCGATGGTGGTTGTTAATACAAAATTTTTGTGATTTCAGGCCCAGTTCTACTTGAAGATTACCATCTGATCGAGAAACTTGCGAATTTCACCCGCGAGAGGATCCCGGAGCGTGTTGTTCACGCTCGAGGTGTCACAGCCAAGGGATTTTTCGAGGTCACTCACGATGTCTCCCACCTCACCTGTGCAGACTTCCTCCGAGCACCTGGCGTGCAGACCCCCCTCATTGTCCGATTCTCCACTGTCATCCACGAGCGCGGCAGCCCTGAAACCATCAGGGATCCCAGAGGATTCGCTGTCAAATTTTACACCAGAGAGGTATTTATTGGTGATTCGCTTGAATAATTGATACTGAATCTATCCATTATTTTGAACTTGACAGTATTGCGTTTTGTTAGGGTTCTAGTTTGAGCTGTGAAATAGTTTGCCTTTTGCTAGGGTTTTAGAGTTCATAGTTATAAACAGTCGAAAAAATTCAATGTTTAGTGGATTTTTGGTATTGAGCCCATCATACTGGTAATTTTAATTTCGAATGTGTTCTGAAGGAAGGATTTGTGGTGTTAAAGTTAACTGCAAAGATTGAGATAGTATCTGAATCTGGTTTGTTTGTAAATTGTGATGTATGCAGGGGAACTTTGACATTGTGGGAAACAACTTCCCCGTCTTCTTCATTCGGGACGCTATCAAGTTCCCTGATGTGATTCATGCTTTTAAGCCCAACCCCAAATCCCACATCCAAGAGAATTGGAGGATCTTGGATTTCTGCTCCCACTTCCCCGAGAGTTTGCTCACGTTCGCTTGGTTCTACGATGATGTGGGCATTCCCATCAATTACAGGCACATGGAGGGCTTCGGGGTGCACACGTACACTCTGATCAACAAAGCTGGGAAAGTCATGTATGTGAAATTCCACTGGAAGCCCACATGTGGTGTCAAAAGTTTGATGGAGGATGAAGCCATCAAGATTGGAGGAACCAACCACAGCCATGCCACCCAGGATCTTTACGAATCCATTGCTGCTGGGAACTTCCCGGAGTGGAAGCTCTACTTCCAAATCATGGATCCTGATCACGAGGATAGATTTGATTTTGATCCATTGGATACAACCAAGATTTGGCCTGAGGATATCATACCTCTGATGCCGGTGGGTCGCATGGTGTTGAATAAGAACATCGATAACTTCTTTGCTGAGAACGAAATGCTTGCATTCTCTCCTCACAATGTTCCTCCTGGTATTTACTTCTCCAACGACAAGATGCTCCAGACACGTATCTTTGCTTATGCTGATACTCAGAGGCATCGTCTCGGACCAAACTATCAGCAACTCCCAGTGAATGCTCCCAAATGCCCCTTCCACAACAATCACTATGATGGTTACATGAATTTCATGCATAGGGATGAGGAGGTATGGTGCTTGTGAAACGTTTATTGCCTAAAAATTGGGATTTTCTTACTGTATTCATATGGACTGAATTTCATTCTCATCATTATTTTGCTGCTTTCGGAGATTTAAGTTTGATTGTGTCTCTTTTCTCAGGTGGATTATTTCCCCTCAAGGTATGATCCGGTTCGCCAAGCTGAGAAGGTCCCCTTACCTGATGTGGTGGTGACAGGAAGACGCACCAAGGTATAAAGTTACAATTTACTCCATTGCTTGGTGTTTAGTTTTTCCATTGTGAGTTCAATATTGGCTGAGAGTAATTTATATGCCTAGTTTAAATGGTTAAAAACACATGGAATTATACAATGGAAAGACAAATGCTTTGAGCAGTTGGAAAAAAGAAAAGAAAAAAAAAAAAAAAGCAAACTTGTGGCATATCTGTGTGATACTTCTAAACCATTAGATTTGGATTGAAAGTTTTTATGCCTCTGTTATTCGGTGTGATTAATTGAACTTGTGCTGCATTGAGTTGAGTTCTGACTCGGGAAACATTTATTCTTGTGACCATCAATAGTGTGTGATCGAGAAAGAGGACAACTTCAAGCAGGCTGGAGATCGATACCGTTCCTGGGCACCCGACAGGTACTCCACTCCTCCCCCCTCGGCTTAACATCAATCAGAATTACCATTGAGTTCTCAACTATTTTTGCTCTCGTGTGTAATGATAATTTCACCTGCCCAGGCAAGAGCGGTTCCTGCGCCGGTGGGTTGAAGCTTTATCTGACCCAAGACTCACCCTGGAAATCCGCAGCATCTGGGTTTCCTACTGGTCTCAGGTAAAACGTCCCCAATATTTCTCCTTTCTTTGATCATTCATCTAACATCAACGTGGATAATACACTCTTTTGAATCCATGGCGCAGGCTGATAAATCTTTCGGCCAGAAACTCGCCTCCCGTCTCAACGTCAGGCCAACGATGTAAATTGGATAAGGATGCGGAGAAGTTTTGCAGTGCCTTGCCCAAAGATGAAATCTATGCGACGGAGTTTCATAATTTGTGTTCTGTATAACAAATATGGTGATGAAATCTGTGTGTTGCCTACTCTCTGCTGTTGTTGTGTTGTAATGGTTATTGGTCTCTGTGTTTCTGTAATATCAATGTCCTAAAAAGCCTTCAAAAGAGAGCTTTCTTTGAGGCTTTTGTTAAAACTTCTTGATGCATTTAAATAAAAGCATGTGTTCATATAAATTTTGGTGAGTGGTCATTAATTGCATGAAATATTGTCCATGTTTCAAGATGGGTATCACTAGCTACCATATAAACCAATTAATGCATTTCACAATGGACAAGCAATGAAAATGAATTTGGGCTTTTGTGAAATTAGGCAAGATTTTGTAGTCGACATGGAATGATTCTCCTTAACTTTTTTTTAAAGTATGGGACAGGATTGCTGAGTTTGCATGATAGAGATTTAAAAATAAAAAAGAACAATAAAACAATATAGTGTAGATCAAGATTCTATCAACCAACAACAGTTAGCTTGAGTGGATTAGGACTCTAGTCGCTTAAGCAATATCTTGGGTTTGAGTCTTATGTATGCCAAAAACTATTTTGGGAGAGACGCTCTTCATTGTCCATACAGATTTTCGAGAGATTAGTATTGTGCTGAATATAATATGTGTATACCCGGTTCTTAAAAAAAAAAAAAGATATCTACCAAGAATCCAATATAATACTAATCCAATTACCTTCCCTAAGTGTGCCCCACTATTAATTGCTTTCATTTTATGAAAGCTTTGCGAGCTTTCCATTATAATCCAATTTGTATTTCTCTTTCACAAAAAGATGGACATATATTTTTATATCTTCTTTCAGTTATTGCTAAATTATATAGCTAAGAATACTAGCTAGTATATTATTTAATATTTTGTTTTATAAAATGCACAATTATTGATAATACTCGTTTAAATAATTACATTGAAGTCACAATATACCCCCGCTTCACTTGTATATGTGGCATTAACATTTAAAAAAAAAGATAAAATAAAATAAAATAAATATTGCAGTTTCGTGTAATATTTTACGGTTGTTTTGGATGTACCTTCACAAAGATGAAGATTTTTATTTTATAGAAAGTTATACAAGTTATCCTCATATCTAATATTTAATTCCTAAAACAACCTATTTAAATTTGATACAATGATTTAAAAAATGCGACAGATAAATGAATCAATCAATACTAAACAGTAAATTTTATAAACATTTTAAAATTCTTTTTAAAGCCTCAAAGCACAACATTACTTAACGGATGGGAGGGCATCATTTATTTATAATTGTCGTTTTTATAAATCTTAAAAATAATATTTTTCTAAATTACTAGTAAGTAACCCGTCGAGACTCGACGGGCATAATTATATATTTTATATAATATATATACTTATATTGCATAAAATAATAATAGATTATATTTTGAGTAATGGAAAATGTATAATGATTTTAGATCTATTCGAAAGAGAATGTATATGATAATATAATTTAATTATTTTTTATTAAAACTAACTAAAAAATCGTATTATACCGTCTTCTTTAGCTTATGTGGCTTGTCCAGTACAAACCTAACAGATCAATAAAATAATTATTAAAAATAATATTTTTATTTAATTTGAAATTTAAATTAAAATAAAACAAAATTTAAATATAAGTATTAAGCATAATATAAAAAATTTCCTTACAATCTGCTGAAAATTTCACTCCTGAAAATCTCATTGGTGGGGGCTAGTATAGCACTATCTTTAAAAATGTCTGAACTTGAAGCGGTGCAGTTTATATTTGTATATGTACTCGTAAAATTTATGGCTATAGGATGACCCGTAGAGTTTATAAGAATATCATCCGGAAATATTACATCTGATTGTAGATCTATAAAATCAATAACGGCCTTACCATCACATCAAATATCCATTTTACAAAGTTTCTGTTATATATAAATTTTATTGTAAGCAATATTTCTTGTGGTATTCTGAGTTAATCATTCTTAATTGCATACTAATACTTTGAGCCACATTTTGCTAGTGACACGAAATATTGCAACATAACTATTCATGTCTTTAAAAGTTATTTTGAAAGATAAGATCCAATATTATTTAAAGATTGATATTGACTTTTGTTTATAATCATAGCAAAACAAACCACAAGTTGAAATTTTCTCTAGGGATGGCAAAAAAAACCGTACCCAATGGTGAAAGCCGAAAACCGAATTTTCGGTATAGTTTTGGGGAGAAGATTATTGGGGATAGGCCGGGGATCAATGATTATCTCGGGGATTTTTTCAGGGATGGGGACGGGGCCCATCCCTGATATAATTTATATATTATATTTTATAAATTTTATATATTATATTTAATATTTTGTATGTTATATTTTTATTAATTTTTACTAAAGTCCATTAGCCCATTACTTAAAAAAATAATAATAAAAAAAACCTAAACCCCTAGTATAACCTCCATTGGTAAAAAAATCAAATTATATTATTAATATAAAATATATATATTTTGCATCATTAAATTTATTTATATATTTATAATTTGCTTTATTTTTTAAGAAAGATATGGAAAGCAAATGTTGTTGATTTGTTTATTTATTATTATATTGCATTAATTATCGAACTTTATTATGTGAAATCGAGTATTTAAAATTCAAAATGTAGTTTGATGGGTTGATTATATATTGGAAACAATTATAAAATTTTGATGTGGATTAAAATTTATTGTTAAACAATTTGTGTGTGTTTTAATATTAAAATTTTAAAAAATTGGTTTGTAAAATGAATCCTCGATAAGTCCCCAATGGGGATCGGAGAAATTATAATACCCGATGAGATCCCCGATAAAATTCCGGACGGGGATTGTGCCGGTTTTGGGGATTAAAGATGCTATTGGGGATGGGGATACTACTCCCCGTCCCGAAACCGTCCCATTGCCATTCTTAATTTTCTCATCTGAAATCGAATGAGGAATTTGGTTAAATTAAATAGGCTCATAATCATTCTACTAATCAAGAATTTTTTACTTTCATGGTTTTCCGAAAATTAGTTTAACCTCAATAATATGGTTCTGCATATTGGTTACTATCAACCTACTTACATTGCATACTTTATTTGATGGATCTATATTCTTAATAAGCATGACTATGCAACCTTAATTCAACTATATTTCATGATTCGGTAATCCAGAACAATTGACCGTGTTTAGATATTCCAATGGAAATAATTCATTGGCATTATCTACGCTTTCATCCTCTTGACAAATATTGTTAGAACTTATATATGTACATTCTCATTTGCAAACGTACGTTCCATGATGTAATCATTCATCGTGTCAACAATATCATTGGTAGGGGTTAGTATAGCAATATCTTTATGGATTTGAAGTGGTGCAGTTTATATTTGTATAAGTATTCTCAACAATTGTCGATATAGGATCTCTCGTAGAGTTCATAAAATTATCATATGGAAATATCACATCTAATTGTACATCTCCAATATCAATACCATATTTACAAATTACCATAACCTACATGAAGAATTCATTGGCAAATTTCTGACATATATAATTTTCATTATAAACAATATTTCTTGTAGTATCTTGGGTTAATCCATTTTAATTATATATTAATACTTCAAGTCCTCTCTTTCCAGTGACACGAGATATTGTAACGTATCACTAACATGAGTAAAAACTGATTTTTGAAGATAGAATCTATAATACCCGAGAAATCGACATCGAGATTTAAATCCAAAAATTTTAAAAAATTGGATTTAATTATTAAAAACTGAAATAATTCCGAGAGAGCGGAATTAAATATTTTCGGATGATCGCGACTCGGAATAAGTTCATCGAATTATCCCATCGGACCCGGATAATCTCTACATTATGATTTTTTGAATAAATATCATATATTTAAAAAAAAAGAAGAAAGAGAAAAACGATTGTTGGTGGCCGCGCAGCCGTGGCGCGCCAACGCTCCACCAGCGCGGCACCACCTGTTGCCGAATGGCCAACGCGTTTCACGCGTGTTTTGCTTCGTATTCCGAGCTTGGCGATTCCAATCGATCCAAATTCACTCTTCGACATTAAGGGATGTGTTGGGATGCATTTGGATGAGTTTTGGAGTGTATTAACTCCCCACAAAGTTGGATAAAGTTTGGTACATGAACATTGAGTGGATTAATTGAACCACATTGAAGTAGGGAGGATGAATGTGGGATTTGGAGGGCCATTTCGAGTTATGACTGAAGTTAAACCATCCCACTACTTCCTAGGATCATCAATGCTTCATTTGGAACCCTTAACACTCCTATTCCAACACTTTATAGCCCCCAAAACTTCACCCCTTTCCCTAATCCGAAAATTAGAATTCATTTGAGTGTTGGTAAGAAAATTATGGGTGGTTCTTCATCATCTCAAGGGCTTTGGACGGGATTCAAGTTCCCAATCCATCCATCACAGTTAGGTAAGATTCCATTCCATTCCATTGGTCTTAAATTCGAAATTCATGCCCTAGATCTAAGGAATTTTTCCAACGTCTTCAAAATAGGATCAATCGGTGGAGGAGAAGATTGTTGGGGTTGATCCGGACGATTTCAGGGATACCACCAAGGAGGATTTCGATTCTAAACCGATCCAATGTAAGTTGATATCATACACACCAAGTTTTAGAAGTTTTGGTTGTGTAAAAATCGAGTTATGAGTCCATTCTCATGATCTACATAATCTGCCAACTAGGGTTTTCCATGACTAGTTTCTATTGTCTTGCATTTTCGACCTAGATCCAAGCATTTTTGAAAGATACTTTCTAAATAAAAAATATTCCTAACATTCTAAAGATGATCTCTGTAAATTTTTAGAATTTTTGGATGTGATTTGATGGCCGAAAATGGATCTGGTTTTCTGCTATTAGATGCTGTCAGATTCGAGTTTTTAAAATGTCCGATCTTGTTGTGCCTTTTTGATCAGCCTATGTTGGTTATTCATGGTCGGTGTCTTCATAATATTTGTTCCATATTGTGTCTAGAACATCACCATCAATATTTACAATTTTAGGAACTCGTTTGAAAAAGTTATGAATTTTTAAACACCCTGTGGTCTGTTTCGCTGAAACTCTTAAGATCCTTGATTCATAGCTTTCTGAAATCAATTTAATTGGCCTATTTAGAGTCCGAATTTGAAGATTCTTATTTCTATGAAAAATGTTCATCTTGGTGTGTGGCGTAGTCGCCAGAACCAATGGATTAGTTATTCCAATAATCCCCGAAGGGCCAGTGTCCAAACAAAAGGCCAAGAAATTTTCTGATGCACTGATGACAGCCTTTTGTGACTGTCATTTGCGTCCAATTTAGTGTCTTAATGATGATCTTTTGCTCTTAATTCCATTGATTTTTGATGAATGATCATAAAGGATTAGAAAAGATGGAAGAAGAATTAAGATTGCAAAGAAGTTGGAAATACATGAAAAATGGCTTGAAATTCTGAGTTTTCGTTGTAAGTCTCGCACGCAGTGTTTCTATTGAACTGATCCACGCTTTGTCATGCAGAAGGAAGTTAAGCTGGAAAACAGCAGGAAGTGGAAAGGACATAGCGAGGAAAGAAAAGGAATGGTGCGAGGGCTTGTTTCCTAAATCAGGAAAAGATTTAAGGAAAATGTGCAGATGCTGAAGTCCACGCGATGATGATTGACATCGCGAGGAAAGGAAGTCTGTGCAAGACAGAAGTTTTATCTGTTATGGCGAGAAGCAGATTCCTTGGAGAAACTGTGAGACCTCGCCTCGTCAAGAAAGATGATTACATTTCTGACTCTCGCTTTGAAGGAACTGGACAAAGCGAGAGGAGAGCTATTCTGATGCGAGCGGTTATCATCCAAGGCAGAAGCAGTTACAACACCCATCTATAAATAAGACCCTTGGGGAATCAGCTCAGCAGGCGGGAGATTGAAGAGAATAGCTCGACTTTACTCTCCAGTCCACTTTTTAGAATTTAGTAGGTAGGTAGGTTAGGATTTAATTTTCTCTGCAATTTACTTTGATGTTCTTCAGATTTGTAATTTGTTTTCGTAGAACTTTAATTCAATTTCGCAGTAGATTTCTTTAAGATTAGTTGTTAGATTAGCTAGAGGATACCCTGGGAGGAGAGTTGCTTTCGGATCGCTTGTTCATCCATCATGACGATCATCATCTAAACTCCGACTCGCTCGCTCATCTTTGCACTATTCTGATAGCAATCAGATTTCCAGGTGTATTCGTTTTAAATTCTTTGTTATTTGAGATACAGGAAGAATGATCGGTTATCAGATTGTGAATTTCTTATCTTTCTGGTTTCTATTTCCATTTCGCAATTCTGTTTCAGCAGAGTATAAACCTCAATTTCATCATTCAATCTGAATTTTGCATCATATCTTGAATTCGATTTTCGAAGATCATAACACTTCCACATTTTTAATGCGCAAATTGTTCGTTCCAATTACGTAAGAAATTTGGATGTTGTAACCGAGTTAGGTATGATCTGGCAGAATTATGAATTTACTCGATTTTCTGTCAATGTTATGTTTATAGATGAGAATCATAAGGTTTAATGTTCAGAACTCTAAAAGGTTCCTAGAGACCCATGCAGTGTTAATCATCGCTTGATAATCTTTGAGAATCAATAATTTTGAGTTCATGAACTTGGATGCAAAAGATTCTATGTTCATAATTTTCTAAACAGAAATTCCAGAAGGTAGTTATGACAGTTATAAATTCTGATCATTTACTTCGAATAAGGATATTCCCTCGCTTCATCCTAAAAGATGATGCGAGGAAATATCCAGATAGATCTATTATGACAAAGGCTATTCAAATACTCACGCGATGTCAATCTGACAAAGCGAGAGGATCAATCTATAACAACAATAGACTTGATATCCATTTTATAGGGTATTAATCATTCACTTTTACTTCTTATATGTATATAACCACTATCTATAAGTAGGAATTGAGTACCTCGCCGCATTCTTACAGAAACTATCGCGAGGCATTCAGTTCTTTGTATAAACAAAATCTGGAGAACATTCTTTGAATATTAGCTCCCTCCATGCTGTACAGACATAGCGTGCGGAAAATTGGAATGTTCATAGTTTGAAACCCAAAATAGTTACTGCGAGCTATTTTGGACACTTATTTTGCAGAGTTATTTCTCAAATTCTTTTTCTTGGGAAAGTTATTTCCTAATTCTGTCTAGTTTCCAATGTATATTTTGGAAGCATCCTTGCATTTTGATTAAGAGGATTCAGAACCCTCAACGTCTCTTTATACATATAATATTACATATACATGTAATATTTTGGGATATTTCCCAGTATATGATGAGTAATCTTACTTCATGACTACAAAATTTACAATTCATATGTGCAACACGTATTACTATTTACACTGGTACACTGAGAGAGATGATGATATAGGTTTTCTCAGTCATTATTTACTCAGGACTGATAAAGAACAAACTTGTTCTTCAGTTGGGCATTTAGTACCTGTCGTTTAAAAGGGAAAGATGTTTCAAGAACCATCTTTTGTCCTAAAAATTAGTAGAGTATCAGGAAGATTAATTTCCGGGGTTCATGGTATTATAGTTATCACTATAGCTATGAGTAGGAGATTAAATATTTCTACTACAGTCTACTAATCCTGAGTCAAATCATGGATATTTGGAACTGTTTACAGAGATTTCTTGAGCTAAATCAGTTATACAAATCTGAGTAGTCTGGATAAGTCAAGGAAGTTGAATAGCAATTTCATCTTGATATACTTACAAGACTATTATTCCTTATGAATACTTGCAGGAATTACTCTGAAGAAATAAGTCTTATGAAAACATTGGATGATAGATTTAAATATTAGCTTTTTCATTTGTTGTAGAGGACATCCAATACAGGATCATAAGATCAGTTTGATCAGAGTAATAAAAAGAACAACTTCAAGTTCAGATGAATATAGTAAGATTTAGAAGTGACCTCGAGTTGTCAAAGGCTTAATCTGAGTCTGAAAGAAAAAGATTAAGTGACAATTCTGAAAGCTTTTATCACAGAAGGAGTCTGACAGATCATTCTGTGATGATAGTATTCCATGATTTCAGAGCTTAGAATGTCATGACACTGAATCATAAGTACCTGTCTTGGGAAGTGATTGAAGACATGAAGAATTGATTAAGTTGTGTAAAGGATTTTTTCTATCTCAATGAACTTTCATTATGTTTTAGCCAATGAAGTATGATAATCTCACCATATGCCTATTTCATTTGATTTGGTCTGTAGCACCTTAAACACGTGAATAAGATCATAATGTTCTACATCATTTTAATTGTTTTCTTTACTACATTTACAGCTTTAAGCATTTACATTTCAGTAGTATTCTTTAGTAATAATCATTACAACATTCTTAAATCAAGAATAGAGACAGATTCTGAAGCTAATAATTCTATTAAAACACTTCTATCGTGTAACTCTCTTTTGAACGATCCCGACAATTAAAATAAATATTGCAGCTTGATACCGTGCGCTTTCGGTAGGAAAAACTAGGCAAGCTTTTTAACAGCCCTATAGAGATTATAGTGTAAAGGCTGTTGGGGGGCACTGACCGAGGTTTCACCTCAAAAGCTTCATGCACTGTATAAATTTTTCTTGCAGGAAGCAGATAATCTGGAACCCCAGGGATCCCAAAAACTAAAAATAATGATCCGGATAGATCAAGACCGGACAAGCTCGGAATCCATTAATATGGATTCCTCACATCGGATTTAAATAAAGATGGAAGAAGGCCTTAGGATGCACAAGGAAAACCCAACAAGCATGAACAGGCCCAAAACGGAGTTCGTCGGAAAAGTGGCCGGAAAGTAGCCGGAACCACCATTGGACGCCGGACATATTTTGTAATAGTATAGAAAATAAAAACGTGTGAAATTTGGCTAAGGCATTGAGACCAATTCGGTCTAGCCAATTCGAAATAGCCAATTCGGTCTAGACCGAATTGGCCTAAACCGAATTACCCTCATGCCTTAGAAAAATACCCACTCTCTCTCAATTCGGTATAACCCAATTCGGTCTAGACCGAATTGCTTCCTAGACCGAATTGCCTATACCGCATCAGTCAGCAATTAGTTTCCAAGACTCCCAATTCGATCTATTGGCCAATTCGGTCTAAACCGAGTTGCACCACATAAACCGAATTGCCCTCTGACTGTTATTATTATTATTATTACTTGTAATGTTTGTAAGTGTCCAATCCGGTCTAAACCGAATTGGCACCCCTTTCTCTTTTTGTAATAGATAGGTTTGGTTCCAATTCGATCTAGGCCATACCAATTCGGTTTACACCATAGACCGAATTGATTCCCCATAAACCGAATTAGGCCAATTTTGATGTATTTTTCATTTCTCTTGTTTCCCAAAGGGCTTGGCCTATATATATGACATCCCCCTTCATTTGTAAACAACTTTGCTTAATATTGAAATCAATTCTCATATTTTCAAAGTTCACAACCGAGAGCACTCTTTCAAAAGTGTTCTCCCCCATCCGTGTTTGTCTTGAACTTATGTTCATTTCCCTCACGCCATCAAGTTGGAAACTTGCTCGATGGATTGTAAATGAATGATGCACTTGAAGGAAGGCATTTGTCTTGAACTTGACTCACTTCCCTTGGCAAGTTCGGGTCTCCTTCATTCATAAGTTTCATTATCCTTTATTTTACACTTAGTCTCATCTTCTTAAATCATAATCATCCTTCTTGTGTGTGTTCTTGTTCTTCATTCATCCTTCACACCCCTATCCTCCTAATCATCATTTTACCTAACCCTAAAATTCAGACAACACTAATCCGAATATTGTCACTAAACAAGTTTCGATCTACGGCATATATAGAAATTTGGTATCAGAGCCAAACTTGTTGGTACAATAGGATTATTCTCCATATTTTCTTGTTATTATCCATGTGTTATTTGTGTTCTCACCCATATAAAAATCTATGAAAACCCTAAAAATATTTCGTGCCTTGTAACTCTCGGCCATACCACATTTTTCCATCTCTTGTTTGTTGTTGATGTTAGTCTTGTTGTCCTAATCTCATGTATGGGTGTGTTTGCATGATTGCTTGAGTTCATTGGATTAAACAAGATTATCAAGAGCAAACAGTGAAGGGTATTCGGGTTTGGAGAGTGAGATTTTTTGTTCTTGGTGTTCATATTGTTCTTGACAAGGTTCATCTTGTTCTTGGAAAATTGATGTAATAGTGTAAGTTTGATCTTGCATGAGAAAGGCTAGCATGTGTAGCCGTGATCATTAAATGTCCAATCATGTGCAAATTCGGCTCCTTGTTTAATGTGAAGATATTGTAAAGAAATCTATAGCATTTAATTCCCCAAGGAGGTACAAGACATTCAGCCGAAAAAGGAGGAAGAAAGTCAAAAATTGTGGACCAACCAATTCTAAAGCAATTCGGTCTACCCTTAATTCGGACTAGACCGAATTAGCTAACATAGACCGCACCAATCCTCCAACGGAAGAAAATTGCCAAAGTTCAACACTTCAATTCGGTCTCCATCCAATTCGGTCTAAACCGAATCGTCCCTAGACCGAATTGCCTGAAGGAAATTACGCATCAACTCATCAATTTGGAAGCTATCAATTCGGTCTCCTTCAATTCGGTCTTCTGGTGCGACATAGACCGAATTGGGCTCCTCTAAACCGAATTGAGCCCCCAGAATTTTTCAAGTGTTGTGGTGTAATTCCATCTCTAGTATTATTTTCTCCTTTTCACATATTTGAGTGTTTTTGAGTGAATTTACAATAAAGTGAATATCGGACTGGCACAATTTGAAACCTAGCCCGAGAAGCCACTTGAGTACTTGTACAATAAAGTGGATATCGTGACTGGCATTTTCTGAAACCTAGCCCGAGAAGTCATTTGAGTAAATTGGGTTTGATTTTTCGAGTGCTTTTTCTTGTGAGCTTTATTTTTCCACTTCTAAATTGGGACAAATATCACTGTTCTTCGCTTGCGATATCTGTTTAAAACTGTGAACTGATCCGATTGTAGAACACACATACATATCTGTGCGTTCCTTGATTGAGTCGAACAGTTCATTTGACTCTTGAACTGTGCATACGAAATATCTGTGTGTACTTCTCTTGCATCTGATTGAACTAACTGAGCAGGTGCCGGACTGAAGTGGTGTTGAGAACCAGGATTCAGTTCAAATTTGAGAGATCACTTTATATATTTCAGCACTTGTTTTCTGACCTAACTTATATCTATATTATTTTTTCTAAGTATCATGGCAGGAAACACAGAGCCAAATTTGACTGACATCATGGAGATGCTACGATCAATGAGCGAGAATACTGTTAAAATGGCTGATTTCGAAACCCTTAAGCAAACTCTTGATGCTAATGTTTCAAATATTACTGCCGTAAATGAGCGCATTGATAATTTGAGCAATGAATTTGCAGGACGCATGAAATTACAAGATGAGGCCTTGGCACAACGATTGATGCAACGGGTTGAACGAAGGCTGGAAGATGCTTTCTATCATCCTTCTGCCTCCGGACAAAATGGAGCATCTGGGAGCAATAGCCACGTCCAAGGAACTGACATGGCTGATGCAGAGGAGGCCATAGCCGAAAGGGAAGCGGAACAAGTCACGATAGGGACGTTTGATCGTCGGCAAGGGCCCGGTGCTCGAAGAACACCACCTCCGATGGTTCCAATCCCTCTGTAACACCCCGGTTTTTGGTCACCCAGGTCGGGATGTCACCGCCACACCTCCCTAGCAAGACACGGTTTCTCCGAGCATGCTAAAGAGATGCAAGGCTATGCTTTTTCAGAATTTAAAACATTCAAACAGCCCATTTATATATAATTTAAAAATAATGTCATTACAGTTGCAGCGGAAAATAATATTTACATAAGTATAATGCAGCGGAATTTAAATATAGCCAACACGGCCAGAATACGGGTTAAACAGGCCCGTTCATGCAATTTCTAGTCTAACGTAACATTTAAAAATAAAGCATTTCCCCAAAATTCCCATGAATGCATATGATGATGCATATTCTTCAGCTCTGAAAGAAACAGGGGAAAAAATACAGTTTTGGTCAGCACTACGTGCTGAGTAAGTTAACACATACATAACTATGGGGTTTCAAAGCCATTATTTAATATTTAAAGAAAACATGTGCACAACACCACATAATTTAATTTATTTCGCTAACAATAATTCAAACGACAGAGACTTCACAAGATCATAAATATAATTCGCAAGGTAAAACAATTGCAAAACATACTTTAAAACATAATGAACAAATTTCGAGTCTCCTAGTTTCATATCTCATGTCTCATGTTTCAAGTTTATGTTTCAATTGCCATTCGGCAAGCTTTATTTATCAATTGCCTTTCGGCAAGCATTATATCTCAATTGCCTTTCGGCAAGCATTATATTTCAATTGTCTTTCGGCAAGCAATATATTTCAATTGCCTTTCGGCAAGCATTATATTTCAATTGCCTTTCGGCAAGCATTATATCTCAATTGCCTTTCGGCAAGCATTATGTTTCATGTGTATTTTATTTCAAGGAATTCCCAATCATTTAAACCTTAAAGGCTAGTTTCATGTTTCGACAAGATCTCAAGATTTGACTTCCGGTAAACCACTGTTTACTCTAAAATTCGTCTAAATTCAGGTTTAATTCCAAAAATTCCGAAATTTCACTATTGAATCAGAAACATCGAGATGAACAACTTTTGTGTTTTAACTTTTTCAATCCGAGGTACTGAACCATGTCAAAAACATCAATTTTCGCAAAAACTCAAATCTGTCCGAATTTTACATACCACAGTTTAAAGATATCGAGTTCTACCATAGCAAATCAACTCCAAATTTAATAAAATTTTACAGAGACCATCATAAGACGTTTATCTACAACTTTCGTGTTCGACAAAAGATCTAAATCGGCCTAGAACCCTAGTCAAAAACGTCGTCAAGTTCTGACCTAAGTTCCGTCAAGAATTTCAAGATCCACATCCTAACAGTTCGGTTTCGGGTGGATTTCATATATCAAATCATCACGAAAAATTCTAAAATTTTACGGAGGTGTTCTTAACGCATAGATCTACAACTCTTATGTTTAGCACTAATCCTGAATCGGTCTAGATCTAAGTCAAAAATCAACCTCAAGTTCGGACTAAGAATCTACCACCGTTTCAAGATCTAAACCCAAGGCAGGTCTGTTCGTGGTCGTTTTCGGATATCAAAACACAATGAAAAATTATGAAAATTTTACAGTAGATAGATCGATGTCTTAGGAATGTTTTTTGTGTTTTAAGTTTTTCCGTTTGAAGTCGTTTTAAGGTTCAGAAAAATTAGACAAAACTGTTGCGCCGTTAAAAGATTTACATTGGCAGATTTCATATCCTTGATTCGAATCTTTAAATCTAACGTATTTTAATTTCGCCCAAAACCATGTAAGAGTTAACTTACAGATTTACGGATGTCTCGGCTCGATGTTTCGGAGGCGTGGCTTCCACGTTCTTCGTTCTCCCTCCGAGATCCTTCGTTTTTCCTCAACGCGTCCGGATCGGGGTTTAGAATAGAAAAGAGGTTTAATTAGGATTCGTTTTCGAATCTTGAATGGTAAAGGAATGAACAAGAATGGTTCGAATCTTACCCCGATGATCGAAGACTCCTAATTTTTGTCCAAGTCAGTCCCTTGATTCGGTTTTCTGCCTCCGACGACTCCGGAATTAGGGTTTTGTGTGTAGAGAGATTTCGTAGGGTTTCGTAAAAAGTTGGGGCTGATTGGGATGGTTATTTATAGATGAAAAGGACCTAAAGGTCGTCCAAAGGCAGCCCTAGGATGTCTTGAGTCGCAATGTGTTCAACCGAAGTCGGAAAATCCGGATTCGGGCGAGTAAATCTCGCACGGGGTGTTTCTGCCAGTTGGCGCGGTCGTGGCGCGGTCCAAGGCCAACAACCGCGCGGCCAGCGCGCCACTCACGCCTGGACTCCGGTCCGGGCGGGTCGTGCGATCCGTCGCGCTTTTCCTCCTCTCTTTCGGACTTCTATCCCTCTATGTTCTCGGATTCGGATTTTCGGGATATCTTCGGGCTCCTATTTCCTATCTAAATTTTATTCGGGTCTAAATTCACATGTGGAATCGAGTTATTGAGTCCATCGATGTTGGGTTCCCGTGTAATAATTTATTTAATTAAATTATTTTAGACTTCACGGGTTCTTGGATATTTAATTCCTTCTTGAATTAAATTCCGTTTCTCATTTCTTATGATTCTATATCTATTTATTATGTTTATTTATTTATTATATTTATTATTTATTTATTTATTTATTTATTTATTTATGTTGCAAAATTCCCGGGTATTACACCCTCCTCCTCCTGTCGCAGTCGAAGGGTTACGCATCAATGATCCTTTGGCCATGCCTCCACCACCTATGCAAAATCGGCACCAGAATGCGCCTGTAATGGACCGTGATGATCACGATGACGTGGATGACAATCTGCAATGTATCAAATTCACCATCCCTACTTTCAGAGGGACTGGTGATCCTAATGAATTCCACGATTGGAGGAACACAATGGAAATGATCTACAACTGCCACAACTACTCTGACTTCAAGAAAATCCAGTTGGCGGTTCAAGAATTCAAGGATTATGCCTAACTCTGGTGGCAAAAGTTCACAATTGATCATCACAATGCCGGACAGCCCCAAGTCACCGACTGGGAATATTTTCTGCAACTCATGGAGAGAAGATTCGTGCCTCCTACCTACAAGCCAGATATGTACATGTGATCAATCTGAAGCAGGAATCAAGGACTGTTGAAGAATACTACCTCGAAATGGAAATGCTCATGATGCGAGCACAATTCAATGAAGATCCGTTGATCACCCTGACCAGATTCGCAAAAGGTTTGAGACCTGAAATCTTCGAAGAAATGGATATGAGAGGTTATGTGAATATCACAGATCTGGTAAGAAAAGCCGCCAAGTTTGAGGCCCAACTCAAAAGGAGAACCCACCGGACCTCCACAGGTTACAACCCAAACAAGCCATGGTTAATCCGACCACCCGAGAGGACTGAGAAACCCAAAATTCTCCAGCCAACACCGTCGCTGGTTCGTGACGAGGGAGGTTACAGGTCTAAAAGGTTTGAACTGGGTAAAAATTTCAGGGAATACAACCGGGAAGAACGGAACCGGAATCCGGGCCGAGATCAACATCCACCCGCTAAAGACAAAAGAGAAATCACTTGTTGGAAATGCGGCAAGAAGGGCCATTATGCGAATGAATGCAATAATCCAAGACGAGTGGCTATACTCAATACAGGCGAGGATGAAAGACCTGTGATCGAGGTTGAACCAGGAATATTCAAAGTTGTTGATTCTGAGGATGAGGATGACTGTGACGAAGATCCAAGGCGCTATCAAATTGATGAACCAGTCAATCCAGAAATCAATGAGGACAATGAGGAAGATGTGAATCTGCTGGTAGCCATGAGGGTGCTAAACGCTGACAGAGAACCAGAAATCTCACCCAACGAACAAAGGGAAAATCTCTTCCATTGTCGTTGCACCATTCAGGGCAATAATGCCACTGTCATTGTTGATAACGGAAGCTGTACTAATATTGTTAGTTTGTATACTGTGCGCAAATTGCAGCTACCAACAGAGGAGCATTCCAGTCCCTACTTACTACACTGGATGAACAACAGTGGCAAAACCAAGGTCTCCCAACAGGCATGGGTCCCTATCACGAAGGGTACCTACTCGGAAAGAGTATTGTCTGATGTCGTTCCCATAAACTCTTGTCACGTTTTGCTTGGAAGACCGTGGCTTTATGATAAGGACGCCACTTACCCAGGAAGGTCTAATGTTTTATATTTTAAACATGGGCAAAAAGAATATCTGTTTAAGCCTTTATCTGTAAAAGCTGTCAGATTAGACCAGGAGAAGTTGAAAAATAAAGTAGCTCAAGCGGAAGCTGACCACAAGGCAAGGGAAAGAGGAAAAGCCAAAATAGGTGAAGATTCATCAAGCTTGGATCAATGTCTGATATTGATCAAAACAGCATTTCAGCAAGCAGCACAAGAACCTGACTTATCAAGTCACTGTTTTCTTGCATTAATTAAACCTGATGAATCTCTCAATAGAACTGTTCATACTGCACCTGATTTGCCTTTGGAATTTTCCAGAATGCTAGACAAAAATCAGGATATTTTCCCGGAAGAAGTGCCAGCTGGCTTACCACCACTCCGAGGTGTGGAACATCGCATTGACTTTGTACCCGGAGCTTCGATCCCCAACAGACCTGCATACCGCATGAATCCCGAGGAAACAAAGGAAATTCAGCGGCAAGTACAAGCACTGCTCGAAAAAGGTTGGGTTCGAGAAAGTTTGTCTCCGTGTGCTGTTCCAGTCTTACTTGTTCCGAAGAAGAATGGCGAATGGCGTATGTGTGCTGACTGTCGGGCAGTCAATGCTATTACGGTCAAATATCGTCATCCAATTCCCCGACTGGACGACATGCTAGATGAACTCGGTGGCGCTAGTCTTTTTACCAAGATCGATTTAAAGAGCGGATATCATCAAATCGGACTGCAACCAGGGGATGAATGGAAGACCGCTTTCAAGACGAAGTTTGGTCTATATGAGTGGCTTGTTATGCCATTCGGCCTTACGAATGCCCCCTCTACATTCATGCGTTTGATGAATGAGACTCTTAGACAATTCATAGGAAAAGTTGTATTAGTTTATTTTGATGACATTCTTATTTACAGCTGTACTCTAATCGATCATATAAATCATGTGCAACAGGTACTGGATCGATTGAGAGAAGTTCGCCTGTACGCCAACTTCGAGAAATGTAGCTTCTGTGTACCGGAAGTGACATTTCTTGGGTTTGTCGTAGGAAAAGATGGACTGAAAGTGGACGAATCAAAGATCAAGGCTATAACTGACTGGAAGCCGCCAACCACTGTGCATGAAGTACGCAGTTTTCTGGGTTTGAGTGGTTTCTTCAGAAGATTCGTCCCACAGTTTAGCGTCATTGCGGCTCCGATTACTGCACTGCTTAGGAAGAACATTCCATTTACGTGGGGGCCAACACAACAAAAGGCATTCGATGACCTCCAAGATAGGCTCACTCATGCCCCTGTCCTGGCATTACCAAACTTTGACCTGCCATTCGAAATAGAAAGTGATGCGTCAGGAACAGGCATGGGAGCAGTGTTGCTTCAAGAACGAAGACCGATAGCATATTACAGTGAGAAGTTTAGTGGAGCACAACTGAACTATTCCACATATGACAAAGAATTGTATGCTGTTGTTCAATCGTTGAGGACATGGCAACACTATCTGAGAGGAAGGGAATTCGTGATCAACACTGATCATGAGACGCTTAAGCACATACGGGTTCAGGGACAATTGAGCAAAAGGCACGCTCGGTGGAGCACATTTATAGAGTCCTTTCCTTACGTGATTAAGTACAAGAAAGGGAAAGACAATGTGGTTACAGATGCACTCTCCAGAAGAACAGCATTGGCCACATTTGCAACTACTCATCTGTTTGGGTTTGAGCATATCAAGAGTCAGTACTCCACTGACGAAGATTTCAGAGTGCTGTACGAGAGAACGAAGCAGAATGGATTCAAGGAGTTTTCCCAACTAAACGGGTTTCTGTACTACGGAAATAGATTATGCATCCCAAAGGGATCTGTCAGAGAATTACTAATTCAAGAGGCTCACGGAGGTGGTCTCATGGGAAACTTTGGGAAAGATGCAACTCTGGGGATTCTCATCGAAAAGTTCTACTGGCCAAAGATGCAAGCCCAGGTTGTTCGCTTCATTGCTAAGTGCTTGGTCTGTCTGAAGGCCAAGTCAACTGTTAAACCCCACGGCTTATATCAAGCTTTACCTATGCCAGAAGGACCCTGGCTGGACATATCAATGGACTTCGTGCTTGGACTACCACGGACTGCAAGAGGCAAAGATTCAATCTTTGTGGTAGTTGATCGATTCTCCAAGATGGCACATTTCATACCATGTGCGAAGACCAAT
The DNA here is from genome assembly GCA_030278955.1 of Hygrophila difformis. Classification (NCBI taxonomy): domain Eukaryota; kingdom Viridiplantae; phylum Streptophyta; class Magnoliopsida; order Lamiales; family Acanthaceae; genus Hygrophila; species Hygrophila difformis. The sequence continues at coordinate 28,632,315 of JAOANR010000013.1, read as the reverse complement.
GACGCCAGGCATATCTCGAATCTATTCTTCAGAGAAGTGGTACGTCTTCATGGAGTACCAAAGTCAATCGTGTCTGACCGCGATGCCAAGTTCGTAAGCTACTTCTGGAAAGGCTTTTGGCGTGAGATGGGTACGCAACTTTTGTTCTCAACGTCTTACCATCCTCAGACGGACGGACAGACAGAAGCGGTAAATCGTGTGTTGGGTAACCTCCTGCGTATAATTACTTCTTCGAGCTCCAAAAGTTGGGATGAATGTTTACCTTACATTGAATTTTCTTATAATCGTCACATTCATCGTGCCACACACGTCACCCTTTGAGGTCGTTTATGGATTTAACCCGATGACCCCTCTCGATTTTCTGCCACTACCTAGTAGTGAGCGTCTTAACTTCAATGGCAGGGACAGGGCTAAAACAATCAAGGATCTGCACGAGAAGGTTCGAAACAGCTTGTTGAAGGCATCAGAGACATATGCCAAATTTGCCAACAGGGGCAGAAAAAGGCTGTTGCTGAAACCAGGAGATTGGGTCTGGGTGCACATGAGAAAAGAACGTTTTCCTGCACAGACGCATGGCAAACTCGCATCCCACGGAACAGGACTTACAAAGTCCTTGAGAAAATCAATGACAATGCCTATCGAATTGAGCTTCCTGATGACTTTAATATTAATCCGACTTTCAATGTTGCTGATTTATCTCTTTTCGAAAGAGATGATGAGTTGGATTCTGGTAGGTTGATGTCTCAACCTTCCCAAGGGGGTGGGGATGGCGTAGTCGCCAGAACCAATGGATTAGTTATTCCAATAATCCCCGAAGGGCCAGTGTGCAAACAAAAGACCAAGAAATTTTCTGATGCACTGTATAAATTTTTCTTGTAGGAAGCAGATAATCTGGAACCCCAGGGATCCCAAAAATTGAAAATAATGATCCGGATAGATCAAGACCGGACAAGCTCGGAATCCATTAATATGGATTCCTCACATCGGATCTAAATAAAGATGGAAGAAGGCCTTAGGATGCACAAGGAAAACCCAACAAGCATGAACAGGCCCAAAATGGAGTTCGTCGGAAAAGTGGCCGGAAAGCAGCCGGAACCACCATTGGACGCCGGACATATTTTGTAATAGTATAGAAAATAAAACGTGTAAAATTTGGCTAAGGCATTGAGACCAATTCAGTCTAGCCAATTCGAAATAGCCAATTCGGTCTAGACCGAATTGGCCTAAACCGAATTACCCTCATGCCTTAGAAAAATACCCACTCTCTCTCAATTCGGTATAACCCAATTCGGTCTAGACCGAATTGCTTCCTAGACCGAATTGCCTATACCGCATCAGTCAGCAATTAGTTTCCAAGACTCCCAATTCGATCTATTGGCCAATTCGGTCTAAACCGAGTTGCACCACATAAACCGAATTGCCCTCTGACTGTTATTATTATTATTATTATTACTTGTAATGTTTGTAAGTGTCCAATTCGGTCTAAACCGAATTGGCACCCCTTTCTCTTTTTGTAATAGATAGGTTTGGTTCCAATTCGATCTAGGCCATACCAATTCGGTTTACACCATAGACCGAATTGATTCCCCCTAAACCGAATTAGGCCAATTTTGATGTATTTTTCATTTCTCTTGTTTCCCAAGGGGCTTGGCCTATATATATGACATCCCCCTTCATTTGTAAACAACTTTGCTTAATATTGAAATCAATTCTCATATTTTCAAAGTTCACAACCGAGAGCATTCTTTCAAAAGTGTTCTCCCCCATCCGTGTTTGTCTTGAACTTATGTTCATTTCCCTCACGCCATCAAGTTGGAAACTTGCTCGATGGATTGTCAATGAATGATGCACTTGAAGGAAGCCATTTGTCTTGAGCTTGACTCACTTCCCTTGGCAAGTTCGGGTTCCCTTCATTCATAAGTTTCATTATCCTTTATTTTACACTTAGTCTCATCTTCTTAAATCATAATCATCCTTCTTGTGTGTGTTCTTGTTCTTCATTCATCCTTCACGCCCCTATCCTCCTAATCATCATTTTACCTAACCCTAAAATTCAGACAACACTAATCCGGATATTGTCACTAAACAAGTTTCGATCTACGGCAGTGTGTTTTAGTTCCTGTAAAAGTTTGGGAATTTTTGAAAATGAGTTGCTATATTTCCAAATGCAATTTTTAAAACTGCCATAGAACTACTTTTGTCGGTAAATCCCATCTTGCGTATTTTGGGATCTACGAGTCGAATGTCACTCATTTTTTAAACGTATGAATTCTGGAAATATGATAGTATTATGAATGTGTTAAAAATGTGGTTTTTGAAACCTTTTGAAATATGATCGAGTGGGATGCTTTGATTATTTCTTGAGGGTAAGTGCACTAGGTGGAGCTCGTTGGGCCGCCCCCTCTCGTAGCCAAAACGGCAAATATGATTATGTGATTGTAAGAGCCTATACTCCTAAATGTATCCGTATGGGTTATCTAGGGCTCCGAAGCGTGTCTGTATAGGGTCACTGCTTTCACTTGCCTTGCGGGTTCGATTCCCCAAGGTCTATATTTTTCCTGCGGGTTCGATTCCCCAGGATATTGTTGACTCCTATGTGTTCAATTCCCTAGGATGTATTTGAGTTCTTGTCGGTTCGATTCCCCAAGGACGGGGTGTCCTCGATCATAATGAACAATGGTAAAAGAATGTATTTGAGTTCTTATGGGTTCGATTCCCCAAGGACAAGTGTTCTCGCTCATAAAGAGATTTGAAAAAGATCTTTCGGCAGGTGTAAGATTTAAATACTTCTCCATAAATAATTATCCGTCTTTTAAAGTAAATTCCTATTTTGAATACTCTTCTAAAATTTTTAAAATTCGTTGTGTTGTATATTAACTTACTCAGTACCGTTGTACGGATAGATACGTTGTCTCTATTTTTTTCAGATGTTGAAGATTAGCACATGGCATTTACATTTGGGATGGGAATTTCCGAAGACTTGTCGCACTTATTTTTAAATTCTTTTACGAATTCCGAACTCATGTTTGGCCGTGTTTGGTCCTTACTTAGCTTCCGCACTGTTTTTAAATTATGCATGTTAGACTTAACTCTGATTTAAAACTTCGGGCACTGTTTGAATGGTTTTTACATATTTTTAAAGTATTGGTATAACTTAGCCTTAGCATCTTCTCAAGTGAGCTTGAAATGGTTCGCGTCTTGCTTGGGAAGGTGTGGCGGTGGCATCCTGGCCTGGGTTATCAAAACTGGGGTGTTACAGAATCCAACATTTTTTAAAGATTGACATTTTTTATAGACATAGTAAAATAAAACGCGAGTGTGACTTTTTTCCTCTGAAATCAAATGAGGAATTTGGTTAATTCAGACGGGCTCATAATCATTCTCTCAATCAAGAATTTTCATCCCAAGTAATGAGCTTTGTTTTAATGAGAAGAGATGTTAAATAATTTTTTGAGATAATTTTTTTGCAGGTAGAATTCTCATCACAATCTAATGAAATACAAAATCTAGAATATGCAGTCATACCTCTTGGAAGGAGTAGAGGTGCTATTCCACTGGATGCTACATGCAACACAATATCACTTCTCCCATGAAGGGGTAAACATAATATTTTCTAGATAAATTATCGATAAATGTCTTGTTGGTACCAAAAATAAGGCAGCTGATTCAGTAGCACGGGCTGCAATAAAGGCCCGGTGTCATTATGTTAATAAAAAATGGCTCGGCGGGATGCCGCAAAGAAAAAAGAATTAACCATCATCACTATCAACTACATACATTATTTTATTATAAATATTCATCTGCTCATTAATCAAGAAAGGTAATAGCTTGTCATGATCCGCCTTCATTTCTTCCTTATTATAATATGTCTCTTCTAGTATCAATAGATTATCTGTTTCAGATCTTAAAACTTCATTCAGTACTGGCATTCCAGATAAAATTTTCAAATTTATAGAATTTGCAGCAATTAACCAGTCAATTTCTAAGAAAGCCGGATTTGTATGTGTTCTTCCGTCAATTCCAAATCTGTTAAAATATAGATTAATGAAGTATTTATTAAAAAAATATATTAAAAAGACTAAATCTTCATTCTTTATTTACTGATGGATCTATTCGCACCCCAACAACTCATGTATCTTTTAATAATATAAAATTCATATATACACTACGAATTTATATATATATATTAAAGCATTAGTGAACAACCCATCCTAAATTTAATGTGGTGTCTCCATTTCAAATTTATAATTTTTATAGATTTTTATATTTTTAATTTATTAATTTTGATTTTCGCATTTATTTAATTATTCATTAAAGATTTTCAGTTTTTGAAACATATGAAATATCCAATTTATATGAAATTCCCACAATCTTCACTTTTAAATATATTTGAAAGATTTGAAATTTAAAATTTTGCATTATAAAAATATTATTTTAATAATTATTTTTATTGATTTGTTAGGTTTGTACTGCATAAGCCACAGAAGTTAAAGAAAACCGTACGGTATAATATGATTTCTTAGAGGGTGTTTGTTTGTGTGTTTTGGGACAGATTATCTGATTATTGCGTTTGCAAAACGCAAATAATCAGTTAATCCTGTTTGTGTACTAACTTCCAATGATCTATTATTTGCGTTTTGAGGGAATGAAAAACTATTTTCTTGCAGCTACATTATTTTGGAACTACAAGAAAATTGTGTTTAGCCAAAAATAGATTATAGTATATTGTTGCCTTTTAAGGTAATGAAAAATGCAAATCCAAATACATTTTAATGATTATCTTATTATTGCGATTTGAAACAGCATAAGCTCATCCAAACACTTAATTTTCTACAGCACATTTTGTTACATCAATTATCCGATTATGCGGGCAGTTCTGGGATTGTAGTAAGGGGTCAACTTGGTCTGGAGGAGATTCAAGAAGAAGTGGAATCCTGGGATATCCGCACAACTAAGGAGGGAGAATGCGCCTTGGAATCGATCCCGAAATGGAAGGCGATGATAGACGCAATGAATAAAGTCATTCTGGGGAGGTCTGGTGACATCCGGAAAGGGAAGAAAAGGGGTAGGAAGCCATGTATCAAAGGACGCCTGAAAAAAAATAAAGGCACTGAAAGGGGCGAGGTAGGGAAGGACGAATTCGCTAAACTGCAGTTCACAACAATCCGCAAAAATGGAGTCGTTGTCCTGGCAGATTTCTCAGAAGCTGAGGCCATTATAGACTTAGCGGAAAAACTGGGGCTGGGTTGCTCAAAGGGGAAGGAGGAGGCTGTTGGCAGGGTGAGGAGGGAGCTTGAAGGGATTCGGTAAAGTGGAGAGTGTGTAGGAGTCATTGAGGGTCAGGTACCAGATATGAAGATAATAACGTGCAATCTTCGAGGTCTTAACGGGGGGGTGAGGAGGCGAGCGATCACTCGGTTATGTAAGAAATTAAAGCCGACCATTCTATGTTTTCAGGAAACTAAAATGGGGGAGATTCGGGGTCGACTAGTAGATAGATTGTGGGGTTCAAGGTCATGTAATTTCGTAGCTCAGCCAGCTATTGGTAACTCTGGAGGTTTGTTAGTGATATGGGACACGAGCTATTGTTCGTTTCATACAGTTGAGAGCGAGCATCATCTATTGTGGGTTAAAGGCAGGATCAAGGAAATTGATAGGGAAGTGAATGTAATCTGCATTCATGCTCCAAATTGTCGTAGGGAGAGAGCTGTACTTTGGAACTCCATCGTTAGCAAGTGTGCAGTTGGTAACGGAGAATTATGGTGCTACACGGGGGATTTTAACGCAATCTGTTCCGAAACGGAGAAGATAGGAGAAAGTGTAGACGCGGGTTCAATGAGGGATTTTAGAGAGTTCATCGATCGCATGAATTTAGTAGACTTACCAATGGAGGCGGGGCAATTCACATGGGTAGGGAGAGGAGGGAGGGCCTGGAGTCGGCTTGATAGATTTCTCCTATCATCGGAGTGGTTAAGATTGAGGGGAGACATCGTTCAGAGGAGATGCGACACAGTGCTTTCGGACCATTATCCGGTAAGCTTGGAGATTGGCAAGGAATCATCGGGTCCAAAGCCTTTCCGATTGTACAATTATTGGATGGACGAGAAGGAATTCAACGACATGGTCCATGAAGTGTGCGGGGAGGAAGAGAGGGCGAATGTGTCTATGAGAGAGGGCAGGTTAATGGCTAAACTTCGTTGTTTAAAAAATAGGATCCGTAATTGGAACGGGTATGGGGCTCTTGACCTGGAGAACAGATTAAAAAGGCTTTCGGAGGAGATAAGGGGGCTGGAGGACAGGGTGTTGGGAGATAATTCAGAGGAAGACGTGAGGAAATCTTGGATGGAAAAAAAGGGTGAACTCAAAAACCTGCTAATGGCCGAAGAGAGAAGATGGCTCCAGAAGTCGCGGATTCGGTGGTTGAAAGAGGGGGACCAAAACACGAAATTTTTTCACGCGACTACTACCATTAACAGGAGGCGTAATTTCATAGGATCAATTTGCAGGGAAGGGATAGTGACAGAGGAGCCTCGTGAGATCAAAAGATGGGCATTCGAGCATTTTAAGGGAATTTTTTCATCGACAGAGGGGATGCTGTTTTCAGTGGAAAGGACAGGCCTGATCAGGTTAGAAGAGGTGGACAGGATCCGACTGGAAAGGGAGTTCACGGAAGGCGAAGTTCGAGCCGCGATTTGGCAATGTGATGGTAATCGTGCTCCAGGACCGGACGGCTTCAACCTAAGCTTCTTTAAAAGATATTGGGAGCTGTTGAGAGGGGATGTGATGGAGGTGTTTAGGAAGCTAGAAAGAGAAGGTACATTGCCGAGAGAAGCAGGAGGATCATTCATTGTTCTTATTCCCAAAGTAGATTGGCCGAAAGACTTCAAAGACTACCGCCCAATTTCATTAGTAGGAAGCATTTACAAGATCATCACAAAGGTTTTATCAGGGCGACTTCAGGAGGTTTTGAGCACTTTGGTAGGACAAGCACAAATGGCATTTGTCGATGGGAGACAAATCTTGGACGGAGCCCTCATTGCGTCCGAGGTAATTCATTCCACTCATTCATCAAGCCGGAAGGGTTTCGTAATTAAATTGGACTTTGAGAAGGCATACGACAATGTCTCATGGGAAGCCTTAGTCGGCACTTTGGAAGCTATGGCCTTTGGAAACAAGTGGATTCAATGGATCAAAGCATGCATTTGCTCGGCATCAGCGGCGGTAATAATCAACGGATCCCCCACTAATTTTTTCAAGATGAAGAAAGGCCTTCGACAAGGCGATCCAATCTCTCCATTCTTATTTGTCCTAGTTGCTGAAACATTGAATAAACTGATAAAGAGGGCTGCCGAACTTGGGATGTACAAGGGACTCGTGTCTTGTGCAGGGGGACCAACTATCACTCACCTGCAATACGCGGACGACACTATACTTTTCTGTGAAGGAGATCTCGAGCAGGTTCTGCTGATCAAAAGGATTCTATGCTGTTTCACTCTCACTACGGGGCTTCGGATAAATTACGGGAAGAGCAACATCATTGGCATTAACTGCCCAGACGAAGAGATCAGGACTGCAACAGATTTATTAGGGTGTGGTATTGGACAATGGCCTTTAGTATACTTGGGTATTCCTATAGGTGGTAGGATCAACAGTGTATCATTATGGCAGCCCGTGATAGACAGGATCGAAAAGAAGTTGGCCAGGTGGAAGGGAAATTTATTGTCACAAGCCGGGAGAGTTTGCCTAATTAAGTCTGTTCTAAGTTGCATGCCAGCGTATTATCTTTCGATCTTCCAAGCCCCAAAATCAGTGGTGGAAAAGATTGAACTCATTAAGCGAAGATTTTTTTGGAACGAATGGGATGGAGCGAGGAGACTCCACACGATTAACTGGGAGAGGATTTGCAGGCACAAGGACGAGGGTGGACTAAGTATATGGAATACACAACAATTTAATTTCGCACTGCTACTCAAATGGAGATGGAGATTTGGAAAGGAGAGGTCGTTATGGAGACAAGCAATCAACGCAAAATACTACAGTAACACAGGTTCTCTTGTGCCGGAAGTCAGGTTGGGAAGAACGGTTTGGGGTAGAATATGTGGAGCATGGGATGCTTTGAAACTGGATGACCCTGGAGGTGGATTCATTATTCTAATTGGCAATGGCAAAAATACAAGATTTTGGGACGACATATGGGTGAAGGAAAGAAGACCACTAAAGGATATATTCCCTAGACTATACATACTCTCGAGCAACAAGGAGGGGAAAGTTGGAGAATTTGGAAAATGGATTGGGTTCAAGTGGGAGTGGAACATTCCGTTGAGAAGGAGGTTGTTTGACTGGGAATTGGAAGTTTGGAACAACCTGTTCACAGTGTTGGGAAGGGTGCGGCTGAACATGTTCATGGAAGATAGAGTGATATGGACGAAAGAAAGTGATGGTCAATTCTCGACTAGATCAGTTTGGAAAAAAGCAGCGGGATCCGATGGGGCTGATTCAAAGGAGTTCTGGAAAAAACTATGGAGAACAAGATCCCCAATGAAGGTTAAAATGCTGATATGGAAACTCAGTAATAACGGACTCCCTATGAAGGATATGTTAGTGCGAAGATGTGGGATACAAGCATCTGAAGCCAGCTGCCCATTCTGTAGATTGGAAACTGAAACGGCTAATCACCTATATTGCAAATGTGAAGTTGCACGCAACATATGGTACCGAATAGTGGAACGATTCGATGTGTCTTGGGCGATTCCCGGAGAAGTTGATACCCTAATAAAATGGTGGTGGGGAGTTAGTTTAAATAATAACAGGAAGGGAATGTGGATGCTTTCTGGAGCTGCGACCATCTGGATCATATGGAAGCATAGAAACGGAATAATTTTCAAAAATAAACAGGTGTGCGTAAAGGAGATGATTGAGGAAATTATACAGCATGTTTGCAGGTGGTGGCAAATTGAAAACAATGAAATTAATGTCAATACGGGGGGAATGGCAGTCGATTTTCCAGTAGGACTAGTACGACCAGGCCGCATCAGGGTGAAAATTCCTCGAATAGGTCTAACTTGGGAACGGCCAGTACAAGGATGTTGGAAAATAAACACAGATGGATCATCACTTGGAAATCCCGGTCCGGCAGGGGTGGGAGGGGTTATACGAAATGATGAGGGAACAATCTTTTTTATACTATCTGATTATATAGGAGTTGCTGACTCTTTACAAGCCGAGCTGACAGCCATTAGCCGAATGTGTGTGATTCTGATTCGGGACCAAGGATTCCCTCTCCCAAGGATAATTTTTGAATGTGATTCGAGTAATGTCGTCAGTTGGATACAAAGACCGGGAGATATACCATGGCGTTTCCAAGATTTAATCGGACCTATAATGGAGATCATGAGGTTCGCAGGGGGGGCCTACGTCTAACACATCTTGAGAGAAAGAAACGCGGAGGCAGATTACTGGGCACGCTTGGGAGCAAGGGGTGAAGGAAGAATTGAGAGCTGGAGTTGAAGGGGATTAAAAAAAAAAAAAAAGAAAGAGAAAGGTTCGATATTGATAAAGACATGCTTTAAGTATTGACTTTGTTGTTATCAATCTTTGCAGGTACGATATGATTTGGTGATGGTTAACTATCGGGAGTAATAATGGATGATGTTCACATTACCGTTGGCAAGCGGGAGAGCCTTAGACAATTGAATGAAGCTTGGAAATGCCATCGACGAGTTCGGATTGTAGAAAGATAGGGTGATGCTGCTGGTGCAACATGATGACGTAGACATCTATAGCCGAGGATGTGGTTAATGTGATAACATACGGAAGTTGATGCACTGTCGGACGAGGACGATGCTGCTAAAGAGCAATGAAGAATCAAATTCAAAATAGGGTTGATGCTACGAGAGGTGCCTCGTTTTGGTTGCTGCTGTTGCTACTGTTATGGAGTGCATCAAGGTGCCACACGGGGAATACTGTGAAGTTATCAGACGAGGATGATGTTCGCAAATTGTCAAAAATGGGAGATAGCTGCTGTGTTAAGTGAGGTCCGGATAAGCAAATGCGTGCTTGAAGCCTGATGGTCATATATCACAACTGGAGCAGAACACTCTTGGGAGGAGAGATGTTGGGCGCATGGAACAGGTCAAGCTCTCAGTCAAGCTTTATTGGTGAGAACTGAGCCTTTTAACTCTTTCGGATACGTTCATAAGTTATGTTCACTTGGGTAGTTCAGAACCTATTTCTACCATTCATGTTGAAACTGCAACTGTCTCACTCCAATACTTTGAAATTGAGAAGGGCACAAGGAGGAATCCACTTGGACTCTATATATCTTCAAATACTTTCCCTACAACATTGTTAGCCTTGTTGTGAGTATACCTGACAAATCCCTCATACCTCTGCCCTATGTTTGAACACACTTGATATATCCTTCCTATTACCTATGCCTTTGATTCTTGAACCTTTCCCTGCCTTAAGTTATAGCTATAAAGACTTTCGCACCCAGGGGAATTTTGAATCTGTCGGTTTATGTTCTATCGGGAAACGAAATCGTAGGTGTTAAAGTGATTCTGGAAAATAAGAGGAGATGGTATGTGTGAAATGGGGAAGGGTGAGATTCATTTAGAAGGAAAATGAGAGGATTGCGTATTTGAGTCTGTGATTGGAAACTTAGTCTTGAGATGCCACGAGTCAACCTCTGGAGAGCTAGCTTCAGTAGAAAAGATTTTTTGATCAAAAAAAAAAAAAAAAAAAAAAAAAAAAAGAGAGGAGAAAATATAAAAAAAAAAAAAAAAAAAAAAGAAGAAAAGAAAAGATAGATATGAGGTTTGGAATTTGCCAGAGGGAAGCCTTGGGGTTGCTGGATAGTCTTGGGGTTGATTCAGAAAAAATCAGAAGGACCATTGGGGTTGATTCAGAAGGAGAATTATAGGTTGATCATTGGGGAGAATTGCTGGATGGTCTTGGGGTTGATTCAGAAGGAGAATTAATGGACCATTGGGGAGAGTGTTATTAGAATGAGCTGTTTTTGGCCCTATCACATTTGTCGAATGATTTGGGCATCTTTAGACTGTGTTCTCTTGCAACATGTTCTGATTCCTGGTGAGAATATATGCGAACAGATTCTTAATTCCCTTGCCTTCCATTTATCTTTCCTTTCCACCGCTTTGGCCCGTCCTTCCTCGGCTGTTTTGTGTGGCCCTTCCAATATGGTGCATTGGTGTTGATTTTCAGTGGCAGTGGAGATGTGAAGGTTGTAATAGGGAATGGAATGCCATAAGTGACTCACATCATGCGAAAATATTATAGAGATTAGAGAATGGGCCAGTCATTGTGTCATGTGTTAAACCTCGTTTTGTACTATTTTTTTCTAAGGAAGAAAGGATGGTTGGTGTTGAGTTGTAATGGCTGATGCCCTACAGATTGGTGGTGTTGTAATTCAAACTTTGGTTATGGAATAAAATGAAATTTCCTCAAAAAAAAAAAATCCGATTACCGTTTTCTAAATGTTGCAGCACTTTTTCAAACACACATCCAAATACCCTCTTAGTTAGTTTTAGAAATTGTTAAATTATATTATCATATAAATTATCTTTTAAATAGATATAAAATCATTACACATTTTTCATTACTCAAAATATAATTTTTTATTCATTTATACAATATAAGTATGTATATTACATAAAATATATAATTATACCCGTCGAGAATAAATCTTTTTAAAATAGATAAAATAAAAATTTAAAATTTTATCTTTCAAATCTTTTTAAAAGTGAATAAATCTTTAATGAATAAATAAATAAATGCGAAAATCTAAAATTAGTAAATTAAAAAATGAAAAATAACATAAAATAAAAAGTTGTAAAATTTTGAATTTCAAATCTTTCAAATATATTTAAGAGTGAAAATTGTGGAATTACATAGAAATTGAAAATTCCATATATTTCAAAAACTAAAAATCTATAATGATTAAATAAATACAAAAATCTAAAATTAATAAATTAAAAATGCAAAAATCTATAAAAATTAGAAATTTGAAATGGAGACACCACATTAAATTTAGGATGGGTTGTTCACTAATGCTTTAATATATATATATATATATATATATAGATTACTATGGATAAAAAAAATAGTAGCGGTTTGTTTGACAATTAGCTGTTAATTATTGCATGAGTAATAAATTTGTTAAAATTAGTTGTGTGACAATTTTGAGACCAATTTTTTGCCCACAATAAGCCGAAATCCAAAATACTACTATTTGCATCGAATTCAAAATGAGCTAATTAGACACTATTTTAAGTTTTTTTGTCTCTTTAAAAAAGTTATTTTGTCTCATAATATCTCACAAATTTACTGATTCAATTTAGCTATTTTATTATATACCACCAATAATTTCCTTTAATGGGCTAGAAATGGGCCTCAAAAATTAGAGGGCCTGAACACATTTGCTCCATGCTTCCCCTAAAACCGGGCTCTGAATTTTTGGCACCAGCGCAGTACTACCAATTGCTTCGAAATTGGACCGGTCCAGGCCCAACAATAAAAAATATTTGGACCTACTAAATCTATTTGTTAAGATTTCTTGGCTTGGTCAGTCTGTCTTAAAAGATTCTGCGTAGCATTATTACACGGAATCACTTTAAAATTTTATTTTCGGCACTATTACATAACATAAGGATGTTTGGGAGTTATCTAGTGGATAGCGAATGGAGAGAAAATTATGCGACAATGTATTCTTCGAATTTGATATCTACTAGCGGATATGCTATAGGATGGTGGTATAATATTTATGAATTGGGACATTAGCATACATGTAAAACATTGAGCATCGTTCGTCATTATATGCGTAGCCGCATCAATAATGCAAAAATAAAATCGTTGCTGTGGCTGTGGCATGTGGGTGGTGTTTGTTTTTATTTTTTATTTATTTTTTAATCATGTTGGATATTACGAACAAGCATGTAACACAAATTTCAATGTGATGAAAACGAAAGGCGACGATTGCAACGAAAAGGATAAAAAAAAAAAAAAAAAAAAAAAAAATTTAAAAAAAATAGAAAAAGGAGAAAAGGACCTACTCGGTCACTGCTCTCTGCCTTGTATTTAGTTCCACAAAATGCCAATTGCCACTCCAGTACTCCATTATTATTATTATTACTAGTAAGTAACCCGTCGAGAGTCGACGAGCATAATTATATATTTTATATAATATATATACTTATATTATATAAAGTAATAATAACTTGTATTTTAAATAATGAAAAATATGTAATAATTTTATATATACGATGTATATGATGATATAATTTAATTATTTTTAAAACTTACAAAAAAAAATATTATACCGTATTCTTTAGCTTATGTAGCTTGTCCGTTACAAACCTAATAGTTCAATAAAAATAATCATTAAAATAATATTTTTTATTTAATTTGAAAATTAAATTAAGATAAAACAAAATTTAAATATAAGTATTAAGCATAATACTATGATGTAATCATTGATTGTATCAACAATTTCATTTGTAGGGGTTAATATATAGTAAAAATGTTTGGATTTGAAATGATGCAATTTATATTTGTATAAATACTCTCAACAATTGCCGCTATATGATCTCTCGTAGAGTTTATAAAATTTTAATTTGGAAATGTCACATCTAATTGTACATCTCCAAGACCCATAACAGTTTTACCAATTACCATCACCTATACGAAATATTCATTATGCAAATTTTTGGCAATATAATTTTAATTGTAAACAACATTTCTTGTTAGTATTTTTAGTTAATCCATCCTAATTATTTATTAATACTTCGAGTCTCTCTCTCCAGTGACACGAGATATTGTAACATATTACTGACATGGGTAAAAACTGATTTTTGAAGATAGAGTACAACATTGTTTAGAGATTGACATTGACTTTCCTTTTTCCTTTTTAAGTCATAGTAAAACAAACTCCGAGCGAGAATTTTTTTCTCTGAAAACAAATGAGGAATTTGGTTAATTCAGACGGGCTCATAATCATTCTATCAATAAAAATTTTTGGATTTGAAGTGGTGCAGTTTATATTTGTATAAGTACTCTCAACAATTGCCGCTATAGAATCTCGCGTAGAGTTTATAAAATTATCATCTGAAAATGTCATATCTAATTTTACATCATCAAGATTAATACCAGCTTTATCAATTACCATCACGTACATGAAGTATTCATTGTGCAAATTTTTACCATATATAATTTTCATTGTAAATAACATTTCTTATAGTATCTTAAGTTAATACATCTTAATTACTATTAATACTTTGATCCCCTCTTTACAGTGACACGAGATATTGTAATATATCACTGACATGGGTAAAAACTGATTTTTGAAAATAGAGTCTAACTATCTTTAAAGGTTGACATCTACATTGTTTTTTTTAATTTTTTTATAGTCATAGTAAAACAAACTGCGAGTGAAATTTTTGCAGACGGGCTCAAAACCATTCCACTAATCATGAATTTTCATCCCAAATATTGAGCTTTGTTTTAGTGAGAAGAGAGGTTAAATAATTTTCTAAGGTAAGTTTTTTAGAGGTAAAATTCTCATCACAATCTAGTGGAATATCAAATCTAAAAGGGGGTGTATTGGATAGGGAGTCTATGATATTTGTTTAGAGTTTGAAAGTCTGAGTCTATTCAATTTAGATTTTAAAAAGTCTTTAAAAATCTAGAGGTATTCAATACAGATTTTCAAAAGTCTTTAAAAATCTAGGTGTATTCAATACGGATTTTAAAAAGTCTTTAAAAATTTTGAGGTATTCAACAGTCTATGGATTTTAATTCTTCATAGACTTTAATGGATTCTTTTAAAAAATTATAACTATGAAAAATCTCTCCAAATTTCTACGGATTTTGTCAAGTCGGTCAAACTCTACATAGAGTCTGCACAAAATCAACCAACTCTACGTGGAGTCCATAAACTTTCTAAATCAACCGACTTTTTAAAATCCATAAAAATCTGAAACGAATACACCCCCCTAAATGTGCAATCCTACCTCTTCGAATGTGTAAGGGTGCTATTCCATTGGATGTTACTGGCAGCACAATATTACATCTACCATGAAGGGCTAAACATAATATTTTGTCAACATAAATTATCGATAAATATCTTGTCAGTTCCACCACGTAAAGAAAAATTAATCAACATCAATCACTACAGACATTATATTATTATAAACATTCTTCTTATCATTAATCAACAAATGTAATAATTTAGCATGACCCGCTTTCATTTCTTCCTTATTATAATACGTCTCTTCTAGTATCAATAGATTATGTGTTTCAGACGTTAAAACTTCATTTAGTAACGACATTCCAGAGAAAAATTTCAAACTTATAGAATTTGCAGCAATTAGGCTTTCAATATGAACTTACTTTGATCATTCACAATCACAATTTTCTGAGTATTTGTTTCTTGTCAATTATAAATCTGTTAAAATATAGATTAATGAATTACATCATCTGTTTTTTAAGTGTTACACTTTCCCTTTTTTGGGTGTTTGGAAATAAGTATTACATTACCATATTTGAAATGTTTTGAAGGTTAATAATTTTTACTTATTATATTTAAATTATTAATTTTTTATACTCATTAAAATAAAACTCAAAAGGAATAAAGTCAAATATGACTTATTTTATTTATTTAATTACTTCAACTAAATAAATTTTATTATCTTATCTTAAATCTTGTGTCATTTCCTAGTGTTACACTTATTATAAAATGGAGGGAGTATTTCTTAAAAATATTCCCTATGTTGCACTCAAAGTGTCTCATTTTGACTTTAAAGTATTGTTTATTGATCAACTTTGGCATAATGTAATCGTAATTATATACGAAAAAATATAGTCAAATCTGGTCTTGTTAGATTTGTCTCATTTGTCTAATCATGTGGTTTTAGAATATATATATACATATATATTACATAATTTTTACATATGTACATTTTAAGATATTGTTAAACAAATGTAATGGACGACGTGTCCAAAAGTTTTGAGACATGAATAATGGGACAGATGAAGTAGATTAAAAAAAATTAAATTTTCTACTTTTAAGCCATCGCAGCCCGAATTCGGCCAAATTACCTAAATTTAGGCCCAAAATCCTTTTAATAACCCATTTGCCTAAATTAAAATATCGTGAGCCAAAAGTGGAGGAACCTCATTCTCAATGCATATTTTAGTTATTATCTCTTACTTTATTTATTGATGGATCTATCTGCAACTATATAATTGTATATTACTTTTAAGAGAAGTGACATATTTTCTGAAAACCTGGCCTATATATACATTAATTAATATAGATACAAATATTTTTTATATATTCATTAATGTATCTTTTAATAATATAAATTTCATATATACACTGCAAATTCCGTTTAAATTTAAAATTCCATTTTTTTTAAAAAAAAAGGAAAATTGTGGGAACTCTATATAAATTGGAAATTAAATAAAAATTGGGATTTCCATATACACATTAACATATCTTTAACATGAAAAAATAAATCTGACGTGCAATGTACATTTTGATTACATCATTCACCCTACAAAAAAATATAACCAAAGTTGAGATCAAACCTACACAAAATTACCGGCATTACAATATATTCACCATATTGAAATATAAATGCAACATAATTCTTAGTTGCCAGTGCAAAAGCTCGTTATAATCCTATGGCCTATAAATAAATTCTAAATGCAGCATTAAAATTTAAAATAAATAAAATAAAAAATGCAAAATAATAAAATCTAAAACAGATAAAATAAAAAATGCAAATAAATAAAATCCAACATAGATAAAATAAAAGATACAAAATTTTTCAAATTTTATCTTTCAAATCTTTTTTAAAAGTGAATATATATAGTGATATGATAGGATGATAGAGTCGAAATTTATAAGTAAATGATAGATTTTATACATGATAGACTAAAATCTATAATGAATAAATAAATATATGTGAAAATTTAAAATTAGTAAATTAAAAAATACAAAATAATATAGATAAAATAAGATATGCAAAATTTCAAATTTTGAATCTTTCAAATCTTTTTAAAAAAGTAAATATTGTAGGAATTTCATGTATTTCAAAAACTGAAAATCAATAATAAATAAATAAATAAATTTGAAAATCTAATTAATAAAATAAAAAAGCAAAAATTTATAAAAATTAGAAATTTGAAATGGAGACACCACATTAAATATAGGATGGGTTGTTCACTAATGCTTTAATATATATATAGATAAATTTCATATATACACTGCAAATTCCATTTAAATTTAAAATTCCATTTTTTTTAAAAAAAGGAAAATTGTGGGAACTCTATATAAATTGGAAATTAAATAAAAATTGGGATTTCCATATACACATTAACATATCTTTAACATAAAAAAATAAATCTGACGTGCAATGTACATTTCTATTACATCATTCACCCTACAAAAAAATATAACCAAAGTTGAGATCAAACCTACACAAAATTACCGGCATTACAATATATTCACCATATTGAAATATAAACGCAACATAATTCTTAGTTGCCAGTGCAAAAGCTCGTTATAATCCTATGGTCTATAAATAAATTCTAAATGCAGCATTAAAATTTAAAATAAATAAAATAAAAACTGCAAAATAATAAAATCTAAAACAGATAAAATAAAAAATGCAAATAAATAAAATCCAACATAGATAAAATAAAAGATACAAAATTTTTCAAATTTTATCTTTCAAATCTTTTTTAAAAGTGAATACATATAGTGATATGATAGGATGATAGAGTAGAAATTTATAAGTAAATGATAGATTTTATACATGATAGACTAAAATCTATAATGAATAAATAAATATATGTGAAAATTTAAAAT
Organism: Hygrophila difformis; assembly: GCA_030278955.1. Taxonomy (NCBI): domain Eukaryota; kingdom Viridiplantae; phylum Streptophyta; class Magnoliopsida; order Lamiales; family Acanthaceae; genus Hygrophila; species Hygrophila difformis. The sequence continues at coordinate 28,614,425 of JAOANR010000013.1, read as the reverse complement.
TAATAAATTAAAAAATACAAAATAATATAGATAAAATAAGATATGCAAAATTTCAAATTTTGAATCTTTCAAATCTTTTTAAAAGTAAATATTGTAGGAATTTTATATATTTCAAAAACTGAAAATCTATAATAAATAAATAAATAAATTTTAAAATCTAATTAATAAAATTAAAAAAGCAAAAATTTATAAAAATTAGAAATTTGAAATGGAGACACCACATTAAATATAGGATAGGTTGTTCACTAATGCTTTAATATATATAGATAGATAAATTTCATATATACACTGCAAATTCCATTTAAATTTAAAATTCCATTTTTTTTTAAAAAAGGAAAATTGTGGGAACTCTATATAAATTGGAAATTAAATAAAAATTGGGATTTCCATATACACATTAACATATCTTTAACATGAAAAAATAAATCTGACGTGCAATGTACATTTTGATTACATCATTCACCCTACAAAAAAATATAACCAAAGTTGAGATCAAACCTACACAAAATTACCGGCATTACAATATATTCACCATATTGAAATATAAACGCAACATAATTCTTAGTTGCCAGTGCAAAAGCTCGTTATAATCCTATGGTCTATAAATAAATTCTAAATGCAGCATTAAAATTTAAAATAAATAAAATAAAAAATGCAAAATAATAAAATCTAAAACAGATAAAATAAAAAATGCAAATAAATAAAATCCAACATAGATAAAATAAAAGATACAAAATTTTTCAAATTTTATCTTTCAAATCTTTTTTAAAAGTGAATACATATAGTGATATGATAGGATGATAGAGTAGAAATTTATAAGTAAATGATAGATTTTATACATGATAGACTAAAATCTATAATGAATAAATAAATATATGTGAAAATTTAAAATTAGTAAATTAAAAAATACAAAATAATATAGATAAAATAAGATATGCAAAATTTCAAATTTTGAATCTTTCAAATCTTTTTAAAAGTAAATATTGTAGGAATTTCATATATTTCAAAAACTGAAAATCTATAATAAATAAATAAATAAATTTGAAAATCTAATTAATAAAATTAAAAAAGCAAAAATTTATAAAAATTAGAAATTTGAATGGAGACACCACATTAAATATAGGATGGGTTGTTCACTAATGCTTTAATATATATATAGATGATAGATTTTATACACGATAGGCTAAAATCTATAATGAATAAATAAATATATTCTAAAATATAAAATTATCAAATTGAAAAATACAATATAATATAGATAAAATAAAATATACAAAATTTCAAATCTCTTTCAAATCTTTTTAAAAATGAACATTGTGGGAATTCCATATAAATTGAAAATTTCATATATTTCAAAAATTGAAAATTTATAATGAATAAATAAATAAATAGATAAATAATGCAAAAATCTAAAATTAATAATTTAAAAATGCAAAAATCTATAAAAATTTGAAATTTGAAATGGAGACACCACATTGAATGTAGGATGGGTTGTTTACTAATGCTCTAATATATATATAGATTATTATTATTATTATTATTATTATTATTATTATTATTATTATTATTATTATTATTATGCTATAACAATATTTAATATTTAAAAAAATAATCTCAAATAGAAATCATGTGTGTGCAGAAAAAATTCATGCATCCAATTTTATTAATTTGAATATAAGACAATATTCATTATTTTTAGGTGAATACCAGGGTATCCCAGGTCTAAGACAATATTCATTATTGATTCTACGCCAAAAGAATAATTACATAACAAAAGGGAATAAAATGACTTATAAAAACATCTTCTAACATGGATATATATATATATATCTAAAATATATATATGCTTCACGGTGGACACTGTTCCTGGGAATAATGGTGCCTATGTGAGTTTACAAAATTGCCCATTCTTTCCCATTAAGCTTCTCAGATCCGTGCATTACGAAATTGCAATTGAAGGAACCTTGTGAAATCCACGGCCCTCCCTAAAATCCCTTTCGGCGTCCATGGTGCCGCCGCCGTCCAAGCACAGGTGCACATTCTGATTTGCCCGCTTTTCTCGTCTGTCTTGGCCTTCAAAAAAACTTGCAGCGTTGGCATCGATTCGTCGGTCTCTCTGTTCTCTGATTTTTCACCGCGGGAGCCACCGCTTCAGCGCCCTTCCGGCCGCCGCCGTCGCTTGCTGCAGGGTGCAGCGTTTTCGGGCCTTCCCCTCCTCTAAGCTGCAGGTTTGTTGTCTCTTCTTAGGCATCTGTAATATTAAGATACCTTTTTAGAGAAAAATTAGATCTCGAGGATTTTTGAATCGTAGTTTTTTGGGTTTTAGGGTTGGAAAGGTTAAAGATTTATTTAGTAATTTGGGGACTTTGCACATGTATTCGGGTTACAGCTTCGGCTCGTGAATTGATAATCTTTGAATTTTTTTGAGTAATTTCATTGATAAGGTGGTGTTGGTGACAAAATTGAGATTTGGTGTTGGTAGTTTTAATTATTCCTTTTACTCTTCTCTTCACGTTCCTCACTTTATTGTCTCTGATTCGTTCTAATTTGCTTTCCTTCAATAGCTGAAATTGTGCATTTTGTCAATGCTGGTGCCATGACTATGGTCGAGTCAGATTCTGGTATTAAATTTCTGGAAGACAAGTTTTATGACGGGGGGATACATTTCAAACGCGTTCCTCTCTCATGATGAATGTTCTACAAATGAGGAAATTTTAATAATTCAGCTGTTTTCTGCATCTTATACAGTATAATCTCTGTGTTTGATTGATTGTGAGTTTTCGATTTTGGTCCCTATGATTGTACTACTTAACTGTTCAATATTTAGTATTTGTAGTTCGTCTACACTCATGGAACTACACTAATTCCTTTTAAGATCAAAGATCCATCTTTTTCATGGGGATGATGATACTGTATGTTTATTAATTAATTGTTTTATAGCATGATGATGTTTTTATTTTTATTTTGGTTTAAAAAATGAATAGTGTTCGGATTCATATTTGTTTCAATGGGATTGCCATGTTCTTCCTCTTATTCATCCAAGAGCATGCTGATGAAAATAACCCAGGGAAAGATCTGAACTATGCAAAAAAAAATTGTTTAGTAATTGTCTTCGTGCAGTGTGACGTCATGGGGGATCATGCAACTTGAGTGGCAATAGCATTCTTTCTTCTTGAACTGCATGGCATGATTTTTTTGAGCATAACTGTGTCAGAAAATTGCATGAGAGTAAAATAACTTTGCTAAGACACTAACAGACCCTGTATTTGGTAAAATTGTAGCTCTGAAGATTGTCCAAGAAGCCACTGGAATTCCAAACATAAGACAAAGTGTAATTTGTAATTTAACACTGCCAATTGGACAAAATTAAATTATGTATTGAATGACAAGAAAGCCTCACTATTTCCTGTAAGTGGAACCTCAAAAAAATTTAAAGAATGAAACGCCCTCTAATACCGCATGGTCCTAGATTGCTTCATCCCAATAGGCTTTCTATGGTTATTATAATTTCGCCCTTATTTGTTTATGAATTGTGTATGATTTATTCTGTAAATGAAAGGCCCTCTAATACCTCCATGTTTAAAAATGTGAAACTGCTGATTTGTGATGTTCTTAATTTGTGTGGGTTTCAATTGGGGAATTTTGGCTGTTGTCTTTTGCCTTCCTGTACCGCTGTTCGTCTCTGGGTTATCTCGTCGTGTGTTCCCCTCGAAAGAGACTGTTATTTGTTTCTCCGTATTCGGTTTATGTTGATTCGGTAGATGTTGAGTACTTGTATTCGTTGCTCTCGTGCTTAACTAATGTTCAGTAATTGTTCCTATCTTATGATCGCTATCTTGCCCCTCGTTCTCCAGGTTGCTCAGCTGCTTCATAAATGAGCCTTCAATCCGTCCGTAGGCGCCAAATGCTTGAGGATGCACGCATTGCCGCATCAGGCTCAGCACACCCAAGCCGTGCTCGTCGCACTTGCAATACAGTGTAGGCTGACCCACTTGCAGCCCTTCACACCCCGCCCTCTGTCCGCCCTCAACGCAGGCCTCGCCGCCAGTGTCCTCTGCCTGCTGACGAGGTATGCCTCCGCCAAATTAACTTTATTCTGACATACCCGCTTTCCTTTTCCTGCTATTTGGTTCTTCGGATTCCCTTCTATCGTTTCACTGCATGCACACCTACTACACCCCACACCACCTGATGCCTCTGCCAGTTTTTGTGGGTGCCATGGAGCACACCATGCCCACCAAGAGTTTGTTGTCTTCTGTTGGTTTTCCCTTTCAATATTGTCTTGAGATTTTATTCGTTGTTGTTTTCGATAGCTTGTTCTCTTTTATTCCTCTGTAAAACCAATTCCTTTTTAGTTGTTCTGGCTATGCTTTCTTCCGTTCCTTGTTGTATCATCCATGTTATAAGTCTATGTATGTCTGCCGTATTTATTGTTGCCACTGCGTTTGGAGTTAAATATGGCATTATAGTGCTGGAGAATTGCGTCTTCACAATGGTCTTCTCTTATATACTTTTTAAGTCTTCCTTTTCTTATTTTATCTAAATGAATGTATTTGTGTGTTTGTGTTTACGTGTTTTAAATTTTAATGTTATCTTATTGTTTATTGATTTTTTGTAGAAGATACATATTGAACTTTTTAAAACCAGCTTTTTTCATTGTTGTTTAGAGCCAAAAGGTTCTGTGTAGCTAATGTTTTATTGAAAAGCAACCTCAAGCATATTCGATTAATATGAATGGGGAATATGTAGTGCTCTGTAGTATGGAATTGGAGCATTAGGGAATTGGGGACCTTTAAACATAAAAAAATGCTCATACTTGCTGATTCAAGGTAATTTTTTGTTTTTTTACTTTTCTTTTTTTTTTAAAAAAAAATAGTTTGAATTAATGGAGAGAAACACAATTAATGTAGTTGTAATTGTAATTTTGAGTAATGAGATGCCATTTTTCTGGTTTCGTTCGTGCTCAAATTACTGCTATGTGCTGTTTTGATTTCATTTTCTGTCCTTATGGGAGTTTATAATTCATAAATGTTCCACTTTTGGTCTCCTGAACCTTATGGGAGTTTATAATTCCATTTGGTTTAATTTTTATGGTCATTGTTATAAGTCTTTGAAGGTCATGAACCTTCTTAGTCTCACTATCTCGGGAAAAATTCGCTTTTGGTGTCATTGAATTTTCTATGACCCACTTTTTGTCAGTGTTTATGAAATTTCCATCTCGTCCCATTAATAATTATTTTTTCCTGTTCTGGTCCATCTGTCTATTTTTCTTTTTTAAAATAATATTCATATGGGATCAATGTGCACTCTTATGCCAATATCTATGTGGTCGGAAGCCGTACTTCCTCACTTTTGTTGCTAGTGCACCACTTATATTCATGGTGCAGGTCATACATATTTAATAAAAACCCTTTAAACTATAGGGAATACATGAATCTCCGCATGCAATCCCTCAACATCGATGCCCGCAAACTCAACGTTCCCGGCGGCCGCAACCTCAGGTGCGTAGAAACAATATACTCAGTTCACCATGGGCACCGCCTTCCCCAACGATCTGCACACACTGTGCTACATTACTATTCATGGGTGAGTCTAAAGGATTTTGCTGTGCATTCGGCACATTTACTTTACCCCCCCTCATGACCCACCCTGTTCTGCACGACCTTTTCATGCGCCGCCATCCGCTATCAGATCATTTCATTACATATATTCGAAAATATAACAATTCATTTGCTTTCTCAACTCTGGGTGCCAACTATGATGTTGGTATGCAGCGTAATGAACAAAATGTGTATGTATTCCGTGTGAATGGGATGATGCATCATTTCATCAATGCTTTATTCCCAACTGTAGACAAACCCAAGCATCTTCAGCTTTATTTTCACGATGCCGGAATTGAGCTTGAAAGGCGCATGCACCACAACCCTGAACTTAACAAAGATCTTGTTGCTTTACTGATAGCTATAACATCAACGAATCCCTATGCACGTTTCTTTCGTCAGCTACACACTATTCCATGTCTAAATGATTATAAAATCTGCCTAAGAACATCTAAACGGCTGGACAATCGAGTCTATAATCTTCCTTCTGTTGATGATATTTCTGTCATATGGCAGGATGGTCAATCAACTGATGCTAGCCTCAGTCGCGATATACAAGTGTATCCATTCGATGGCATGCCCAAGAAAGTTTCGTACTACTCTTTTGCGTATGACCCCGTACAATACCCTTTCATCCATGCATTCGGACAGGCCGGCTGACAGCCTGGCATGCTTAAGAGCAAACGCAACAGACATGCTGCTGTAGAAACTGAAACGGCTGCGCAATTCTTTGAGTCTTTAAATGAATCATCTAGTGGGCCACCGCCGCAAAAGCAAAGGCGGATGGATAAAGGCCATGTGTCTATTCGTGAGTACTATTCTTACCGCCTTCAAATTCGTCCTGCTGCTCCTAGCATATTGTTAAACACTGGCCGCTTACTCCAGCAGTATGTGATTGACCAATATATCAAAATAGAAACTCAGCGTCTTGACTTCTATAGAACAGAACAAAATTAAAAAAACAACGAATTGAAACTGTCCAGGGAATACAAGATGCTTTTCACTTGCAGGGCTTAGATGATCTAAACAAATCGGAAAACCAATCGTTTTGCCTTCTTCATTTATTGGTGGTCCCCGTGATATGCACCACCGTTATATGGATGCTATGGCCCTTGTTCAAAAGTTTGGAAAACCTGACTTTTTCATTACAATGACATGTAATCCACAGTGGACTGAAATTACACAGCACCTTTCTGAAAATGATAATTGCACTAACCGGCCTGACCTTACTGCGCGGATCTTTCGCGTGAAACTTGCTGAGCTTAAACATGAACTCTTCGATGCACATCTCTTAGGCCGTGTGCGGGCTTACTCATACGTGGTTGAGTTTCAAAAAAGAGGCTTGCCGCATGTACATATGTTATTAATCATGGAAACAGAAGATAAAATGGATGATCCTTCACAGTACGATGATTTCATTTCTGCTGAACTCCCAGATCCTGGTACAAATATGTACTTGTATGAGCTTGTTGCAAAACACATGTTGCATGGACCTTGTGGCGAGGACAACCCAAACAATGTATGTATGCGTGATGGAAAATGTAAAAATCATTACCCCAAAGATTTCAATGATCTTACAACACATGCTCCGAATGGGTATCCCTTGTATCGCAGGCGAAATAATGGGTCAGTTGTGTTCTCACGGAACCGATTACTAGATAATAGATGGATTGTGCCTTACAATCCATACTTGTTAGCAAAGTTTGATTGTCATGTCAATGTTGAAATCTGTTCTACTATTAAATTAGTCAAGTACTTGTGCAAATATGTATACAAAGGTGATGACCGTATTGCATTCTCAGTGCGTGACTCAGATGAAGCGCATCAAATCGATGAAATAACGGCATTCCAAACAGGCCGGTGGGTTGCCCCTGTAACACCCCGGATTTGATAACCCAGGCCGGGATGTCACCGCCACATCTCTCTAGCAAGACACGGACTCTCCGAGCTTGCCAAAGAGATGCAAGGCTATAGGTATTGCAAAAAGATTTAAAACAAGTCCGGAATCTATGTAAAATTAATAAATGTCATCCACACACATAGTAGTAAATATATTTTGCAGCGGAAAAATGTAAATGGGCCGACATGGCCAAAACCCGGGATTTACATGCCCGTTATGCAAGTATCGTAAAAAGCAAACAAACAATGTTTAATAATCCATCCCCCAATGCACATGCTATGCATCATCTCCGTACTCTGAAATAAAAAGAGAATACAACAATTTTATCAGTATATAAAATACTGAGTAAGTCGATCCTAACATAGCAATAAAGGGATTTAATTAGATAATTTAAAATTTCACTCCTAACATGCATTTACCAAATTTAAAGGAAATAATAATTTTAATTGTGTACTTAAACATGCATCTAATCCACAATAATAATTTAGTCATGCCATGAAATTTAAAGACATAATTTAAATGCATAATTTAAAGACATGCAAAAATAAATAAACACTTAAAAATATTAAATCTTTTATTTCCCCCGTTACGAAACCATTTCTCAGTGTTTTGTATAGCCGGTGATCCGGCGGCCGCAGCCGTGTCGTAAGTATCTTGTATAGCCGGTGATCCGGCGGCCGCAGCCGTATCTGCCATACCCAGTAACACTCCGGAGCCTCGAGAAATCCATACGGACAACCCGAGAGAGTAGGCCATGTATCTCCCGCCAACTGGCGTAATATTTCATCAAATTCTCTCGTCCATTATAGGCCCGAAGAGAAAAGGCTAGAGGGGCACCCTGCAGAGCACTCACCCTCCACCAAGTATCTCATGTATCGTTTAGATTTAATGTATCGGGGTTTTTCAAAAGTGTAGATGTATCGTGTTTCAAATCTTTGACCGTTTGTTTCGAAATTTCAAAACTCTTCGATTTAAAAGTATCTTGGCGTCACAGTTTGCGCCTTTCTCATTTAAAAATCCGTTTCAAGCCCGAAAATTCTGAAATCTTCACACTTTATGCAAAACACCCTAACGAACAACTTTCGTGTTTTAACTTTTTCGAAATAAGTTGAGGAAACATGTCAAAAATCGGTTTTATCATGCAATCAGAAAACTGTCCGAACTCAGGTTTGACACAGTTCAAAATCTCGACTTTTTAACATATCAAATGGACTCCAAAAATTCTGAAATTAAATATGCACATACTAGACATGATTATCTACAACTTTCATTTAGATTGTAAAGATCAAATCGGACTAGAAATTATAGAAATAAATTCACTAAGTTCGAACATCTTCATAGACAGATTTCCACACGTTTTGTCAAAGCAGTCTCTTTTCGATGCGATTTAAAATAGCAAACGTTAACGAAAATGGCTGAAATTTTTACACAACCTAGATTTATGTGTTAGGATTAAAAGTCTAGTTTTGAGTTTTTCGGATTGAATCCTCGAAATATGGGTTTTAGGCCGATTACAGAAACTGCGCAAGATGGGGTTTTTAAGTTCGATTTTTACGTTTCGTTACATTACGCCTATACCGGACGCCCGAAATCACCCGTATTGATATGGAAGGCTCAACTTACAGTGATAGAGAGTTTTGGGTCGTCCTAAAGTCTCTGGCTCGTCCAAAATCCTACGAACGGATCTCCTCACCGTCAAGCTCCCGACTTTGGCCACGATTTCGAATCGGACGAAGAAATCCAATGTTAGTTCGAGTTTTTGGGTTCAAAAACTTAACTAGAAGTATATGAACGACTTACCAATGATCTAAGGACTGTGATCCTTGATCTATTCGTTCCTACGGCCGTCGGTGGTGGTCGGGATGTCGCCGGAAGTCCGTCGGAAGTTCGTCGGGAGAGCTTTTTGGCTTGGGAGGGTTTGAGAGTGACTTGGGGACTTGGTGACTGAAGAATGGGCAAGGGAGGCAGCCCTAGGTCGCCCTTATTCCCTTCCCCCGTCCAAAATTCGCTTTCCAAAGTCGGGAGGTCGAATTATGGTAAGAAATCGCCGAAAACGCGCGAGTTGCCAAAACCTGTAGGGCCACGCGGGGTTGGCGCGCCTTTTAGCCAAACCCCGCCCGGCCAGCGCGCGAGACTCGCCTGGACTGCGGTCCGGGCGGGTCCGTGCGATCCGATCCGTCGGGTCTTTTCTCTTCTCTTTCGGACTTCTATCCTTCCCCGTTTTCGCGCTCGATTTTTTTCCGGGTCATTTCCGGATTATGCTTCTCATCATAAATTTATTCCGTCTCAATTCGATTACGTGCTTGAAATCCTAAGACCGTCGGTTTTGGTCTGTCGGGTTCTAATTCGTCGTCCTTGACTTCCGTGCATTTCCGCGTCTACGGGTTCTCGGAAACAAAACCTTCTCTCCTATTGGATTAATTCCTATTTTTATATTCTAAAATTTACGGGTATTACAGTCTACCCCCCTTAAGAACCAACTTCGTCCTCGAAGTTGTACTTCATCCCCTCGCGAGTTCGGAAATTGTTTGATTAAGCGATTGTATTATTGTGTGTCGTTGTTTGTTATTATTTGACTGAACTCGGAATTGAAATTTCCGAGTTGCCTACGTACCCCGTGAAGGGATCAAGTCATTACGTAGTTCAAAACAATTTGAATTTGTTTATTTGGGGTACAAAGTATTCGTACAAAAATATTCAGAAATACTCGGGTCGTCACATCCTCCCCCTCTTAAGATTACAGTTATGTCCCCATAACTGTTGTCGCACTGTCTTGGAATAGGGTGGGGTATCGATCCTTCATGTCTGCTTCTAGCTCCCACGTTGCCGTCTCGGCTTCGTGGTTAGACCAAAGAACCTTAACCATCCTCACGGTCTTATTCCTTGTTACCCTCTCCTTCTTGTCGAGTATTCGCACCGGAATTTCTTCGTAGCTTAAGTCATCGTCCAACTCAATTTCCTCCGGTTGGAGTACGTGGGTCGGGTCATGGACGTATTTCTTCAGTTGCGAGACGTGGAACACGTCGTGGACACGAGCGAGTTGTGGCGGTAATGCTAGTCGGTATGCAAGATTCCCCACTCTTTCTAGGATCTCGTAGGGTCCTATGTATCGTGGGCTTAGTTTTCCCCGCTTGCCAAAGCGCATCACACCCTTCATCGGTGATACCTTTAACATGACCTTATCGCCTATTTGGAATTCCAAATCTTGCCGTCTCACGTCGGCATAGCTCTTTTGCCGGTCTTGCGCGGCTTTCATATTTCCTTGGATTATTTTGACTTGTCGAGCCATGTCCTCAACAAGCTGCGGTCCAACTACCATAGTTCTCTCGCCCTATTCCCAGCTCAATGGGCTTCGGCGTTTGCGTCCACTCGTATTTTGTAGAGCAGAGGAGGGGTAAATACGTAGGAAAGGAGGAACGAATATTATTATTATTATTATATTCCCCTTTTTTTTTTTTTTTTTTTTTTTTTTGTCCCGCGCGGGGTCCGGGCGGGTTTTGGGGGTTTACCGCGCGGCCACCGCGCGGCGTCTCCAGGGTGGAGAAATAGGGCTCGCGCCCCGCGCGAGCCATATCTTCCTCTCCCATTCCGAAATTCCTCTCATCCTCCTCTCAAATCCGTCCTATCGTGCTCAGATTCTCCTAGTCTCGACTTCGATTTCTCATTGTGAGGTATGTATCTTCTAATTTCGCTTGTCAATTTCAAGTTTTATGCCTTGATTCGTTAGAATTTGGTTGAATTGCGAAATTAGGGTTTATGCGTACAATTTGGGGATTTGTTGTTTTCAAGTTTGTTTTGCGCGAATTAGCAAGATATGTGCTTATTGATGTTGTTTTTATTGATTTTGTTGAGTCTATGCCCCAATGTGTGTTTGTTTTTGGCCATTTCTCGGTGATGTGGGTAATTAGGAGTAATATGGAATTCTTTATTTTAGGTGGTATTGTGACATGGAAGATGGACTCATTGTTTTGATGTCATATTATGATGATGAGTTGTTGCCTGGGCAAATGTTAATTTATGGGCAAATTTCGTGTATATTATGAGTATAATTGGGGCCTGTTGTTTTTCGCATTTAACGTGTTCGATGAAATGCCACAATGGGCTTCCGAATTTATTTAGGTACAATCAGTGGTTTGGTTATCTTCTGGCATGTATTAGTAACTATAAAGTTCGAAGCTTTCTTAGATTTCTCCCGTTGGAACTATGTATATATATATTTGATGTTATTCCGTGTGTGGGTCATTAGTTTAACAATTGGTATTGGGTGTTCGCAGGATGTTGCTCTTCCTGTGGTTTATCTTGGCGTTCCTTATGGTCCTTCCGGGGGCCAAGAGACGGGCTACTCGACGTGACGCAGCCGGCCCTAGCACTGCCGCTCCGGAGATGCCGGACATTGATGACAGTGACGACAGTGAGTCCGAGGAGGACGAGGAGCGGGTGCCGAGGCTCAGAGATCTCCCTGACGAGGTGCGTCCTCGCCAGCATGATAGGTTCCGTTTCTCGTCGATGGCCGCCCAGGACTTCTACTTCGACGAGCTTCGTCAGAAGAGGGCTTACGTTCCCGAGCGAGGCTTGTTCCCCGATCATATGGGTGACGATCGGATTAGTGCACTTTTGGGGCATCTCCAGTGGACCGGTCTTGCACGTCATCCCGACGGCATTGCCTCCGGCTATCTAGCTATGGAGGTTATTGCCAACATCAGCGGTCTTGGGGTAGACGACGACCTTTCTCGAGTCTGGGTTCGTGGTCGCTACTTAGACTTCAGTGCTCGGGCGATCAACATCTATTTCGGCCTTCCCGATGATGGTGCGTTCCGACCACAGCCGGAGGGACGGGTTTATGCTCCTGCCTGGGGTGTCTTGTGTACCGAGGTACCCCCGCGGACTGGATACCCTCACGAGCTACGACTGACGTCCTTGGATGCTCCTTGGCGTGTACTTGCTCAGCTTTGGTTAGGACGCATTCGGCCGATCACCCGGAGCCATATCTTCATAGATCATGTCTTTGAGACTGTCTGCTTTATCGCACGAGGCGGTCGGGTAAATGTGGGCGCGTGCATTGCGGATAACCTGAGGGGTTTACGACGGGGGCGAGGGAGTAGGGTGATCACTCATGCACACCTCATTTGTGGGCTGTGCGCTGCCCAGGGGATCCGCACGTCTCCCGAGACGGACCCTTATCCTTTAGCTCCAGGTGAGCACTATCGTATTCCGTCTTATGCCGCTCGGCGCAGCACTTTGCGTCGTGGAGCGCCTCGGGCTATACTGCGCCCGCAGCCTGAGGATGGTGGTTTGATCTTAGTTGTTCCTCCAGAGCGGCCACCTCCTCCTCCTGTGGTTCCACAGCAGGGTGGGGTTCCACCGCAGGGTCAGGACATGACGCGGATGCTCCAGATGATGCAGGAGATGCGTGTCAGCATAGATGCCGGGTTTGCAGCTGGGCAGGCTCGTTACGATGCCTTGGATGCTAGGATGGATCTCTATCAGGATCGTATGGACACGCTCACTATGAGACAGGCGGAGCAGCAGGCCACCATGGCTGACATGTATGGCTACATGCGTCAGATGGACGACTACATGCGTCGCCAGTTCCCGCCTCCTGATCAGTGACCCCTCGTTTTTACGGTACTCCTGGGGTGCGTAGTAGGAGTAGTTTCCTTATGAGACTGTAAGACGATGGTTTTCATCTCTGTGTTTTGTAGTTTGTGCTTTTATGGTGTTATTCCATTATTATCTATTTCGGTTGTAAATTCTGGAATTTCGGTTAAGTGATGACTTGGGGTTTCAGGGTTTAGGGTTCAGGGTACTCTCGTTTGATGGACATTCATATGTGTTGTTTGCTTATTAATACCTTGTTCCTTTGTTCTGTTGAGCCCCTCACCATACGTTGGGACTAGGAAGGCGGTTTTTTTTTTTTTTTTTCCTATATATATGTGCATGTATATATGTATGTGGGCACTATGGATGATGGAAAAGAGAATATAACATAAATGCTTGTATTTTTATTGCTCAATAGAAAATGTTAGTTGATACAAGCTGCAGGAATCACAAGGATAGGAATGGCTCGGAAAATAGGAAGGGTAATAGTAGAAGGAATGCGGTAAAGGTCCCTAAGCTGAGGGAGTGTAGGTGGTTGGGTCCTCCATGGGATCATCCTCATCACTCGACCCCTCGACGGTACCCCAGCCAAGGGGCCCATGGAATACTGGGCTCGCTGGCCAATTGGGCCCAGCGGCCGGGGCAGGATCAACGACGACAACTGAAGGTTGGGCGGCTGTAGGGACAGCGTCAGGGTCAACTACGGGGTTAGCTGCGGGAGGAGTCCCCGGGTCGAGAGGGGCAGGTGGAAGTAGATCGTCCTTCAGATGATGCAGTTGATGTCCCACGACCCCTACTTCGGTCTCTACGTCGTCAATCTGGGTCCGAAGTTCAGTCTCGCGGGCTTGGAGTTCATTGATTTGGATTTGGAGTTGGGTTATATCTTGATGTCCTGCTTGGCCCAGATTAGTTAGGTGACCCAGGTTAGCTCCCATTTGTTCTACCCTTAGTCTGAAGTTGTTCACGTTTTGAGGAGTTTCGAGGTACGCCTCAATCAACCTCATTAGTAGGTTGATCATGTTCGCGTTTGGGGCGGCCATCTAATGTCAACAAGAAGGTTAGAGTCAGGTCTTGTTTCGAATAAAAAGTCAAGAGATGCAGGAATTTAAATCTACATGAATATGCATATGCAATCCCCCCAAAAATTAATCTTAGTGTATTTTTAAATTTAATCATGGGTAAAAAAAAAAGAGTTGGGCCTATATTGGGCCAAAGTAATAATTTGGACTTTAAAAGTAAAAACATGGGTATTGGGTCGAAATGGTTGAGCTTAAAATAAATAATTATAAATATTAGGTCAAAATAATTTAACCCCCTTTTGGGCTCAAAATATTATACTACTTGGGTAAGAAAATTTTTGGGCTCAAATTTTGGGCTAAAATAATAATACTAGTAGTCTTAAAAATAATAATGATAATAATAAATTTAATAATACTTAGTTCAAAGTATTTTAAAATAATAATAATAGTAGCTTAAAAATATTCCGGGCTCTGATACCAACTTGTAACACCCCGGATTTGATAACCCAGGCCGGGATGTCACCGCCACATCTCTCTAGCAAGACACGGACTCTCCGAGCTTGCCAAAGAGATGCAAGGCTATAGGTATTGCAAAAAGATTTAAAACAAGTCCGGAATCTATGTAAAATTAATAAATGTCATCCACACACATAGTAGTAAATATATTTTGCAGCGGAAAAATGTAAATGGGCCGACATGGCCAAAACCCGGGATTTACATGCCCGTTATGCAAGTATCGTAAAAAGCAAACAAACAATGTTTAATAATCCATCCCCCAATGCACATGCTATGCATCATCTCCGTACTCTGAAATAAAAAGAGAATACAACAATTTTATCAGTATATAAAATACTGAGTAAGTCGATCCTAACATAGCAATAAAGGGATTTAATTAGATAATTTAAAATTTCACTCCTAACATGCATTTACCAAATTTAAAGGAAATAATAATTTTAATTGTGTACTTAAACATGCATCTAATCCACAATAATAATTTAGTCATGCCATGAAATTTAAAGACATAATTTAAATGCATAATTTAAAGACATGCAAAAATAAATAAACACTTAAAAATATTAAATCTTTTATTTCCCCCGTTACGAAACCATTTCTCAGTGTTTTGTATAGCCGGTGATCCGGCGGCCGCAGCCGTGTCGTAAGTATCTTGTATAGCCGGTGATCCGGCGGCCGCAGCCGTATCTGCCATACCCAGTAACACTCCGGAGCCTCGAGAAATCCATACGGACAACCCGAGAGAGTAGGCCATGTATCTCCCGCCAACTGGCGTAATATTTCATCAAATTCTCTCGTCCATTATAGGCCCGAAGAGAAAAGGCTAGAGGGGCACCCTGCAGAGCACTCACCCTCCACCAAGTATCTCATGTATCGTTTAGATTTAATGTATCGGGGTTTTTCAAAAGTGTAGATGTATCGTGTTTCAAATCTTTGACCGTTTGTTTCGAAATTTCAAAACTCTTCGATTTAAAAGTATCTTGGCGTCACAGTTTGCGCCTTTCTCATTTAAAAATCCGTTTCAAGCCCGAAAATTCTGAAATCTTCACACTTTATGCAAAACACCCTAACGAACAACTTTCGTGTTTTAACTTTTTCGAAATAAGTTGAGGAAACATGTCAAAAATCGGTTTTATCATGCAATCAGAAAACTGTCCGAACTCAGGTTTGACACAGTTCAAAATCTCGACTTTTTAACATATCAAATGGACTCCAAAAATTCTGAAATTAAATATGCACATACTAGACATGATTATCTACAACTTTCATTTAGATTGTAAAGATCAAATCGGACTAGAAATTATAGAAATAAATTCACTAAGTTCGAACATCTTCATAGACAGATTTCCACACGCTTTGTCAAAGCAGTCTCTTTTCGATGCGATTTAAAATAGCAAACGTTAACGAAAATGGCTGAAATTTTTACACAACCTAGATTTATGTGTTAGGATTAAAAGTCTAGTTTTGAGTTTTACGGATTGAATCCTCGAAATATGGGTTTTAGGCCGATTACAGAAACAGCGCAAGATGGGGTTTTTAAGTTCGATTTTTACGTTTCGTTACATTACGCCTATACCGGACGCCCGAAATCACCCGTATTGATATGGAAGGCTCAACTTACAGTGATAGAGAGTTTTGGGTCGTCCTAAAGTCTCTGGCTCGTCCAAAATCCTACGAACGGATCTCCTCACCGTCAAGCTCCCGACTTTGGCCACGATTTCGAATCGGACGAAGAAATCCAATGTTAGTTCGAGTTTTTGGGTTCAAAAACTTAACTAGAAGTATATGAACGACTTACCAATGATCTAAGGACTGTGATCCTTGATCTATTCGTTCCTACGGCCGTCGGTGGTGGTCGGGATGTCGCCGGAAGTCCGTCGGAAGTTCGTCGGGAGAGCTTTTTGGCTTGGGAGGGTTTGAGAGTGACTTGGGGACTTGGTGACTGAAGAATGGGCAAGGGAGGCAGCCCTAGGTCGCCCTTATTCCCTTCCCCCGTCCAAAATTCGCTTTCCAAAGTCGGGAGGTCGAATTATGGTAAGAAATCGCCGAAAACGCGCGAGTTGCCAAAACCTGTAGGGCCACGCGGGGTTGGCGCGCCTTTTAGCCAAACCCCGCCCGGCCAGCGCGCGAGACTCGCCTGGACTGCGGTCCGGGCGGGTCCGTGCGATCCGATCCGTCGGGTCTTTTCTCTTCTCTTTCGGACTTCTATCCTTCCCCGTTTTCGCGCTCGATTTTTTTCCGGGTCATTTCCGGATTATGCTTCTCATCATAAATTTATTCCGTCTCAATTCGATTACGTGCTTGAAATCCTAAGACCGTCGGTTTTGGTCTGTCGGGTTCTAATTCGTCGTCCTTGACTTCCGTGCATTTCCGCGTCTACGGGTTCTCGGAAACAAAACCTTCTCTCCTATTGGATTAATTCCTATTTTTATATTCTAAAATTTACGGGTATTACAGCCCCTCCAGAAGCAGCTTGGCGTATTTTCTCATTTCTCATGAATGAAATGCGACCTCCGGTTATAGCACTCTAGTTACATTTTCCAAATTATCAATACACAAGTTTCTGTACAAGTGCTCCGATTGAATCAATTGTTGACAACACTGCATCGCAACGTACTATGCTTACAGAATTTTTCTACATGAATAGCCACAATTGCTTTGCTAAAGAAAAAAACCTTCTATATAAAGATTTCCCTGAACATTTTGTGTGGGATTCAAAAGACAAAGTCTGGCATCAAAGAAAGTGTGGAACTGTAGTAGGCCGTATAGTCACTGCACAACCAAACAAAAATGAAAGATATTATCTTTGCCTTCTTTTACAACAACGCCCAGCACCAACATCATTCGAGGACATTGCAACTGTCAATGGCACCTTATGTGAAACTTTTCGTGCTGCATGTGTTGCCTTAGGGTTACTGGAAAGTGACACAACCATCATTGATTGCTTAATTGAGGCCTCGCTCTTCCAGCTCCCCAATTCCTTTTCGCAATTGTTCGCAACAATCCTCATGTTTTGCAACCCTTCTGAGCCCCAAAAATTGTGGACTCAGTTCCATGAATTTTGTAGCAATGACATAGCATTCGTAAGTAACCATTCCAACATATCTACCGAAGTCAATGCTGCTATTAATGTTAGCAGGCACCTTGCATCAACAGGAAGCAGCTTAACATACTTCGGTATTATTGTAAACACTGATCCTGCATCATATACATCTGAAAACAACCACGAGCAAAATACCCCACATAATTCTTCAATATATGATACTCTTCCATTACCTAATTCATTGAATGAAGAACAGTATCACATTTTCGAAGCTGTGTCCGAAAAATTAAATAGTCGATTGCCTTTTGTGTGTTTCATTGATGGTCCAGCTGGCACTGGCAAAACTTATTTGTACAATACTATTCTTGGTTATGCACATAAATTGAATCTTATTTCAGCTGCTGTGGCATCTTCCGGTGTTGCTGCTTCTTTATTACCGAATGGCCAAACAGCACATTCAAAGTTCAAACTACCGCTAGATATTCTAGAACACAAGTCTTGTAGCATATCAAAACAGTCCAACCTAGCCAAACATTTGAAAGAACTTACCTTGATTAATTGGGATGAAATTTCAATGTCTCGCAAAGAACTTATTGAAGCATTGGACTACACATTAAGAGATATCACTGATAATGTTGAGCCTTTTGGTGGAAAGGTTGTCATATTTGGTGGTGATTTTAGACAAATTACACCAGTCATACCGAATGCTACAAAAAGACATTTACATTGAAGCAAGTGTTGTGTCCTCTAATTTGTTTCATAATGCTCAGAAATTTCATCTAAAAAAAAATATGCAAGCTCAAAATGACCCTGCATTTGCAGCATTTCTAGATGCCATTGGCAACAATACATGTGTAAACTCACCAAAAGATGAGGTCAGGCTTCCGCATAATAATTTAGTCCCTTCGAAGATGATAACATTGCTGCACTAATTGGAAAAATATATCCACCTGCTGTTCTCCGATCCCCGTGTACCGAAGCTTTTGTTTCAAGATCAATTCTTACTACAACAAATGAAATTGCTGACCATATTAATAATATTATCTTAGAGCAAATCCCAGGCGACACAGTGACATCTATTTCAAGGAATAAAACAAAAGATCCAGCCCAACAAGCTCATTATGAAGATTTGATTTCTACAGTAACACCGAATGGCATGCCACCCCACATACTGTCTCTAAAGAAAGGTGTCCCAATAATGTTGTTGCGTAACGTAGCGCCATCAAACGATCTTTCAAATGGAACAAGGCTCTTCTGTAAATGCATGTCCCATAATCTTCTTGAAGCTGAAATAATTACTGGCCCATGTTCTAGAACAACTTGCTTCATACCTAGGATACCTCTACAACCAAAAGAAACAAATAAGACATCTATTGAATTTACTCGAGTCCAATTTCCTGTCAAATTTTGTTTTGCAATGACAATAAATAAATCACAAGGGCAGACATTGCAACATGTGGGCGTATTCATTAAACAACCAATTTTCATGCATGGACAATTATATGTAGCTCTGTCGCGGGCAAAATCCTTCGACTCTCTATACGTAACAATTAGGCCACCTGATGACTTAGTGCCAACAGATGTAGTACCTGTTGAATGGACACGTAACATAGTTTACGAAGAACTTTTACGTGCAGCAAGGGCTTACAAATGCGTAGCGTAGCAATGCCATCGCTCCACTTCAAGTTAGTTTATTCAGTGTTTTGAAAAGCATAAATGCGTTGCGCTGGCTTACATTCCTTGAATTTAGTTATTCAGTGTTTTGAAAAGCATAAATGGGATGTTTGTTTATAGGAATTACATTGCAGTTCTCCTGCTCCGCTGTTATGTCTCGCAATTATGAATCCAGTTTATTTCCTTTCCAAATTTCTAGCCTACAAGGAAGAGCAGTTGAGCAGCACCATTTATCCTGCCTTGTTCCCGTGTTTTTGCTTTCTCAAGGCAAATGAGAAACCAGTAGGTTAATCCATGATTCATGATCTTTCGCATTCATCTTCATATGATAAAATTCCCGTGCCTATGTACTCTTTTATTTCCACACAATACCTGTCACTCATATTTAATCAAGCACGGAAGAGGTATTAATGAGCTGTTGGTTTTGAAGATTTATTTTCCCAAATTTGTAGGCTAGAAGGAAGAGCACTTCAGCACCACCATTCATCCTGCCTTCCTGCCATGTTTTGCTTTCTGAAAGCAAACGAAGAAGAAGCTGCTCAATCCACCACTGATGGTCTTTTGCATTCCTCTTCGTTACCTAAAATTCCTTATCCTATTCTACTCTTTAATATCACACATTGCCTGTCATTCATATTTAATCAAGCATGAAGGAACTATTAATGGCCTCTTCGTTTTGCAGATATATTGTGGCCAGTCAACATGACCTGAACTTTGGTGAAATATAGAGTAAGTAAAGGTTTGTGAGATTATTCTTCTTCATTGTTCTCCTCTGCTTACATGTAAACTTTATGTGACCTGGGGATGTTTACAACATTGCTAATCAGTTATGGGCATCGTTATGTTTCTACTTTCAGTTTGTTTTGTAAACTTGATAGTTTAAAATTTCTACCGTCTACAAATTAATCCCCAAACTGAAGAATGATGGGAACTGGAAATCTCTAGATCCGAGATCCTACCTCTCCCGCATCTATGATTTCCATTATACAAATGATGTCAAGCTAGAAACGTTTACAACTTTTCCAAGTAAATATTGTGTGGGGTGGGCTGTACAACCGCATTTTAATCTCTTACGAAAGGCTTTGCATTTACATTTCTTTCCATGTGGCACATTAGATTTTACTTCCAGTGGCTGGCAGAGTGCACCAGATACAATGGTGGGTATGTGCCTTGTGTCGACTGGATTGACCCTTAGGTATGTTCTTTCATCCTGTTTATAGAAATATTAAGAAACAGTATGAGAGTTGAGGTATTCATAGTCACATAATTCTTGCTACATATGTTTTCCTCTTCGATTTCTTTATATCGTCATGGAGATTATTCTTTTACTCTACCTTCTTGAAGTTTCACAATTTATACCTTGAAGATATATCTGAATAATCTTTTCATTCCGTGGGTTTTGCTGTTAACCTGTTTGCTGCAATACATGCTAACTGGTAGAAGCCAATGAACTATTGAACTATTTTCTTAGTTTCTGTTTAAATGAAATTTTTTCCTGTAACATGGCATATGCTACTGGTCTGAAATTCTCTTTATGTAAAAGCTTAAACTGGACTGGAGCACCGAGTAAAGCTCCTGTTCTGCGGGCTGTAGTGCTTTTGCAACTTGCAATGTTTGACTTGAGCATTTTGTATGAACTATATCGGCTGGTTGTTAGTTTTGTGGTTTCATCCCCCACTTTCTCAATCTTTTTTCGGAAAGGGGAACAGGACAATTACATCTATAGTGGATTGTGGCCAGGCCGGGGGACAGGTTCATATAGCATAAAAATTGATTTATGATTTTTCTACTGGCATTCAGGTTACGACTATCACTTGCAATAGGTCCATGGCAGCTTTGGACACAAATCAGATTTTCATATCTCCTGCGGTGCCATTTGTTGCTTACAAGATTGGTATAATATGTACAGCTGTGTTTTTCCTCTTACAATCTCAAATTGGCTTTTATATATGCATAATTGTTGTTAAATGACTTACATCACCTTTTCGAGTAAGCTTTCTGCTGAGGTGGTGATCTCACACTGTATGAGTGCCGGAGAGGTGTAATGGTTGAATTGTACTTTACTCTATATTATAGTCCAATGAATGCATGATTTAATAGTGTTTACTTCTTCTGGGAGGGAAAATAGAGCTACTTGAAAGGAAGCAAGTTATGTTAACATTTGAATTAGATACCCTAATGGAAGCAAGCAAGTAATTATATAATAGTGCATACTTTTATAGTCCAATTGATGTATGCTGTACTTTACCCTAATGTTCCTTATATCTCCACTGCCATCTTACATTTCACAAATTCAAGTATATGGCATCTTTACCAAGCTGCTGGAAAATGGAAATATTAAACAGTTAGATTCTAGAGTCATATTTATGCTTGACACTGCATTTGAAGTTAAATATGGAATTGCAGTGCATTTTTCCCCTGATACATCTTTGCATAGTAACTTGTTTGATATAATATATTATAGTAATATCGCGCTGCTTTCCTATCTGCAGTTTATAGAAGATCCTTCACAAGAAGTTCGATTCTGGGAAAATGCATGGACTATCATACAGTACACTATTATAGATGCAAAAGGTACAGTTAACTTATTCTAATTATTTGATTACTCTATTTTTTGGTTCATTCTTAACACTTATTGGCCATATTGTTTATTTAGCTTCTGTTTAATTAAACATCGTTGCATCTAATATCAATCTTCTTCTTCTTTCTTTTGTCTGATTTTTCCCATCTGGTCAATATGCCGCCTACACTATCTATATGAATATCTCATGATTCAGCTTTGATTTTATTATTTTGCAGTGAATATCTGTCTTATCTATACGAAAGGCGTGGTATGACTGCATGGTTTGCATATTCCATATCTAACTTTTAGATTAACCCACATGTTAATCTTCTGCTCGTCTTCCCATTTGAACAAGCATGCTATATCTCTTCCACCTTCCTCATGCCAAACTGGAACATCATTCTTACAATTCTAGATTTAGCGGGAGTTACAGGAATAATTCCTTTTTAGAATACATAATCTAATTAACCGTACAGTATTGTAATAGATTCCTTCAGGTTTGTTCCCTGCTTCTTTAAAAGAATAATTAGCTTACCGCTAATAGTTGAGTCAATTATTATTTTGTTATTGAATATTATTGAATATCGATGATCAATCGATCAGGAGCTAATTCATTGCATCTTGCTTCATTCATTCTAGACCCTATATTATTGTTCGATTTTGAAATATGTTGTTTGACTATATGTCTAGAAAAATCGAAACATTTTGTTCTTCTTCCTCTTCCCATTCTCCTTCCTCAATAGTATTTCATACTTTATTGCTTTATAAAAGATTACTTAATTGCATAGGAGCATATATTCGAAGTCCCGTCCATAAATTAAATTTGAACATGTTCTTGCTTTTATTAGCATATATGTATTGTTCACAATCTCATGAACCTTTGAAAAGACACAGGTGTGTTTTTAATTTAATATTTTTTTTCCACCCCACATAGTAATAGCTAGGACGGTGTAGTTTCTTTCTTTTCTTCTTTGTCACCCACTCACCAGGCTTGTTTGTTCCCTCATTCATACTACTACAATATAGTGCAATGCTACAACAGAGGGCACATGTTTTTGTCTAATTATTACCGATCAGTCTTGCTTTCATGGAGCTGCATGCAAATAGTGCCCTTCGCCATGCCACCTAACGTAACCAGACCAAAAAAGCCCACACCTTAAATACTCTGTCGGTCTTGGTCCAAGCAAGTATTCATAACATTCAATAGCCAAATACAAACGCCATACGCCATACCGTTCACATTACATGTGATCTATGATATGAACTTCAATTAGAACCTCATTGTTCCTAGGTCCGACCGTAATTGACTTGACAACAAACTTACAAAAATCCCCAACTGTTATATGATTTTGTATAAAGAAATTATATAACCCTTGATTCATCATAACTGTTTCCTCTGACCTCCGCCGGCTAACATCACAGTATAATAACTGTATGGGCCGCATCATACCTTCCTCTTCCAATCGTAACCAGATTCTACGTCTTAACTGCAAATTAAACCCTTGCCAAATGTCCTTTGGAATTGCCTGCGAAAAAAAAAAAAAACACTCACACCAACTTTCGGTTTCTGCTATACGAAATTAGAAATAGACATAAAAACATTAAAAAATAATTTTACCAGTGGACCATAGTAATTGGATTCCGTTAAACGTTCAAAAAAGGCGGCTGCTCCATCTGAACATAAACACATCTATTAGTATTTAATAAAGATAAAAAACTTATCAATCAATTACTTTTACTTAGAAAATTTTTCCCGATTTATCTCTTACCATACATCTCATTAAACTGTAATAACATTTGAGAATAGTCTTTGGGTAATCCATCTCGGCCGAAATTTTTTATCATAAACTTCATGGGTTCCACTGCCTTAAAGAATAGGACATCTCCCACCTCAACAGCATTCGAAGCACAGAATATCTGCCATATATCACTACCTGCAATATAGAGGTCTTCCCCATTACAAAAAATTGGTGCATTAATTTCCATTCTTTGTGACTCTAGCCTAATCGACACGGGTATATCATCTTCGTCCATGAAATTCTTTATTTGAGGCAGCTTCTGCAATTTCAAAAATGATAATATCGGTACCAAATGTTATTTAAAATATCAACGAGGAACAATACAATTATGTTCTTTTATAAAACTGAAATCATAACTACTTACCAAATTGGTTTCAAAATCCCTGGGAAGAACAACGTAAAATTCCATTGTTGGAAATGCTCTGCACCAAAGCTGGATTCAATTTTTTTGGTAGAGAATCTGCATTCAATTCGTTTCTATATATAGCCATATTAATTATTTAAAACAAATGGCATGTTAAATTTGGCCCGTGAAATTTCCACTCCAGTCGGAATATGCTTTCATTACTCTCTATACAGAACCCGTGATCACATATATACACAGACCTCCATTCAACATTGCAGTCCCGTGACATTTGCTGCCTCACTTGTCACTTCAAGCTCCTAACCGCATCTGTGCTCTCTCTCCACTGTCGTTTTAGGCCACTATGGGCCGGTCTCCCCTGCCAGCTCCTAACCCCAGACAAGGAGGCCCCAAATAGACCCTCCAATAAATTCATTAACAATCATATTCTTCTTCACCCGTGCTTTCTCCACAATTTCCCCAAGACCCACTTTCTCATGTACTTTCCCCAATTTCCACAAATTGATTCCCTCATGTCGCGGTCTGTCTTCTGACATTGCAAAATCCAATTACGGATTCCAGCGACGCCAGTGTACACGGTGGGTTGGCGGCCACGTTTAGTCATTCAACGGAAAAGCCTCCTCCCCATAGCTTCGCTCCCTACCGGAAAGCCCTCGGATGCCTCGTCACTGCCGGCAACGCTTGAGGTAACGCTTCTCTCTTGGATTGGTTGGATGGTTCCGGTCGCAACTAACTTAGACTTTCCCTATAAGTTTACCAAAGCACGAGGAACCTATCCGTTCCTACAATTTTTGCTTGTTTACATTTTCAAAGAAATCATAAAAGCAAGCATCTCAATGGAAAAAAATGAGTCACATTGTATCATCATAAGTACAATTTACTAGCCATACATTTAGGCATATGATAAAGTGAAAACTATTATCCAAAAGTAATGCTGCTATATAGTACTTTTATTTTCATAAGTTGATCTTCCTTCCTAGAAGGCACAATAGTTTAAACAACCAAATGAAGTCCAATAAATAAAGGAAGGAATTAGAGAAATATTAATAGAAGAGCAATTAACTTAAATTCTGTAAGGGTGCATTTGGATTAATGTATTTGGATTTTGTGGGATGGATTTGGAGAATTCATTTAATATCATATTGTGGTTAGATTCATCGTTTAAATCCATCCTACAAATCCAAATCCACCAATCCAAATGAACCCTAAAACATTCACAAAATGTCCATACTAAGTCAATTTTGTAACCTAAATTAATTTTGAATTTACTCTTCATTAAGAAAAAGAGACAAAAGCTTCTGAAAGTACCGTATGTCTTCTCTCATCTTCTGTAACTCTATGAATCAGCTGAAACATTGAAAACTACAAGAGTTAAAAGAACCCAAATTTGATTTACACATTTATTCAACTACCTGCCCAATCAACATTCATTACCAAAAATTATTATTAATAATAATACGTGCATTCACAAGACAAGTTAGAAAACTCCTGGGATATTGTGGAATAGGAGATAGATGAATAGAGGTATAACTGGATTCCACTCTGGTTTATATGTTCGTATAGGTTAAGTACAACTATTAATCTGGGTGGGCTTTCATTTCTATGGATTCATCTAGTGCGAGTTTGAAAGATTAGGGCTAAATAGAGAACAGTAGTCAGTCCCCTCAATTGTTCACACAAGCAATTAACAGAACTGAGAAAAACAATACATCCAAACACCACAAAATCAGGGCATGAACACGGTCCATATGTTACAATACTTGCACTTGAAGTCATAGAATACTTAATGGATTACAATAGGTTACAATATATATTGCAATGACAGATGCTATTACACTTCAACAATTCGATCAGATCTCGGGTCCTTGTATGCCTTCCATTGCATTTATGATGTATGTTGCTGTTCTTATTTCTCCTGATACACGCACTTGTTTCTGGACAGCAAACATGTGTTGTTGTTGTTCAATTGCTGCATTCTGATTCATGCAATGTTCAATGATTTCTTGTGCATATATTTATATAGCATAAGGGAATTGAATAGCTATAATAATATGCTAATTGTATGCGTGAGTATTAAGACAAGTTACTTACAATTTCTGATTTTGTCATTAATATATCAATGTCCTCATTAACAAGTCTATCTGCCAGATTGTCATAGGCCACACAAGCTACAGTTCCTGTTGCATCTGCTAGCTGGATGTTCACCATCTTCCTGAAACAAAATACTTTTTAACCAACAATCCTTGGGCATCGTTCAGGTAATACAAGTAATTATCTTTATGTTTAACCTTTCATATGAAGTCACTAGTGTTTGGCAACAAAAGCAATAACCCATGCGTGTGGGTTTTGTCAAAGTACTTTTATTGCATTGTACACAAGCTGTGTAAGTGAAATTCGTCGTAGCATTGTGAAGAATTTGAAATGTTGCTCTGCAATGAAATTGGCCTATCTGAAAGACTCTTATATTAAATTAGCATCTAATTGTATATCGACATACTATTCAATAACTTATTACTGCTAACCCTTGAGGATTCCAGCATTGAATATATATTCATTCCATCTTCAATTGCTGGGAGGTTGTCTTCCATTGCTAATTATTTTTACACAACATGCATTATTAGAAAAAATCTTTACAAGTGATAATGGGAAATGTAGTACACTGAAATTATTTGCAAACAATTCACTTACCTTTGTTCGTGCTACACCTTCTTGATCCTTATCTTCTTACTGCATTTGTTTTGGAGAAAAATGAGCCTCTATTTATATACGAAAATTGATGAAGTATAGAACTGTATAGCCAATTATAAAACGACACACCGTTCCAGGTTCCTTTGTCTTTTTCTGTCACATGGCTGAGAAATGTAGTACCATTGGATTCCATATGCAGTGGCCATATTGGATTCCAATGTTATTGTCTTTTCCTGTTCTTGCCTACAATATCTACTTTCTCTTATTCTCTTATTCCAATGTGCTATAATGTGTAATTGCATACTGTGCATACTGGGAAAGTTAATAACTTTCCATCGAAATGATGCTTTTGATACCCTTATTAGACCAAACACCGGAAGAATTGCAACCTCATTGTTTACAATTTTAATCTTATGACAAGAGACTCAACATAGACAGAAAGAGGTGCTGTGTACCACTGATTCGCCAAACAGATTTATTGGATAAGAGAAATGGGTAATATTCACAATTTAACTAGGGAGCGTGCTGTTGGAATGACTCACACAACCTATGCAGCTTTTATTTACAACAAATGTGGGGAAAAGTACAAAATTTGTCTGATTTTTTATGATATCATTTTTCTTTTTTCTTTGTTGGTGAATGAAGTTTAGCAGTTCCAAATTTTTGCTTGTTTAAATTGTGGATTTTGTTTGATGGGGTTTTGGAAACTAAGGAATGGAAACAACAAATATGAACATATCTGCTTCACAACAGTTTTTATCCAGTTTCACCATTGACGTTTAAGCTGAATGAGTTTACCTTCACTTTATGCCACAATGAAGGAACATCATTGAATCATGCGATAGTACTGAGTATGAAATGCATGAGTGATTGTTGATGTAATACCCGAGAATTTTCCAAAATAAAATAAATAAATAAATACAGCAAATAAATAAATAAATGGATAAAGAATCATAAAAGATGAGAAATGGAATTTAAATTAAAAAGGAATCAAAATTCCGAGAACCCGGGAAGCCGAAGACAATTTAATCGAATAAATGGTTACACAGAAACCCAACACCGACGGACTCAATAACTCGAGTCCAAATGTAAATTTAGATCCGAATAAAATTAAGATAGGAAATCGGAGCCCGAAAATACCCCGGAAATCGAAAAACGGGAGCATAGAAGGATAGAAGTCCGAAGGAGAGGAGGAAATGCACAACGGATCGCACGACCCGCCCGGACCGGGGTCCAGGCGGCATCCGCACGGTGGCCGCGCGGTCAATAGGCAAAGGGCGCGCCACGGCCGCGCCAGCGAGCAGTTTCGCCCGTTGCGAGATTCACTCGCCCGAATCCGGATTTTCCGACTTCGGTTGAACATCTTGCGGCTCAAGACTCACCAAGGCTGACCTTCAACGTCCCTAGGTCATGTCTATCTATAAATAACACCTCTTGGAAGCCCCGAACATTTTTCAAAACCCTACGATACTCTCTATACACAAAACCCTAGATCCGGAAGTCATCGGAGGCACAAAACCGAACAAGGGGACTGATTTGGACGAGAATTGGGAGTCTTCGATCATTGGGGTAAGATCCAATCTGTTCTTGTCCATTCTTTTCCATCCTTAATTCAAAAAACGAGTCCTAATTCGATCTTTTCCTATTCTAAACACCGATCCGGATCGAGAACAAAGAACCCGACGAACCAAGGAGATAAACGGTGGACTGGAAGCCACGCCTCCGAAATCGACGTTCCCGGACGACTACGAATCAGTAAGTTAACGCTTACACGGTTTTGGGAGAGTTAAAATTCGTTTAATCTAACGAACTAAAACAAGAACTTAAAATCTGACAACATGTGATTTCTACCGGCGCAACGATTTTGTCTAATTTTTCCATACCCATAAAATCTTCAAACGAGAAAACTTAAAACACGAAAAACATTCCTAAGATATAGATCTATCTACTGTAAAAATTTCATCGTGTTTTGATATCCGAAAATGACCACGAACAGACCTGCCTTCGGTTTAGATCTTGAAACGGTGGTAGATTCTTAGTCCGAACTTGAGGTTGATTTTTGACTTAGATCTAGACCGATTCAGGATTGGTGCTAAACATAAGAGTTGTAGATCTATATGTTAAGAACACCTCCGTAAAGTTTCAGAATTTTTCGTGATGATTTTGATATATGAAATCCACCCGAAACCGAACTGCTAGGATGTGGATCTTGAAATTCTTGACAGAACTTAGGTCAGAACTTGGCGACGTTTTTGACTAGGGTTCTAGGTGATAATGGCCAAAAATGACCATTATTTTCAATCCATTTCCGTGTCTTAAACGGGCATTTGATCGCATTCCGGTCTTACATTAAGTAAGAAAGTGGTCGAATTGGACTAATTTATGCATAATTGTAAAAATAATAAGCTGGTGTGAAAAAGACATAAATATGTAATTTTATTACATATTTATGTTAGAAAAATCCAAAAACATGAGAAAAAGAAAAGGAAACAAAAAGATGGGAAAAAGATAGAAAAGCCCACAAAAAGAATATCTTCGGCCCATCTGGCCCAATTCAGCAGGCCCAGGAAGACCTTTGTCGCGGAAGCCCTTGGCGCGATGCAGTGTTCCGCGACAAAGGCATGTTCCGCGACCAAGTGGCCCAAATGAAGAGGAGACCTGCCAAAGCCCTTGGCGCGATGACCTTTGTCGCGATGGCATGCTCCGCGACAAAGGCATGTTCCGCGACCAAGATGCACAAATAGAGACACAAGACCCAGTCGAGAAGCCTTGCCACATGCAGTGTGTTCCGCGACCAACTTGATGCTCCGAGACAAAGCTGTGATGTGTGTGATGTCTTAAGACACAATGGGCTAGAATCAAGGCCCATGGGCTTAGGGTTACACTTCTATAAATATGAGGTGTCTCCCATGAGCCAGAAGTTGGTTGGAATTTTGTTGAGTAGAGCTCTCTGGAAGGCAAAGCAGTAGGAGTTCTCTCTTAGGTAGTGTAGCTTAGTTTTATTTTTCTTGTATTATTTAATTCTTCCTCTTAGTTTAGTTTAGTTTAGTGTTTTTACTGTTCTCAGTGATCTAGATAGCCACTTTTATACCATGTTTTGGTTTCTAAACTCTTGTTTTAGGGTTTGTAATACCCAAATCATGGGTATTAACAATACCTCTTCAATAATATGGGAAAACATTCATCATTTGTGTCCCAAATCATGAAATGGGTCTCACACCCCATGGATTTATGCTTTCTTTTCCATTTTGGGGTCATTTGACCCCCATTTTGTTATTTTTATGTTTACTGTTGGCATATTATGGATAATGTTGTGTGGATGTGTGATCAAACCCTAGATTAGGACTCCTGCTTTATTTTAATATTCTGCCCTCCCTTGTTATTTTTGTTTAAGCATGTTCTTCTTTATTTTGAATGTTTCTTGTTTATTTTTAGCTTAGAATAGCTTTTTGATCTGAAATAGGGTGAGATCACGCTGTTTGCATGCCACTGTTCATTTCTGCTTTTTCTGACTTTTGTCCTGAACCACCTTGGGCGCCAACCGCCTTCTGGCGCGGAACCACGTTCCGTGACAGAATGGCTGTTCCGCGACCAAGGTGTTTCAAGACACTTGTCTCCATAATTTAAAACCCTTTGTCGCGGAATACCTTGTCGCGGAGCCACGTTCCGCGACAAAACTGTCCATGCATAGCGACAAAGGAGCCAAACTCTTGCATTTTGTCTTCATGGCTTTTTGTCGCGGAATCATCTTGTCGCGGAGCCACGTTCCGCGACAAAATCCCATTCTGAGACAGAAAAATTATGCCATGTTCCTTGATCTTTGAACACCTTGTCGCGGAACACCTTGTCGCGGAACCACGTTCCGCGACAAAATTTCCATGCATAGCGACAAAGGTTCAAATGCCTTAGAATTTTATGAAAACACTTTGTCGCGATGTCACCCTTGTCGCGGAACCACGTTCCGCGACAAAATCTCACATAGCAACAAAGAGGCGTTATGCTGCCAAAAATTCTAAAAACTTGTCGGGATGTCCATGTCGCGGATCTCGGTCCGCGACAAAATTTATGATATCGCGACAAGGGTTCCTCTCTCTCTTTTTAATCTCAAACAAATTCCATTCTCTCCCTATTTTATATTGCAACACTCACATCATAGCCCCACGGGTTAGGATGTAACATTTTGGAATTGCAATATAGGGTGTTATGCTGCCCAAATTTTGATTCTCCATTTGCATCACTTAACTGATTGAACCCTTGACTCATTAATGATTAAAGATTGAGATTAGCAATAATCAAACTTCAACAATCATCATGACTAAAGGACCTTTGTTCAATTGCCATTAAAACACTCTTGTATAAACAAATCTCGATGGCTTAAACAGATAATCTGGACTATAATTAATTATGGTAGGAAGGATTATTTAAGACCATCACATGTGGACCCAATCCACAACCTTGCATGAGAAACCAATGTCTCTCATACAAGGGATCTTCTTTTGTTTCTTATTTATTTTGTCTTTGTGTGTTGTATGGAACCATTAGTAAAGAATACATCAGACTAATGTTGGCGGGTCCTCCCTCATGGATAACTAGCTCGTATTCTGGGTATTAGTTACTAATTGTTATTTTGCATGGTCTGAATGGCTGTCAGTGGAAGCCTTGGCGGTTCGCCCATCCGGGGTTATAATAGCTGCTCGGCTGACTCCCATCCAGATACAGTTTTATTTTATTATCTTAATTTCCAAACCTGAATCCCAATCCGTACTGGGAGTCAGTTGGCATCAGTCAATGCCAACTGATGATCATTATAGAAGGGAAGCATGTAGGTTTTTATCCGAATTCACAGATAGTGGAGGCCCAACTGGTGTTGACACCACCATTATAGGGTCTAAGCTGTCTAAATTCGCCCCATCCGAGTGATTAGGAAATTGGACAGTAGATGTTTACAGTCCACCTGATTATTCTGCCATTACTTTGGTCCCTTGACCACTTCATTCTGTGTTGCACCTTCTGTCTAGACCCGCATCTATATTTTGGGTCAATTAATTTTACACTTCCATATATCTTTATGCATGATAATATCATATACTATTGTGGTCTGTACTTATTTTGGGATCCTTCCCTTGGACAATAGAAGTCTAGATCTTAAACAGATATTGCTTTATAAATTTCCAACAAAAACCTCTTTATAAAATCCGGATCTGAGTAAGGGATAAATTCTTCAGTTATGACTAATTCATATTCTGTCAAGGGTTGTATTTTGGGAAATTAAGAAGCAGATTCAGCGATTAGGTCTCGCCTAGACTGAAAGGGTCTGTGTTTTAACTGAGAGTCTAGTACCTGACAGGGAATGATTTTCAAATCCTTTATTTTCCAAAATTGCTGGTTGATGGAAATGAAAGATTAAGTGCTACACCGAGATGGGGTCCACTTGGATTCAAATACAGTGTAGTAAATAATCTTAGAGGAACATCATCCAGGCCTTGGTTATTTTCCAAGATAGGGTTGAGTTTTCTTTCAACTGCTATCTTCTTCTGCCAAAGCCTACTTTTGAGTCCTGAGTGAGTTCATCCGGAACGAACTAATTTATTAGTTCGTTTCATTAGTTTGAATCTCATAATCACCCGGAAGGAAGTGAACACACTAGTGGTTCACTGAGAGCCGGGAATTCTTGATCCATACTCCTTCATTCTGATGGGGAGCTGTCTTTTACTACCAGGGTCAGACTTTCAAAAACCTCCGAGTGATAGGATTTTAAATGCTTTCTTTACCGCTTTCTCTTAACCGCTTTCATTAGAGGTCACTCGGTTGTATTGAGAGTTGTGTAACTGCTACTAGGATTGACAGTTAAGGGATAGTTTAGGGCTTGATTCAAATCTTTGGGTGTGACATGGGAGAATGATAGTGGTACTTGGCATTTCAATAAATGATGTGTCGGGTGTTGCTTTTCCACCTCAGATGAAGTAACACACCCAGGCCAGGGCAGTTACGAATCTGTGGTATCTTAGAATTTGCGGTCTTAAGAACATGTAAACTCATATTGCAAGTACCTGTCTGTTAAAGGGAAAGCCTTATTGAGAGCATGAGAATTAGCTATCTGATAGAATTATCCCAAGCAAAGATCTGCGTATAAAAATGGAAGTTTAATATTGCTGTATCTCGCTCTTGTCCAATTTTCATTCTATTCTTCCTGTCCTTTCTGTCTACATTGTGACTCAACCTTACGGTTGGCATAACGCACCTTTTCCCTGCTTTCGTAGATAATGTTTACTGCATTCCTAGAATAATTCTTATCCGCTTCCTAGAATAGATTTATTTGCTTTGTAGATTAATTTAACTGCTTTCTAGATCTAATTTAAATTCCCGTCAGTAGATATTAATCATCTTTCAAACCTATTGAGCAATACGAATGGAAAATCTAGTAAAACGACGTGGGACCTGCTTCTATCGCACATCCTCCAGTGAACGATCCGGTCTTACTATAAATTACTGCAATTTTTGACTCCGTGCGCTTTCGGGAGCACAGTTTCTTAACTACGAGCAATAAAAACATGACTACGTATAAATATATCCCTAATCACAACACCGCCATCATAAATTGGTTTCATTAAATAAAACCTAAACCAGGATCATGATTTTTCGGAAAATACTCGTGTAGTGGGAGTCTGTCAAAAAGTTTCATGGCAGGAAATCTCATGGCAAGAATTGATGAGAAGTATCATGGCATATTTGCCGGGGATCCTCAGTGTGACAGGCTGAAGGTCAACCTATCCCGGCTATGCCATGAGATTTATCAACATTTCATGACAGAGAGGACCACAGCGCCATTTGAAACCAAAGCACCACACTTGAGTAATAAAAAGACTAATAATCCTGATATATCCCTAAACCCTTTCCCGTGAATCATAACTCTTTTCTTGTAATAAATCTAACCTGGTATATTTTAGAAAAAGCTCGTGTTAACGAAACTTGTCAAAAGTTTCATGGCGCCGTTGCCGGGGAGGATGCAGCGCCGTTTTATTTAGAGAATTACATTCCTCATTGCTCCTAGAGTAGCCTATACATATAATTATAAATATTCACCTTCAGAACCACTTCTAACCTGGGGATTGTACAGGTACTGTCATTATTGAAGCCGTTGTTCTATGCAAAGGAGGAAGCAGACGCCAGCCGAGATCCCGTTTAATTCAGAGATAGAAAAGACAGCTCGACGTCTTAGGGCGGAGACTAAACGAAGAAGGGAACGGGAACGACAGGCATTACTTTCGCCAAGCACCAGCAGCGATATTTCCGAAATGGCAAACCCTGACATCCCACCAATCATTCAACCCAATCCCCCACTTCACAACATTGAGGAAGACCCCGAAGATGCTGATCATGATGATTTGGATGATCCCCCTCCCCAGATCATACAAGGAGGTGGGAATCCACCAAACATGGACCAGCAGCACTTCGAGGCACCCCCTCCCAACCCGAACCAAAACCTACCAAACAACCAAAACCAACCAAATCAGCAAAATTTCCCAAACCAACAGAATCAGCAATACCATAACCCCCATCAGAATCCCCGAATCCGAATGATTTCAATGATCCGAGGAACTATTTTATGCCTCAGAACTACTACCCACAGCAGTACCAAGGCGGGCCTGAGAACAATCATCAAGCAGCAGCTGCTGCTGATTACATGCAGCCGATTTTAGAGCCATATCTGAACATTCCTGGACAAGCTCCATTCCTGGCCAGGAACTTCGAACTGAAACCGGCCCTAATCAATCTAGTCCAGAGCAACCAGTTTGCCGGAGCAAGTCATGAAGATCCCCATGATCACCTGCAAACCTTCCTAGAATTGTGTGACACGATCAAGAATCGTGATGTACCCGCAAACACTATTCGACTAAGGCTATTTCCCTTCTCTCTGACAAGCGGAGCACGAACATGGTACAAGTCACTACCCGTAAATCAGAAGTCTACATGGGAAGATGTGATCAGAAACTTCCTAGCAAAATACTTCCCGGAGTCCAAGGTGGATGAATGCCGCTCCAAAATTGCGGAATTCAAGATGAAACCAGACGAGTCCTTGTATGATGCAAAGGAAAGATTCTTCAACCTACTCAGGAAGTGTCCTCAACATGGCTTCCATGACTGGGAGAGACTGAGAAAGTTCTACAGTGGTCTGACCCCAGCATGGAAATCCATGCTTGATGCTGCTGGTGGTCAACATTTGCTCTACATACCGATGGACCAAGCCTGGGCAAAGATTGAAGCCATGAGTGTAAACCGTTCTGTTCTAACTGATGATGGTAATCTCACTCCCCCTCGTGGTTTATGTGCTGTAGGTACAGTAGAGAAGTCAGACATTGAAAAGCTTCAAGAGCAAGTGGCAGCGTTGTCTGTAAATCAAGGAGTTGGAAGTTCTGCGCAGGGACAGCAAACTGATGTGATCTGTGGACTGTGTCAAGGTGCTCATGCAACTGACACATGCGAGCAAGTCACAGCTGAGAGCTGTAACTATGCAGGAGCTTTTCCAAATAGACACCCGAATTTGTCCTACTCAAACAACAACGCCTTGAATTCACATCTCTTGAATAAGCCACAACAGCAGTTCAACCCTCAGCAGAACCAAGGATTCAATCAGAACAGGGGCTAACATTTTCAGAATCCAGGTTTCCAACCTCAGATCCAGCAGAGGCCACCTCAGAATTTCCAGAACTTTCAGCCCAATCAGAGTTTCCAGCCTCAGTTTGTCCCAAACCAAGGCCAGTGGAATCAGAATCAGCATCAAAATCAGAATCTGAATCAAAAGCCTCCTTCAAGGCTTGAGAATCTGATGACTGATTTTATCACTAGTCAGAAAGAGATCAACAATCAACTGCAGGCCTCCATCAGAAATGTGGAGAGCCAAGTTACACAGATGGCTAACGAGATGCAGAAAAGGGACAAAGGAACACTGCCTAGTACTGCGGAAAAGAACCCGCAATGCAAGGCAATAACCTTGAAATCTGGAAGAGTGCTAGCTGGACCAAAGGGAGCAGATACTGGAGCAGAATGTGAAGAAGATGATATTGTTGGCAATGCTGGTAAGGAAGCTGATAATGGGAACGAAGCAGAAAAAGAGACAGCCGAATTGTAGACTGAAGCTGCGCCTGAATTGGCTGAAACAGATAAGGGTACAGGTGAAGGTACAACTTCCTTCCCTTCACCACCAAAAATTGCTAATAACAAGTACATGCCCAGGATTCCTTATCCTGCGCGGCTTAAAAATAAAGAACATGATCTTAAATTCAAGAAATTTCTGCAACGATTAAAGTCTGTAGAGATAACCATTCCTCTCACAGAAATGATTTCCGAAATGCCCATCTATGCTAAGTTCTTGAAAGAATTGATTTCAGGAAAAAGGCAGGTTGAGCAGGAAGAGGTAATTATTCTCAACAGCACGTGCAGTGCCATCGTTCAGAGGAGAATGCCTGAAAAGAAAGAGGACCCCGGATGTTGCACACTTCCAATACAATTCGGAAAGGCCAAAGTGAGTATGGGGCTTTGCGATTTAGGATCAAGCATCAATGTGATGCCACTAGCTATGGCTGTTCGCCTTAAGCTTGGAGAAATTCAACCGGTCAAGATGAGACTGCAACTTGCAGACAGATCGATCACTCAGCCCGTAGGAATCCTCAAGGATGTTGTGGTCAAAACCGGGCAGGTTCTTTTCCCGGTCGACTTCATCGTCCTCGACATTGAAGAGGATTCTGAAATGCCGCTTATCCTTGGACGCCCATTTCTAGCCACTGGTGGTGCACTGATTGACGCTAAATCCGGAAAAGTCACCTTAAGGGTCGATGGCGAGGAGATCATCTTTGATATGGAGAAATTGCAGAAATTTTCGAATGACAGTTCTTGTTTCTCATTTGAAAATGTAATAGTTAGGGAAGAGCCAGACTCTGAACTTGATTGTGAAATGATGCTGGATGAACCATCAAAGCAGGTACTGAAGCCTGCTGGCGTGGAGCACAAAGGATGCAAAGCCGTTCACTTCGCCGATCCCGAAACAGGGGATTTGGAGGAATTTGACGGCATCGATTTCCATGATGACGCCAACCAAGAGGAGGAAGAGGATCCTGTACTGATGCAGGATCCCGAAGGTAAATCTGTTCTCCCACTACCCAATTCTCGCAAACTACTCCCTTCCGTTGAATGCCCACCAGAGCTTGAACTTAAAACACTACCCGATCATCTCAAGTACGCGTTTCTCGCAGAACATAAAAAGTTACCCGTGATTGTTTCGGCTAAGCTCTCCCAAGAGCAAGAAAATGCTCTGGTGGACGTTCTTAAGAAACATGTACATGCAATAGGTTGGACCATTTCTGATATAAAAGGAATAAGCCCTTCTATTTGCATGCACAGGATTCTAATGGAAGAAGAGTTTAAACCCTCCCGTCAACCTCAGAGGCGATTGAACCCCCTTATGCAGGAAGTGGTAAGGAAAGAAGTTATCAAGATCTTAGATGCTGGTATAATCTATCCTATCTCTGATAGCAAATGGGTTAGCCCAGTGCAGGTCGTACCCAAACGAGGAGGGATGTGCATAACCAAGAATGAGCAGGGAGAAGAGGTTGCAACCAGGCCAGTGACCGGATGGAGAGTTTGTATCGACTACCGGAAGCTGAATGAGGCCACACGCAAGGACCATTTTCCATTTCCATTCATTGATCAGATGCTTGAGAGGTTGGCAGGGAGAGAGTTTTATTGCTTTTTGGATGGTTATTCTGGTTATAATCAGATTGTTATCTCTAGTGAAGACCATGATAAAACCACTTTTACTTGCCCGTACGGCACTTTTGCCTATCGACGGATGCCTTTTGGTTTGTGCAATGCACCTGCTACTTTTCAAAGATGCATGATGTCTATTTTCTCCGAATTTATCGAAAAATGCATTGAGGTCTTTATGGATGACTTCTCTGTATATGGAGATACGTTCGAAGATTGTTTGACCAATCTTGCTAAGATTTTAAAGAGGTGTGAGGACACTAACTTGGTTTTAAATTGGGAAAAGTATCATTTTATGGTCACTGAGGGCATAGTGTTAGGTCATCGCATTTCTCGTGCAGGCATTGAAGTTGATCCAGCCAAAGTTTCCATCATTTCCAATCTCCCTCTTCCTAACTCGATTAAATCAGTTAGGAGCTTCTTAGGGCATGCCGGTTTTTACCGGCGATTCATTAAGGATTTCTCTAAAATTGCCAAGCCGCTCACTAATCTGCTTTGTAAAGAAAATCCTTTCTTAATAAATGAAGCGTGTGTCCAAGCCTTTGACACGCTCAAAAAGATGTTGGTTTCTGCACCGATAGTGCAACCACCCGATTGGTCACTGCCTTTCGAGGTAATGTGCGATGCTAGTGGTCTCGCCGTAGGCGCAGTTCTTGGACAACATAAGGATGGGAGACACTGCGTAATTCATTACGCGAGTCATGCCCTGAATGAAGCCCAAGTCAGCTACACCACAACAGAGAAAGAGATGTATGCTGTAGTCTTCGCGTTTGACAAGTTCAGACAGTACCTGATAGGTACAAAGACCATAGTATACACTGATCATACAGCATTGAGATACTTGTTTAGCAAACAAGATGCAAAACCTCGATTAATCAGGTGGGTACTTCTGTTGCAAGAATTTGACATCATAATAAAAGATAGGCGAGGTCGAGATAATGGTGCTGCTGACCACTTATCTCGATTAGATAATGATAAAAAGGAAAAAGCCGTCAATGAAGATTTCCCGGACGAACAGTTGTTCGCGTTGCATCTGCATAATCAAGCTTGTCCATGGTTTTCCGACATCGCTAACTTCTTGGCATGCGGAATAACCCCCCAGTTTTCGAACTATCATCAGAGGAATAAGTTCAAACGAGATGTATTAAGTTACTTCTGGGAAGAACCTTATCTCTTCAAACACTGCCCTGATTTAATAATCAGGCGATGTGTGACCGAGCATGAAGCTTATCAAATTGTCAGAAAATGCCATGAATCAGAATATGGAGGTCACCATGGTCCCGCTCGAACGGCCCACAAGGTCCTCGAATGTGGATTTTATTGGCCTCACATCTATGAGGATTGCAGGACATTTGTTAAGGGCTGTGACAGATGCCAAAGATTAGGAAACATCTCCAAGAGGGATGAGATGCCTCAAAAGGGGATTCTCACACTTGAGATCTTTGATGTATGGGGCATTGACTTCATGGGACCGTTTCCACCATCTGGTGGAAACTACTATATCTTGGTAGCTGTCGATTACGTATCCAAATGGGTCGAGGCTGTCGCATTACCGACCAATGATGGTAGCCAAGTCATCAAGTTCCTCAAGAACAACATTTTCAGTCGATTTGGCGTACCTAGGGTGGTGATATCTGATGGAGGAACACACTTTATTAATAAAGGTTTCGAAACTTTAATGAGTAAAAATGGGATCCTCCATAAGATAGGCACGCCTTATCACCCCCAGACTAGTGGTCAAGTCGAAGTATCCAATCGCGAAATCAAACACATACTCGAAGCCACTGTCGGGATAACCCGTAAGGATTGGGCACGTAAGCTCAATGATGCTCTATGGGCATACCGCACAGCATATAAGACTCCCATTGGGATGTCTCCATATAGGCTGGTCTTCGGAAAAGCCTGTCATTTGCCTGTAGAGCTAGAGCATAAAGCTTACTGGGCCGTTAAAACGCTTAACTTCGATCCGAAAGTTGCTCAGAGCAAACGTAAGTTGGACCTCAATGAAATTGAGGAAATACGAGCGCAAGCTTATGAAAGCTCTCGAATTTACAAGGAGCGGACCCAGAAGTTGCACGATCGCCGGATCAAACCTAAGTATTTTTATGTTGGTCAACATGTGTTATTGTTCAATACTAGGTTGAAGCTGTTCCCCGGAAAGCTCAAATCTAGATGGGAAGGACCACATGAAGTACTAGAGGTGTTCAAAAATGGAGCTGTCAGGATTCGAACTGGCAGGGGCGATATAGTGGTGAATGGACAACGATTAAAAGAGTACCTTGGACAGTTCGATCCGGAGAAAGAAAGCCAAGCAGTGGCAGACCCGGCCTACACTCAATAAGAAACATCATTTAAAACACAAAAATTTTAGTTTATATATATATATATATATATATTTACAGTACTTATTTCATGACGAGCAAGTACCCAAAGATCAATTAAACATTTAGAGTACTAAGACTCTAAATGTGAGGATGTTGATATTTGGAGAAAATCTAATGCATTTCATTCATCTATCTTGCAGAAGCTCGGAACCCCCAAAAAGAGGAGCAGATAAGAGTAACATGGAAAAACCAGGTTCTTGGTTGGATTAGTGCTATAAATCTGAGAAAATGTTTTCGGGAACTGAAGAAATTCAACACCCGAAACAAAATTCACAGATAAATGGAACTAACCCAACCTAATTTTATGCAAGTGGATTGTTTAATTTTCAGCCCAGCATTTTGAATTTACTTGGACTGAATTTATTCAGCCCAAATCAAATAAAATGGACTCAGGCCCACATCACATTCGGGCCCAGTCCAAGAAAATTTGAAAGTTCAAAAAAATTCTTTGTCGCGGAAGGTCCTTTGTCGCGATGTCATACATCGCGACCAGGCCCTGCTCCGCGACAAACCCCCCTTTTCTCTTTCTTAACCCTTCCCCACATCT
This sequence comes from Hygrophila difformis, assembly GCA_030278955.1. NCBI lineage: Eukaryota > Viridiplantae > Streptophyta > Magnoliopsida > Lamiales > Acanthaceae > Hygrophila > Hygrophila difformis. The sequence goes on along the minus strand of JAOANR010000013.1, from coordinate 28,573,972 downwards.
TGTCGCGATGCACCTTGTCGCGGAGCATGACTCCGCGACCAAGCCCTGCTCCGCGACATGATCTGCGTTGACCTTGTCTCCATCCTGAACTTTGTCGCGGTAGCCTTGTCGCGGAGCATGACTCCGCGACCAACCCTCAACTCCGCGACCTCTCTAATGTCGCTATGCCTTGTCGCGGAACCTTGTTCCGCGACAAAGTCTCGGATTCCGCGACAAAAGTTCAAGTATTTATACCCCCCCACCCCCTCCAGTTTCTTTTCACTTTCTCTTGTCATTTCAACTTCCCCCAGTTTCTTCATCTTCCTCTTTCCCCCATTTTTCCCTCATCCGAACGAACACCACGTGTTCTTCGCACTCTTGCACTCCATTTCCAAGGGGAAACTATGGACCGATTTCATGGACTCCTCCCAAACCTTGGACCCGTGCCTAGACCCGAGCCAAGGAGGAGAGGGTAAACCCTGTTTTCGCCATGTTCATAGCACCCATTCGGACCCCTTTATTTTGCTTTTTTTATTTTGTTGCGTTCTTGGTGTGGTTAATATGTGCATTTAACTTTAGATTTTAGGAAGTTTTCAAAGTGCTCTCGGTTATGAGCATCATTTTGAAACGCCTAAAACCCCATTTTGAAACTGGTAATGGATAAGTTTTTGAAGGTTTAAAACTGGAACGAACAAACTGATGAACATTTGGGTATTGTTTTGAATATCTTGATGTTGTTGGTTTAATTGATCCTGATGTGATGTGCACAGTGTGAGTTGGTGTAATAAAAGAGGTAAGATCTCTTTGGGCACATTTGTTCTCATGTTAGAAATCTCATGGGAATAAATGTTTGTTTGTTTATGGAAACATAGTACAAACACCCAATAGGAAGCTTCCACTTTTAATAAAAGCAAACCTTTTAGAAAAAGACAAAAAGAGTTATTTTTGTTTAATGTTTGACTTGAGTTTTTGTTCCCAATGGAACACTAGTGTGAGTAAGATAGCAGTATTTTTGTCACCCAACTGCTATCCTTTTCAAAAATAAAAAATGGGACCACTCACATCCCACCTTTGTTAAATAAAACAAGTCAACCATTTTTTAAAATTAAAAACAGTGTTTGCAAATTTTTGGATGCTCTAACTGTCCAAACAGTTCGAGCTATCCAGAAACAGCAGATCCGCTCCGCCACGCCTCCATTGCACATTCCAATATTCGAGCATTCCATTTCCATCTATCCATCTCGTTCCACTTCCAACAAGTGTCTCGGACTTGTTTAATAAAACTGAAAACTTTTGGGCCCTATGGCCCATTAAAAAGATTTTAGGCCAATGGCCAATTTTATTTTATTTTGGGCTCCTTAGCCCATTTAAAACCAAATATTATTTGCATATGCTTTAAATTAAAATTCAAGTCAGAAATTTAATAATCTCACATCTAGAGCAAAGCTCTAAATGTGAGGATGTTGGTTTCTGAACTTGAATAATTTCTGAAAATTATGTAAAAATTGGATTCATCACTTCTTATCTTTTCAGGGGTAATCCTCCCATTCCAGATCCTGCACCAGAAGGAACCAAGTTGCTGGACTTACCGCTTGAACTCCTTGGTGAAATTCTCTCCCGAATAGGGGAGGATGAAATCAGGGAGGTGTTTGCTGCACAACGGATATGCAAGAAGCTCAGGGATGCTGGGAACCTTGCCATCGTATACAAGCGATGCGAGGTTGACTCCTCCACTGTGAAGAGAGGGCAAGAAAGAATCCGTTGGCAGAAGGAGAGATTCCTGCAAACATGCATAGCTGCAGGAAACTTCAATCTCCAGATCATTCCAGCACTTATGGCGTTTGTAGAAGGGAATGAGGAGCACGCTTGTGAACTGCTGCGCCCAGGAATTGAGGACAACCACAAGGCGTCAATCTTCACCCGGGGACTGATGCTTATGAGTAAGACGGATGAAAGGCAAGTTGAACAAGGAATCAGAATGATCGAAAGGATGGTAACAGATCGGTCAATCCTTCAGTACACGTCTACCAACGTCCTCGGATGGATGACGGACGACCCAGACACTCCATACCTATGGGCAAACCAAGGGGACAGAATCTACTGCCCAAGGAGGCGTGAGCCCATGATGGACCATAACGGCTGGTGTCTGCGGTGTGAGTTGACCAGTTACATCCACTGGGCCAGATTCCTATTCTGAAGAAAGAAGGACGAATCCTAGTTTACTTTACCTTGCTTTATTTCATTTCCATTTTAGTAGTAGTAATCTGCAAGGGATTCCTCCTTTTGTGTGTGCAGGTTTGTATTAACTGCACGAGAATCCCTTGCCACGGATGTATTTACTGCTTTCCCTAAATTGGAACTCAGTTTTTGAGACCACTGAACGATTCTTTACTGCTTTCCTTTGAAAAGATGTCTGTACAGTCCGAGATGAATAAGTGACTGTCAGGCCAAAAATATGCTGTTGACATACTCAGTATGTCAGCAATGCCTCTTTACTGCTTTCAATTAAATAACCAGCAAAAATATGCATAAACTTGCTCTAAATTCACAGGTTGAATTTAGGCTTATGATTAAATTTTCAGACTTTCAAAATTGGGATAATATAATTGAGAACATGCATGACATGAATTCCTGAGGTTTTGAGCTATAAAAATTCAATGATGCGATCAGCTTATTGGGTAATAAATCTGCATGTTAGAGATCTCGATTGAATAAATTGTTAGAATTAAGCTTTGATTAAATTTGAGAATACTGTATGACATGAATCAAACCAACCTTGTGAGATTTGAGCCATGAGTCACTTTTACTCATTCATTTTCTTTGATGTGTGAATCATTTTGATTAAAGGAAACTAGAACTTGCGATTGGGACCAATTCAAGACCATGCCATGTTCCCGAAATCGAGCATATGATCAAGGCACTTAGAAAAACCCAAATTTTTGGCCTTCGTTTGAAATCCAAACCCAAAAATATTTTCCCTTTAGGATTAACCATTTTGAGCCTATAAGCCTAATTTTTCTTTGAAGCCCTTCATATTATTCCTAGCCTTACAAAAAGACCAAGAAATTCAAACCCAAGTGTGCAAGGATGAATTCTATCAAGGCATTACAATTTTTGATCATCAATGAAAACTACAAATCGGTATTCTATAAACCGATTCAAAAAAAAAAAAAAAAGTTGAATGTCATTCAACACAAATAAATTGCGAATGACAAGCAATTAGACAATAGTCTAATGTCATGCAAAAGAAAACCAAAAAGAGAGAAACATTGATGATCATAAATTTTAAATAAAAATGCCAAGTTATGATGGAATTAATTCTTGCCACTTCTTAGCCCAATAATTCCTTTTCCTACCCAATGTTACAACCGTACGCCCCGTTATAACCCTTAAATAAGACATCGTGATCTCGATTTGAAGAAATGAGCCGGTGGCGAGTTGGTCTGATTGCAAGCTTATGGGATAATTTAATTAAAACTGATTATGAGCGTTCACTGACTGAGCCCCAATTGAGAGTGAGTGATCTTTCCGATTCTCTTATAAGTGAGGCTCTGTTTCATTAAGAATGTTCATGTCATGCCCTAATTCTAATTTTTAATCTTTGCATCTTTCAAACATGATGTTCATGAAGGATTGATAATAATGTTTGATTTGTAGGCCCGATATAGTGAGCAAGTATCATTTCATTAAACACTGCAATCAAGGGAATTCAATACTTGTAATTTTTGATTGTCTTATCCCAATCCATAAAGGATGTGATTTTTGAAGCCACGAAAATGAATTGAATATGTAGAGTCCGTGTTCTTACGAACATTGACTCTGACTGCTCGGGGACGATCAGTATTAAATGTGAGGATGTTGATAATGGCCAAAAATGACCATTATTTTCAATCCATTTCCGTGTCTTAAACGGGCATTTGATCGCATTCCGGTCTTACATTAAGTAAGAAAGTGGTCGAATTGGACTAATTTATGCATAATTGTAAAAATAATAAGCTGGTGTGAAAAAGACATAAATATGTAATTTTATTACATATTTATGTTAGAAAAATCCAAAAACATGAGAAAAAGAAAAGGAAACAAAAAGATGGGAAAAAGATAGAAAAGCCCACAAAAAGAATATCTTCGGCCCATCTGGCCCAATTCAGCAGGCCCAGGAAGACCTTTGTCGCGGAAGCCCTTGGCGCGATGCAGTGTTCCGCGACAAAGGCATGTTCCGCGACCAAGTGGCCCAAATGAAGAGGAGACCTGCCAAAGCCCTTGGCGCGATGACCTTTGTCGCGATGGCATGCTCCGCGACAAAGGCATGTTCCGCGACCAAGATGCACAAATAGAGACACAAGACCCAGTCGAGAAGCCTTGCCACATGCAGTGTGTTCCGCGACCAACTTGATGCTCCGAGACAAAGCTGTGATGTGTGTGATGTCTTAAGACACAATGGGCTAGAATCAAGGCCCATGGGCTTAGGGTTACACTTCTATAAATATGAGGTGTCTCCCATGAGCCAGAAGTTGGTTGGAATTTTGTTGAGTAGAGCTCTCTTGAAGGCAAAGCAGTAGGAGTTCTCTCTTAGGTAGTGTAGCTTAGTTTTATTTTTCTTGTATTATTTAATTCTTCCTCTTAGTTTAGTTTAGTTTAGTGTTTTTACTGTTCTCAGTGATCTAGATAGCCACTTTTATACCATGTTTTGGTTTCTAAACTCTTGTTTTAGGGTTTGTAATACCCAAATCATGGGTATTAACAATACCTCTTCAATAATATGGGAAAACATTCATCATTTGTGTCCCAAATCATGAAATGGGTCTCACACCCCATGGATTTATGCTTTCTTTTCCATTTTGGGGTCATTTGACCCCCATTTTGTTATTTTTATGTTTACTGTTGGCATATTATGGATAATGTTGTGTGGATGTGTGATCAAACCCTAGATTAGGACTCCTGCTTTATTTTAATATTCTGCCCTCCCTTGTTATTTTTGTTTAAGCATGTTCTTCTTTATTTTGAATGTTTCTTGTTTATTTTTAGCTTAGAATAGCTTTTTGATCTGAAATAGGGTGAGATCACGCTGTTTGCATGCCACTGTTTATTTCTGCTTTTTCTGACTTTTGTCCTGAACCACCTTGGGCGCCAACCGCCTTCTGGCGCGGAACCACGTTCCGCGACAGAATGGCTGTTCCGCGACCAAGGTGTTTCAAGACACTTGTCTCCATAATTTAAAACCCTTTGTCGCGGAATACCTTGTCGCGGAGCCACGTTCCGCGACAAAACTGTCCATGCATAGCGACAAAGGAGCCAAACTCTTGCATTTTGTCTTCATGGCTTTTTGTCGCGGAATCATCTTGTCGCGGAGCCACGTTCCGCGACAAAATCCCATTCTGAGACAGAAAAATTATGCCATGTTCCTTGATCTTTGAACACCTTGTCGCGGAACACCTTGTCGCGGAACCACGTTCCGCGACAAAATTTCCATGCATAGCGACAAATGTTCAAATGCCTTAGAATTTTATGAAAACACTTTGTCGCGATGTCACCCTTGTCGCGGAACCACGTTCCGCGACAAAATCTCACATAGCAACAAAGAGGCGTTATGCTGCCAAAAATTCTAAAAACTTGTCGGGATGTCCATGTCGCGGATCTCGGTCCGCGACAAAATTTATGATATCGCGACAAGGGTTCCTCTCTCTCTTTTTAATCTCAAACAAATTCCATTCTCTCCCTATTTTATATTGCAACACTCACATCATAGCCCCACGGGTTAGGATGTAACATTCTGGAATTGCAATATAGGGTGTTATGCTGCCCAAATTTTGATTCTCCATTTGCATCACTTAACTGATTGAACCCTTGACTCATTAATGATTAAAGATTGAGATTAGCAATAATCAAACTTCAACAATCATCATGACTAAAGGACCTTTGTTCAATTGCCATTAAAACACTCTTGTATAAACAAATCTCGATGGCTTAAACAGATAATCTGGACTATAATTAATTATGGTAGGAAGGATTATTTAAGACCATCACATGTGGACCCAATCCACAACTTTGCATGAGAAACCAATGTCTCTCATACAAGGGATCTTCTTTTGTTTCTTATTTATTTTGTCTTTGTGTGTTGTATGGAACCATTAGTAAAGAATACATCAGACTAATGTTGGCGGGTCCTCCCTCATGGATAACTAGCTCGTATTCTGGGTATTAGTTACTAATTGTTATTTTGTATGGTCTGAATGGCTGTCAGTGGAAGCCTTGGCGGTTCGCCCATCCGGGGTTATAATAGCTGCTCGGCTGACTCCCATCCAGATACAGTTTTATTTTATTATCTTAATTTCCAAACCTGAATCCCAATCCGTACTGGGAGTCAGTTGGCATCAGTCAATGCCAACTGATGATCATTATAGAAGGGAAGCATGTAGGTTTTTATCCGAATTCACAGATAGTGGAGGCCCAACTGGTGTTGACACCACCATTATAGGGTCTAAGCTGTCTAAATTCGCCCCATCCGAGTGATTAAGAAATTGGACAGTAGATGTTTACAGTCCACCTGATTATTCTGCCATTACTTTGGTCCCTTGACCACTTCATTCTGTGTTGCACCTTCTGTCTAGACCCGCATCTATATTTTGGGTCAATTAATTTTACACTTCCATATATCTTTATGCATGATAATATCATATACTATTGTGGTCTGTACTTATTTTGGGATCCTTCCCTTGGACAATAGAAGTCTAGATCTTAAACAGATATTGCTTTATAAATTTCCAACAAAAACCTCTTTATAAAATCCGGATCTGAGTAAGGGATAAATTCTTCAGTTATGACTAATTCATATTCTGTCAAGGGTTGTATTTTGGGAAATTAAGAAGCAGATTCTGCGATTAGGTCTCGCCTAGACTGAAAGGGTCTGTGTTTTAACTGAGAGTCTAGTACCTGATAGGGAATGATTTTCAAATCCTTTATTTTCCAAAATTGCTGGTTGATGGAAATGAAAGATTAAGTGCTACACCGAGATGGGGTCCACTTGGATTCAAATACAGTGTTGTAAATAATCTTAGAGGAACATCATCCAGGCCTTGGTTATTTTCCAAGATAGGGTTGAGTTTTCTTTCAACTGCTATCTTCTTCTGCCAAAGCCTACTTTTGAGTCCTGAGTGAGTTCATCCGGAACGAACTAATTTATTAGTTCGTTTCATTAGTTTGAATCTCATAATCACCCGGAAGGAAGTGAACACACTAGTGGTTCACTGAGAGCCGGGAATTCTTGATCCATACTCCTTCATTCTGATGGGGAGCTGTCTTTTACTACCAGGGTCAGACTTTCAAAAACCTCCGAGTGATAGGATTTTAAATGCTTTCTTTACCGCTTTCTCTTAACCGCTTTCATTAGAGGTCACTCGGTTGTATTGAGAGTTGTGTAACTGCTACTAGGATTGACAGTTAAGGGATAGTTTAGGGCTTGATTCAAATCTTTGGGTGTGACATGGGAGAATGATAGTGGTACTTGGCATTTCAATAAATGATGTGTCGGGTGTTGCTTTTCCACCTCAGATGAAGTAACACACCCAGGCCAGGGCAGTTACGAATCTGTGGTATCTTAGAATTTGCGGTCTTAAGAACATGTAAACTCATATTGCAAGTACCTGTCTGTTAAAGGGAAAGCCTTATTGAGAGCATGAGAATTAGCTATCTGATAGAATTATCCCAAGCAAAGATCTGCGTATAAAAATGGAAGTTTAATATTGCTGTATCTCGCTCTTGTCCAATTTTCATTCTATTCTTCCTGTCCTTTCTGTCTACATTGTGACTCAACCTTACGGTTGGCATAACGCACCTTTTCCCTGCTTTCGTAGATAATGTTTACTGCATTCCTAGAATAATTCTTATCCGCTTCCTAGAATAGATTTATTTGCTTTGTAGATTAATTTAACTGCTTTCTAGATCTAATTTAAATTCCCGTCAGTAGATATTAATCATCTTTCAAACCTATTGAGCAATACGAATGGAAAATCTAGTAAAACGACGTGGGACCTGCTTCTATCGCACATCCTCCAGTGAACGATCCGGTCTTACTATAAATTACTGCAATTTTTGACTCCGTGCGCTTTCGGGAGCACAGTTTCTTAACTACGAGCAATAAAAACATGACTACGTATAAATATATCCCTAATCACAACACCGCCATCATAAATTGGTTTCATTAAATAAAACCTAAACCAGGATCATGATTTTTCGGAAAATACTCGTGTAGTGGGAGTCTGTCAAAAAGTTTCATGGCAGGAAATCTCATGGCAAGAATTGATGAGAAGTATCATGGCATATTTGCCGGGGATCCTCAGTGTGACAGGCTGAAGGTCAACCTATCCCGGCTATGCCATGAGATTTATCAACATTTCATGACAGAGAGGACCACAGCGCCATTTGAAACCAAAGCACCACACTTGAGTAATAAAAAGACTAATAATCCTGATATATCCCTAAACCCTTTCCCGTGAATCATAACTCTTTTCTTGTAATAAATCTAACCTGGTATATTTTAGAAAAAGCTCGTGTTAACGAAACTTGTCAAAAGTTTCACTAGGCCGATTTAGATCTTTAGCCGAACATGAAAGTTGTAGAAGAATGTCTTAAGAAGGTCTCTGTAAAATTTCGTTGAGTTTGGAGTTGATTTGCTATGGTAGATCTTGAAAATCGTGAACTGTTGTACACGAAATTCGGACAGACTAATGATATGACGAAAATTGACGTTTTTCACCTACTTCGGTATCTCGGATTGAAAAACTTAAAACATAAAAGTTGTTCATCTCTGTGTTTTGGAGACAGTGATCAAATTTCAGAATTTTTGGACTCAAACTTGATTTTTAATGAATTTTGAAGTAAACGGTGGTTGACCGAGTCAAATCTTGAAAAATCTTGTTGAAAAGGATTTTAAATGATATCGGAGCGGATAGCGTCCTGAAATAGTATATTTTGAGAAACATACTAAATTTGAGAAATTGGCCTTTAAGGCTTAAATGAGTGGAAACTCCTCCGAGATAAAATACATGAACAAACATTTTCGAAATCCCGTTATAGCTAGTTTGAGCTTTCTACGTAGAGGGTGAGTGCTCCATCGGGTGCCCCTCTAGCTTTTCGCTTCGTGCCTAAAAGGACGAGAGTGACCTATGTAGAGGGTGAGTGCTCTATCGGGTGCCCCTCTAGCTTTTTGCTTCGTGCCTAAACGGACGAGAGTAATCTACGTAGGGGGTGAGTGCTCTGCAGGGTGCCCTCCTAGCTTTGCACATCGTGCCTGATTGGACGATGGTGTTGAACATGAGAAACTGTGCTAAAACGGCGAGAGAAACTCAACTACAAACAAAATCTTGAAACTCGGCTAGGGATTAACGGGAAAAATTAAAAGACGTATACTTTCCTTCGCTTATTTAAATTATGCTTTTTAAGTTATGTTATGTAATTACTTACCTTGCAAGCAATATTGTGATGTTATGGAATCCCTGTCTATTTAATTATGCAATTAAATTGTTGTTAGATAAATAAATTAAATTATGGGGTATTGTGTACATGTTTTCTTAAAATTTAAATAACGACTTTGAAACACCATAATCCTGTATGTGCTAACTTACTCAGCACGTTGTGCTGACCAAAACCATTACTTTCTTTTTCCTACAGAGCATGAAGGATATGCATCATCATATGCATGCATGGGATACTCGGGGAAATATTATTTTATTATTCTAGTCTTAGTATGAATTGCATGAACGGGCCTGTCTACCCCGTCTTTTGGCCATGTCGGCCCTACATTTAAATTCCACTGCCTTATACATATGTAAATATTATTTTCTGCTGCAACTTTGATGTACTATTTTTAAATTATATATGAATAGGCTATTTGAATGTTTTAAATTCTGAGAAACCATAGCCTTGCATCTCTTTAGCAAGCTTGGAGAAACCGTGTCTTGCTAGGGAGGTGTGGCGGTGACATCCCGACCTGGGTGACCAAAAATTGGGGTGTTACAGTTGATCATTCTCCTTTTAAGAGATGATTTGCATAAAAAAATTGCACTCATAACTAAGGAATACCAAAAGTATTGTAAGGACACCTCCACCTGTAGATTTAATCAAAACACCAAGAAAATAAGATGTGGGCTGAGAATTGTGTTCCTTAATCACCTTAGATATTCGACCATACTAAAAATTAAATAAAAGTTTTCCGTGCGCAAGAGTTATTTTCAATTTCCACATAAACTGGTTTCTGAGTTTCTTGATTACTACTATCTTTAACTTGTCCACACCAAATCAGGGAACTTGCTATAGTTGGATTGGTATTCCTTTGTATTCAACCTGAATGAAGGCATATAGTCAAATAACATTCTACCTGTGACATGCACAAATCAGGGCACTTGCTATTCATCAGTACTTCCATCACTACGGTATGCATCACCAACTTTTTATTTTCCATTCCTCAGACTCAAATTATGTTGTTTGTTTCTTTCACATTTGCTGCTACCTGCTATTTGGTGCTTTCCTGTTACTAAAAGTTTTTCTAAAGCTGTGATAAATAACTATTCGCTTATTACTTGCTTGTCCATTGCTTTATCCCTGCTCAACATACTCATATTCTGGACTCATAATTGCTGCTTCAATCAGCATCGTTGCATTCTTTAATTGGGAATTGATTCTGACTATTTTGGCCCGTATATGATGGTGGTTTAGTGAAGTTCAGTTATAATAAGTCAATTTTCTGATATCTCATGTGATTATCCATGGAATGCTACACCCCTAACTTGCCTAAGAGGAAATGTGAAATCCAAAACAGAAATTAATTTGGGTACAAGTGGAATCGAAAATGGTGGCCCCTTCATCTGCACACTTACAAGTGAAATGGACACATATTACTCCCGAGGCCAGCAAATTTTCAATTACCATAGCATGAAAAACAAAGAGAGGTTCATTACTATAAAAAAACCAAAAGATTCAACATAGGAAATGTGAAATCCAAAAGAAAAATTCAAAGGGACCTTTTCAGTTTACGCCAAAAATCGACAAGAACTATCTCAATTTTTAGAAGGAAGACAAGCAATGAAAGAAACTTGCAGTTTTGTTCAAACCAAACATTAGTAACTTTAGATCCATGGCATTACTTGATATGCCTGTACAAGCTTCATATGCTAGCCACAAAACAACTCATCGGGAACTGATAAGCATACAAATAGTACAAAATACAATATAAAACACTACTATATGACAACAGCCAGCTTTCAAATAGTACATACAATATACGGCCTTGTTTATCATCATAGAAAATCTTTAATTAAATATGCTATGTGTCAACAGTTCACACATCAAACTGAATTTTTTTACTTATACTCCATCATCCTCATATCATGGCTCTCACATACACAATTATTTAAAAAAGCCCATACCACCATCTGTAGCAAACAGGAGGTTTCCTATGTTCTTACAAGCAATCTCTCATCATGACATCTATTACCTAAACCTTAAAAAATAAATTCAAAAATTATTTCCATCCATTCCATCCCCAAAACCTTCAGTGTCTGACGTCCCAACTGCACACTCTCTTCTGCACTCAACCTACGCCCCTCAAATTTTCCTTACACCCATTGCTACCACCCCTGGCCTCACAATACAACCTACAATATACTGCCTTGTTTAGCTCAAAGAAAATCTTTAATTAAATATACTATGTATCAACAGTTCACACATGAAACTGAATTTTTTGACTTATACTCCATCATCCTCATATCATGGCTCTCACATACACAATTATTAAAAAAAACCCATACCACCAACTATAGCAAACTGCAGCTTTCCTACGTTCTTACAAGCAATCTCTCATCATGACATCTATTACCTAAACCTTAAAAAATAAACTGAAAAATTATTTCCATCCATTCCATCCCTAAAACCTTCAGTGTCTGCCCTCCCAACTGCACTCTCTCTTCTGCACTCACCCTACCACCCTCAAAATTTCCTTACAGCCATTGCTACGCCCCCTGTGCTCACAAACCCCTGCTAAGAACAAACTATACGGGCGACATGGAGCTGCAGCGCTACGAACCACCACCAGGCGGCTGCCTTACTCTAATCAACCTGACCTCAGCAACGAAGCACTGGATGATCAAGCTAATGCTCATCCAAACGTCATCTGCAAGAACCTCAAAAGCAAGCAACCGTAAATACAAGCGGTACATCTTTGTCGATGCAGAGGTAGCCTTTGTGTTATTACTTTTATAGCTAACTGCTCACCAATCTTTTCTCAATTTTGCAATTAATGAGTAAGATCCTAATCATACTTGTAGTGAACCTGACATTGAGAAGCATCACATATTAGTACGTATTTTTCCGTTTTAATGTGCTTTGTCATTATTTTCTTTCTATGTATATGGGAATAGATATTCTTTATACAAGTGTTCAATAAATGATTCAGTGGTTGAAAAGACGAATGCATGATGTTCTTCAAGTTTCTCTAATCTCCTTTTTTGGTGTGTGTACTTTGATGTGTTATCTAAACTGTGGACTAGAATACTAGATTTGATTAAGGCCCTTCAATTCATTCTGCATCTATTAAGTCAAACGCCTCAATTCTTTAACTTGTCCTCTTCATATGATGAAAGCAAGAATAACTGGTTTATGATTTGATGCATATGATATATTAATTGAAGGACTGAAACTTGATTCAATATGCAGATGATTTTATATTCCTTAGCTTCTGTACCAACGAAAGTAATAATAGAGAAAATAAATATTTGTCCTACTTACTTCCTGTGTCTTTGTTAGCTTCGTAGTCTGTAGTACGTATTCATTTCACTTGTCACTTGTTATTGTTTTGGAGGATTTCATTATTGTGTGCCATCAATTTTGTTCAATCAATTGATTACAAAATTCTGTAAAACGAAAGTGAATATTCAGATCCACTTTCCAACCTGTGTTGCTACGAAATTTGGGTCAAGTAATTGAAGTATATGCTGGAGAACGAATATGTAATATAAAATATCTGTTTTTTGAACAGTTATTATATTATGCTGGTACTAGATCAACCAATGAGCGACTGCATATGTTGTTAAGTACCAGGCTTAAATTTCATTATTCTCTATACTTCTGCTACAAGTTACAGTTATTTTTAATCTATGTTCTTCATTCATTGCCTTTCATTCTCTGCAAATGAATCACAACTTTTTTTTATATGAGTAGGGAACAAAAATACGAGCCTGTGCATTCGACAGGGATATCCCCCTCATGGACAACTGTTTGAAGCTCTACACCACTTATGAAATTTCTGCCGTGACAAGTGACTCTCAAATGAATGACCTACCAGATTTCCACCCAAGCCTCGAGCTGAAGCTGAATCAAAAAACGGTCATTGCTCCTGTCACTGAAGGTGCACTGGATGTTCTCATCGGTAAACCAGACTTTGCTATCCTCTCGAACCTCCAGCCTTTCTTACAGACAAAGGAGTATATAGGTACATAACTTCTTAACTATAATGTCCATTTTATGGCTGCCCAACAACTCCTATATCCTCCATTACAAACAATCTCTTATCCATTGTTTTTTAGATGTCATTGGACTTGTCATTGATTCTGCTCAACCAAAGACCCGAGTTGGTGGTGGCACCCTACAAGAAGTCATACTCATAGGAGACGAGTAAGCACATCTCCATCTATCCATCTATTAATTACCCTGGCCGTGTAGCACAATTAATACCCTAACTTCAACCATCAACAACCTCATGCCAATTACACTAACTTTTTGGAATGAACTGGTCACTGCCGAAGCACAAACATTGATCCCAAAGATACCTAAACGGCCAATTGTAGCTGTATTCAACCTGAAGGCATCAGCATTTAATGGTACTGACAAAATACCCTATCATTATTGCATCTTTCTCTTTCAAAGTTTAATGTTCATAGTTACTAACACATTTCCACTATGTATTCCACAATGAACACAAGGGATATCCTTGTCAACAACGACACAAACAATGATTGTTTATGATCCACCGTTCCCAGAAGTGACATACCTACACCAATGGTACGTACCTAAACCTTAACTAAATATTAGTATCTACAAATTTCACCAATAATTTTTTTTTACAGGAAGCTACAGAACAAGAAAGCATTGGACAAATTAGTCCGTGAGAAGAATTACTGGAATGCAGCAGGAGCAGCTATCCTAGCTAACACCCAGCCTACCAGCATTGCAACTCTGCTCCAATCTCCTCGGTACACACATATTCTTCCTCCTGCTTTTACTTCTTGAAACTGGAATGTGTTGATGAAATTCACTCTGGTCCAATCTCCCCCCCCCCCCCCGGTTCAAATATTATCAGAAGATGTTGATAAAAGTATTGCATTTTTTTGTTCAACCAGGGTCAATATCAATGCATAGCTAATTTCCAGATACCAGAATTTACACAGGTTGCAAAGTTTGCAGCACAGGTCTCGTTGCACCACCAAACAAAGTCTACTGGTGCCACAAATGCAAGGATTTTCTAGAGTTTGAACAAAGGTTAGTTTCCCAGTTCCTGCCATTTTTGGGTGTCACCACATTCATCTCACTTCCAATTACCTCAACCAACACCATTACACATACTCTCTACAGAATTAAGCTAACTATTGAGCTCCAAGACGAAACGAATTCTGTACGCTGTGTCTCCTTCGAAGAGCATGCAAAATCGCTGTTGGGCATTACAACTACCGAGATCTTACAGATGACCCCCCAGGTAATCCATTTTTCTTGAATCATTTTCTCAAAACACATTGAGCACAAAAACCCCTTCCCCCTTGTTTTCTTAAATTAATGCCATCTACTCTTCTTCATTCATTACCAATTTTGGATAATATAATTCGGCCAAACTAATACAGGAAAAAGAAGATCTTTGTACATTCCGTAATGCTGAGATCTCCCAACAAATGTTCCTGGTAACTGTCAAGAAAAAGTTACCCACCTCTACAACTTACAAGCAGGATAACTACATTCTGGCCATGCTTCAAGAATACCCCCCCATCAAAGGTCCTTCCCATTATGCTAACCAAACTCCTAAAACATTGCTCCTTCTTTCCAATCTAACATTTATAATTATGTATTACAGCTGTACTAGAGAACATTCCAGGCACGCCTCCTCCCCAACAAATAACACCATCACAAACCTCCGGGATCACACCGGACCTCCACAAACTGTCTGCACAACATCCTGAAAAGTCCAGCGCGGCCAAAGACTTGCTGCCTGCTTTGAGTGCGGAAGAAGTCATGCCACAGATTGCCTCTGAAACTACATCTGAAATCCTGACTGGCAGCCCCTCAAAGAAAACAAAGATGGACACCAAGAAACCTAAAACCAAAGCACCAAAACAGGATTAGCACAAACTCCAGAGCATGGTCATTTGCAATGCCTACCCAACATGTTCTAGCAATGTTTGCAGTTCGAAGTTTGCTTGATTTATGCTCATCTTTTGACTAACCTTTTGACAATAGACTAAAGCCTAGCCTTTTGACAATGCAATAGCTAAGACTTTACGTACTTTTGTTTTGGGAATGTCCTCTCATGGATTGTAGTATGTTTGTCCATAACCTAGCTAGAAATTATATATAAATATATAATTCTGTAGTATGTATGTGCAGCAATAACCTAGCCAGAAATTATATAATTATTTAAAGCCGATGGAGCCATATTGATGCATCATATATATGATATACTCCGATCCATATATTAATGTACTACTACTGTGTATAGTTATTATTATAGCTAGCTTAGATGATTGATTATATTTGAAAAGAAAGAATTTATATACACATATCAACCTAGCTAATTCAATTCCTTAATTCTGCAGGCTATTAATAATTAAGCATATATACTAGCTACTACTACCTCCGTTCTTTTTTATTTGCACGTTTTGACTTTTGTCACTGTTCATTCAGTAGTTTTGACTCGATTTTTTAATACAATTATATAAGATAAAATATAATCAAGTGAGATCTTGTTGGATTCGTCTAATCGCATAGATTTAGAATATCAAATTTGCATAATTTTTACTTGTGTGGAATTTGAGTTATTACGGATTAAAAATGTGCATTGGATTGCGTGAAATGTGGATATGTTGCATTTATTTAGGAACGGAGGAAGTACTATATAAATTCTCATTCTATCCTACATGCACACTATGGGCTAATTGTTTGGGAACAGCTCCTATATATAGTACTTATAATATAATAATGTAGATAACATATGAACTGCTTTAATTTTTTTTTAGGATCGGAGGATTTGGATGATGCATGTGACACACTGATCCATACATATATGAACTTCAAAAAAAATTAAATAAATAAATAAATAAATAAAAATAATCGGGGTAACGATTTCAACAAATTATTAGTTAAGCTGGAAATTGAAATTATAGCTTGGCCAATAAAATTAAGGAAAATTCTTTCTCTCCTCAAACCCTTAATTATGCCTTATTAGCATAATCGCTCTGGCCTGTTGTTGTATTCACTTATAATTCAATTTTCAGCTAAATTATTATTAGTATTAACTACCAAGTATAATAATAAGTTACTTGTTCATCCTTCATATATATTTAATTTATATTACTCTCTCCATGAATCATTGAACATGAGCTTCATTGATCCAGAATAAAATAGATCTATGATCTATCTATGCATATATGCACACAGGTTCATGGACTTCCTTTCATTTTATTATTTTCCTCCCACCAAATAATAAAATAATTTATCTTCTCAAACCATACAAATAACAACAGTTCTTTATTAATTCATTCTGCATTTTCTTTTTTTATGGTATCTTTAATTTTAATCAATTTATGCTGACTTTGGTAAGCCTATATTTTTTTTTTGGCTTAATTGTTTCATTTTTCTTTTTGGGAACCGTACTTAAACTTTTGTTATGCATACATAAGCATTTGTTGTGTTATTTTTGTGCATACATACTTTCTCTCTTCTCCAAACAAAGTTGAACTAAATCTATTCTCTTAAAACACCTTTTCCTTCCACATTACCTTAAAACCTATCTAAGCGTTCATGTCTACCCAATAACTTATAATACATTCTCTTTGCCGTCCACCTGTTCAAGATAAGTTATAGGTACCTCAAAAAACCATTTCCAAATTTACAATGGACAATTATATATATTTCACATTTCCAACTTACATATCCTTCAACGGACTTCAAAAACACCAAAATCATATATCAGAACATACATTCCATATCTCCTACCGCGCGGCGTAGCGCGCGGCGTCCGATTTCTAGTATATATATATATATATATGAATATTCATGTTAAGATACAGTAAAAAGTAAAGTTGAAATTGTTTGTGGACTTTGTAGGTGAGTGTTGGTACTTGGTAGATACATATGGGGTTTATTTATTTTCTGTAGTCGAAGCCAGAAAATACAAGTAAAGAGGGTAAAAAATAAGGAAAACAAAAGAAAAGAAAAAACTAGCTAAAAGAAGAAACACCCTAGCGATCAGACATTGGGGAACCATACGCCGGAGTAGTCCGCCGCCAATTTCCCTCGCACAAAATCAGGCGGAAAGGCCAACGTAGTGAAGAAGTCTTCTATAATATTGGGAGTTTTTTTACCACCTGAAGGGTCCACACCTAAATTCTCACAACTCTATATCTATGACCCGCACGATAAAATAACACTTCGTAAAAATGCAATCAGGTTAGTCCTTATTTTTCACTAAAAATTGTAATTATATACTCCGAATGTATTTTAAGGATCACTTTTTTATTGTTGTTTCCATTTTTGTTTCTCTTCTAGCAATGGAAAGCGAAATAATTCGATGATTAAATAGTGGATGAGCTTAAACGAATGATTGACCACTACAATCGCAAAAATGCAATCAGGTTAGTCCTTATTTTTCACAAAAGATTATAATTATATACTACAAATGTATTTTAAGGATCACTTTGTTATTGTTATTTCCATTTTTGTTTTCTTCTACCGATGGAAAGCCAAATAATTTTGATGATTAAATAGTGGATTAGCTTAAACGAATGATTGACCACTACAATCTTTATGCAAAGATTTATAGAATGGCCGCAAATCATATTGCACAAGATGGAACGATTGATCTAAAGCTTCAACTCATCGGAAAAAAGTCAAAGGATGGCAGGTCATACAAATACCAACTGTGCCAGAGGTTTCTGCTCTTATCGTTGGAGATTTTGAGACGATGCCAGACAAAAGAGACGTAGTTATAGAGAAATATAATGGTGCACTACAACGGATACATGAATTTCACCCTTCTTATCTCCCATTGCAATACTCACTTATATTCATCTATGGGGAGGATGTATTCTATACGTACATTCCACATGCAGACTCCCATAACAGTAAACGAAACAAACTTACATTGAGAGAGTTCTTAGCATTTAGAATTCAAGATAGAGAATATGAGGGGAAACAACCTCTTTTGGCTAGGCGCCTTCTACAACAGTTTGTTATTGACGGATACACCATGATGGAGTCACAAAGGCTACAATGGCTCCGACTTAATCAACCATCTTTGAGGTTTATATTAAGGCTTTAAAAGAAAGGAAATTTACAAACTTCATCTATCTGCACACCAGTAATATTACCATCATCATTCACGGGAGGGAGGAGGTATATGATACAAAATTACCAAGATGCAGTGACTATTTGTAGATGGACTGGGTATCCTTCTTTATACATTACTTTTACATACAATCCAAAATGGATTGAAATAAAACGATTAATTGATAATTAAGGTGGGACTAAGGCCGGAGGATCGGCAAGATAGTATAGTACGTGTCTTCAAACTTAAATTAGAAGAGCTTATAAAGGAGTTAAAGAGCGGAAGAGTTTTTGGGCAGCACACAGCACGTAAGTTTTATTTTTTATTTTATCCGTTTATTTATTATTATTTTTTTTGGGGGGGGGGGGGGGGGGGTTCAAGGCAGCACATGTGACCACTTATATTTTTTGGTTATCTTTTTTCAATTATAGTTCTTGTTTTATTTACTAAATTATACCGTTTTATTTGAATAATTAATGTCTGACTGTTTCTTTAATTACAGTTGTATCAACTATTGAATTTCAAAAGCGTGGACTACCTCATGCCCACATTATTCTTTTTTAAGAGTGATGCACAATGTCATCTGGCAGATAATAATACTATTGACGATTTTATATGAGCTGAAATACCTGTGAAATTTAGTTTACTCATGATTAATATGTGATGAAGATTACCTCATGCCCACGTATTAATATGTGATGAAGATGAATTCACTCCGGATACAACAAGAAATGTAGTTTATGATGAAATTTTTAGCAAATTGTGATGTAAATTTTAATATAAGCCTTAATATTAATATTTCAAATTTCATTTGTTCTTAATAAAATTTCAAATTAAATAAAAATATTATTTATAATACTTAGTTTTTTAATACTTAATATAATTAATATAATTTCTCTTTTAGTTTTAATTTAATTATATTATATTATCATATATACACTCTCTTTCGAATATATATATAAATCTTCCATATTTAAAATTTATTATTAACTCATTTAATACATGTATATATATATATATAAACTACATAATTAAGCCCGTCGAATCTCGACGGGTTACTTACTAGTTTTATTAATTTGAATATAAGACAATATTCATTATTGATTCTACGCCAAAAGAATAATTACATAACAAAAGGGAAGAAAATGACTTATAAAAACATCTTCTAACATGGATATATAAATGAATATTCATGTTAAGATACAGTAAAAAGTAAAGTTGAAAAAAAAATTGTTTGTGGACTTTGTAGGTGAGTGTTGGTACTTGGTAGATACATATGGGGTTTATTTATTTTCCTTAGTCGAAGCCAGAAAAAACAAGTAAAGAGGGTAAAAAACAAGGAAAACAAAAGAAAAGAAAAAAACTAGCTAAAAGAAGAAACACCCTAGCGATCAGACATTGGGGAACCATACGCCGGAGTAGTCCGCCGCCAATTTCCCTCGCACAAAATCAGGCGGAAAGGCCCACGTGGTGAAGAAGTCTTCTATAGAGACGTCATGTCTGGCCAGCCTGTCCGCAACATAGTTACCTTCCCTAAAGACATGAAAGAGCTCACACCACTCAATTGAAGAACGCCCCGCACGTGCCCGTTGAATAAGAGAAGCCAATGGATAGCACTCGTCAGTGGACTCCATAAGGTCGATGGTGGCGTGGGAGCCAAATCTACAGCACTAATAATCCCATCAGGACCACACTCCAGGAGCCGGGCAAAGAAATTCATGCACCGGATTGCAACCCTTCTTAAGACTGAGGAATTCCAAGAAGAAGTCAACAAAGAAGAAGGCCGAAACCTGAAAGCATTGATCATGATCCAGCTCGATGAGACCGGAGGGATTCCATCCATGGAATCCCCAATTTTGAAGAATAGTCATCGCCGTCGCCAGAGAGTCGCTGGAAAGTCATCGGAGGAGTTACCGGAGCACCGGAGCATCACCGGAGGACAAAACGGAGCTCACCGGAAAGTTGGCCGGAGGTCGGTCAGAGCCACCGCCGGACGTCGCACAATTTTCGGAGATGGTCGGACGATTATATTTTTGTAATAGTATAGAAAATAAGAGCATGCGAAATATTGGCTAAGGCATGGGAATCAATGCGCTTTACCTGATGTGCTTTAAGAAATGCGGTTTATGCCGCATCGATGCGATACAAACCGCATCGCCCTAATGCGGTCTTTAAACCGCATCGTTCCCATCTTGCCTTTTTCCAAATCGATGCGGTATAAACCGCATCGACCTCGATGCGGTTTAATACCGCATCGGCCCTTTTCACAATGCCTTAGTATTAATTTCCCCAGTTTATTCGATGCGGTTTTATTCAATGCGATATCCCCCATAGACCGCATCGTTTAATCCGCCTCAGTTTATTATTATTATTTCAAGTGTTCAATGTGGTTTTATTGTCCAATGCGGTACATTGCCACATTAAATCGCATCCCCCTATATTATTTTGTAATAGATAGGTTCCTTAAGACCAATGCAGTCTTTTTCTCCAATGCGGTTTATACCGCATCGATGCGGTATAAACCGCATCAATCTCCCCTAAACTTCATTTTGTCCATTTTTAATGTATTTTTCATTCTCTTGTTTTCTAAGGGGTTTGGCCTCTAAATATGTCATCCCCCTTCATTTGTAAGACATCTTTGCTTGAATGAAAATTGAATATTTCTCTCTTCAAAGATCATTGTGAGTTTACACATAACCTCACACACTCTTTGTATGTTTGTTTGGAAACATTCATCAACCTTGGACGAGGCATCCTTTGTTGATCATCAAACCGAGGCTTGAGTGGAAGGATTGGGTTGAGGCCAAGGTTTCGAACACCTTGGTTGCTTCTCCCGACGATTTTTATTGTGGTTTTGTCTCCCTATCCCTTTTTATTTTCCTATTTGAGTACATCTTCTTCCATCTTCCATCTCTTAATCTTCCGCATAAACTTCATTAATAATCTCTAAATAAATTAGTAACCAAGAGATCCATGGCATCCTAAGTTATTTGGTATCAGAGCTCACTTGGTTCTACTTGTTATAATCTTGAAAATCCAAAATATATGCTCTTGTGTTGTTTCTCAAAAATCTGAAAACCCTAGAAATATTGTTCTTGTTATTTTCTTGCTACTGTTTTGCTATTTTGCTGTTTGGTGTTAGATCTTGGTTCTTGTGGATTGTGGCCATAACCGAGACCATCTCACTTACTAAACCCTAGTTTCATTCTTCATTGTGTGTTCATGTGTGCATGATATTTTGTTTGGAAAATTATTCAAGCATATTAGAGCACAACAGTGGGTTATTAAGGGTTTGGGGTGTGAGATTGCTTATTGTTCTTATTGTTCTTGGTGTTCTTGGCGTTCATTCCAATACTCATATTGTTCTTGGCACATTCTTTTTGCGTTGACAAAATATTGTAATAGGTAGGGTTTGGTAGGATATTAGAATGATGGATGATTGCATGAAAAAGGCTATCATTGTAATAGATACCATCATTAAATTGTCCAATCATTTACCATAAATTTGCCCTTGAGCAACGTGCATGTATGGGCTGTAATTAATGCACAAGATTGTTTGTGTGCAAAATCGGCTATGAGAAGTGGGCAAGGACGACCAATACCCAAAAAAGGAGGAAGAAAAGTCAAAGTTGGTGAGCCATCAATTCAAAAACGATGCGGTCTCTCTCCTTCAATGCGGTATAAACCGCATCGGCCCTCCTAAACCGCATCACCCTCCAACATTGAAGAAAATTCGAAGTTTTCACACTCAATGCGGTTTGAGCAACCAATGCAGTATACCACCTAAACCGCATCGCCTCTAAACCGCATTGCTTGAAGAATTTCGCACCAAGTATCCAGGGAAGCTCCAATGCGGTCTGATTGACTTCGATGCGGTTTACCCCTCATCTCGCATCGCACCAATAATACTGCGTCGACTGGAAATTTTTATTTTCTAAGTGTTGGAAATTTTCTTATTCCTTCACTTGTGATATTTTACTTCTATTTTATTTTCTTGAGTGGAATACGATCAGGTGAATATCAGACTGGCACAATTGTGAAACCCTAGCCCAAGAAGCCACTTGCGTAATTTTTACAATAAAGTAGATATTGGACTGGCACCATTGTGAAACCTAGCCCGAGAAGTCATTTGAATATTCGGGGTATTTTCCGAGTGTTTAGTGAGGTTTTGTTTTTACACTTGTAAATTGGGTCCAGATACATTGTTGCTGTGATAATTGCTCGCATAAGGTGTTGAACATAATTGTCTGCATTGCATGATACATAATTCCGCCTTATAATTTTGAATCGAGTCGAGCAGTTACATTTGTTTCGTGTACTGCGCGTCCCATATCTCTGACCTCACTCTCTGAACACTTAGGCATTTGTTTGTGATCACTGTGGACTGCATTTCATACCAGGTTGTGAATCAACCCAGCATTCTGCCATCGGGTTGTGAGCAAAGTGAGCAAATTTCCGAGTGATCCAGATAAATTCCCTCTACTATTTTACATAACATATTAATCTTCTTTTCGGATATTGCTTAAATTTTTTGTTTAGTATCTTATCATGGCAGGTTCAGGACAACCTACTAACAAGGATCTGATGGACGTATTGTTGAAAATGACTGGGCGATTGGACAACATGGATCAACGAGTGGACAGTATGGATCAAAGGATGGATGATTTGAATCAAAGGATCGACACCTTCAAAGAAGACATGGTCATGCACGGTAATGCTGTTCAAGCGGAAACCATGAGGCGTCTCGAACTGAAAATCCAGGAAGTGTTTGACAAGCAAACTCCCCAAGCCACTCCACCTTCAACCTCCGGAACCCCTCGCAGCCACCACGGTGGTCCCCAGGGTGTTCAAACTCACGAAATGGAGGATGCTGAAGCTGAGCTCGAAGCCCAGCAACGACGGCCACGACGAGTTGGCCGACACAACCACGTGCCTCAAACACCTGCAAATCTCCAACCCCCACGAGTTCCTGCTCCACCTAGACCAGTGAGGCATCAACAACATGACTCTGATTCAGATCCAGAGGAAGTCTACAGGAACCCCCGCCGAAATAATCGTCAGGATGAGCCCGACCGAGACTTGAAGGGGATCAAGTTTAACATTCCCCCATTCAAGGGAACATCCAATCCGGATGAATTTCTTGAATGGAAGCATTCGATGGAGCTCATTTTCAACTGCCATAACTACGCAGGCATCAGAAAGGTCAATGTGGCCGTCTGTGCTTTCAAAGATTATGCGTTGGTATGGTGGCAAAAAGTAACTCATGACATTCACTGGAATGGCTAGGATCCTATTCAAACGTGGGCCACACTGACACGGACTATGGAGAACAGATTTGTTCCATCTCACTACCGACAGGACGTATACGATAAGCTTGCCTTTCTTGATCAAGGGAACAGGTCGGTAGAAGAGTTCTATAAAGAAATAGAGACCCTCTTGCTGAAAGCCGGAGTAGTTGAAAACGAAGGCATCACAAAGTCTAGATTTCTCAAAGGACTCCGAGTCGAGATCCGAAAGGAGGCAAAGCTTCGACCATAGGACACTCTGTCTGATTTGGTGGAGTTAGCCATGAAACTTGAGACTGATGATCGACCTTGAGTGCAGAAGTACAGACATGATTCCGGATCCAGTTCTCAGCAACCTTGGAATCAGAAGACATTCATTCCAAGGGATGATAAGCCAAAACCAAAAGGATTCGAGATGACCAAGGAATTTAAGACCTACCATCCAGAAGGTCCTAAACCCCCGGTCATCGAGAGGCCTAAATTTGAAAAGGATCGGAAGAAAGAGGTTACGTGCTTCAAATGTGGACGAAAGGGCCATTACTCGCCTGAGTGCCCTTTCACCAAAAGAGCTGCACTCTTGGAAGACGGATCTTGGAGAATCATAGACTCTGATGATGATCAACCTGAACAGGCTGAGAGAGAAGAAAATGAGGACTCCAATGACAGTGAAGAATTCTACGCTGCCGAGGGAACAGTTGAAGAGGATCGCAAGTTGACCAATCTGGTGGCCATGAAAACTCTCATTGCTGAACGATCAGAAGAAAAACCTCGTGCTGATGAACAACGGGAGAATTTATTTTACTGTCATTGTGATTTAAAGGGCAATGTTGCTTCTGTAATTGTAGACAATGGGAGTTGCACTAATGCTGTGAGTGCTTATGTTGTTCGCAGGTTAGGCATCCCAACTGAAGAACATCCGAGTCCCTACCACCTCCACTGGATGAACGACAATAGTGACCTGAAAGTCAACCGGAGAGCAAAAACTCCTATCAAGATCGGGTCCTGTTCTGAGCACATTATCTGTGACGTTATTCCTATGACTGCTTGTCACATTCTGATGTCAAATACAAGGGTCGTGCCAACTGTTTGTCTTTTATTTTTAAGCAAAAGAAAATAAATGTCAAGCCACTTTCTGTCAAGATGGTTCGAGCAGATCAAGAGATTCTGCGAGCTAATATGAAGAAGGATGAGGCAGAGCGCAAATCGAAGAAAAGAGGAAAAACCCTCTGCATTGAGAGCACTTCTGCCAATCCTTGCATGCTGACTACTCAAACAGATTTTGAGCAAACCATGCGCGCACCAAGCTCAACAGGTTACTGTTTCCTTGCTTTTGCAAAACCTGTTGATGATATTTACAGAACTTGCACTGCTGCACCTGATATTCCTGTAAATTTTTCCAGGATGTTAGAAGAAAATTCGGATATCTTCCTGGAAGAAGTACCGGCTGGTCTACCACCTCTACGCAGTATCGAACATCAAATCGATTTCGTGCCAGGAGCTTCAATTCCGAATCGGCTAGCCTACAGGATGAATCCGGAAGAGACTAAAGAAGTGCAGAGACAAGTGCAAGAGCTGGTGAACAAGGGATGGGTTCGAGAAAGCCTCTCACCTTGTGTTGTGTCTGTCTTCTTGGTTCCCAAGAAAGACGGAACATGGCGCATGTGTGTAGACTGCCGTGCTGTTAATGCCATAACAATAAAGTATCGGCACCCGATTCCACGTTTGGACGACATGCTTGACGAGCTGGGTCACGCCAGCATCTTTTCAAAAATTGATTTACGAAGTGATTATCATCAAATCCGGATGCAACCGGGAGATGAATGGAAGACGGCGTTCAAGACTAAATTTGGACTATATGAATGGCTAGTCATGCCATTCGGACTGACGAACGCACCTTCAACATTCATGCGGCTTATGAATGAAACCCTTCGTCCATTTATTAAAAATTTGTCGTCGTATATTTTGACGATATTTTAGTGTACAGTTCTAATGAATCTGATCATCTTTCCCACGTCCAACAGGTACTGAACCGGATACGGGAAGTTCGGCTCTATGCTAACAAAGAGAAGTGCACTTTTCATGCAACTGAACTCTCATTCCTCGGATATATCGTTGGGCGTGGAGGTCTTAAGGTCGATGAAACGAAGATCAAGGCGATCTCGGAATGGAAACCACCCACGAACGTGCATGAAGTTCGAAAATTCTTGGGTCTGTGTGGTTTCTTTCGGAGGTTCGTCCCGAATTTCAGTCTGATCGCGGCACCCCTGACTTCATTGCTCAAGAAAGGACTTGTTTACAAGTGGGGGCCTCCTGAGCAAAAAAGCTTTGATGAGTTGAAGACCAAGCTGACTCATGCACCGATGTTGGCCCTACCAGATTTTGATACCGTTAGAGGTAGAATGCGATGCATCGGGCACCGGCATGGGAGCAGTTTTACTACAGAATGGTAAGGCAGTGGCATACCACAGCGAAAAGTTCTCTGGAGCTCAGTTGAATTACTCAACTTACGACAAAGAACACTACGTTGTGGTTCAAGCGTTAAAGACGTGGCAACACTATCTTCGGGGCCGTGAGTTCATCATCCATACGGACCACGAGACCCTCAAGCACATTCGGAACCAGGGTTAACTAGAGAAGAGGCATGCACACTGGAGCGGATTTATCGAGACTTTCCCTTATGTACTCAAGTACAAAAAGGGGAAGGAAAATATAGTTGCAGACGCCCTATCCCGGAGAACAGCTTTGGTGGCCATTGCCACGACGCATCTGATAGGCTTCGAGCATATTAAGGATCAATATGCCACTGATCCAGACTTTTAGAATTTTTGGGCAGAAACCGAAAGGCACGGGTTCAAGGAGTTTTCAAGACTTGATGGATTTCTGTATTTCGACAACCGGTTGTGCATTCCTAAGGGATCCGTTAGAGAGTTATTGATCAAAGAAGTTCACAACGGAGACCTTATGGGACATTTCGGGAGGACTGCCACTTTTGGTATCTTGAGTGAACGTTTCTACTGGCCGGGAATGAGGAAGGAAGTGGATGATCTGATAGCCAAGTGCATCGTCTGTCTGAAGGCGAAATCCACTTCAAAGCCACACTTCAAGTGGATGATCTGTCGATGGACTTCATGCTAGGGCTACCACGGACTGCTAGGAACAAAGATTCGATATTTGTAGTGGTAGATAGCTTCAGCAAGATGGCTCATTTTATCCCTTGCACGAAGACCAATGACGCCCACCACATTCCTAAATTATTCTTCAAGGAAGTGGTGCGTCTCCATGGGATCCTTAAGACGATTGTGTCGGACAGGGACACAAAATTTGTCAGCTACTTCTGGAAATCTCTGTGGCATGAGATTGGCACGAAACTGTTATTTTCCAAAGCATATCACCCTCAAACCGACGGGCAGACTGAAGTCGTCAACAGAGTGTTAGGGAATCTGCTGCGGATCATTATTGCTTCAAGCTTCAAAAGCTGGGACGAGTGTCTGCCCTACATTGAGTTTGCATACAATAGACATGTCCATAGTGCCACAAACATGCCACTATTCGAAATTGTTTAGGGTTTCAACCCACTGACCCCTGTTGACTTGTTGCCATTGCCCCGCAATGAGCATTTTAATGTTAATGGCAGGGACAGGGCTTCGGCTATACAGGAGCTTTACCGGAACGTCCAGGAAAGCCTCAAGAAGGCCACAGAGACGTATGCGAAGTATGCCAACCGAGGACGCAAGAAGCTACTGTTGAAACCCGGGGATTGGGTTTGGCGCCATATGAGAAAAGAGAGATTTCCACATAAGCGACGTGACAAACTTTCCCCGTGGGGAGACGGTCCATTCGGAGTTTTGAAGAAGATCAACGAAAATGCCTATAGATTATAATTGCCACCTGAGTATGGAATTAATGCGACTTTTAATGTTGTAGATCTCGCCCTCTACGAGGAAGATGGTGAGGAGCTTGTTTGGTTGATGGCTCAACCTTCTCAAGGGGGAGGGGATGGCGTGGGAGCCAAATCTACAGCACTAATAATCCCATCAGGACCACACTCCAGGAGCCGGGCAAAGAAATTCATGGACCGGATTGCAACCCTTCTTAAGACTGAGGAATTCCAAGAAGAAATCAACAAAGAAGAAGGCCGCAACGCGAAAGCAATGTCATGATCCAGCTCGATGAGACCGGAGGGAATCCCCAATTTTAAAGAATTAAGCCATCACCGTCGCCAGAGAGTCGCCGGAAAGTCATCGGAGGAGTTATCGGAGCACCGGAGGACAAAACGGAGCTCACCAGAAAGTTGGCTGGAGGTCGGCCGGAGCCACCGACGGACGTCGCACAATTTTCGAAGATAGTCGGACGATTATATTTTTATAATAGTATAGAAAATAAGAGCATGCGAAATATTGGCTAAGGCATGGGAATCAATGCGCTTTACCTGATGCGCTTTAAGCAATGCGGTTTAATACCGCATCGGCCCCTTTCGCGATGCCTTAGTATTATTTCCCCAGTTTATTCGATGCGGCTTTATTCAATGCGATATCCCCCATAGATCGCATCGTTTAATCCGCCTCAGTTTATTATTATTATTTCAAGTGTTCAATGCGGTTTTATTGTCCAATGCGGTATAAACCGTCGCATTGCCACATTAAATCGCATCCCCCTATATTATTTTGTAATAGATAGGTTCCTTAAGACCAATGCAGTCTTTTTCTCCAATGCGGTTTATACCGCATCGATGCGATATAAACCGCATCAATCTCCCCTAAACTGCATTCTCTTGTTTTCTAAGGGATTTGGCCTATAAATATGTCCTCCCCCTTCATTTGTAAGCATCTTTGCTTGAATGAAAATTGAATATTTCTCTCTTCAAAGATCATTGTGAGTTTACACATAACCTCACACACTCTTTGTATGTTTGCTTGGAAACATTCATCAACCTTGGACGAGGCATCCTTTGTTGATCATCAAACCGAGGCTTGAGTGGAAGGATTGGGTTGAGGTCAAGGTTTCGAACACCTAGGTGCTTCCCCCGACGATTCTTGTTGCGGTTTTGTCTCACTATCCCTTTTTATTTTCCTATTTGAGTACATCATCTTCCATCTTCCATCTCTTAATCTTCCGCATAGACTCCATTAATCATCTCTAAACAAGTTAGTAACCAAGAGATCCATGGCAGATGGCCACTTGCGAATCCAAATAAACACAAATGTTCCTGATCCTAAGACGAGCCGCATGCTCCAACCTAAACACCAAAGCCGCCACTTCCACATAGATATTCAAGTGCACCCAAGGAAGCCGCAACCTCCGCCTTCCCATCGACTATCCCTGTATGGATAATGTAACCAAACCCCGAAGGTCGGGTTCCCAAGAGAGCTCCCATCGATATGAAGGATATATCTATGATAAATCAACATATTCCAATGAACCATGCGAATGAGACCCCCACTATGTGCCAGCACACATTTAGCACGCTCAAAATCTCAATCTCCATGGCAAGGCGACGAGCCTCCCTGCACAACAACCACGCAGGCTTAATATTCCCCCTGAAGGTCCTCGAATTAAGTTCAAGCCACACTATCCATAAAGCATCTATGAATATATATTCCTAAGTCACCAACATACCCTCTACATGAACTCTCCAATCTTATACTTAGGGATAAGATCGCAATCGACATGTATATAAATGTCCAACAGCTCCCAAACTTGATGTGCCCATGTACAGTAAAATATACAATGTAGCCATGTCTCTGTCTCATCTACACAGAGGTGCAAAGAGGGGTGTTCGCGATCCGACGCTAAAACCTTACGAAGTTCACATTAAGAGCTTCATGGCATATCAACCAAATGAGAAGGCCAATTTTTTCTCGGATCTTAGCTCGCCACAACCAACAACATCCAGCCCTCTCCGAGATGGACCTAACTAGAAAGGCATACACGGAGCTGACTGTATAACGACTAGAAGAACTCCCAGTTGATGACAGTCATTTATAACTGTCATTTGCGTCCAATTTAGTGTCTTAGTGATGATCTTTTGTTCATAGTTTCATAAGTTTTCAATGAATAATCATAGAAGATATGAAAAGATTGTGGAAGAACCAAGAATGTGAAGAAATTGGAAATTTCATAAAAATGGCTTGAAAGTTGTAGATTTTTATAAGTCTCGCCGCTATCTTTTTATCTGATCTGATTCTCGCTTTGTCATTCAGCAGGAAAGTTAAGCTGACAAGCTGCGAGAGATGGAAATAGACGTAGCGAGGAAAGAGAAGAAATGGTGTGAGGACTTAAAGGTGAAATCAGAAAAGATCTGAGGAAAAATATTCAGAAGCTGAAGTCTACGCGATGATCATGTGATATCGCGTGAGAAGAAAGTTTGTACGAGTTAAGAAGCTGTAAGAGTCATGGTGAGAAGAAGTTTGTGAAGTCTCGCCCTGATAAGAAAGATAACTTCATTTTGACTCTCGCTTTGAAGGAACTGGGACAAGGCGGGAGGAGAGCTATTTCGACGCGAGCGGTTATTTTCCAAGGCGGAAAGCAGTTACTATGCCCATCTATAAATAAGACCCTTGGGAGATCAGCTCAAACAACTGGAGACTGAAGAGAATAGCTCGTTTTTACTCTCTCGTTCATTTTAGAATTCAGTAGGTAGGTTAGCTAGGGTTTACTTTTCTGCAATTTAATTCATGTTCTTCAGATTTGTAATTTGATATTTTAGTTAGATTTCTTCGAATTATGTTAGTAGATTAGTTTTGAGAGTACTCTGGAAGGAGGATTTGCCATCGGAATGCTTTTGTTCATCCGTTTTGACGTTCGCCATCTTATTTTTCCGACTTCATCAATCTAATTCGCGATATTCTGGTTTTAAATCAGATTTCCAGGTGTACTCGTTTACAATTTTGTAATACCCGTAAATTTTAGAATATAAAAATAGGAATTAATCCAATAGGAGAGAAGGTTTTGTTTCCGAGAACCCGTAGACGCGGAAATGCACGGAAGTCAAGGACGACGAATTAGAACCCGGCAGACCAAAACCGACGGTCTTAGGATTTCAAGCACGTAATCGAATTGAGACGGAATAAATTTATGATGAGAAGCATAACCCGGAAATGACCCGGAAAAAAATCGAGCGCGAAGGATAGAAGTCCGAAAGAGAGGAGAAAAGACCCGACGGATCGGATCGCACGGACCCGCCCGGACCGCAGTCCAGGCGAGTCTCGCGCGCTGGCCGGGCGGGGTTTGGCTAAAAGGCGCGCCAACCCCGCGTGGCCCTACAGGTTTTGGCAACTCGCGCGTTTTCGGCGATTTCTTACCATAATTCGACCTCCCGACTTTGGAAAGCGAATTTTGGACGGGGGAAGGGAATAAGGGCGACCTAGGGCTGCCTCCCTTGCCCATTCTTCAGTCACCAAGTCCCCAAGTCACTCTCAAACCCTCCCAAGCCAAAAAGCTCTCCCGACGAACTTCCGACGGACTTCCGGCGACATCCCGACCACCACCGACGGCCGTAAGAACGAATAGATCAAGGATCACAGTCCTTAGATCATTGGTAAGTCGTTCATATACTTCTAGTTAAGTTTTTGAACCCAAAAACTCGAACTAACATTGGATTTCTTCGTCCGATTCGAAATCGTGGCCAAAGTCGGGAGCTTGACGGTGAGGAGATCCGTTCGTAGGATTTTGGACGAGCCAGAGACTTTAGGACGACCCAAAACTCTCTATCACTGTAAGTTGAGCCTTCCATATCAATACGGGTGATTTCGGGCGTCCGGTATAGGCGTAATGTAACGAAACGTAAAAATCGAACTTAAAAACCCCATCTTGCGCAGTTTCTGTAATTGGCCTAAAACCCATATTTCGAGGATTCAATCCGAAAAACTCAAAACTAGACTTTTAATCCTAACACATAGATCTAGGTTGTGTAAAAATTTCAGCCATTTTCGTTAACGTTTGCTATTTTAAATCGCATCGAAAAGAGACTGCTTTGACAAAACGTGTGGAAATCTGTCTATGAATATGTTCGAACTTAGTGAATTTATTTCTATAATTTCTAGTCCGATTTGATCTTTACAATCTAAATGAAAGTTGTAGATAATCATGTCTAGTATGTGCATATTTAATTTCAGAATTTTTGGAGTCCATTTGTATGTTAAAAAGTTGAGATTTTGAACTGTGTCAAACCTGAGTTCGGACAGTTTACTGATTGCATGATAAAACCGATTTTTGACATGTTTCCTCAACTTATTTCGAAAAAGTTAAAACACGAAAGTTGTTCGTTAGGGTGTTTTGCATAAAGTGTGAAGATTTCAGAATTTTCGGGCTTGAAACGGATTTTTAAATGAGAAAGGCGCAAACTGTGACGCCAAGATACTTTTAAATCGAAGAGTTTTGAAATTTCGAAACAAACGGTCAAAGATTTGAAACACGATACATCTACACTTTTGAAAAACCCCGATACATTAAATCTAAACGATACATGAGATACTTGGTGGAGGGTGAGTGCTCTGCAGGGTGCCCCTCTAGCCTTTTCTCTTCGGGCCTATAATGGACGAGAGAATTTGATGAAATATTACGCCAGTTGGCGGGAGATACATGGCCTACTCTCTCGGGTTGTCCGTATGGATTTCTCGAGGCTCCGGAGTGTTACTGGGTATGGCAGATACGGCTGCGGCCGCCGGATCACCGGCTATACAAGATACTTACGACACGGCTGCGGCCGCCGGATCACCGGCTATACAAAACACTGAGAAATGGTTTCGTAAGGGGGAAATAAAAGATTTAATATTTTTAAGTGTTTATTTATTTTTGCATGTCTTTAAATTATGCATTTAAATTATGTCTTTAAATTTCATGGCATGACTAAATTATTATTGTGGATTAGATGCATGTTTAAGTACACAATTAAAATTATTATTTCCTTTAAATTTGGTAAATGCATGTTAGGAGTGAAATTTTAAATTATCTAATTAAATCCCTTTATTGCTATGTTAGGATCGACTTACTCAGTATTTTATATACTGATAAAATTGTTGTATTCTCTTTTTATTTCAGAGTACGGAGATGATGCATAGCATGTGCATTGGGGGATGGATTATTAAACATTGTTTGTTTGCTTTTTACGATACTTGCATAACGGGCATGTAAATCCCGGGTTTTGGCCATGTCGGCCCATTTACATTTTTCCGCTGCAAAATATATTTACTACTATGTGTGTGGATGACATTTATTAATTTTACATAGATTCCGGACTTGTTTTAAATCTTTTTGCAATACCTATAGCCTTGCATCTCTTTGGCAAGCTCGGAGAGTTCGTGTCTTGCTAGAGAGATGTGGCGGTGACATCCCGGCCTGGGTTATCAAATCCGGGGTGTTACAAGTTGGTATCAGAGCCCGGAATATTTTTAAGCTACTATTATTATTATTTTAAAATACTTTGAACTAAGTATTATTAAATTTATTATTATCATTATTATTTTTAAGACTACTAGTATTAT
Organism: Hygrophila difformis; assembly: GCA_030278955.1. Taxonomy (NCBI): domain Eukaryota; kingdom Viridiplantae; phylum Streptophyta; class Magnoliopsida; order Lamiales; family Acanthaceae; genus Hygrophila; species Hygrophila difformis. Next base: position 28,540,649 of record JAOANR010000013.1, on the reverse strand, counting down.
TATTTTAGCCCAAAATTTGAGCCCAAAAATTTTCTTACCCAAGTAGTATAATATTTTGAGCCCAAAAGGGGGTTAAATTATTTTGACCTAATGTTTATAATTATTTATTTTAAGCTCAACCATTTCGACCCAATACCCATGTTTGTACTTTTTAAAGTCCAAATTATTATTTTGGCCCAATATAGGCCCAACTCTTTTTTTCCCATGATTAAATTTAAAAATACACTAAGATTAATTTTTTTGGGGGGATTGCATGTGCATATTCATGTAGATTTAAATTACCGCATATCCTAACGTTTATCCGAAACATACTCTAACTCTAACCTCCTTGTTGACACTAGATGGCCGAACCCAACATGAACATGGTCAACTTGATGGTGAAACTGACTAACGCATATTTAGAGTCCCAACAACATGTCAACTATTTCAAGACTCGAGTAGGACAACTAGAGGGCCAAGTGGCCCATCTGGGGCATCTTAGGGAGACCGATCATCATAACATAACCCAGCTGCAAAATCAAGTCGCCGAACTCCAAGCCCAAATGGCCCAACTCCAAGACAAGGGCGATGACTTGGAGGAACAAATAGGAAACGTAGCCTGGGAGTTGACTACCTTGGCCAACGAGATTGACGGGGGGGTCCTTCAGAACCCGGGACCTCACCCTAATGCCGCAGCACCGATTGACGTATCCAGCGACGAGGACGATCCCATCGAGGATGTACCTGCCTAGTCACCCTATACTTAGGAGTCCATACTGATGCACTACTATCTATATTCTTTTTTTTTCTAAATTAGTACCAGCACTACTATTTCATTCCTGTTGCGAATGCTTGTAATCAGCTGAAAAATTTTCTCTTGAGTAATAAATCTACAAGCATTTATTTTATACAATTATATTTAAAGTATTCCTTACATTTTAATTAAATTACTTCTCTTCGAATACCCTACTAAAACCCGATCAAACAAACGAACAAGTTAATAATAATCAATGACCTATAGATAACAACTAAACAAAAATACAAGTATAAATATATATAAATATACTTTTTATAGAGATAATTATCGGACAAGGATATCTCCAACCCTAAACCCTAAACCCTGAACCCTAGGGTCCAAAAAAAAAAAAAAAAAAAAAAAAAAAACCCTGAACAGGTTACTGTTCACGAAAAAAAAAATAATAATAATAATAATAATAATAATAATAAACAAAACAAAAACAAAGCAGTAAGTAGAACCAACCCCGAATGACAACAAACATTACGCTAAACCCCAACAACCTATACTAACAGGTTCCAACAGAACTGATACCTGTTAATATCGCCATTTATTTAGCCAAATTATTTCCTAAGTATTACATAATACTTCAACAAAAGAATCTAAACTCTCTTGTTCTTGCAACAGCATGGCACCGAGAGGAAGAGCACGCGCTCAGCCCACTACTCCAAACACCAACGAAACCCCTATGCAACCAGAAATGCCCATACCCGGCGAAGGGGTACACGCTCAAGAGGAGCCGGCAAACCCCATGCCAAACAACATGGACGCGCGCCTACGGACTCTAGAAGAGGTTCTCATCGCGATAGGGAACGCGCATGTGAACCAAGGCCAGGCCGCTGCGGTACCTCCACCCGAGGCCCGCATTAACTACCTAGCTATGGTGAACTCATATCGTCCGCCGAACTACGCCGGAGAAGAGGACCCGGCCAAACTCGAAGAATGGATCCGAACATTCGACAAGCTACTAAACGCGGTGAAGTGCCCAATTGGCGAGAAGGTGCCTGTGGCATCGTACTATCTCGGAGGGGAGGCGGATGACTGGTGGCGTGCCATGCAAGAAAACCTAGCCGAGGACGAGGAACCCTATTCTTGGGAAGAATTCATGAGTCTGATCAGGGATCGCTTTTATCCCATGAGCACAAAGTCCGCCATGTACGAGGAATTCTTATCTCTGAAGCAAGGAGGGCAAACAGTCCAAGAATATTACACCCGTTTCAAGGAGTTGGTGCGTTTCGCACCGAGACTCGTGCCGACAGACGTGGAGAAGGCACAGAAGTTTGAAATGGGGCTAAACTTGGCTATACGAGAGGTGATCACTGGCGTCCCATACCCAGACCTACAATCGGTGTACGATCGTGCGGTAGCTGTTGCAAGGGTGCAACAACTAAAAAGGAAAGTGAGTGGAGAACCCAGCCGAGGATCTCAGGGTCAGGATAAGAGGGGTAGAGACAACCGTTCCGGAAACAATGTTGTAGGGAACAACTTTCGGGGAGATCTGAACAGACCCCCTCAAAACAACAACAGAGGATATGACGATAGAACCCTTTTCCGGGGTAACCCAGTACCACCTTGCCCGAGGTGCGGCAGGCCTCATTTGGCCAGAGGGTGCCCCCAACAGGGCGCCTGCTACAGGTGTGGTCGCAACGGCCACATGGCGAATGAGTGCCGCACCCGACTGGAAAACATCACTAAGAGAGAGGATTTAGGCACGGGGCCAACTCAGCCTCGCAACCAGGAAGGACGGAATGGAAACAACCAGGGGTATAGACCCCCTCAGAACCAGAATCTCAATCAGAATCAACGTCCCCCGCAGAATCCAAATCAGCAACAGAATCAGAACCTGAACCGGGATCAGCAAGGCAACCCGGGACGTCCAATGGGGCGATTGAATGTCATCAATGAGGCAGATGTGCCTATGCAAGGGGACGTAATGGGAGGTACGTTCCATGTCTTAAGTACACCCCTTAGAGTTCTATTTGATTCAGGAGCTAGTTGTTCGATAATATCATCTAGAGTCTTACCTGAACTAGATCTACCTAAGTGCGAACTGATTAACTTAGGGATTCAACTTCCATCGGGAAAGGTAGTATCATGCTCTAAGCGATATAACGGAATTCCGATAGTTATAAAGAACGTAGAGTTTTTCGCGAACTTAGTAGAATTCGAACTACAGGATTTTGACGTCATACTAGGAATGGATTGGCTAACCCAATATAAAGCCGTGATCGATTGCCAAAAACAAAAGATCACGTTGTCAAAGAGTCGGGGAAGGAGAGTCATCTTTTACTCCCAACCCCCTAAGAAGTCTACCAAGGTAGTTAATGCCATGAAGCTATGTAGCTTAATGCGTAAGGGTTACGCGTTATATGCTTGCTACATTCATAACCTTGAGGCCGAAGAGGTCAAGGTGGATAACATTCCGGTGGTGAGAGAATACCCGGATGTATTCCCGGAAGACGTTCCCGGCATGCCGCCTGAGAGAGATCTGGAATTCACTATAGATCTTATTCCGGGAACGGAGCCTGTCTCGAAGGCTCCTTACCGCATGGCGCCGCTGGAAATGAAGGAACTAAAAGAACAACTCGAGGAGTTGCTAGAAAAGGGCTACATAAGGCCGAGCACGTCCCCATGGGGAGCCCCGGTCTTATTCGTGAAGAAGAAAGATGGAGGTCTACGACTATGCATCGATTATAGAGGGCTTAACCAAGTCACGGTCAAGAACAAGTACCCGTTGCCAAGAATCGAGGATTTGTTCGACCAACTGAAGGGAGCCTCAGTATTTTCAAAGATCGACCTACGATCCGGATATCACCAGTTAAGGATCGCCGAAAAAGATATCCCAAAGACGGCATTCAGAACTCGCTACGGGCATTACGAATTCACGGTGCTGTCATTCGGGCTGACGAACGCCCCAGCGATGTTCATGAATCTCATGAATAACGTGTTTCGAGAACTATTAGATCAATGTGTGGTGGTGTTCATAGATGACATCCTGATCTACTCGAAAAGCGAAGAAGAGCATTCCGAACACTTACACAAAGTGTTAGGGATCTTACGAGCCAATCAGCTGTATGGAAAGCTGTCCAAATGCGACTTCTGGCTAAAAGAAGTGGCATTTCTGGGACACATCGTATCCGCCAACGGAGTGGCAGTAGACCCAGCAAAGATTTCGGCAGTGACCGAATGGGTGCCACCGAAGAATCCAACCGAGATAAGAAGCTTTCTCGGATTGGCAGGGTACTACCGAAGGTTTGTAAAGGATTTCTCAAGGATTGCTCGCCCATTGACGCAGCTGTTAAAGAAAGGGGTGAAATACGACTGGACCATCGAGTGTGATTCCGCATTCCAAGAATTGAAGAAACGGCTTACTACAGCACCGGTGTTGACATTACCATCGGAAGATGGAGACTTCGAGGTGTACAGCGACGCCTCGAAGGAAGGATTGGGATGCGTGCTAATGCAAGATCAAAGGGTTATAGCATATGCATCACGTCAACTAAAGCCACACGAAGAGAACTACCCGACGCACGACTTGGAGCTAGCCGCAGTCGTGTTCGCTCTAAAGATATGGAGGCATTACCTCTATGGGCGAAAGTGTCGGATGTTCACCGACCATAAGAGCCTCAAGTATATATTCACGCAAAAAGAGCTGAATTTGAGGCAAAGAAGGTGGTTGGAACTGATTAAGGATTACGACCTGGAAATCGCGTACCACGAAGGAAGGGCCAACGTCGTGGCCGATGCCTTGAGTCGAAAGACTCAACACGTGGTGAACTCACTCGTGGTACCGGCCGAGTTGTACAGAGACTTGGCGAAATTAAGTCTGGAGTTGGTACACTCCGGCGAAGTAAGTGAGGTCGTCAACACGATGGTAGTAGGATCTACCATACTTGATGAGATACGACTAGCACAACAGGGCGATGAAAAGCTGGAGGAAATTAGGAAGAGCATTGCTGAAGGAAAGGTAATGGATTTTAAAATCCATGAGGACGGAAGCATCCGCTTCAAAGGAAGGTGGTGCATACCGCGAAAATGCGAGGACCTGAAGCTAAGAGTAATGGAGGAAGGCCATAATACCCCATATTCGGTCCACCCCGGAGGTGAGAAGCTATACAAGGACATAAAGAAGAACTATTGGTGGCCGAACATGAAGAGAGAAATAGCCGAGTTTGTGGCGAGATGCCTTACCTGCCAGAAGGTCAAGGCCGTACGGCAGAAACCCTTAGGATTAATGCAGCCATTGGAAATCCCAAGTTGGAAATGGGATAGCATTTCAATGGACTTCGTTTCGGGGTTACCACGTTCACCGAAGGGGATGAATAAAATCTGGGTGATCGTGGATAGGTTGACAAAAGCTGCCATATTTATCCCCATGAAGGATACCTGGTCCATGGACCAATTGGCAAGGGCATATGTCGACAACGTGGTACGACGACATGGAGTACCACACGACATCATCTCGGACAGAGACAGTAGATTCGTCTCACATTTTTGGACAAAACTACAAGAAGCCCTCGGTACGAAGATAAAGATGAGTACCGCGTTCCATCCCATGACGGATGGACAAACGGAAAGGACGATCCAAACTTTGGAAGACATGCTGAGGGCATGCGTATTAGAGTTTAAGGGAAGTTGGGAAAATCACTTACCCTTGATCGAATTTTCCTACAACAACAGCTACCATGCTAGCATCGGCATGGCACCTTTCGAGGCACTGTATGGACGCAAATGCCGAAGCCCATTGAGCTGGGAAGAGGGCGAGAGGACTTTGGTAATTGGACCGCAACTTGTTGAGGATATGGCTCAACAAGTCAAAATAATCCAAGGGAAGATGAGAGCCGCGCAAGACCGGCAAAAGAGCTATGCCGACGTGAGACGGCAAGATTTGGAATTCCAAATAGGCGATAAGGTCATGTTAAAGGTATCACCGATGAAGGGTGTGATGCGCTTTGGCAAGCGGGGAAAATTAAGCCCACGGTACATAGGACCCTACGAGATCCTAGAAAGAGTGGGGAATCTCGCATACCGATTGGCATTACCGCCACAATTTGCTCGTGTCCACGACGTGTTCCACGTCTCGCAACTGAAGAAATACGTCCATGATCCGACCCACGTACTCCAACCGGAGGAAATTGAGCTGGACGATGACTTAAGCTATGAAGAAATTCCGGTGCGAATACTCGACAAGAAGGAGAGGGTAACAAGGAATAAGACCGTGAGGATGGTTAAGGTTATTTGGTCTAACCACGAAGCCGAGACGGCAACGTGGGAGCTGGAAGCAGACATGAGGGAGCGTTACCCAACCCTATTCCAAGACAGTGCAGCAACAGTTATGGGGACATAACTGTAATCTTAAGAGGGGGAGGATGTGACGACCCGAGTATTTCTGAATATTTTGTACGAATACTTTGTACCCCAAATAAACAAATTCAAATTGTTTTGAACTACGTAATGACTTGATCCCTTCACGGGGTACGTAGGCAACTCGGAAATTTCAATTCCGAGTTCAGTCAAATAATAACAAACAACGACACACAATAATACAATCGCTTAATCAAACAATTTCCGAACTCGCGAGAGGATGAAGTACAACTTCGAGGACGAAGTTGGTTCTTAAGGGGGGTAGACTGTAATACCCGTAAATTTTAGAATATAAAAATAGGAATTAATCCAATAGGAGAGAAGGTTTTGTTTCCGAGAACCCGTAGACGCGGAAATGCACGGAAGTCAAGGACGACGAATTAGAACCCGGCAGACCAAAACCGACGGTCTTAGGATTTCAAGCACGTAATCGAATTGAGACGGAATAAATTTATGATGAGAAGCATAACCCGGAAATGACCCGGAAAAAAATCGAGCGCGAAGGATAGAAGTCCGAAAGAGAGGAGAAAAGACCCGACGGATCGGATCGCACGGACCCGCCCGGACCGCAGTCCAGGCGAGTCTCGCGCGCTGGCCGGGCGGGGTTTGGCTAAAAGGCGCGCCAACCCCGCGTGGCCCTACAGGTTTTGGCAACTCGCGCGTTTTCGGCGATTTCTTACCATAATTCGACCTCCCGACTTTGGAAAGCGAATTTTGGACGGGGGAAGGGAATAAGGGCGACCTAGGGCTGCCTCCCTTGCCCATTCTTCAGTCACCAAGTCCCCAAGTCACTCTCAAACCCTCCCAAGCCAAAAAGCTCTCCCGACGAACTTCCGACGGACTTCCGGCGACATCCCGACCACCACCGACGGCCGTAAGAACGAATAGATCAAGGATCACAGTCCTTAGATCATTGGTAAGTCGTTCATATACTTCTAGTTAAGTTTTTGAACCCAAAAACTCGAACTAACATTGGATTTCTTCGTCCGATTCGAAATCGTGGCCAAAGTCGGGAGCTTGACGGTGAGGAGATCCGTTCGTAGGATTTTGGACGAGCCAGAGACTTTAGGACGACCCAAAACTCTCTATCACTGTAAGTTGAGCCTTCCATATCAATACGGGTGATTTCGGGCGTCCGGTATAGGCGTAATGTAACGAAACGTAAAAATCGAACTTAAAAACCCCATCTTGCGCAGTTTCTGTAATCGGCCTAAAACCCATATTTCGAGGATTCAATCCGGAAAACTCAAAACTAGACTTTTAATCCTAACACATAGATCTAGGTTGTGTAAAAATTTCAGCCATTTTCGTTAACGTTTTCTATTTTAAATCGCATCGAAAAGAGACTGCTTTGACAAAACGTGTGGAAATCTGTCTATGAATATGTTCGAACTTAGTGAATTTATTTCTATAATTTCTAGTCCGATTTGATCTTTACAATCTAAATGAAAGTTGTAGATAATCATGTCTAGTATGTGCATATTTAATTTCAGAATTTTTGGAGTCCATTTGATATGTTAAAAAGTCGAGATTTTGAACTGTGTCAAACCTGAGTTCGGACAGTTTACTGATTGCATGATAAAACCGATTTTTGACATGTTTCCTCAACTTATTTCGAAACAGTTAAAACACGAAAGTTGTTCGTTAGGGTGTTTTGCATAAAGTGTGAAGATTTCAGAATTTTCGGGCTTGAAACGGATTTTTAAATGCGAAAGGCGCAAACTGTGACGCCAAGATACTTTTAAATCGAAGAGTTTTGAAATTTCGAAACAAACGGTCAAAGATTTGAAACACGATACATCTACACTTTTGAAAAACCCCGATACATTAAATCTAAACGATACATGAGATACTTGGTGGAGGGTGAGTGCTCTGCAGGGTGCCCCTCTAGCCTTTTCTCTTCGGGCCTATAATGGACGAGAGAATTTGATGAAATATTACGCCAGTTGGCGGGAGATACATGGCCTACTCTCTCGGGTTGTCCGTATGGATTTCTCGAGGCTCCGGAGTGTTACTGGGTATGGCAGATACGGCTGCGGCCGCCGGATCACCGGCTATACAAGATACTTACGACACGGCTGCGGCCGCCGGATCACCGGCTATACAAAACACTGAGAAATGGTTTCGTAACGGGGGAAATAAAAGATTTAATATTTTTAAGTGTTTATTTATTTTTGCATGTCTTTAAATTATGCATTTAAATTATGTCTTTAAATTTCATGGCATGACTAAATTATTATTGTGGATTAGATGCATGTTTAAGTACACAATTAAAATTATTATTTCCTTTAAATTTGGTAAATGCATGTTAGGAGTGAAATTTTAAATTATCTAATTAAATCCCTTTATTGCTATGTTAGGATCGACTTACTCAGTATTTTATATACTGATAAAATTGTTGTATTCTCTTTTTATTTCAGAGTACGGAGATGATGCATAGCATGTGCATTGGGGGATGGATTATTAAACATTGTTTGTTTGCTTTTTACGATACTTGCATAACGGGCATGTAAATCCCGGGTTTTGGCCATGTCGGCCCATTTACATTTTTCCGCTGCAAAATATATTTACTACTATGTGTGTGGATGACATTTATTAATTTTACATAGATTCCGGACTTGTTTTAAATCTTTTTGCAATACCTATAGCCTTGTATCTCTTTGGCAAGCTCGGAGAGTCCGTGTCTTGCTAGAGAGATGTGGCGGTGACATCCCGGCCTGGGTTATCAAATCCGGGGTGTTACAAATTTTCTTTTGCAAATTATGTTATGAAGGAAGATCATATGTGGAATCTTGTGTTTTTTTTTATCTTTCTGATTGCAATTTTGAATGGTTACAGCAGAATTCAATGTTCTGTAATTCTGTAAGAGTAGTATAAACCTCGAATGCAATGTTCACCCTTAAACTCTGCATAAATTCGCTAAGCCGATTTTCAGGTTCATGCTAGTATCATATTCTCAATTTGTAATTTGACTGGCATAATTACTCAGGAAGTTTGAATGTTGTTACCGAGTTAGGTATTAAACTGGCAGAATTATTGATTCAATAAAACTTCTGTTAGTATACTTTGATTTTAATTCTTTATGCAATCTGCTAAGATTAGTGCTCAGAATTAACTGAAGTTCCTAAAGACCCACACAGTGTTAATCATCGTATGACAATCTTTAAGGAACTAAACAACTCTAAATTCTCAATTTCGGAGGTTTCAAACTCTGTTTTCATGGTATTCTTAAGGAATGTTGCGGGGTGGAGTTATGAACACTCTCAGGATTTTATATTTTCCTTCATAAAAGGATTAAACCTGCTTTAATCATCTTAGAGATTGGTGCAAGGAGTAATCTTAATTATTTCACTCTTAAACAAGTTATGTCAAGACCCTCGCGATGTTCAATTTGACAAAGCAAGGGAATTATCCTGACATAACAACAGAATTGGTTCTCATCTTAGGGATGCCAAGCATTCATTTCTTATAGGTATATAACCCCTATTTTATAAACGGGAATTGAGTAATCCTGCTGCATTCTTCCAGATTATACTGCAAGGAATTCAGTTCTCTGTATAAACTAAATCTGAGGAACATTCTTTGAATAATAACTCCCTCCATGCTGTACAGATATAGCGCGCGGAAAATTGGAATGTTCATTGTTTGAAACCAAAAGATAGTTACTGCGAGCTGTCTTGGACACTTATTTTGCAGGATTATCTCTCAAATCTTTTTCATTAGGAAATAATGTCCAAATTCTGTCTAGCTCCTACTTTATATTTTTGGAGCACTCTATCATTTTGATTAAGAGGATTCAGAACCCTCATCGTTTCTTTATACATATATTACTACTTATATTTAGGATATTTTGGGATATTTCCCAGACTATGTAGAGTATTTCTACTTCTTAATACAAATTTACATTCCATACATGAAATTCATAAAATTACTTTCACTGACGCATTGAGGGAGAAGATGATATAAGTTTTCTCAGAACATCTTATACTCATGGTGATTGAGAACAAACTTGTTCTTAAGTTGGACATTTAGTACCTGTCGTTTAAAAGGGAAAGATGTTTCAAAAGCCATCTTTTGTCCTAAAAATTAATGAGAATTTGGAAGAGTTAACTTCTAGGGTTCATGGTTTTATGATTCTCTAATCATATGCTATGAGTAGGAGGCTAAACGATTTACTGAATTTCATTAATCCTGAGTTAAGTCATGGGAGTTTAGAATTATTTACAGAGAATGCCTATGCTAATACATCTGTATGAATCTGAGGTAGTCCAGATAAGTCAAGGATTTTGATTAGCAATTTCATCTTGATATACTTACAGGACTATTATTTCTTATAAATACTTGAAGGAATTACCCTGAGAAGCTAAGGCTTGTGTAACCATTGGATGATAGATTTAAATATTTGCTTTTTCATTTCTTGTAGAGGACATCCATTATAGGGACATGAGATGCTTATCTAATCTCAGAGTAATGAAGAGAATAACTTCAGGTTCAGATGAATGCATGATGATTTAGATGTGACCTTGGGTTGCCAATGGCTTAATCTGAATCTGAAAGAAACAGATTAAGTGATAATTCTGGAAGCTTTTGCTAAGTAACGGGTCTGACCGATCATTTCTTAGTAATTGTATCCCATGATTTCAGTGCTTAACAATGTCATGACACTGGATCATCAATACTTTTCTTGGGAAAGTGATCAAAGACATGAAGATTTGACTAACTTGCATAAAGGATTTTTCTTATCTCAGTGAGTTTTCGCATTATTACTAATCATAGAAGTATGATTACTTAATCATAGTCTTATTTTGATTGATTGTCACTTAGTCCATTTTATCTTTTAACCCCTGAATCCTTAAATACATTCATTCCATTCATTGTCACTTTTTAATACTGCTTTCTTTATTCCTTTACAGTTTTATGCACTTACTATTCAGCACTTATTCATTAGATATCATCATTACACCATCCATAAACCAGAGAAATATTAAGTTCTAGAATCTGTAATTCTATCAAAGCACTTCTATCGTGTAACTCTCCAGAGAACGATCCCGACAATTAGAAATAAATATTGCAAGCTTGATACCGTGCGCTTTCGGTAGGCAAATCAGGCATTACTCTTGAACAGTCCTATGAGGTTTATAGTGTAAAGATAGTCGAGAGATATGTAGCAGGTTCGTTTTAACAAAGCTTCATGGCGCCGTTGCCGAGGAGGGTGTAGCGTTATGAATTTTAGAACTATAAATAATCTTTGGTTTATTTGTAATTAATATTTACTTCTTATCATTGTGAATAAATCCATTAATTCTTTCATTTTATCCACAGAGAAACCTCAACAGTTTATGAACGAAAGAACAACTCGATCTTCAAGACAACCTTTGCTTCCTTTTAACTGTGAACTTGAAAGAACAGCGAGGCCGATTAGAGCAAACGCTAGAAAGAGACAAAGAGATCTTGCAGAAGGGAATCTTTTAACAATAACTGGAATGGTAAACAATGAACAGATTGATGGACCCAGAAACCTACCAAATGGACAGCCAGAAAATCAGCAAAACATACCACTTCGAGGACATTTTCAAGTACCACAGAGGGCTGCTGCACCACAGTTTGTTCATCAGCATTACTTTCTACCTAACTTTGCTAATCCTGCTCCAAATCCTCAAGAAGAACAGTATCAACCATGGCAACCAAATGTTGATCAGTACTTTGCTGGAACGGATGAAGAGGTTGATATACCACCTGGAATATTAAACTTGGCATCTTCAAGAGCCTTTTATGGTTTGAGTGCTGAAGACCCACACTTGCATCTTAAAAAGTTTGTTGAAATGAGTAAGACAGTAAAGAAGGGAAGAGCTTTAAGAGAAAGCATTCAACTAGCAATGTTTCCATTCTCACTGGATGGGTCTGCAAAGGAATGGTATGACTCATTGAATGCTCAACAGAAGGCTACTTGGCCAGAACTAGTTAAAAATTTCTTGCTCAAGTATTTTCCAGAAAGTAAAGTAGATGAATGGGTAGACAAGATTTCTAGTTTTAAGATGAGAAAGGGAGAATCACTAAAGGATGCTCGAGATAGGTTCTTTGACATGCTCAAAAGAAGTCCACATCATGGTATCTCAGAACGGAGACTTTTGAAGATTTTTTTCACCGGACTTACTCATACTTGGCAGATGATGATCAATGCTACTGGAGGGGAACAATTACTCCAGATGCCACTTGATAGAGCTTCGTCAACGATAGACACCATGACAGCCAGCAGAGCAGTTCTCCAAGATGATGATCATCCATCACCTACAAGAAAAAGTCTTGTTATCCCTACAGACAAGAATGAGGAAAAATTTGCAGCACTCACTAAACGGATTGCTGAGTTACAGCTAGCTCAGCAAACAAGCCAACAAATTCAACATCAACAACAACAACCAATGATGATCCTTCAACCTACTCCTATAGAACCAGTTTATCAATGTGGAATCTGTTCTGGACCTCATCATAATGATCAATGCCCACAGCTTCAGGAACCACCTAAGCAAGATGAAAGCTGTAATTACACTGGGTTTCAGAACAAGCATCCGAACTTGAGCTATGGTAACACTCAAAATGCACAGAATGCACATCTCTTGAATCCCCCTCAACAGAACCAGCAGCAGTTTCGCCCTCAGCAACAATTTTATCCTCAGAAGCAAATGTATCCTCAGAGACCTCCTCAACAAATGAATCAGCAAAATAGGCCATATGGACCGTTTGCACCAATGCCTGCAAATTTTCCACAACAACCGGTGCCACCAGTCCCTTATCCTGTTGTTCAAGATAATACTTATTCTTTAAAAGTTGAGAATGCTCTGAAGGAGTTTATTGCTAAGCAGACCGAGACGAATAACCAACAGCAGGCTTCAATCAAAAATGTTGAAAATTCAGTAACAGAGATGGCAAAGTTACTACAGCAAAGAGAAAAAAGAAAATTACCAAGTTCTTCTGAAACTAATCCACAATGTAAGGCAGTTACATTAAGGGGAGGGAAAGAAGTTGTTGATCTCGAATTTGAAAAGAAAAGAGAGAGGTTGCTACAGCAGAAAAAGTTTAAAGATGTTCAAACAATGGAAGAAGATGATCAGTTTGAGGAAAGACAGACTCTTGAGGACAAGGGTTTGGAAAAGAATGTTTCAGAACACTCCTTTCCAAAGGAAAAAGAGGGAGGCAATAATATCCCTAACTCTACAGGTAACAAAAAGGATCCACTGGATGAACACATGCCCCGGATACCATATCCTGGGAGACTCAAAAATGATCTCCAAGAAATTAAATTTAAGAAATTTCTTGAAAAGATTAAGGCCATTGAAATCTCAATCCCTTTGGTTGAATTAATTGCAGAAATGCCCACTTACGCTAAGTTTATGAAAGAATTGATTTCAGGGAAATGAAGTGCGGGAGAGCAGCAAATGGTGGTCCTAAATCAGAATTGTAGCTTGGTTCTTCAACAACGGATTCCTCCAAAGCTTGAAGATCCAGGGAGTTTTACCTTGCCTCTGATTATCAATTGCAAAGAAGTTGGACGAGGGCTTTGTGACTTAGGAAGTAGCATCAATGTAATGCCACTTGCTATGGCAAGAAGGTTGGACTTAGGGAAGATGAGGCCAGTGAATATGACTCTCTTCTTTGCTGATCAGTCGAGTACCAGACCAGAAGGAATCATTGAAGATGTCCTAGTAAGGACAGGAGGCCTATGTTTCCCAGCTGACTTTGTCATCTTGGACATTGATGAAAATGTCAGAATTCCTATCATATTAGGAAGACCTTTTCTGGTGACTGCAGGAGCTATGATTGATGCAAAGAACGGCATAGTTAAGCTTCACATTGATGATCATGAAGTTACCTTCGATACGATGAAAATGCAACATATCCTTTTAATGCTTTTGAAACCAATGTAACTGCGAAGGGACTAGTTTCTAGCACTATAGAGAGGGAAAATATTCTAGATTACTATAATCTCTTTACCACTGATGTAATTGAGAACAATCTCACCCCACTCACAAATGCTGAAGATGCTACTTTTGCTTACTTGTGCGCGGTTAGATTCGCTGATCCTGAGACTGGTGAAATCAAAGACGGATCAAAAAGTGAGGATGTGACATCTTCAGAGCAATCTGAGGATGACATTGATAAAACAGATCTTTCTAAAGAAGGATCTGATTTAAAGATGGAAGTGCAAACTCGAAGCAAACTAATCCCATCTATAGAAAACCCACCAGAGCTTGAGCTTACAGTATTACCAGAACATCTTAAGTATGCCTTCTTGGCAAACAAAAAGAAGCTTCCGGTAATAATTTCATCCAAATTGAGTGAAAAACAAGAACAAGCTCTAGTGTGTATTATTAAAAGTCATATTCACGCAATTGCTTGGACTATAGCAGATATTAAAGGCATTAGTCCTCATATTTGTATGCACAGGATCCTGATGGAAGATGAGTACAAGCCATCTAGACAACCACAGAGAAGGCTAAATCCACCAATGCAGGAAGTTGTCATAAAGGAGGTAATCAAGTTACTTGATGCAGGTATAATCTATCCTATTTCTGATAGCAAATGGGTAAGTCCAACACAAGTTGTACCTAAAAAGTGTGGAATTTGTATTGTAACTAATGAACTTGGTGATGAAGTAGCAACAACACCAGTAACTGGTTGGATAGTTTGCATTGATTATAGAAAATTGAATACTGCCACAAGAAAAGATCATTTCCCTTTACCTTTTATTGATCAAATGTTAGAAAGATTATCAGGTAAACCATTTTACAGCCTTTTAGATGGCTATTCTGGTTATAATCAAATAGTAATTGCTAGTGAAGATCATGAGAAAACAACTTTTACTTGCCCATATGGAACATTTGCTTACAGAAAAATGCCCTTTAGATTATGTAATGCTCCTGCCACTTTTCAAAGATGCATGATGAGTATCTTTTCTGATTTTATTGAAAAATGCATTGAAGTGTTTATGGATGATTTTACTGTTTATGGAAATGACTTTGAGGACTATTTACAAAATTTGTCAAGAATTTTGCAGAGATATGAAGACACTAACCTGGTTCTTAATTGGGAAAAGTGTCATTTCATGGTTCAAGAAGGAATTGTCCTAGGACACAAAGTATCTAGAGCAGAAATAGAAGTAGACAAAGCTAAAGTTTCTGTGATAGCAAATTTACCACCCCCTAAAACAATCAAGGCAGTAAGGAGTTTTCTTGGTCATGCTGGTTTTTACAGAAGGTTCATAAAGGATTTTTCTAAAATAGCAAGACCCTTATGTAACCTTCTTCATAAGGATGTTTCATTGATGAAGATTGCTTAATTGCTTTTAAGACTTTAAAGGATAAACTTATCACTGCACCTATAGTTCAGTCTCCTGAATCTACCTTTTGAACTCATGTGTGATGCCAGTGATAATGCAATAGGTGAAGTTTTAGGGCAACATAAAGAAGGCAAACATTATGTTATTTACTATGCCAGTCATACTCTTAATGATGGTCAGATAAACTACACCACTACAGAAAAGGAAATGTATGCTGTAGTTTTTTCCTTTGATAAGTTTAGACAGTATCTTATTGGAGCTCAGACTATAGTCTACACAGATCATTCTGCATTAAGATATCTTTTCTCAAAGCAAGAAGCCAAACCAAGGGTGATAAGATGGGTTTTACTTCTACAAGAATTTGACATTATTATTAAAGAGAATAGGAAAAGACAATGGAGTAGCAGATCATCTTTCAAGACTGGAAGAGAAAACAGAAAAGGAGGAAGTGGTAAATGACAAATTTCCAGATGAACAGTTGTATGCCTTGCAGTTGCATCAATTTGATTGTCCTTGGTTTTCAGACTTTGCTAATTATCTGGCTTGTAAAATTGTTCCAAAATTTAAAGACTCATCAGAAGTCAAGATTCTTCAGAGAGATTCAGAAATACTACTGGGATGACCCCTTTTTATTTAAATTTTGTTCTGATTAGGTTATTAGGCACTGTGTTCATGAGAAAGAAGGATTTCAAATTGTTAGGAAATGTCATGAGAATCCTTTAGGAGGCCATCATGGCCCTGCTTGAAAGGTCCTAGATTGTGGGTTCTTCTGGCCAACTATCTTTTTGGATTGTCAGAAACTTATAAAGATGTGTGATAGATGCCAAAGATTGGGAAATATTTCAATGAGGGAAGAAATGCCTCAAAAAGGAATTTTAGAAGTTGAGATATTTGATGTTTGGGGGATTGATTTTATGGGACCTTTTCCCCCTTCATATGGTAATCACTACATTCTAGTAGCTGTTGACTATGTCTCAAAATGGGTTGAAGCAGTGGCGTTGCCTAATAATGAAGCTAAACAAGTTACTAAATTTCTGCAGAAGAATATTTTTACTAGGTTTGGAGCCCCTCGTGCCATTATATCGGATGGAGGATCTCACTTTGTGAATAGACTCTTTGAGAAGTTGCTTAAGCAATATGGTGTTCATCATAAGGTTGGATCACCATATCATCCTCAGACAAGTGGACAAGTGGAGGTATCCAACAAGGAAATTAAGAATATTTTGCAGGCTTCTGTGAATGTTACAAGAAAAGACTGGTCAAAGAAACTGGATGATGCCTTATGGGCATACAGAACTGCTTTTAAGACTCCTATAGGAATGTCTCCTTACAGATTAGTTTTTGGAAAAGCTTGTAATCTTCCAGTCGAGCTAGAACACAGAGCATATTGGGCCATTAAGATGCTTAATATGGATGTTCAGCTGGGACAAGAAAAGAGGAAATTTGATCTGTCTAAATTGGAAGAGATGAGACTGGAAGCATATGAAAGTAGCAAGATTTACAAAGATCGAACCAAGAAAATTCATGATGCAAAGATAAAACATAAAGAATTTTATGTTGGTCAGATGGTTTTGTTCTATAACTCTCGTTTGAAATTGTTTCCAGGAAAGCTGAGATCAAGGTGGACAGGACCATTCCCCGTTGTAGCTGTTCATGACAATGGAGCCGTCACAATCATGCTTAATGAAGGAGAAAAGACAGTAAATGGACACAGGCTTAAAGAATATATTGGTCAACAAGATTTAAATATTCAAACGGATTACTTGGATAATCCATAGTTCTCTGAATTTCTATGTAAAATAAAAAATAATAATAATAGGGGGGTGGGGTACTACCCAGGTTAACTGAGTAGTATTCTCCTTTTTCCTAAGATTATTGTTAATTCTATACCTTTTTGTGTTTTTCAGGATTTCAAGAAATGAAGATGTGATGAACTAAGAAGGAAAAAGAAGGAAGTCTTCAATCAGGTTCTTGAGTATTGAATAAATTTTTATAAGTGTTTGATCTATCAATCTAAGTACTCACGCTTTGTTTCGAATTAACAAAGCCTGGATAAGATTGAAGTATAATAACTCACGCTTTGTTTAAATCTATAAAGCGAGAAGGAAGTTTCAAGTTTTGTTTGTCTGCTAATACAAAATTTGATCAGGATTATTGGATTAATTCAGAGTTTGTGAAATTCTGATATTTTTCTCGCTTTGTTGTAAAAATAATTGGCATGAGGAATTGAATATCCACGCATTGTCAAATTTATAAAGCGTGACCAAGTTCTCAAACAGACCATAGAGAATTTTCCTCGCTTTGATCAATTTACAAAGCGATGGACATTATATATGTCACGCGCTTATAATAAACAAAGCGAGAGTCTGGGAACTTGAACGGTTAGATTTTCAAAATTCTTTAAGACCAAAATACCCTTACAGACTCTTCTTCTCCCTTTTCATTAAATCATCACAAGTCGTTTCACTCTTCCGTAATTATGTCACATTACTTCCCCTGTTTTATAAATAACCAGTTATAATCTTCCTTCCATTCATATTCTCTTAAGTTTTTTCACTAAGAAATTCTAGATGGCTGGATTACCTCCCAATCGTAGAACCTCTATTTTAGATATCCCGGATGAAATCTTAGGGGATATTCTGTCAAGAATGGGGCAGGAAGACATCAAAGATGTGGCAAGAGCAGCTCCTACTTGCAGAAAATTCTGCAGGGCGAGCAACCTTCCTATTGTGCGAAGGAGGGCAAATGTGGTGGAGGAAATCACTGCCGAAAAAACTTATGATCAAGAATATCGAGCCTTCCGGAGAAGATGCAGGGAAGACAACAACTTCATGCTCAACCTGGAGCCTGCATTGGAAGCCTTCTGGAACACAGGACTCATGGAAGCTGCATTTGAAATTTTGCGGCCAGGAATAGAGGATGAGCATCATCCTTCAATCTTCATCAAAGCCTTCATTCTGATGAGTTTAGAAAGCTTCGAGAGGATTGATGAAGGACTATACTTGTTGGGATCAATCTTCAAAGAAGAAGAGCATATTCGGAAGATGAAGGAGAAGATTAGCAAAATTTTTGCCAATAGCGAGGAGGAGCCAAATCCGTTTTTAGGGAAAAAACATAGGGATTACTGCGAGTACTTGGCCCCTCATGACAAAAACTTAGTCTTGCAACCTCCACATTACAATTATGGTGCTACAAACATCAATTGTTTGTGTTGTGAGGTTACAATTTTAATCAAGGACTTGAGGGTAGCCTTTAATGAGTATGTAGATGAATTAGATTCAGACTTTGAGTCTGATTTAGAATTTGATTAGGCTGATTGTTTTGATCTTTATGATGTCTATTTTAATGTAATCATTTCAGCCTATGATTTTGTATAAATGGAAATTTTATGAAAATTTTAAATTCTGGCGTTGTTTTTTCTTGCACAAGCTGTTTGTACAAGTTTATTAACTTAATTTTGAGTTAATTTCAAATCCGCTGACAAGGCAAGCCTAGACTTGATCATTAAAAATTTTAAGAGAGGGATAACACTTGAGTACCCTACTCTGCAGTTTCTTTAGACTAGGCCGGCCCATTTCTATATCTCTTAACCTTCACATCTTTTCAAATCACTCTTAAATCTATCCATATCTTTTTCTCTTGAGAAGAAACCGCCATCGTGAAGTTTCTTTCATCCAAGTTTCGTAGCATTTTCACTTCCAGAAACTCAATCAAGAAGGAAATGGCAGGCGATAATCCGTAAGCTTTTAAGTTTATCCTTTTGTCTTCTTTGAGATGTTGAGTAAAAATTCCTGCGTGTTTACTGCTTGTGTGCAGTGAAACGTTTGCTTCCCAAAACTAGGGTTCGCATTCTGTACGTTCTGCCTAAATACGATTAGAGTCTTAAGCCTAGATTTCTTATTAATGGAACCAAATCTAATTTCTTCTTTAAAAACTCGCTTAACAGCATCCACATTGGAGAGCATGCTTCTGAGTTCTCTGTGCTACAACTGACTGATCTTCCACTAGACATCATTGGAGAGATTTTGTCACGAGTAGGGCAGAGTAGCTTCGAAGACTTGCTCCATTTTAAAGAAACATGTACTATATTCAGAACCGCTTCAAACTATCCTACTGTTTTTCGGAGGTTCAATGTAGAGGATCTTGTTTTTAAAAGTATCTCTAACAAGTCCTCTGGTAAGGTTGAATTCCTACATTCCTGCGGAAGGGCTAATAATCATATTCTGAATCTTCGCAAAGCTATGAATTATTCACACAAGGTGAAGAAACCAAAGCATTTCAAATTCTGGATGAGGGAATTGATGATGATGATGAGTTCTCTCAGTACATAAAAGCTATGTGTTGTTTAAGTAGAGTTTCCAAAAGGGAGATAGATAGAGGGCTCTATTTAATAAGCCAAATATTAAATGATAGGTTAACTAGTTATAATTTTAGATATAGCCTTTTGACTGTACTCTCAGAATGGGAGGATGTGCCAAATCCTTTCCTAGGACAGAATAAGAGAGAATTCTGTAATTTTGATGAACACGAATGGAAAGTCATCCATGGACCGCCATACTTCAACTATGGAGCTGATCAGATTATTTGTCTTTGTTGCGATACAACTAAGGCAGTAGCAGATTTCAGGGTAATGGCAAGAGAGGTCTTTTATAACCATAATACTACTAGAGATCTCCTGGATGAAGGAGAAGAATGATTTTTTTGATAAGCTTTTTAGTATTAGATTTAAAATTTGCCACCAATCCAAGTTTCTTTTATTTTGTAAGGCAGCTTGGTATTGTTAATGAAATCTAATCTTTTATGTTGTAGTTGCTGCACAAACAAATGCTTTCCTCTGAATTTTGTGTTTTCTTCCTCTTCTTTTCAAACAGAAATGTCAGAATTCCTCAACTCTTGGAAACTCAATTATTTGACTTACCTACTTAGTTGTTGGGAGACATTCTGTCAAGATTGGAAAAGGATAGCATAAGGAAACTCTTTAGAGCTTCAGAGACATCCACACAGTTCCTTGCAGCAAGCAAATCATCGCTAGTCCTTAAGAGAGTTAATTTGGAAACTTGTGCTATGTGGAGAGAAAATGTTTACTCCAGTAACCAGTTTAAATTTATCAAACAATGTCAGAATGCATGAAACTACATGTTTAATCTTGAACCTGCACTAGTAGCATTTGTTGATAATCATGATGAGAAAAAAGCTTATGAACTTTTAAAGCCCGGTTTAGATGACAAACACCAACGCTCTGCCTTCATAAGGTGTCTCCTACTTCTCTCTAAGCAAGATCAGAAATTTGATGATGAAGGGATTCAGCTGATCAAATCTGCAACTTAGGATACCTTTGATTTAGCTTTCCTTAAAATTAGTGTTTTCCACTGGCTTCTTTATTGTGAAAAATTTCCAAACCCTTTCCTTGCTCAAGAGGAAAGGAGTTTTTGTAAAAATAATTCTCTTATTGAGCGTCAACTATTACCTTTACATGAAAGGATGGAGTGCATACCTTGTGAATTATTTGACATAGTCAAGCAGTTCAGAAGAGCAACTGGTGAGGAAGGTATATTTTTGGAATGGGAAGAGCAGTGGGGCAATGAGGAGGAAGAGCAAGATGAAGATGAGTTGCTAGATTTGGAATAGTGTTACTATTAAGCAATTCACTTTTCCTTTCGCTTGTAATCTTTTGTGTTTTCTTTCTTGAACAATGAATTCTCTTTATGCATAAATTTGTACATTCCTTGTATTTTAATGATTTTCATTCCCTAACTTTTAATTTGGCTACTGTTTTTAATCCTGCTCAGCTTTGAAATCGGAAGCTCCTCAAAGCAACCAAGGACTTCAATAAAGAAATCTTGATCAGGGGAAACTCAGATCACAAATCTTCCTTATGAGATTCTTGGGAACATTTTGTCGAGGCTGGCATTTGATCATCTTGAAACTATTTTCAACTGCAAATT
Organism: Hygrophila difformis; assembly: GCA_030278955.1. Taxonomy (NCBI): domain Eukaryota; kingdom Viridiplantae; phylum Streptophyta; class Magnoliopsida; order Lamiales; family Acanthaceae; genus Hygrophila; species Hygrophila difformis. The sequence goes on along the minus strand of JAOANR010000013.1, from coordinate 28,519,231 downwards.
AATATGCAAGCAATTAGAAGAAGCCACCCACCATCCTTTAGTTTTGAAGAGAGCTAATCTTGAAGATTTTTCTATGTGGGGATAGGAAACTTTTGACCAAACAAAGATAGACTTTCTTGAAAGTTGTAGAGATGCAGGAAATTGGATGTTCCAATTGCAAGAGGCATTGCGCCTGTTCGTCCGAATTAAGAATGAACAAGCAGAATTTGACCTCTTGAAGCCTGCCATCACTGATAATCATCAACCATCCATTTACATAAAAGCAGTTATGCATTTGAGTAAGGATGAAATTGAAGAGCAGGAGAAAGGAATTTGGCTCTTTGCAACTCTCTGCAAGAATAGGCGAAGGCTGAAAGATATCCAGCTCCAAGTTAGAGGATGGTTATCAAATGAGGATGAATTCATTTCACCATTTCAAGGACAACCTAAGAAATGATTTTGCAATGATTGAATTCTGTTCGTCAACAATCATAAATGGCCTAGAAACCAATATGGAGTCAGTTCAGTCTATTGTATGAGGTGTCTAGTCACTGAGCATTGTAATTTGTTCACCAAATTTAGTTTTGATGGAGAAATTCCTCCCCTCTGATTAGTACCTGGGAGTTCAAGTATTAGTTGAATATTGTAATTTCCTGATATTTGCACGAATCTGATGAATGATGTTTTGAAATGTGTTGTGTTTTGTCCATCTTTCTATCAATATTACTTTGGCACTATTCTCTTCCTTAAAACAGATCTAATCAACATTTAAATTTTCACATTTAGAGCAAATCTCTAAATGTGAGTATGGTGACACCGATTTAATCAGTTTATCTTATCTCTTTCTAAAGGATTCATAAGATGACTTTTGAAGAACTTCAAGCTCGAGGTATCGAATCAGACAAGAAAGAACAATCATTTTTGAGAATGAAGAGAATAACAAAGACTGTGAAAGATATTCAGAAAGGCTGTGGATGGTTAGGAATGGAAATTTCACCTCCAGAATTTTATGTCAACCCACTGATGATTCAACATGTACCTGATAAGGAGAAGGAATCATTGATGATTGATCTGGAAGAAGTGTTCTGGATTAAAATGAGTCACTTTTGGGAAGATCAATTTATTAAACTCATTAATGATAAACATCTCCCTAATGAAATTAGACTTGAAAGACTTTTGGAAAGGGAGAAGAAGTGTATGGCTGAATGGAGTCAAGAATGTTATAGAATAATCAACCCAAAGGATCAAACAAGATTGCAGTTGGACTATTTTGACCCTCGACCATTGCCCAAATATGTGAAATGACTCACTAAATATTGCTGTGAACTTCAAGAAATTCGGAATGCTCGAGTTTATGATGCTCAGCGGGCACTCCCTGCATACATGCCTCCAACATTCTTGAATAAGAAGGGTCCTACTGAACAAAATTTCTTGACAAATCTGGCTCTGGATAGGATTATTGATGCTCGGATTAATTTGAGACATGACCTTGAGCCTCATTTTTAGAAAGCTAAACAAGTCAAGATGGTATGGAAAGATGTTCTTAGAACCATTCAAGAAGCTATAAATAGCTAGATCAGGCATATGAATGAGTGGGCTAAGGTAGAAAATCTGAGGAGAAGAATTCTCAGACCAGGGTTAGAGAGAAAACCTGATGAAGAGTTTCCACTAGAAGAGTTTGCTGATTTAATGCCTGAACAGCAGGCATGGGTTAAAGATGCAGAAGAGAGAGAAGCTGAAAGATCAGGGAAAAATAGGAAGCAGAGATCAGATGCAAAACAGACACCACAGAACATAGTCAGGAATATATTCAGAGAATCTGTTATTAATGAAGGTCTGGAACCTATAAAGAATTTCAGGAAGATTTCAGCCCCAGCAATAACACCAGCAGATGCAGATCTTCTCATTACAGATAGACCAAACAAGATCATGAAGAGATTACCCCCACCTCTCCAGCAAGAAGTTCATGGACTTGTTCAGGAGAGAAAGAAAGAATTCATTGAGAAGTATATCATATATGACAGTATGTGCAGAGAAAACGCATACAAGGAGCATAGAGCTTATACTGATCAAACACAAGGAAGGATTCAGCAGGTAATCATTGATGATTGGGATGCATGGAATGAGAAGTATCTGAACAGAAAGGGGATGAATATGATGCTAAAAGGTTTGGGTAAAAAAATTTATGTCAAGAAAAATGATTCAGATGAGGATAGTACAGATGAGGAACAAAGATTTGAGAAAATGCGAGTAGTGGATGAAGTTACAACTATTGTAGGGGAGGGGAATGAGGAAAATGATGAACCCCATCCGATTTTGAAAGAGAGTGTTAAACACTATTATGCAAGCAGGCAAAAGGAAAAGCGTGAATTCGAAGAATTATGAGAACTCAAGAAAAGAAGGGTAAGAAGAAAATGTCTACCAGGAAGAGAAAGTCACATATTCTTAGTTCAAGCTCTTCAGAAGGAGCACCTTTGACTAAGAAAAGGACTGGAAGCAATGTGGAGAAATACAAGTCTGAGAAGACTAGCCAATCTTCAAAGAAGAGGAAGAATGAAGATGAGTTAACAATCAAAGAGGTTTTGGACTTGAAAGCAGGAACTCCAGAAACAAGGAATCTGATGGATGAAAATAAAGAGTCATTACAATCATCTCAAGGAAAGAATGAAGTTGTTACTTACAAAAGGAAAGGAAAGTTGCTTTCTAAGCAGCAGGAGACTAATCCTGAGGAATCTAAGCAGCAAGAACCTTCTTTTGAGAAGGTAGTACAATCAGAAACTATTCCTGAGAAGGAAAAGCAACAAGAAAAAGAGCCTGAGAAACCTGTTAAGAAGTACAGAATAAAAATGATGGCTAGGAAGCCAAGGTATGTGGTACAAGTGGACTTATTCTTGGAAGCCACAAATTGGACTTATTCTTTGAAACTTTATAAGTTTCTTACCACTTGAGGACAAGTGGTTCTAAATGTGAGGATGGTGTGACAGTCATTTAAAACTGTCATTTGCGTCCAATTTAGTGTCTTAATGATGATCTTTTGTTCATAGTTTCATAAGTTTTCAATGAATAATCATAGAAGATATGAAAAGATTGTGGAAGAACCAAGAATGTGAAGAAATTGGAAATTTCATAAAAATGGCTTGAAAGTTGTAGATTTTTATAAGTCTCGCACGCTATGTTTTTATCTGATCTGATTCTCGCTTTGTCATTCAGCAGGAAAGTTAAGCTGAAAAGCTGCGAGAGATGGAAATAGACGTAGCGAGGAAAGAGAAGAAATGGTGCGAGGACTTAAAGGTGAAATCAGAAAAGATCTGAGGAAAAATGTTCAGAAGCTGAAGTCTACGCTATGATCATTTGATATCGCGTGAGAAGAAAGTTTGTACGAGTTAAGAAGCTGTAAGAGTCATGGCGACAAGAAGTTTGTGAAGTCTCACCCTGATAAAAAAGATAACTTCATTTTAACTCTCGCTTAGAAGGAACCGGGACAAGGCGAGAGGAGAGCTATTTTGACGCGAGCGGTTATTTCCAAGGCAGAATGCAGTTACTATGCCCATCTATAAATAAGACCCTTGGGAGATCAGCTCAAACAACTGGAGACTGAAGAGAATAGCTCGTTTTTACTTTCCCGTTCATTTTAGAATTCAATAGGTAGGTTAGTTAGGGTTTACTTTTCTGCAATTTAATTCATGTTCTTCAGATTTGTAATTTGATTTTGCAGTTAGATTTCTTCGAATTATGTTAGTAGATTAGTTTTGAGAGTACTCTGGAAGGAGGATTTGCCATCGGAATGCTTTTATTCATCCGTTTTGACGTTCGCCATCTTATTTTTCTGACTTCATCAATCGAATTCGCGATATTCTGGTTTTAAATCAGATTTCCAGGTGTACTCGTTAACAATTTTCTTTTGCAAATTATGTTATGAAGGAAGATCATATGTGGAATCTTGTATTTTTTTTATCTTTCTGATTGCAATTTTGAATGGTTACAGCAGAATTCAATGTTCTGTAATTCTGTTTAAGAGTAGTATAAACCTCGAATGCAATGTTCACCCTTAAACTCTGCATAAATTCATTAATATGATTTTCAGGTTCATGCTAGTATCATATTCTCAATTTGTAATTTGACTAGCATAATTACTCAGGAAGTTTGAATATTGTTACCGAGTTAGGTATTAAACTGGCAGAATTATTGATTCAATAAATCTTCTGTTGTTAGTATACTTTGATTTTAATTCTTTATGCAATCTGCTAAGATTAGTGCTCAGAATTAATTGAAGTTCCTAAAGACCCACACAGTGTTAATCATCGTATGATAATCTTTAAGGAACTAAACAACTCTAAATTCTCAATTTCGGAGGTTTCAAACTCTGTTTTCATGGTATTCTTAAAGAATGTTGCGGGGTGGATTTATGAACACTCTCAGGATTTTATATTTTCCTCCATAAAAGGATTAAACTTTGCTTTAATCATCTTAGAGATTGGTGCGAGGAGTAATCTTAATTATTTCACTCTTAAACAAGTTATGTCAAGACCCTCGCGATGTTCAATTTGACAAAGCAAGGGAATTATCCTGACATAACAACAGAATTGGTTCTCATCTTAGGGATGCCAAGCATTCATTTCTTATAGGTATATAACCCCTATTTTATAAGCGGGAATTGAGTAATCCTGCTGCATTCTTCCAGATTATACTGCAAGGAATTCAGTTCTCTGTATAAACTAAATCTGAGGAACATTCTTTGAATAATAACTCCCTCCACGCTGTACAGATATAGCGCGCGAAAAATTGGAATATTCATAGTTTGAAACCCAAGATAATTACTGCGAGCTGTCTTGGACACTTATTTTGCAGGATTATCTCTCAAATCTTTTTCATTAGGAAATAATGTCCAAATTCTGTCTAGCTCCTACTTTATATTTTTGGAGCACTCTATCATTTTGATTAAGAGGATTCAGAACCCTCATCGTTTCTTTATACATATATTACTACTTATATTTAGGATATTTTGGGATATTTCCCAGACTATGTAGAGTATTTCTACTTCTTAATACAAATTTACATTTCATACATAAAATTCATAAAATTACTTTCACTGACGCATTGAGGGAGAAGATGATATAAGTTTTCTCAGAACATCTTATACTCAGTGTGATGAGAACAAACTTGTTCTTAAGTTGGACATTTAGTACCTGTCGTTTAAAAGGGAAAGATATTTCAAAAGCCATATTTTGTCCTAAAAATTAATGAGAATTTGGAAGAGTTAACTTCTAGGGTTCATGGTTTTATGATTCTCTATGCTATGAGTAGGAGTTTAAACGATTTACTGAAATTCATTTAATCCTGAGTTAAGTCATGGGAATTTAGAATTATTTACAGAGAATGCCTATGCTAATACATCTGCATGAATCTGAGTAGTCCAGATAAGTCAAGGATTTTGATTAGCAATTTCATCTTGATATACTTACAGGACTATTATTTCTTATAAATACTTGAAGGAATTACCCTGAGAAGCTAAGGCTTGTGTAACCATTGGATGATAGATTTAAATATTTGTTTTTCATTTCTTGTAGAGGACATCCATTATAGGGACATGAGATGCTTATCTAATCTCAGAGTAATGAAGAGAATAACTTCAGGTTCAGATGAATGCATGATGATTTAGATGTGACCTTGGGTTGCCAATGGCTTAATCTGAATCTGAAAGAAACAAATTAAGTGATAATTCTGGAAGCTTTTGCTAAGTAATGGCTCTGACCGATCATTTCTTAGTAATTGTATCCCATGATTTCAGTGCTTAACAATGTCGTGACACTGGATCATCAATACTTGTCTTGGGAAAGTGATCAAAGACATGAAGATTTGACTAACTTGCATAAAGGATTTTTCTTATCTCGGTGAGTTTTCGCATTATTACTAATCATAGAAGTATGATTACTTAATCATAGTCTTATTTTGATTGATTGTCACTTAGTCCATTTTATCTTTTAACCCATGAATCCATAAATACATTCATTCCATTCATTGTCAATTTTTAATACTGCTTTCTTTATTCTTTTACAGTTTTATACACTTACTATTCAGCACTTATTCATTAGATATCATCATTACACCATCCATAAACCAGAGAAATATTAAGTTCTAGAATCTGTAATTCTATCAAAGCACTTCTATCGTGTAACTCTCTAGAGAACGATCCCGACAATTAGAAATAAATATTGCAAGCTTGATACCGTGCGCTTTCGGTAGGCAAATCAGACATTACTCTTGAACAGTCCTATGAGGTTTATAGTGTGAAGATAGTCGAGAGATATGTAGCAGGTTCGTTTTAACAAAGCTTCACCAGTCAAAACCCAAACACCAGAAAGGGACTCGTGTAGGAGAGGATGAGGACATGATTTGAATTCATCCAATACATTAGGAGGCAGAATAAAGTAAAATCGACTGGTGTGTGGAATATTTTCCAACACAACCCTCAGTGTACGGTCCAAGTAATAACCGGTGATACCGGGTCGAATCCTCAGGGAATAGGGAAGTACGAATAATTTATAAAATTTAAGAAACGAATAAAATTAAATTGCATGAATTTTTTGTTTATCTAAATCTTAATAATTCAACTAATGAAAATTAAGCAATAAAAATTCCAATCAACAAGCAAACAAAGAGAATGGATTAATTTATATGCTAGATGATGAATGGGGAATCCTAAATTTTTCAATTGTTGACGAACTTGCAGAATGCATATAAAAATCTAATTTTTAATCAATTTAATGCATACTCAGACAATTACAATTTATAAACCTCTCGGTTTTAATGATATGCAACTCCACCGGCTAGTGATTATCCTAAGTTGGGTTCTAACAGATTTTGCACTTTCTCAAGCTACAAATTGTCAGAATTAATATGTTCAATTATGATTTGTTCAAGTATTCTTCAATCACCTAAATGATAGAAGCCCTAGTTCAGATCTCCTTTCGATCCCACCAAATACATATAAGAATTGAATATATTAACATTAAATTAACGAAATTGATATAACAAAAGCAATTGTCAACAATATCAAAGTCTAGGTCTCCCCAACATTGGGTTTAGTCTAACATAGTATCACAAGAACTGATAATAATAATGAAAGAAAACATATTCTGTGAAACATCTGGTAAAGGAACGCCACTGTAGAATTCTCGTCAAATCTTCAATGGAATTCATTCTTCTCCTCTTTTCTCTTGCTCGGATAATGGATGAAAAGATATGTGAAAGTATGGATGACTTTCTGGATGAAAACTGAATGACGGAACCCTCATTAGGTCTGAAAATGTGCTATTTATGCTCCAGAACGCGCAAACCTCGAAACAGCAACAGATGGGCTGGCCTCCCTGGCTCGTGCACGACGCGCGCGCTAACCACCTTGCACCACGCGCGGTGCTCCTCTACGTGGCCGTGCGTCGCGACTCGATTCCCAGGCGGACTTTCTTCAGCATCTTTTTTTCTTTCCGGATTTGTGGAGCTCCAATGACTTCTTCCAAGTCTGTCTCTTGTTTGCTAAAAACACCTAAAATCAAGTAATCTCAACACAAAATACATCAAAACGCATAGAATCATGAAATGAGATCACAAATTAATATTTATACTCAAGATCATGGTTTATAGCAAATAATGTCACAATTCCCAACAATTAATCCATTAGATTATCAATTAAACATTTGAAAATGTCATAATTTATGCACTATATCATCGACAATCAATAGCTTCCGTTTACAGGCCAACTAAAAATTACTTTCTCCGCTTTATTGAGCAATTTACAGGCCCCACTATCTAACTTAGCATCCATTTTGTGTAATATAAAGGAAAAATGGGATTTGCACTGTCGCCCAACCACCATCGAGAAGCCCAAATAAGTGCCAAGATTATCCACAGCCGGTATATGAAGAAATTGTGTAATCCAACACTTGTGAACCGCATCCACATGATCAGGAATGTGAAATGAGGACTTTCATTGATTAAGCTTCATACCTAAAGCAGCAGAAAATTGACGCAGTGCAAGCCCAATAGTTCGGATACTATGTTCATCAATCATTGAACATAACAGGAAGTCATAAAGCAAAGAGTTATGAGAGATGCCATAGGATGTAGAAGATGGGCGAACTGGAGCCCACTTACCGGATGAAACAAGAGCCTGGATCCATAGGGATAATTTCTTCATGACCAGCAAAAAGAGGTGTGGCGAAAAGGGGTCGCCCTACCGCAATCCATTCCCTGGATGAGACTCCTCTAGTGCACTGCCATGCCAAAGAATAGAGAATGCAGGAGAGGACACGAATTCCATAATGAAATCAATCACGCTAGGAGGCTCCCTAAGGTCAAGCACGCAAGAATGGAGGAAATCCCATTTCACATGGTCATAAGCTTTCTCTATGTCTATCTTCAATATCACAACTTTAAGCTAAGTTTTACAGCCAGAAAGGAACCTCAGTAATTCTTGAAGTGTCAAAGCATTATCAACCGACCCTCTACCCGGTAAAAAAACAAATTGATCCCACGAGATCGAATTCTGAAGTGATGGACGAAGGCGATTAACTAACACTTTAGTCAAAACCTTGTACAAAATGTTACAGAAAATAATCGGACGGATGTGTTTAAATGAGCTCGGCATAGACACTTTAGGAATGAGGCATATAAAAGCCCTTGCAAGGCTCGCCTGCAGCTGTTGTGTGGCTAAAATATGTTGAGTAAAGGAGGTAACATGGGCACCGATAACGTTCCAATAAGATTTAAAGAAAAGCCTTGGAAATCCATCCACCACAGTAGCAGAGAAAACATACTACCAGAAACAACATTTTTTTTCCATAATCGAAGGAGAGACAACCAACGCTACCCTTTCATGCAACGGAATGACAGATAAAAAAGGAATCACGAATTGTTCTCCCTCATTCCTCTCAGATTCATTAGGCTGGACCACTGGTGGTGCAAAGAGGTTCATAAAGAAAGGTTCAACCATTCAACATTTATCATGCATTTGTCGAGCCTTTTAAAGATCCTATGCCAATTCCCCAACAGACTGGACCATGTGAACAAACTGCCCTGCGTATGGATGGTGGTCACCACACACTCATGAAAAATGTTCCCAATCTCCTCCACCCTCTGAAGATTAAAAAGCCCCCCTCGAACCTCATCCGACATGAGGATTTGGTTCCAATCTCCAAGCAAAGCCCAAGCATTCGCGATTTGATTCGATAATCTAATTAGTATTTTTTTAAAAGTGCAACAAATTCACGTTTTATATGTTTCAATACAAATTCTTTTATAATTAATGATTTTTATATTTTTTTTAGCAAAGCAGAAGCCATGAAAAAACTGAAAACAAAAAACCAAAAAACAAAAAGTCTAACGAAAGATTAAACAAAAAAAGGGCAACAGAAACGATACTAGCTACAAGAAAACATGCTTTAGCTATCGAGCATGATCGCTTAATCTTTGAATTTAGCTATTGGTTAACATCCTAACCTTGGAGCGGATAACATCCTTAAATTAGGGTGGATGTTAAAGGAATGTTGGGGGATCCAGCCCCATCTCCAACAATCCACCATGGGGTGCTGTGATGCACACATGGAAATGGGTTATGGTGCATGATTTGCAGGTCCAGCCCATGCCAGGATTATGCCATAAATGCACTCAACCACAAGAGGGTAACAACTAACACAGAATATAACCAAAAATAAGAGTTCATTTACATCCTTATAAATGATTTGCATTCGCAGAATAATGCTTGCAAGAGAACATGCTTTCATGTAACAACCCTACCCAGGGCTAGACAACCACTCTCCAAGTGTGCATCGTAACACCCCACAGTGGATGTTGGAAATGGGCTTCGACCCCCAACCTCCCTTCAACATCCACACCAAGGTAAGGATGTGCTGCCAGTGGTGAACCATGCCAGTGACCAAGTCAAGCGGAAGGTAAACTTGGAAATTCCACGTTCAAATGCTTCCTAAGATTTTTGAAATCATGGTGTTAAGGAATGTTTGTCTGTCACGCCTTCAGAGTTTGAAGATTTTGTGCTCGTGCATGGTGAATGGGTGTTTGTGCACAAGCCTCCGCGACATCCACGGCGGACTAAGTCTCCGATGCCTAAAGAAAAATTTGTTGCTACTCCCATCTCTGTAGTACTTGTTTCACGATCTCGGGAAGGTTCACGAGCAGTGCACTTGCAGGTTTGTGTCTTGAAAGCTGACGCGTTGTTGACCCGTTATCTGAGGAAAACTAAAGGTAAAAGGATGAGAAGTTCGTCTGCTGGGACTTCAAGTTTGCAGATTGAGACTCGCAACACGTTTTTGTCTCTAGGTGGGATTGATCAAGTTATAGAGGAGGAACCGATTGGGGATGGGTTTGTTGACTCGCTCGCCATCGTTCCCCAATGATTGAGTTTAAGGATTTCTCTGTGCTGGAATGGAATATTTGTGGTGCCACGCACAGTTCTACTCAACGCCACATTACTGATGTTATGCGAGTGCTCAAGCCTTCGTTGCTTATTATTTTGGAACCTCAGGGTCTCTTCGAATGCTTGAGGGTTTTCTTCTATCAGTGTGATTATGAAGTAGTGCATGTGATTGAGTGTGATGGGCAGGCTGGGGGAATGTGTGTGCTCCATCGACTTGGTAAAGTGTATTTGGCTTCGGTGGCATCTGTTCATCGTCGAACGATGACTATTAATATAGTTTTGGGAGTTCTTCTTGGCGCCTTACCTCGGTTTATGTGAGTCCTTGTCCGTGGGATCGTGTGAGGGACTAAAAGAATATGCGTGAAGTAGGTTCATCCATCCAGGGGCCTTGGTTTGCTATTGGTGACTAGAATGATGTTATGTTTGGGTGGGAAGCTTTGGGCATGGTTCCATTGGCCCGACAATGCGAGTTGTTTAGAGACATGCTATCCAATTTGTGGGTTGTAGATGGTCCATACAATTGGTGATGCATTTATTTGGCAGAAAAACACTTTAGTTGTCCTTTGGCACATAAGAGATTGGACATAGCGGTGGTTAATGCGAGTTAGATTTCCTTATTTCCGGAGGGTCGTGTGGAAGTTCAGACTCAGCGGGCATCCGACCATAATGGTATTTTGTTGCGTCGATCCCCTTATATTCAGAATAATGGTCGTCGCCCTTTCCATTAGGAAGTTGCCCGGTCTTCCCACGCCATTTATGCACACGTGGTTGATGCTGCTTGGCACTGGGAGGAGTCCTCCTTATGTCGGCGGTTGGAGGTGGTGAGGGATGCGTCAATGCATTTTAATATCCATCAGTTTGGTAACATCTCTCCTAGGAAATGTAAGCTCTTGAGAAGAATTGAAGGTGTGAGAAGATGCTTGCTTCGTGTGGATTATGTGCAACTTCATTTGCTGGAGAAAAGCTTTGATGAATGAACTTGATGAGGTCTTGAAACAAGATGGGTTATTGTGGTTTCAGAAATCACGGGACAAATGGATCTCTTTTGGTGACCGAAATATGTGGTATTTCCAAATCCAAACTCGCATTCGCCGCTAACCTTATATTTTTCTAGACCTGATATTAATGGAATATGGACCAAGGATGATGGATCCCTCCGACAGCATGTGTCTTCGTATTTTATATATATATATATATATATATATATATATATATATATAATTTTGGTTATTCTCCTCCCCCCCACTGCGATATCCCCCCTTTGGTAGTGCTTCCCCCTTTACCACAGGATGGCTTGGATCGTGAGGTCACTTACCAGGAAATTTCACATGCGGTGAAAGAGAAGTTAGGATTTTTTAGGCCGGGACTGGATGGTTTCCCGACCCAATTTATAAGCTCTATTGGGATTGAGTCAGACTTTCTGTTTGGGAGTTTGCCTGTAAGGCGGTACAAGATGGTTTCTTTGATAAAGAGGTGTCCACTACTTTTTATATATTTCATTCCAAAGGTTGACATCCTAAATGAAATTCACCATTTTAGACCTATAAGTTTGTGCAACGTTTTGAATAAAATTCTTACGAAAATTTTGGTGAATCGTTCTCCAGGCTTACATTGGTCTGTATCAGTCTACTTTCTTGCCAGGCCGAGGTACGTCTGCCAATGCAATCATCCTTCAGGAGGTTATCAAATCATTTCATAATCGTCATTGGCATAACCAGGAATTTCTTTTGAAGATTGATTTGGAGAAACCTTATGATAATATTTCTTGAGACTTTCTAGAAGCGTGTCTCGATGAGATGAGGATTCCTATCATCTTGATTCGTATCATTATGTCCTGTGTCCGATCTTCTCTTTATTCCATCGTGTGGAATGGTTCAGCATTGGCTCTCTTTACTCCGTCTAAGGGCATCCGCCAAGACTATCCATCTCCCCTTACATTTTCATTGTTGTAATGGAGAAATTATCTCGCTCTATCCTTTTCCAACACTATAATTTTTTTTTGTTCTAGCTATCAAAAATTTTTGTTAAAATTTGGTCACTAAAGAGGTTAACGACCGAAATTCGTTAGTTACCACAGTTTCAGCGACAAAAATTCTTTAGCTACAATAGTTTTAGCTACAAAATCCATAATTATTATAGTAGTGCAACGTTGACGAAGGTCTCTGGCGGCCGGTGTTTTGGCTCGGAGGGCTACTCTCCTTTCTCATTTCATGTTTGCGAATGAATTTTTTACTTTTCTCTCAGGCCAATTTGGACTATGCGCGGTGTATTGATTCTATTTTGAATAGTTTTACTACCTTGTCTGGTCTTCGTATAAATGTGAGGAAGTCCCATGCGCTGGCAGCTTTTGTTGTTCCTCATGCTACTCAAGCTGCGTTAGCAGCTATTTTGGGGATTTACTTCTTTAATGATATTGGGTGGTATTTGGGGTTTCCTCGCTTCCGATGGGATGGCGCGACACTCTCATTTTAACTTCGTATTGGAAAATATGTATGCTCGGTTGGGATCATGGAAGTGTGCTTTTCTTAACGTGGCGGGGTGTGTCACTCTTGCTCAGGCTGTTCTTGCAACTATCTCTTCCTATGTCATGCAAACTTGTTGGTTACCTTCATTGACCTATGATACTAGTGATCGCTGTGTGAGGGACTTTATTCTCAAATGGGATGAGGTTGCGGGATTCCTCCTGTCAAGTGGGATAAGGTTGCTTTGCCTAGGAGTATGGAGGGCCTTGGTATACTCAAATGTAACGACATGAATATTGTGCTATTGGTTAAACCCTTGTTAGATCTTTGGATGGAGGAGGCAAAACCTTGGGTACAACTCCTTACATGCAAATATGGGAATTCGGTGAATGAGTTGCGAGCTAGGTCAGGAGCGTCTCCTCTCCTCTGTGCCATGGTCAAGGTGAAATCTTTCTTGATGACAGGTTTTAAATGGTGTATTGGTACTGGTGATAGTAATGTTTGGTATAGTCCATGGTTAAAGGGTCTGCTGATTGCACCTCGTATTCCCTTCGTTCATATTTTTGACATGGAGTTGAAGGTTAAGGACATGTTTTAGGAAGGGGCGTGGCGCTGGTCTAACATGATGTCTTTGGTGCCAGACTCTATCCAGGCTGAGGCACTTGATCACGGTCCCCTCTCCCTTTATTGTGCTGCTCGGGATAGTTGGTACTGAATGGACCCTAGCTCGAGTGAGTACACTGTAAGCTCTGGTTATGGACATCTTCTTGCTCAGGGAGGTCTGTATGGAGATACCTTACACTCATGGGCTTGGAAGATTCGAGCTCCGAAGAAAGTTAGGTTCTTTGGTTGGTTGGCAGCGCAATTACGGCCTCACTAATGAGCATCGTCATGCTCGTGGTCTTGCGGATTCAGCTGGTTGCTTGTCGTGTGAGGCTACTAGTGAAACATTGATGCACTTGTTATTCTTTTGTCCATGGGCCTCTGCTACGTGAGAGAGTGCGGGTGGATTTCCTTCACCAACTTTTATTCATCTCTTCATTGATGCTGAGATTTTCCTTTCCCAATTTGGGAGGCTATGGTCGGCTTCCAGTGGGCTCTTATATGGGGGATTTGGTTGGCTAGAAATAGCATGTGCTTCAGAGGAATTATGCAATGCATTACTACGGTGTTGCGTACAACTATGTTTTGGGTGAGCGTTTCGATAGGGTGTGTGGGCGGCATCCTCGTGCAGTGGAGCTTCGTCTTGTGTCTTGGAACCCTCACACACATCATGGCTTGATTTTACATGTTGATGGAAGCTCTCTTGGCAATCCGGGGGCTGCCAGTTTTGTGGGGGGGGGGGGGGGGGGCGGGGGGATGATCGATGACTTGAAGGGTTAACTGGTTGTATTGGCATTGCTTCTAATCTTGTTGCCGAGTTGCATGGAATTTGGAATCGATGAATTTCTTCACTACATGGGCTCTCTCCCCTGATGATACTTGACCTCTCCTTGCCGCGGACACAGTAAAGACTTGATATCCAAAAGTTTGCCCCGTTATTTTCTGTTTTCCTTCCCTTCTCCCTCCTTTTTTGTAGCTAGCTTGGTTTCTGTTTGTGCTTCTTTTTACGTTCTTAGCCGACTGACGTCTTCTGGCGTCCCATTCATCCAAAAAAAAGAAGGGAAAATTATTTAAAAACCCCCAAACCAACACTTTATCCCTCCAAAATACCTACACCAATTTTTATCCCTTTAAACCCCCTAGGTAGAGAAATTTTTGAAAAATACCCATTTTACCCCTAAAGGCACCAAGTTTAAGGAAAAATGCCAAAAAAATATTCAAATGAGTTTAACACTTCTCTAAAAAGTGCCCGAAAACACACCCCCTCTAAAAATTTGGAATCAGACCATAAGTTGCGATTTTAGGGCTTATGGCTAATGACGGATTAAAAGATAATCAAAACACGATTAAATTAAATGAAAACATTAATTATGAAAAATTCTTAATAATTGACATAGAAAAGAAAAAAATTATTCAAAAACCAAACTAAAGATTGTAAGATCTGTAAACAAAATAAAATAAAAATTAAAAGAGTAAAACTCAAGAAAAATAAAACCTTTGAAAATTATTGCAAATTAATCATAAGGTTAGAAGCCTTAAGACAACACTTAAAAACTCATGAATAAAATGTTAACAAACAAAAACATGGATATACAAAGAAGTCTTCAATCAATTGAAGCAAAACTGGATAAGTTAGAATTATTAGAAAAATAAAATAATACAAATCTTAAAGTTATATTAGAAAATCAAACGTATTTATCAACCCAATATGATAAATCATCTAGTGGAATGAAAAACTTATCTAAAACCATAACAACACTTCAATATGAAAGTTCTAAACTAGTTAATGATGTCCCAAATCCATGGAAAATCATTAACCATAGTGAAGAATTAAAACAACTACAAGACAAGATTGAAAAACTTGATAAAGAAATAAAGGAAATTAAAAGCATTGTTGAAAACAATATTGAGAATGTAAATGAAATGTGTAACAAAATCATAAAAATTATTAAAGGATAATGGAAACGACCTTGAAAGAAGTTAAGGAAACAATAGAAAACTTTAAACAAGAAATTAATAATAGATTTAAAGAATTAAACAAAGAATTAGTAGAAGTAAAACTAAATATTAATAATCTTCACAAGAAGATTGGCGAAATAACAGATCATAATAGAACAAATAATACAAATATTAGTCTAATTGACAAGAAAATAAAAGAGCTTGTAACAATTGAAATACTAAAGAAAAAAATTGATGATGTACATGTTCAAATAGAAAACATGAAAAAATATCAAGACTCTACATTAAGAATAGCATTGAAAGCATAGATGAAAAACTTGAAAGAATACAAGCTGTTAGAATGCCTGAAGATAATACAATAAAACAACTAACTGAACAAATTGCAAAATTACCTGCAGAAGCTAGAAGGAAATCTAAACCACAAGAAAAACTAAATTTTTGGGTTGTAAAACCAGACGAAAAATATTTACAAAAATGAGTAGGAGATCCTTTTCTCTTACTAATGAATCCAAAAACAGTCTAGTAGAAAGAAGTAATTCTCAAAGAATTGAAAGCTCAAACTTTGAAAAAACTTTAATAGATAGAATGTTTAGAGAAAAAAACCAAACTTGAAGAAGGGCCAACAATAATTGAAGAAATAATTGACCCTGATATTGAATTTGAAAACTTCAAGAAAAGAACATTAATCCAATTGGAACCAAGACTATTGTATGACCAAAGATTCCTTAATTGGAACACAGGTTATTACAAATACCATTATACAGAACCAATAAGCTGTCTAAAAGATGACAAAAAATTAATAAAATTAATAAGCAATAATGAAGCAATCAGACTTCAAAGACAAGGACAAAAATACATGCATATGGGACTAATCTCCATAGGAGTAAAAGGTTTAACTAGAAAAAACTTAGGAACTAAAGTCCTAATGACTGTTCTAGATACAAGATGGACTAATCCGACCCAAGCTATCATAGGATTAATGGAAATTGATATGAACCCTAATGTGGGAGTATGTTATTTGGCACCAGATTATATGATACAAATACAGATTTTATGAAGAATATCCAAATAGGAATTCAAACTGTAGGATATGAAGAAATGGAAACTGGTCACAACCTAATGATATGTGTAGGCTTCTTAGGAAAAATCACAAACAATGGTCAAACCAGGCATAAAACAAAAATTGAAACTGTGGTAAGTATCATAGGAAGTGAAGGAGTAAAAATGATAGGACCAACTGAAATATCATCAGAAGAAAATGCTTGAAAAAATTGGGATCTATCAAGATTCTTTGAAAAACCAAATGTTAAAAACTTAACTCCAAAAAATGTAAATTACTTCATTAACTCCAGAGGAGAAACGTCAGTAAGATTTAATGACTATGAAACTGCAAAACGACCGATAGATTTTACAGAAGAAGAAAGTCAGGAAAATGAATAGACAAATGAAAAGGTTTATTGTAGAAAAACCAGTAACAGATAACTATGTAAAATATGAAGGAAAACAAATCTTCCACCCTAGTGAGGATGAAGTGGAAAGGATTGCTAAAGACATACAACATATTTGTTTAAAAACAAGAAAATTTGAAAACTTTAAGAAAGGAAAAATTCTAAATAAAAGAGAGTACCATGACAGGTATGAAAGAGTTTTCTCACAACATGTGCATTCTGCCTTGACTAAAAAATTCAAAAACAAAGGAATATTACCTCACAATTGTCAAGATTGTAAAATTGATCTTGATAGAAGATATTCTGATAAGTTAAAACATATGATCCATTTAATAGAATGTCCAAAACATAGTGGATATTTTGAGAATTGGATAGAAAATTATGAAGAAATGATAAGAGAAATATCAGAACTAAATGAACAAAAACAAGAATTAAAGGATAAAATGAAAAGAAAAAATAAAGAATGGAAGAATAATTTAGAAGATATTATTGAGAAAGAAGTACAGAAAAGATTACAAAAAATACAAATAAAAGAAGAACAACAAGCAGATATAGAAGCTCACTTGTTCTTAAAGGAAAACTCACCAGAAGTAGGACAAAGTTCTGATAATACATTAATGGAACAATATATGGGAGACCATATCTCCTTACATTCTGAGAAAACAAATAAAACAGTTAAAGAATTCATGAACAAAGATGTTGTCATGAAAAATACAGGAGACAGTATAACAAGAGTCCCTGGAACTCCCTTTGCCCCATACCAAAGAGGGACTGAGTGGAGACCTGGAACTAATTATACTGGAAACAATTCTAGACACTCAATCACACATGTTCATCCAGAATATCCTTATGGAAAGATACAACCTGGGATGATAACAAAACCTAGAGGAATTAGGCAACCTTTAGAAAGAGGATATTATCATAACCCAGCAATATTAGAAGTAACAAATGTAAGCCCTCAAGAATGGGGCTCAGTAATTGCAAAATGGAAAAATATAGTTGTAGCTGATTACATCAAAAACAAAAATGATTATAATGATACAGCTGAATCAATGTATGGATATCTTGAAACCAATTTAGGAGAATTCGCACAGTCAATGTGGGAAGTATTTAAAAGAGACTATCCAATGGATTATCAAGACTTAATAGAAAGAGGACCGAATCCTTATGACTTTGTAAATAAAATATCAAGTCTAATAGCGGGTGAAGATGGTAATTCAGGACACATAACAACACAAATGGATGCCTTAATCCATCTAGACCAAATGCACCTAGATGACTTATATGGAACAATAGACTTGTTAAATGAATATGTCTACTATACAGGCCTAGCAGGAGGTGCTTTTAACCAAGAGTTAGGTGAAAAATTATTTATGAAGATACCAAGACCAATTGGTCAAGAAATTCAAGATACATGGAATAAAATGGTTGAAAAGAATCCTCAACAATACACTATTAGTATGAGGGCCGTTCATGTGGTAAAAATATTAAAAGATAAGTGTACAAATATAATAGCACAAAAACAACTTAAGAAAACTGATTATTCATTCTGTAAGAGGATATACACTCCTCAACGATATGATAGGCCAGAGCCATTGAGGAAAAAACCTAAATTCATTACAAGAAAGAAGTATTTCATAAAACAATCAAATAGTAGGAAACCTTTCTTAAAACAAAAACATCACGTCAGAAAATATAATCCTAGTAGAAATTATACAAAGAAACTTGCTTGTTTCACATGTGGTGATGAAAGCCATTTGGCAACAGCATGTCCTAAAAGAAAAAATCAACATTCTAGAGAAGCAATTCTTACAGAATGTATACAACAAGATATATTGGATGTAGACTCAGATGTTTCTGAGACTGAAACAATATATAGCATAGTAACAGTGGAAGAAAATGTTATAGAAGAACAAGGGGATGACGATCCCTATGAATTGATTAATATGCTTGCAAATGAAAACTCATATAATGGTATCACATATAAAGAGTATATGATGCCATATGAAACTGAGTATATGATGAGAGAAATTAATGAATGTGAAAATCATAATTGGCTTTTCAGGGTAGGCACAGATTCTACACCTTGTGTAAAATGCTCTTATTACCCGTCAAGAAAACTTAGAGCTAAATGTACAATATGTCACGTAGAAATATGCCAAATATGCTTGGTAAAGTATTATAAAATTAAATTTCCCGAAGAAATGCCAATAACAAAAATTGATGATAATTATACATTCATCACAAAAAGAATAGATATAATCGAAAGAAAACTTTTTGATTTACAAAGTATGATTAATCTTAAAGAATTGAAAACTAGGATTGAAAACATAGAAGAAATCCTAGAAGGATATAATATGTTAAGTCCTAAAAATACGGAAAATAAAGGAAAAGAAGTTCCTGAAAGAGAATCAAATGATGAACAAGATCCTAGTACAGAGTACATGTTAGCACAAAACCCTGAGTACATACCCGTGTGCCAAGATCCTTCATCATTAACTACATTAAGGGTACCAATAATCTTTAAATTAAGAGAATTGGTATTTCGTACTAATGCAATAATCGATACAGGATGTACTAGAATAATAATAAATGAGAAACTTATCCCAGAACATCTACAGAAAAACTTAGCAAAACCCATTAAATCAGAATTAATGGATGGAAGAATATCATATACAACAAAACAATCTATTTCAGGTGGACAGATATTCTTTGAAACCAATTGTGGAATATCAGAACCCTAAGGAGTTCCTGATAATTCATATATAAAAGACTTAGTAATAAATGCAGATGTAATCTTAGGATTACAATTCTTCTTACAAAATAATGGAGGATTATTTATTACAAAAGATTATATCCAAATTGTTGAAAAAACAACTTTGGCAATGTTTGCACCTAGTATTAGTAATGCGGGAACCAAGCTCTTAACAACATCAGAGTTGCGAGAGAAGCGTGGTGGAGCCCCTACTAATACAAAATAAAAAATAAAAAACTTTTAAAAGATAAAGATATTGAAAATTGTAAATGCAAAATAAAAGGAGCATGTAAACAAACTTGTAAAGAAAACATACAAATTACAGAGTTTGAAGAAGAATACATTCCTGAAACCCCAAAACTGAAAGAGTTAATAAGTATAACTAGATTTAAGCCTGAAGAAACCATAACAAAATGGATTGAGAGGTTAGAAAAATCCCAAATTATTGGAGATAACATCCAAAAATATTGGAAAAAAGATGGAACAATATGTAAGCTTGAAATAATAAATCCAGAATTAAGAATCTCAACTGCAGAAATAAATCCAACAAATCTAGATACAGCAGATTTCAAAATGCATATTGATGAATTAAAAGCTTTAAAAGTAATTAGAGAATCAAACTCCAGACATAGGTCTGCAGCTTTTATTGTGAGAAAACATTCTGAAATTGTAAGAGGAAAATCAAGAATAGTCATTAATTATAAAAGATTTAATGACAATACAAAAGATTTTGCTTACAATATT